>CM046671.1:59690788-60890788 GCA_025594165.1 Tamias sibiricus | reverse complement strand
CCTTCCAACAACACTGTGAACCAGCCTCCTTATATCAGAGAAAACATTCGGTACTTGGATTTTTGAGATTGACTAATTTCACTTAGCATTATATTCTCCAACTTCATCCATTTACCTGCAAATGCCATTATTTTATTCTCTCTTATTGCTGAGTAAACTGTTTTTTATTCAATGAGGTTTTATATCATATCATCATACTAGCTTCCCCTCTTTTTATTGTTTTTCAGAATTTTTTCCAACTATTGTTTATTTCTTCATATCAACATTTTATGTTATCCTTGTTAAAACAGAGAGAGAGATAGGATCCAGGGACAAAATATAATTCCCAAGGCCATGCCTCTAGTGACCTACTTCCTCTAGCCTTACCCCACCTTGAACTACAGTTATCACCTACTAATCCATTCAGATTATTAATACATCAATGGATTAATCTACTGATTAGGTTAAATCTCTCATAATCAAATACTTTTCCTCCAAGTATTCCTGCATTGCCTGACACATGAACCTTTTGGGGGACACTTCATATTCAAACTATAGCACTGCACTTTGTAATTTGTCAACTGGATTTTGCTCATATGTTTACTTGCACTATTAGTTAAAATTATACTAAAATTGTAGATATAAATGATTATAATAAGCTACCAGCCTTATTCCAAACAACATGATTGTGGCCTGAAACATACTGACCAACTGTGTAACAGCATAGCAAACTTGCCTGGGATTCTTGTCCTTTAAACCTCTCTGTTAAGATGTGAAAAACTGGGACCCTGTTCAGCCTCCTGCTACTTTGTACTGTTGTATGTGTACTTACTAGCCACTGTTCTTTCAGTGGACCTTAAACCTTTCCCTCTGTTAAGTTGAGCCAATAGAGAGGCACATTAACTCTTCTGAGCCAACAGAAGAGTTTCCTACTTCTGAAAAGATGAATCAGGTATGTTTTAGTATAAAAAATAATGTTTTAGCCAGGTGCAGTGGTGCACATTTGTAATCTCAATGACTCAGGAGGCTAAGGCAGGAGGATTATAATTTTAAGGCCTTAGCAATTTAGCAAGACTCTCAGCAACTTAGCGAGACCCTTTCTCAAAGTTAAAAATAAAGGACTGGGGATGCAGTTCAGTGGTAGAGTGCCCCTAAATTCAATCCCTAGTACTACTACTACTAATAATAATTTTTTTTATTACTTCTAATGTAGCACCATCAGTACCCTGTTCTTAGAGCACTTTGTTTTTCAGACTCTCGGAGTGTTTAAACAGTCCCCTTGGACATTTTACTATGTTAACTGATCTAGCTGTTCTGCCAGAGTAAAGTCAGGGACTTGTCCTTACTTATTAAGGAAAACTCCAGTTGACTTGAGTCTTTCTCATTCTCATAACCTGTCTGTCTCTGAAATATAATGCAGTTTTCTGTGCTGAATTATTTTCTGAATCCAAATAAAAACTTTCTTTTGGATATACCTACTATTGCAATAAATAATTCAAGTTTATTCAAAAAGCTAAAGCAACTTTCCTTCAGAGAAAAGCATTTTCTTCTAGATTGCAATGAGTTACTTTATGTGACACTTTTTAAATTAAAAACTCATCTTAATAGAGATGATAAATATATCTCATTATAACATGATTTTGAGAGAACTATGAAGATAGTTTTGATATGGAACATAATGATAGCAGATCATCTGACCTTGACTGACTTCTGCTACTTAAGGTAATAATACTCTGTTAAGATGTGAAAATCTTGGGCTATCTTCAGTTTCTGGCAATTTTGTGATGTTAACGAACTCACAGAAATTGTTATAGGGATTGAGTGAATTAATATACTTGAAGTTCTTAGAATAGTACCCAGCACATAGTGACTTGTATTAAGTGTTCATTAAATAAAAAATAATTAAGCCTGAATATAGAGAAACTGTTTTTCCAAAACTTCTGAATAGTTCAAGGAAAGATCTGAAATCCTATAATCTGCTTTTTTCTCAATTCACCCTTATTGAAGTAACTTCACTCCTGCACATATAAATGGTTGCTAATTTAAACAACCTCTTTCATTTTAAAGATTCACCGGTTCTCAGTCCAGCTAATTCTGCAATCAATTTAAGTGGCGCTCAGGACCTGACCCGGAATAAGAATGTTGTGAAACCACTGGCTTTATCTTTGCAGGTTGTAGGGAAGACTTATGCTGCAGGTGATGTTTTCCTTACTTATATTTCTTTAGCAAATACATAGTCTCTAAAAGACTTGTGTGAAATTTAATTGACAAATTGATAGAAGAAAACAGAAGCTGCTTCCAACTGCCACTTAAAGACAGAAGTGGGGCTGTCTATAATAGTGTAATATTTTACAATGCTTTATGTTCTCTGTGTTCTATCCAGAAGAGTCAGAATGACATTTGGCACAAATAAGAGACATTGAAGTTTGATTCTGTTCAACAAACAGTTCTAAGAACTGGGGATATGAAAATAAAATAAGGCATAATGCCTGGCCACAGATGTCCTTGTAACCTAGTAGGGGAAATGGGCCTATGTAAGATATTTTCAATGTGCTGAAGCCCAGCATTTTAAGGACTAATTAAGAATGAGTTCTTGGAGGAACTTGGTGTTTAACAATGAGAACATACATGCTGTACAAAGGAGTGGAAGGAAAACATTTCAAATTCAGGGAACAGCAGAAACAAAGATTAAAAGGAAAAGAAGGGAATGGAAAGGGAAAAAATCAGCATGATCATATGAGATCTGCCAGCAGTTTGGACTTGTTAGAACCATAAAATGTGCAGCTTGTAAAGTGGCAAGAAGTTAGCTAGTGGTATACAAAGTGAGAGTCCTGGGAGACCAGGCTAAGAAGCATGGGTTTTACTCTATAATTTGTGGAGCAAAGGAACTACTTGAGCTAGATCATTTGGTCAATAACATGTTAGAAGGCCTCAGGGAGTAGGAAAATTAGTTGAAGGTCAATTTAATAGTCAAAGTGAAAAATGATGAAGTCCTTGGCCAGGGTGATAATAGGTTGGAGAGATGGATTGGAGAACCACTCAGGGAGTAAATTCAGCAGCACTTGGTTGATTAATGTGAGCATGAAGGAGAAAGGATCTCAGCTGACATCCACCTTTCTAGGCAAATGGTGTACCTGAGACAGAATGTAGATGGAGGAACAGGTTCTCCAGGAGGAGACTGTGTGGACATTGTGGGCATGTTGAGTCTAAGTTCCCTGGGACATCCCAGTGGAGCTGTTCAGCAGTCACTTAATCCATCAGAGAGGGAAATCACGACTGATGGGATAGGGGTGAACCATCAACATGCAGTTGAAACCATCAGGGTAAATAGCATCAGCCAAGGAGAGATATAGTGTGAAGCAGGTTGTGAAATAAGGATGGAATCTCAGAAAAGTCCAATGTTTAAAGAGAAGAAATGGTACAAGAAGAATGAGGATGCAAAAGTTTCACTTTTAGAAACTTCAAAACTTAGGCATCATAATTTACATAGTCCTCCAGTGTTCCTAGTCCAGCCCAACAACTCCTACAGGACCTACTTTCTAGTTTGATTATAGTCTTGAAACAAACTGAATTTGAGTTTTCACTGCATTAAGAAAATCAATGAAGTAATGGATCAGTAATCATCTTGGTTGCTAAAACCATCAGAGTAAAGGCTGATCAACTTTATAACACAAGAATTAGGCTGACAACTCTGGAACCCACAGAGAACTCTTAATATTGCAAACAGAGGCCATTATGTGCTTCATAATGAAAGTATATAATAGTACTTATGAGATTATTTTTCCAAAGAACAACCCAAATTGAACATGATTTGATCAAGCCTCTGCATCTAACAATTAGTGTATTGGAAATACAGAGAACAGAAGGAAATTTCAGCCAATCAGAAAAATCCATAAAATGGGAAATTCTTCCAGGTTATCAGAAAGAAAAAAAATTAATTGTAAGAAAGAAAAAAGAAGAAGAAGGGGGCTGGGGATATAGCTTAGTTGGTAGAGTGTTTGCCTTGCATACACAAGACCCTGGGTTTCATCCCCAGCACCACAAAAAAAGGGGGGGGGGGGGTAATCTATATATTAAAAAAGATTTAAGGGCCTTATCAAATAAACTCAAATCTGGATCTTTTTTGAATCCCAATTTGAATAAGCCAACTATAAAAGCCATTTCTGAGATAATTGGAAGAAATTTGAATACTTGATGATATTAAGAAATTATCCATCATTATTAATCCTAAACATAATAATATCATAGTTATTTTTATTTTTTTTAGTTGTATATGGACACAATACCTTTATTTTGTTTATTTATTTTTATGTGGTGCTGAGGATCGAACCTAATGCCTCGTATGTGCAAGGCGAGCACTCTACCACTGAGCCACAACCCCAGCCCCTATAATCATGTTTTTAAAGAGTTATTTTGTATTAGCAGCACATACAGAAATACTTATGGATGAAAAGAAGTACTTATGATAAATGGGTTGCTTCAAAATAATTCAGAGCATGTATGTGTGTATGTGTAGGGGAAGAAGGTACAGTGTCTAAGTGAAGCCAGGTGGGCTGTGTGTTGATAAATGTTGAAGCTGGATGGTGGGTATGGAGAAGTTTACATACCATTCTCTCTCCTTTTGTAAATGTTTGAAATTTTCCATAATACATAATTAAAATAATACAAATAACAGTTATCCATTCTTTCAACCCACCATCTCCAAAGACTTCATTGAAAAATGAACCTAAAAGATCTCTTTATGTCCTAGGAAACTATTTTTAGGTGACATTTGTTTTTTAAAATTAATTCTTTTAATTGACATGTGTGATGTTTAATGTTAATTATGATGTTACTCTGATGGTTGTCACTGGTTTTATGCCACTGAGCTGAATTCTATCAGTGAGGTTTCCTTGAATCCTCAAATCCTCAAGTAGGAAATTTATCAGATGTTTGCAGCTTCACAACAGCAGTTTCTTGCCAGCCTCTATTCTAAGAGGTTCCTCTCCTGTTCTACAGATGCTGCAAATGGGAACAGTAGCCATGGAGGGAAAAGCAGTGCATCCAGCTCCACTCCAGCCCGCCCAGGGAACTACTCCTTGTCGCCAAGACCTAGCTACACATCTGTAGACCAAGGTACGACACCCATCTTAGGGTTTTGAAATGATGCAATTAATTATGGTAGAAGTGCTACAGGTTTTTGTTTTCCCTTTTTAATTTTTCTTTCTTTCTTTTGGTACTGGGGATTGAACCCAGGTGCACTTTACCTCTGAGCTACATCCCAGCCCTTTTCATTTTTTATTTCAAGACAGGGTCTCACTATGTTGCTGAGGGTCTGGCTAAATTGCTGAGGGTCTCATAAAGTTGCTGAGACTGGCCTCGAACTTGCATTTCTCCTGTCTCAGCCTCCTGAGTCGTTGGGATTATGAACGTGTACCACCACACCTGGTTTTAGGTTTTTGAATTATAAATTATCAGACAGCGTACAATAGACTTTTCTCTTTGCTTGTCATACAGTGTTTTGAAAGTTTACAATTGGTGTGAACAGTAATAACAAAATATCTTGGTGATTCTACATGGAAGAGTCTAACTGGAAAGTAAATGTTGAAACTGATGTAAAAGAAAGCATCTTGAAAAAACAAGGTTTTTGCTGACCAAAGTGTAGGACTCAAAAGTTCCTCTTTGTTGTATGACCCTAGGCAAATCTGAGGCTGCCTTCCTCTATCCACAAAGTAATTGTAACAATACTTGACCTATAGTTCCACAGGATTGTGAATTCATCTGCACAAGACTGTAAATTGTAAAACCACAAACAAATATTAGGTATTGTTAGTGTGATGTTGGTATTAATGTGGCTTTTTCTAATTTTATCTTTACCTATAGCAGACTAACTTAGACCTTCTGAGTAAAGCAAAGTAAAGGTGCTATGTCACTTTGGCTTTTTTTTTCTTTCTTCCACATCGCTGAGTACAAGGCCTTTTCTTTTTGTCTTCAGCTACCATGTTCACTTCTGGACCACCAAAGAAAAGACACCGGGGATGGTACCCTGGATCACCTGTCCCCCAACCTGGTTTAGTTGCACCTGTTCCTACAATTCGCCCTCTTTCAAGACCTGGTAAGAATTTAACAGACAATGGGTTTAGGTTTCTTTTTTATCAGCAAAGGTATCATCTACTCATGTTCTTTCCTTGAACTCTTAAAGATAAATTTCCTTAACCAATCATGTTTCAATATTATGTAAGGATCTTGATCGTAGCTAATATTTTGTCTTCATTATGTCTACCTTCCCTACAAGCACAAGGTACCATCACAACTGATCTTAATTCAACTTTTGGCTTAGTTTTAACCCATGGTTTTGATAAACCATTCATAACATAGGGCAGGCTGGTCGACATATCACCATAGGGCACAAATAGACATGCTTTGTCGGTAGTGGTGTTAGAGTTACCCTTCTGTGATCTGGCTCTCTACTTGTTACTTTAGGCCTGGATGGTTCTGTCCATGGCTAGAATATGAAAAATCAACTGGCTCTCTTTCATGCTATCCAAACTATGGCCATTTGGTATCTACAATTAAACATTCAAACATTTGTCAACCCTATGGTTCCAAGTAGACAATTTTAAGTTTACTGATCCTAAAACATAAGTGGGAGTCTTTAAAATTTTAAGTTCATTTAAATCAGTAGTTTTAAAGACTGAATAGAGAGATCTTATATATGCAAAGAATTATGCCAACATGTTCCTGTGGTTGCCTCTAGGTAGTACTGATTAATAATGAGTTTATCCTTCTATCTTCTTTCCTTTACTATTCTTTTCACAATGGGCAAAAATATTACTTTAATAATTGGACTAGATGGTAGATAAAATCCAAAACATAATCCAAAAGAGTGCATGTGGAAAAAAACAACTGGAAGGAAAACTACCAAAATACTAAATGGTAGTTATCTCCTGATCACATGATTATGGTTGATTTTTTTTTTATCCTTCCCTTTGTTTTTTTTCTAATTTCATATACATGAATTACTTTAATTTAAAAAACTAATAAAACATTAAACTTCTAAAACTTCTATAGTAAAAGTATTAAAATTGCATTGCTTTCCTTTGTATTTCATCTAGCTTTTATGTCTAATCCTTCTTGCCAAACAACTTTTTTTTTCCAGAGCCCCTTTTATCTGCTCCAGTTCCACAGACCCCATTAACTGGAATTTTACAACCTCGGCCCATTCCTGCAGGGGAAACGGTAATTGTTCCTGAAAACCTGCTGAGTAACTCAGGAGTGAGACCAGTAATTCTGATAGGTAAGCAAAGGAATTCCAAGTTGCTTGTGTCCTCTGGAATCCAGGAATGTTTCTCCATTTCATTGTGGATTTATTCATGCATTCATGAGTTCATTCATTGATCCTGCTATTGATTTTTTTCAGCTTTTATTGGTCAGCTCCTTCATGCTATATGACACATGTGATTAGAAGCCGAGAATAAGGCAAAGCCTTCTTGCCCTCAAGGAGCACTGCGTAGTGGGGGAGTCTGACCCCTCACTAACCACTGGGGTCAGTAAACAGCCATTACAACACACTGGGATAACATTACAACACTCTGAGATAAGTGAGCTGGCAGAGGTTCACAGCCAAGAGGTGCAAGAGCTCACAGGAGAGAGGCCCTTGCTCCTCTCTGAGAACACTACTCAGAAGTGGTGTCTAAGTTGGATCCTGGAGGTTACTAAGAATGGATAGGATGTGGGGAGGACAGTACTCTCAAAGGGAGCCAAACCACAGAGAAAGAAACTAAGCTAAGCCAGCTACCAGACCTCATACAAGAGAACCAAGAAGCCCCATGACTGTAGGTCTGAACCATAGGGAAGCACCTATGAATCAGTGTCTTTTTTTTTTTTTTTTTTTGGTACCGGGGATTGAACTCAGGGGCCCTCAACCACTGAGCTACATCTGTATCAGTGTCTTTATAAAGTCTGAGCCCCTTCAAGGATATCTATAGGTGGAAGTATAGAAATGCAGCTGGGGCTCAGTGGTAGAGCACGTGCCTCGCACATGTGAAGCACTGCGTTCGATCCTCAGCACCACATAAAAATAAATAAATAAAGATGTTTTGTTCATCTACAACTAAAAAAAAATATTTAAAAGAAAGAAAGAAAGAAATGCAGGGGCCTCTAGATTCCAGAACTAATTAAATGCCTTTCATACCCACATTGAAAGTCCCTCAGTTGGGGCAAGGCCAGGCCAGGCCGGGAGTCTGGCCTGGATACCTCCAGGATAAAACAGGTGGGTGTGATTACATGAACTGTTATCTGTTCTTGTGGTTGGCCTGGGTCCACCAGCTTGGTTTTGCTTCAAGCCCTGACCTTTATCAGGCTACCCTATCCACTAATCCTGGATCTGTAGGCATTGGGGGAATCCCAGTTGTTTAAATTCCACATGGGTCAGGAAGTTCCTATTGAATATTAGCATAGTGCAACTAAGCCTTGGAAAGATATGGAGAGCATGGGGACCCTTTGGTGCCTTTCTTTTAGAAAGTCTCACAGAGGAATTTTCCTTTCTGCCATATCACTAGAACAGGGCATATTTTTATTTTATCTACTTCTAAGATAATTTGAAGCTGTGTACTGACATTCAGGAAGAAAGCCTAACTAAAATTGCTAAGATAGCAAAGGAATAAGAATTTCCAAGCCCTTGCTATTGGCAGAATTTTGCTGTTGATCAGTGAGTTTAGCTTACATTTCCCACCTCCCCAAAACCTTAGGAGTGTAACATGTTATTGTAGCTTCTTTTTTCTTTGTTTTCTCATCTGAAAAGAATCTTGATCAGGAACTTTATCAGAAAATATTTTATCTCAGTTTTACAAAAGATATAGAGATGTTTTGCAAATTCATCAATCTTCTAGAGCAGAAATATAATATTAATGTGTCCCTTCTGTGGGAAACAGAGATAATGCAATTTATGTATTTTGCTTTGTGTTCATCTGATTTGATATAGAAATAGAATTTGGAGCATTCAGATGAATTTCCTAGGATGGTTGTATTTGAGTTATTTGCTTGATATCCATCTCAGAGAACAGGGAATTTCATTAAGCATCTTTGCTCCTCATTGAGCAAGTGTGCCTGGTTGGGCCTCAGAAACAAATTTTGAACCTGCTTGTATTGGGACAGGTTATGGCACTTTACCCTATTTCTATGGAAATGTTGGTGATATTGTTGTGAGTCCCCTGCTTGTGAATTGCTACAAGATTCCACAGCTGGAAAACAAAGATTTGGAACAATTAGGGTTGACTGGCAGCCAACTCCTGAGTGTGGAAAACATGATCCTTCTGACAATACAGTATCTTGTGCGGCTAGGTAAGTTATTTTTGATAATCATTTGTTAGTGACTGTTTTTATACTTTTTCGTATTTTAGTGTTTCCTTTCTCACATTCATCCACCCTACTAAATCTTATTTTCCTTCTTTCACCTCTAACATTCTTCTCCTTCAGTCCCACCCTCTATGACTTCCCTTTCCTCTCCCTTCCTTTTGTCTTTATTTCTTTGAGACCTAGAAGAAATGAATTGCTCCACCTAGTGTCCAATCTCGTGATGCTCCAGAGAGCTCCAAAGTTCTGATGTAGGCAGAACCTTCCAGGGCTGTGCCATGGCTCACTTCTCCTGAGGAGTCTAGCCAGGCCAAATTTCTGAAAGCACAGCTGCCATCTGAGATGCAAACTTAGCCATTGTCTTTGACAATTATTTCCAGTTTCACTTAGCCTTTCTATGTTGCTTATGCACTGCCCCACATCCTTTTTTTTTTTTTTTTTTTTTTTTTCCCCCTCCTGCTACGTCCCTTTGGTGTAGTCCTATCATATTTTCCTTTATGTAGGTAGTACTAGGATTGAACCTAGGGGCACTTTACCAGTGAGCTGCATCCCCATCCCTTTTTTTTTTCTCCAATTTTAGATGGGGGTCTCTCTAAGTTCCTGAGGTCTTGCTAAGTTGCTGAGGGCCTCAGTAAGTGGCTGAGGCTGGCTTTGAAATTGCAATCCTTCTGCCTCAGCCAGGGTTTCAAACCTCTGATTTCCTTAGAAAAATGTTTGAAATGTAAAATTACATGTGAAAATTTTTATATGCACTTTCATGAGCATTTTATGTTAAAAATACCCTGGTATTAAGAAATAATAAAGTACTTGGATAATCAGTTTTTCTAGGAAAAATTTAAGCAAGCCAGAATAGTTTTTTTTTTTTAATTTAAACTTTGTACATTGAGATTTATTTTTCTCTCAACTAACTGTTCTAGAATCCTTCAAAATAATTTTTTTCTCCAGAGGTTCTGAGAAAGCAGCAAGAATATTTTCACATATGTCCCAGATTACACATACTTTTTCTTTTCTTATTTACTTATGTTTTTTGGCTTTTTTTCCCTGCAGTGCTGGGGATGGAACCCAGGGACTTGTGTGTGCTAGGCAAGCATTCTACCACTGAGCTACAGCCCTAGCCCTGCCATAGATTATAGATATTTTTAAAAATCCAAATTTTGGGAAGGACAGTTTTTGATACTTTAGTGGCCCAATTTCTTAGAGGCAAGATTCTTCAGAAGGAACAGGCCTTTCCACTACAGTCACTTTAAGAAATGTTTCTGTTATTTCACAATCTTGAAATCTTTTGAAGTAGATAATGAAATCGGCAAACCAGAGATTGTTGGAGGGCTGTGAGTCTGTTGGAACTTTGTATTCTGCTATTAGGGTTGTTCTGTCCAAAAAGCTGTGAGAACTGATGCCTGGGCTACACTCACTAAATTCCTGGGGATCAGGACTTGAAGGAAAAACATTATAATTATCAAGCCTGCAAAAAAGTGGAGAAAAGGCTGCTGCAATCTACTGTAAAGTGCAAGGATGGAGTAGTGATGGTTGATGATTGGAAACAGGATTTCACTCTAAGGAGTCTCTTCCTTTGTTTAAATTTGAATGCATTTCCCCCGTTTTTTAGTTACTAATAATAATTCCATCAAAACTCTACAAAAGTGAATTTGAAGATACAGAGAACATGCTGGATAATTTTATTTTCCTAGAATGCCCTTATATCTGAGATTAATTATTCTTCCTAATAGAACATGTTTCTCAATACTGTTTTGGAATGGGTCTTGTAGACACAACTATGAACTAGGCTTCTGAGCCTTCAGGTTGTCAGTGAGCGACAATAGGGAATTGGAGACAAGGCCACCTGCTTTTGAACTGTCATATATTCTAGTGGAAGGAAGTTTTAAATGGATTACCACCTTCCCTTCATTTGACACAGTTAGACAGATCTAACCTCTGTGAGTTGACTGCTGTGTGTTTATACCTAGTGACCACTAACCGTAATGCTAGTTTGATAAAGCTGAATGAAGATCAGAAGTCTGTGACTTCCGGGTGTTTTTGTTTTGTTTTTTTTTAAAAAGAGCACTCATCATCCATCTCTTCCTAGCAAGTATTTGAATAGGACATCAGAAACAAACTTAATGTGAGCATTACAATTTACTTGCTGTTTCTATGTTATAGAAGAGAAACATCCACTCTCCTATCTCTCCTGGCTCCCAACCAATCTGGAAAAACTGTTTCTGTTCTCCAATTTAAATTATATATTTACTTTTACTTTTTAAATTTTTTTTTTTTTTTTTGGATGGTGGTACTGGTGAGTGAGCCCAGGGTCTCACACACGGTAGGCATGTGCTTTACCACTGAGCTACATCCTCAGCCCCTTTTATTTTTTTATTTTAAGACAGGGTCTCACTAAAGTTGCTGAGGCTGGCCTCAAACTTGCTATCCTCCTGCCTCAGCCTCCCAAGTAATTGGAATTAAAGACATGCTCCATGGCACCTGGTTTAAATTATTATTTTTTAAATGTGTAATATTTTATTTAATTTCACTTGTCTTAAAAAGCATTGCTAAACCCCTCATTTTCTTACTCTCCCAGAAAAGATGGACAAGGCCAAGAGAGCACTTAAATCATCATTACAGGAAAAAATGATTTCTGACTCACTGAGGGGTTCCTTCTTCCAAAACAGAACTCTAGGCCCTTATCTCTATATTCTTTCTAGGGGAATTTTAGCCCCGGGTTCTGAATTTAGTGCTTGGTCTCATATCACAGACACTTAGGAGTCTGTCTGCTTACAGGAGCCCATTTACAAATCTCAGATTCACACACCAAAAAGAAATGACCGAATATTGGGAGTGAATATATTTTCACTGGTTTTAATTTAAAGTAAATGTAGAGGGCTGGGGTTGTGGCTCAGTGGTAGAGCGCTCGCCTAGCACGTGCGCAGCCCGGGTTCGATCCTCAGCACCATGTAAACATAAATGCATTGCACCGTGTACAACTAAAGCAAATAAATATTTAAAAAAATAAAAACAAAGTAAATGTAGAAATCTTAGTTTATTTGTGTCTCTTGGAAGCCAAATGTTGAATTGCTTATTTTATTCTAAAGATTGGTTGAGTTTCTAAAGAGAATAAGAAACAAAATCTTGGGGCTGGGGTTGTGGCTCAGCGGCAGAGCGCTTGCCTCGCACATGCGCGGCCCGGGTTCGATCCTCAGCACCACATAAACATAAAATGGATTGCATTGTGTACAACTAAAGTAAATAAATAAATATTAAAAAAAAAAAAAGAAACAAAATCTCCTGAATTCCAGGGTCTACCAGTCTACAGTATAAGCTTAGCTTTTACTACGGCTGTGGAAGAGACCAAATACCATATTTAACAATCCAGAATGCAGGAGAATAACTAGATGATGAAAGCATTCCCTGTCTGGGGAAAGTGTGAGACTGTTTAACGTATAAATTTGGAATGAAAAATAATGAATTTTCCTGTGGACAGTATTGTCAAAATTAGGTAGAGAGGTAATACATGAAAACATTTTTCTCAAAGTGCCTAGGAATAAAATGAGAAATTAATGGAGCCTAAATTTGATTATACACAAGCAAATTGGCTTCTTGTTTTATTGGTCATTAACAATTTCCATAGAGCCAAGATTAATACGCTGCAAAATATGCTATCTGCAATGACCATCTCCGTGGGCATACAGTGGAATTGACTTTCTCTCCTTGTGTATTCTCTTTTGAAGATCGACATAGACTAAAGGAGAACAGAAATCTGACATAGAATAAAGGAGAACAAAAATATTATATTTAAAAAATTGAGGCCAAGATATAAAGAAATTTTACATGGGAAATAGTAGGGGCTCTATATGTGGTTCCACTGTAGGAAGAAGTGCTTACTTGCCAAGCACAGTAAGCTTAGGAGAACTGCAGAATGATGGATGGGTGGGTGTTTCTCTCTCCTACCTGTGATTTTTATAATTCTAGCTGAAATTCTCTTCAATATAGGTCCTGATCAGATACCTCTCAGGGAAGAATTTGAGCAAATAATGCTGAAAGCTATGCAGGAGTTTACTCTGAGAGAGCGAGCCCTGCAGATGGGCGCTCCATGTATACCTGTGTCTCCAGGACAACTCCCCTGGCTTGCTAGATTAATTGCCAGCGTGTCTCAAGATTTGGTTCATGTGATTGTGACCCAAAATTCTTTGGCGGAGGGCATTTCAGAGACGTTGAGGATTCTCAGTGAAATGAGACACTATCAAAAGCTACCAGATTATGTTGTGGCAATTTGTACATCGAAAATCAGAGGAAATGAATTTTGTGTAGTGGTGTTAGGTGAGTAATGTTTTTGTCTCTCTGTTTGTTAATGCATTTGTTTAATCATCCATTCCTTTGAAAGATAGTTATAGGGTATTTCAGGTATCCACATGATCAGCTGCTGGTTGATTGCTTCCACTTGGATTTTTCCTACTAATTTTAACTTTTCCTTTTCTCCTCAGATCAAGTGTTATAGCCCTCAACTTGGCCAGTGCCCCTGTCAGCTGCTTCTGTAGGAGCATTCTGTCAAAGCTCACCCTAGTAACAGATACCCTTGTCTCATGTAACTTCTGTCCTTAAAAGGTTTTAGAAATGTTACCACCCTAGCATGTGATAAAGCCAGTGCCACAGGTGGTCAATGCCAGTTAGTTAAATTTGCCAGAAACTTAGCTCATGTATTCTCTTCCTCCCTGAATAGCCTGTTTTGTAACATCAACTCTAAAGATGTTCAGAAAGTTAGTACATTACAAAATGTACAGTTTTTTTTTCCCTCTGTGCTGATTTTTTGAATCAGGCACCACCCTGTGTAGCCATTTGGACTAAACTTTTCTTCTTTCCTCTCTGTACTGAATGGCTCTCGCCTTTTCCTACCACAGTGTCTAAGTGCCCTCACTTTGGCAAAATCTGTCTGCCTATCCTCTGTGTTGTATGTATTTTTTGAAAGCTTCACCAGGCAGTGATACATTAATTTTTTTCATCTGCATTTGCAAGAATAATGTAAGTTTATATTTTAAGACAAATGTTTATTACAACTATGCAAACACAGTTTCTCATATTCTTCCCTAGTCTTTAAATGCATGCATGTGTATGTTTTCACAGTGATAAACATAACGTACATCATTTTATCCATACAGCACTTAGTATCATATTATAAACATTTCTGATGCTATTTGTAGTCCTCAAATTGACATTTCAAATGCCACTTAATCGTCCACATCTTTTTATATACCATGATTTTCTTATCCAAGTCCTTATAGTTTAATGCTTTAGTTGTTTCCAATTGTGGCTATTTTAAGTAATGTTCCAGTGAACATTTGTCCCATTGATGAGTCATCTCTTGTCCTCTGTTCTTCAGGTCAGCATCAGTCCCGGGCTCTGGCAGAGAGCATGCTCACCACAAGTGAGTTTTTGAAAGAAATTAGTTATGAGCTCATCACAGGAAAGGTCAGTTTCCTGGCATCACATTTCAAAACCACGTCATTAGGTGAGTGGTGGTAAGATTTGGCAATGCTGCCAGCCTCTTGCTGTGTGATTGAATTTAAATCTTAGCCTGTCAGGATGAGTGTGGAGCTTATGGTTGCCAACTGATCTTCCATTTGGAATGGTTATCCTCAGTATTTTGTGACTAACACCACAGGAAGCAGCATGAGGTCCAGAGAAAGGACAGCCAGTACTAGAATCAAATCCTCAGCTCAGCCATGACTTTGTTGAGTGACCTTCAGCAAGTCTTTCTCCCTGGATCTCAAGTTTTTCTGATATGTCATGTGGAGACAGAATAATTCCATTCTCCCTGCTTTTGAATATTATGGAAGTCAGGAGAGATAAAACCTAAGAAAGCATGTCAGTTTTAAGCAGGACACCCACAAGGTAAATACCAATGAGGGTAGCTCTGGCTGTAAAGACACTGTGTAGAGATGGCCAAGTATAAACTCTGACACAAATTGCTGGCTGACCCACAAATCTTAATGACCCAATTTGGGAGACTGATAAAAACGATACAAGCCTTTCACTTCTTGTAACCTTCTTATCTCCACTTTATTTTGACATAGGTGATGACCTGGACAAGCTGCTAGAGAAAATGCAACAAAGAAGAGGAGACAGTGTGGTCACCCCTTTCAATGGGGATCTTAATGAATGTGTGTCACCTCAGGAGGCTGCTGCTATGATTCCCACACAAAATCTGGGTAATGTCACTTCAGACTGAGGAGGGAGTCAGTCCTTGGGACAGACATTACTGAAGCTAAGTCCCTCAGGGTTTTGAGGCATTCTCAAGTCATCAACCATGAAGGGCTTTTTCCTCATTGTCTACATGATAAATCAGGTTCAAATTAAAAATGCCTTACCCTGGTGTGGCCTGGATCAAAGGCCTTGTTCTTAGTAAAATTCTCTTAAAATTAAAACCAGATACTTTACCTTAAATAGTCTCTTTTTTCCCTGGAAGATTCCAGGATCCTCAGTGTTTTTTCCTTAGCCCTACCAGCTGTGCCCAGGGAGTTGTGGAACTTGCCGAGGGCTTCAAAGAACTGCTTGAAAGAAACTAGACTGCAGGTTGTGCAGGGCCCCTGGCTCCTGCTCCTTCACTTCTTCTCTAACTTGCAAAACCCACATTATCTCGGGGAGAGGGAGGCCTTCCTGGAAGTCAGCTGCCTTGCAAGTGGGGCCCGAGGAGGGACTGTGAGTCTGGGATGAGGCTGTGAGTCATTAGATTGAATTCCTTCAGGTTAAATTCCTTCCCCCAATTCACTGATTGACAGGGACAACATAGAAAAAGACAGGAAAAAGAACTAGAGGAAGAATGAAAGGAAACAGACCCTCATCAGATGCTGCTGACAGGGAGTTGGCCTCCCCTGGATTTCTGTGTGAGGACTGCCTCAGGCAATAAAAGCAGCCTGGCTTGGCATCAGCTCAGTCCAAAAAACAAGTGCAAACACAGACCATAAAATGTCTTGAGTCCTGGATGGTATTTGGTCAAAAAGCAGCCATCTAGATGATCCAGAATATGTTTACATTAACTGTTTTGAATGGCTAACGAAAAGTTAACAAATTTAGAATTTAAAAATTCTCAAGATTATTTATAGAACCCCATGTGCATATCCTGAGTTCCCCGTTTAGGAAATGTTGTTTAACAGTAATTAAGCAAACTGTAGACTCTGCTAATTCTGTAAATTTGTGTGTGTGTTAGTTCCTGCCCATCCAACCTATGAAATGAATGAAGGAAGTTTTATAGCCTGACCATATCAGAGGACAGGCCTGAGAATCTGTTTTGACTGGTAGTTTTTGTGGGTTAAAAAAAAATTGGGGAGACTGGGGTTGTGGCTCAGCGGTAGAGCGCTCGCCTAGCACATGCGCGGCCCGGGTTCGATCCTCAGCACCATGTAAAACTAAAGGCATTGCATACAACTAAAACAAATAAATAAATATTTTAAAAATTGAGGGGGGGGAGTGCTGGGGATTGAGCCCAGGGTCTTGTGCATGGTAGGCAAATGTACTACCACTAAGCTACATCCACAACCCTACTATTAATATTTGCAGCTTTGAACTTTGCCAGTATCCACTTGCGTTTGTAGGTAGGCTATTGTGTATCCACTTGCATTTGTAGGTAGGGTATTTTATCAATATCCACTTGCATTTGTAGGTAGGGTATTGTGACTACTGTCTGCCTCAGCTACATTGCAATTTGCTTTTAGAAAACATTAATTACCACAAGTTAATTAGGGCCTTGTGATTGTGTTCCAAACTGCCTACATGTGTTCCTGAGAAATAGCAGCCTTTAAATAAAACTTGGCAACTAGTTGTGGTGGTGCACACCTGTATTCCTAGCAACTTGGGAGGCTGAGACACAATTGCAAAATTAAGGCCATCCTCAGCAACTTAGGGAGATTCTCTCTCAAAATTAAAAATTAGAGGGAAAAAAAAAAAAAAAAAAAAAGAAGGCTGGGGATGTGACTCAATGGTAAAGCACTCTGGGTTTAATCCTCAGTACCAAACAAAAACAAAAGATTGGCAATTGTCTGCCTGCTCAGGTGTTTCACTGATGAAGCTTGTTTCTTTCATTTTTTGTGTGTGTGTGTGTGTGTGCGCGCGCACATGCGCGCGCATGCACATGAAATATTACTTGCTTGATTGTAATTTGCAATAAAAAGCTACTGACATGCATAGAGTATCTGGACAATGTGTTGTAATACATCACCTGTTTAGAGGCCAGCTGGCTATGTCATGTGTCAGGTCTCTTTAGATAGTACTGGCGCCAGTGCTGGCATTGACTACACCACCTAGGTCTGCCAGGTCACAAGAACTGGCAAAGTCAAGTCTAGTGGGAAGAAAGGTCAGGGTCATGTCTGCATGACCGAAGTTGTCTGGACACCAGGAGGAGAATTTCAGGATGTGTTGCAACTAACTTGCTAAAGAGGAAATGTTTACTGTGGTGCCATCCAGAAAAGCACAAAGGAACTCAGCATTATCATAGTTACAGCATCACCTCCTTCCCTGAGCTGGTTCTGGGCTTGGGTACTGGCCTGTGCTCAGATTCCTAAAAACACTGGAAACGCTCTCCTTTCTACAGATGAATCCTGGCTCCAGCTGTGACTGTGCAATCTGTCTCCACCATTTCTGAGCAAGGGTAAAGGATATTGAAGTAGGCATTTGCAAGACAGTGCATCAATTTTAAAAAATACTTTTGTAAAAGTACTACATCCAACTCCTGAGCACACCTCTCAGCCAGCTTTTCAGGGAGAAAATAGGCAAATTATTAAAACTCTATATTAGTGAATGAGAAAAGCAAATGAGAATTCTTGGTAATAGAGCATTAATTCACCATGTGTTTTATGTCCCCTTATGGCTCATATTGGCTATCACAGAAGTAAATTAATCTTTTTTTTATAACTTTTTTTTAAATTTTAGATTTAGATAATGAAACCTTCCAAATTTATCAACCACAGCTTACGGTTGCCAGAAAACTCTTATCCCAGGTGTGTGCTATTGCAGACAGTGGCAGCCAGAGCCTGGACCTGGGCCACTTCAGCAAAGTAGACTTCATCATCATCGTCCCAAGATCAGAGGTTCTGGTCCAGCAAACTCTTCAACGGGTTCGACAATCAGGTAAGAGTGAACTCTCGGAGAGGATTCTTTCTAGGTCCAGCCTGAGATTTCCCTTGGCCTCTGTCTTTTGTTTAATTCAGTTGTTTAGAGGACACTTAAAAGTGTTTTTCAGTAATAAAAATCATAAAAGCACATTAAGTGTTACTTTGAGTTTATCTCTAAGTTTTCCCTCAAAGTACTCTGACCTTTTTCCTTTCATGGTCAAGGGCAAATTGATGGGCATGTTTCCCAGATGCTGTTAAATCTATGATGTAATCAACGGGACTGGAAATATGGTCATTCATTTATAAAGAGAAACGTGTGAAGGCAAGGACAGCCCTGTGGAGATGGTGGAGTTTGTGCCATCTGAGCTCCTTCTCTGCCCCAACAGGTCAGGTTCTCATAGGTGGATTCTTGGACAATTTACATATTGCCAGCACATTTTCAGCATAGAAACCAGAGCACCTTCCTCTGTGTATCAAAGAGAAATCTCATTAAAAAGTACAAAGTTGGAATTATTACCAGTAACTTTAAGAGAATAAGTATAGAGGAAAAATATTTTCCCCAGAAAATGTAGAGGTAGAAAGCAAAAGTTTTACAAGGTTGTGGCAAAAAATATTTTTTTTCAAAAATAAAATTTGCTTACAGTTACAGAAAGCCATAGGAGTTTAGAAAATTTGGACAGCTGAAAAATGCTAGCCTGTGTAAATTAGGTGTGAAAAGGAAATTATAAATGTCAAGTTGCTTCTGATTACCCTAACTGGGGAACACACACACACACACACACACAGATTTTAGCTGAAGGCTGAATCTTTTGTCCACATTAAAGAATTTTATTTCCAATATATTTGAAAATAGGAAGCAGAAAAATTCAGAAGTGCTTAAAATATGGCTTATATGTTGCATACCTATTATAGAGTGCTTTATCTTATATACAAATCACAATAGGGGATCTTGTTAAAATGGAAATCACTCTTCAGTGTATTTGGGGGAGGCTCCAAATCCTACATTTCTAACAAGGTCCCAAGGGGTGCCAATGCTGCTGGTCAAAGGACCACACTTTGAGTAGTGTGGCTATATAAGAAATCTTCCCTTGTTAGTTCTAGAGGCCAAATAAGCTGACAATAGATTTTCCCCTCTCTTGAATCTTTCTTGGTGGCTGTGACTGACTGACACATGGAGAGTGTTGCCAACAACTTCTTTCTGGAGGCCCAGAAGCAATCTTTCTTTTAGTCTCTAAATTTCTGAATGCCAAGTTACAAAGTGACCTGAAGGTGATTAAGCAAGAGAAGGTCAAATGCTTTCCCCTCTCCAGAAACAAGAGTGGATGTTACGCTTTCTCAGCTACTGGCCATTTCTGCATTTTCTTTCTGCCGACATCCTCCATTGTGGAAAACCAGCAACCAGACCTTTTATTTCTTATGGGGTTTCTGCTTCCATACATGGAGGCAGTGCCTTTAAGCTGTTTTACTCACACCCATTGGCATTTGCAGCCTTCTTCTGTTTGTGATCTGATATCCCAAGTCATATTTGAACAAACACATCATAGCACCTGTTCACAGTGACAAAATCATCTGCAGAGCCATTTCCTGAAATAACCTCTTGGTGACCTGCACTTTCACCTTTCCTAATAAGTGTAAGTCTCTAAATAAAACCTTGCATTTTTGATAGATGGAGCAGTTGTGTAAGTCTTTCCTTTTCCCTTCTCAGTGCTTTCAGATTTTTTGAAAATAGGCATATTAAGATTGCTACCCCAACCCTACCCAAATCCCTAACACACACTTTGGTTAGCAAAATAAAATTATTATTATTTTTTTTTTATTTTAAGATGTTACCCTTTAGATGGGCTGGGATTGTGGCTCAGCGGTAGAGTGCTCACCTAGTGCGTGGGCGACCCGGGTATGATCTTCAGCACCACGTACAAATAAAACACATTGAATAAAACGCATTGTGTACAACTAAAGCAAATAAATAAAAATATTTTTAAAAAAGAAAAAAGATGTTACCCTTTAGAAAGTTATCAGAATCTAATCAGTTACATAAGCTGGAACTCTGAAATTTCAGGCAAAATGTATTTTAAAAATTATTCACAGAGGGCTGGGATTGTGGCTCAGGAGTAGAGCACTCGCCTAGCACGTGCGCGGCCCGGGTTCAATCCTTAGCACCACATACAAATAAACACATTGTGTACAACTAAAGAAAATAAATAAATATTGAAGAAAAAAATTATTCACAGGCTGGGGTTGTAACTCAGTGGTGGAGTGCTTGCCTTGCAAGCATGAGGCCCTGGGTTCGATCCTCAGCACCACATAAAAATAAATAAATAAAAAAAATTTTATTTATTTATTTTATTTTAAAAATGAATTAAAAATCATTCACATCTAACTTTGGCATACATGCTAAAATTTTTGCACAAAAATAGTCATTTCTATTTATATTTAAAATTACTTTATTCATTTTATTACAGAAAAAACAATTATGGTGTTATTTTGAAAAATAAAGGAAATAACAGAAAAATTTAAACATTTGTGGGTGAGGGTATAGCTCAGTGATGGGGTGTGTGATTAAAACTCTCAAAACCTGAGTTCAATCCCCAGCAGTAAAAACAAAAAATTAAGCATTTGTAATTCCAACATTCAAGGATAACCACTGTAAATATTTTATTGTTAACAAATGAATTAATATGTCATATGATGCCTGTTGCCCCTGCCTATATCTTTTTGTGACATCATAGTGTACATATTTTACCATGTCATGAAAAGATTTTGTAAGCAACATTCTTAAAAAATACATAATGTAGCCGGGCGTGGTGGCGCACGCCTATAATCCCAGCACTTGGGAGGCTGAGGCAGGAGGATCACGAGTTCAAAGCCAGCCTCAGCAATGGCAAGGCACTTAGCAACTCAGTGAGACCCTGTCTCTAATAAAATACAAAAAAGGGCTGGGGATGTGGCCCAGTGGTTGAGTGCCCCTGAGTTCAATCCCTGGTACAAAAAAATAATAATGTTTCATGTTTTAACTATACCAAAACTTATTTGTATTGATATTTAAATACCGTCTTCGAACATGCACCAATTGATAGAAGACTCAAACACATGTTAAGATGTAAATTTCTGAATGCCAAGTTACAAAGTGACCTAAAGGTGATTAAGCACAAACAGATGAAATTGTTCATTGAAACATTTCTTTTTTTAATATTTATTTTTTAGTTATAGGTGGACACAATATCTTTATTTTGTTTTTGTGTGGTACTGAGAATCAAACCCAGTGCCTCAGCATGTGAGGCGAGTGCTCTACCTCTGAGCCACAACCTCAGCCCCTCATTAAAACATTTCTTAAATATCATAGCTATTGAAACAGAAAGACTTCCCAAGAAATCACCTGACTTGGTTTCTTCAATTTCATCATGTGAACTGAGGAGAGCTTAGTTGGCCTGAGGTCACAGAGGGCAGTCCCTTGTGAGCAAGGACCATTTTTTTCATTGTTGAATGCCTAGTGCCTCATTTAGTGTCTCTCTTGGGCCTGACACCATCAGGTGCTCAGCTAATGTTTGAATGGAAGTCTGGGGGGAAGAAAGGAATGGGCAGAGGGAGAAGTGAAGTCCATGGTCTCTTCTTTCTGGTTCCATTTGCCTCCTCCCTAAAGAAGGCAGCCAACCTGCTAGGAAAAGCACGAGGCAGGAAAGAGCTGCCAGGTCATGTAGAAAGGGCACATCCTTGGCAGCCCATGTGTGGCTTAAAGTAAAAAGATGAAAATAGAAACCATCACGTTGTTGCAGACCCAGCACTAAAGTGAAACATTTGATACCTCAACTTGCATTCTAATTAAGAAAGGAAGGAAAGAAGGGAGGGAGCGTGGGAAGGGAAAAGAAAATGTTATGGAAGGAATTCAAAGGTGAAAAAAGAAAGGCAATAGAATAAACATTTTTAAACTTGCTCAAAGTAGACTTGTATCTGCAGGGGTGATCACTGGAGAAGGATTATTTAATACAGACTACAGGAAATGCTTTTGTTTCAGGGTCTTTTTTTTTTTTTTTTAAGTCTCAATTTGTGGCATAATTCTTCTCATTCAGGGAGACTCCATATCCCATCAGAACACTAGGATACTGATGCAATAAAAATGGAAGCCACTCTCCGTTCAAAATGGGGAGGATAAAGAGCTGGGCGCAGTGGCGCACGCCTGTAATCCCAGCACTTGGGAGGCTGAGGCAGGAGGATCGCGAGTTCAAAGCCAGCCTCAGCAACAGTGAGGCACTTAGCAACTCAGTGAGACCCTGTCTCTAATAAAATACAAAAAAGGGCTGGGGATGTGGCCCAGTGGTCGAGTGCCCCTGAGTTCAATCCCTGGAATAAAAAAAAAAAACAAAACATGGGGAGGATGAATACAGGAAGTATTAGTAACTATATTCTAGTCCTTCCTGCTTTCAAATGGTGTAGATGGGAGCCCTCAGCAAATGTGAGCAGGTCTGGCAGTATCCAGCTGGGGCCGGGGTTGGGGGTTGTAGTTTTCCATGCTCAGGGAAATAGAATGAATTTAATGCTTCAACACATACATGAATATAAAAGAGCCAGAGACATATGTTTCTCTGCTGATATACAAGTAGATTACTCTGTTCAAATGGACATAAGAGAGTTTTAAGAAGTGGTAGTGATTAGGAGGGGAAGTGAAGAAGTAGAGGAAGGCATTCTTACTTTCTAAAATATATTTTCTTGGTCTCATCAATCTTATATTCTTTTGTTGATCACCTAAAATTTCATCAGAAAAAAAAAAAAGATAGTGTTTGTTGGGTAGTGATAAAGATAGCAGGGAACAAGATTGAAAGAAGGAAAAGTCTCGGGATGCCACACTGTACAACACCAGAGGTTCTGCTCATGCGCGGGTGGACCACCTGACAGTTTCCTAGTGCTTGGGACCTGCAGTTCCTCATCCTCAAACACTTGTACCCCCTACTCGTATGCTAGACCCTGCTAGATGCTGAAGTCATCTGTTCAAATGTTTCCAGTTCCTGGACACAGATTCCTTTGCTATGTACTCAAGGTGATGGACTCTTTGCAGGGGAGGGAAGGAATCAACCTTTCCAATTGTTGCCATAATTAATTATTTTTTGGCTCTTTAGTTGGATCTCTCTCCCATTCTCCACCCTTAGCTATAGCAGACTCCATTTCCCTCATTCAGACCTCTCACCTCATCCTCTCTCTTAACAAGTGCCTTCTCCTACCCAAAGAACCCCAGAAACTTGAGGTAAACACATCTTGCCTTCAAATCTAGAAATCTGTTTACACACCTATCTCTTTCCCTTTCCTTCTGATCAATGGAAGGGCTGCCCTCCTCTCTTTAAGCCTGGCTGTCCTATCTCACTCTAGATACTGCTTTTCCCAGTCCTCAGGGACCTTGAGCTATTGATTATCTCTTCTCCTGTTGCCATCTTCAACTGCTTTCTCTCAAGGACTCGTTCCATCAATTTAAAACTGCTCACTCTCAAAAACAAAACAAGCCTTTGTTGATCCTCCTGAGCCCTCCAACTGCCCTCCTCTAGCTACCTGTCAGACTGGAAGAGTTGTGCAGGGTCACCTCCACCTCCTCACCTCCACTATGCACAGCACCCTGCAGACTGGCTCTCTCACCAGTGTGACCAGTGCCTTTTAAGTGCATGTCTGAACTTTTGAGTGCCATGGCACTCAATACTCTGGGTTGTAGTTGTGTGTTTATGAATGAATGACCTTTCTCTTCATCCAGAAAGTGAATATTCAGGCAACGTGTCTATCTATCTGGGCAGTGACCCAGAAGATGCTTCATAAATATTTGCTGAACTGAATTTTTTGTAACATTTTGTGAGTTGAATGTTAAATTAAAATATATTTTGAAATAATTTGTATTTTGAAATACATCTATTTTTGTATTGTGTAATTGGAAATGTGACAGACTTGTTCATGCTGTACTGGAAAATAAACTTCTATTTAATCCTGTAGAACTGTGAAAAGCAAATTAAATAAATAAGAAAACAGAACAAAAATGATCCTTGTCAGACTGGCCATTTCTCAGCACTTCTGACCATTTTCAGATTCTCTGCGCCTATTTTATTTTTTTGCCTTGAGGTCCTGGGGATCTAAGTTGTTCACACTAGGCAAGCTCTCTACCACTGAGCTACATTCCCAGCCCTCTGTGCTTATTTTTTTCCCCATATTTTTATTGGTGCATTATAATTATACAGAATGTTGGAATTCATTGTTGAGTATGTGTACATGCACATGATACAACAATGCAGTTTGGCCATTATCATTCTCCAGAATTTCCCCTTCCTCCTTTCCTCCCTCCCTCTGTCTTTTCCTTCCTCCTCCTATCCTTTCCTCTACTGATCTCCCTTTGATTTTCATGAACTCCCCCCATCCCCTTGCTTTTCTTTTTCTTTTTCTTCTCTAGCTTCCACATACAAGAGAAAAACAGACCCTTGACTTTCTGAGTTCAGATAATTTTGCTTAACATAATGTTGTCAAGTTCTATCCATTGTGCTTATTTTTGGAAAACAAAACATGAAGGCTAACCCAGAAACTAAGGGGAAAAGTTGTATCTGTATGGGGTAGAAGTGACATTTATAATTCTGACTTTTGATCTTTAAAAATTATTTACTTGTTTAAAAATTAAATAATTATAATGGGGGAAGGCAGACTTAAAATTGAATACAAACAGAAATATGTGAATCTAACTGCATATTACATTAAAAACATAGCCTCATAGCAAAATAATTAGTCCAGGGAATTTTTGAACATAGTTCTCCTACTGTACATTATCAATGTGTTATATCCTAAGCACAAAAAAATGCAAATAATTAGTATGTTAGTGGTTTGGGAGTGATAGTGACCATTTAAAACTGTTTTATGTATATCAAAGGAGAGAGCAAATTTAATGTTGTTGAAAATTAAGGTTCTCACATGAAAGAAGGGAGCCTCAAAATATAGAATGGGGAGAAAAAAGGAATGTTTTCTTTTTTAATATTTTTAGTTGTAGATGGACACAATACCTTTATTTTATTTACATATTTTTATGTGGTGCTGAGGAGCAAACCCAGTGACTCACACATGCTAGGCAAGCAAGCACTCTACCACTGAGCTATAACCCCAGCCCCAGGAATGTTTCTTTTAGATTTAAATTGGAGATGTAAGTGTGAACTCATACTCTGAAAAAAACTAAATATATTTTCAGTGAAAGGTCTTACAAACAGTGACATCCCAGCATTGATGAGCAAATTCAGATTTTAGCTTATAATATCATTCCCCACTGTCCCAGCTCTGAGGTGGAGACAAGTCTGGAATATTTTGTTGTATCAGAAAGTGAGAACATACTCAGAATTGTTGGGGACATGTTAAAAGGATGAAGAAACCTGCTTGAAGGGTATTTTACTCTACAAATTTACAGACTTCGAGTATCAAAAGAAATGTTGGCAATGGATTGTAACCTAATGAAATTGTCTTAAAAACCCACAAGCCTAAAGTAATGTGGAAAAATAAAAGGGGCAGAAGTGAGGGGAAACCAGGCGCGGTGGCGCACGCCTATAATCCCAGCACTTGGGAGGCTGAGGCAGGAGGATCACGAGTTCAAAGCCAGCCTCAGCAATGGCGAGGCACTTAGCAACTCAGTGAGATCCTGTCTCTAAATAAAATACAAAAAAGGGCTAGGGACGTGACCCAGTGGTCGAGTGCCCCTCAGTTCAATCCCCGGTACCACAAAAGAAAAAAAAAAAAAAAAGAGTACCAGTTGATAATGTAGAGGAAATGATAGGGTTAGAAAATTCCTATTTTGTACTACCAATGTAATTATTGATTTCTACAAGGATCATCAATGGATACTAAAACCACTGAGTAAAATGTCACTGGAAAACAAATATCCACAGTCTCCAAGTATCATTCCATGGGTTAAAAATTACAAAGAAGGGCTGGAGGCATAGCTCAGAGGTAGAGCACTTGACTAAAAGTGTCATGCATGCGCACACACACACACACACACACACACACACACTGAAACAAAACAAAAAGGAAAAGTATCTACAATGTAGAGATTTGGCAGGAGACAGTGCTTCAACCAAGTAATCAAACTTTGGCATCTCCAGTTAAATTGACATTAGGCGCAAAGGGAAGGACATAATGTCACCAATGGGGTATAATTGCCCAAAGTGCTTAACCCAAGTCTAATCACTGGCAGTTCCCAGACAAATGCAGATGGTGCGGCATTTTGCAAAGCAACCTAGACTTTTAAAAAATAGCAGTGTCATGAAAGACCAAAAAGGAAAGAAAAAGAAAAGACAGGGAATCTCTTGGGCTGTTTTAACTATGGAGAATAAAGGGACATGACAACCAAGTATAAGGCTTAACTCTTTTTATTATTATTTGGGTTTTAATTAACAAATTATATATTTTTATGGTATACAACAATATTTTTATATAGGTATATATGGTGGAATAGCTAAATCAACTAATTAAGATATCTATTACTTCACATTTTTTTGTGGTGAGAACTTTAAAAAATTTATTCTCTCAGTAATTTTCATGTATACATTACATTGTTATTGACTCTGATCACCATGTTATACAATAGACTTCCTAAATTTATTCTTCTTATCACACTGAAATAGTGTGTTCTTTAACCAGCATTTCTCTAATCTCCTCAGTCCCTAGCCACTGCTTAGTTCTTGATTGGATTCTCAACCTAAAAATGAAAAGTAGAGCTCTAGAGCAGTTAGTGAAACACATATTCAGGCTGTGTATTAGACATGGTACTTGATGTTAGTTCATTTCCATAGTTGTAATAATGATAATGTATTTGCATAGGAAAATTATTTGCTCTGATAAAGTAAATACTGAAGGATTTAGGGGTGAAATATTATGGCATATGTTATTTATTTACATTATTTAACAACAACAATACAAAATGACAAAGAGAAAAGTCAAATGTAGCAAAATGATACAAATTGTTTAATCTAATTGAAGGGTATCCACATATTTTTTGCACTAGCATTTCAATTTCTGTAGCATTCAAAATAGAAATCGAAGCCAGGCTTGGTTGCACACACCTGTAATCCCAGAGGCTTGGAGGCTAAGGCAGGAGGATCGCAAGTTCAAAGCCAGCCTCAGCAACTTAACAAGGCTCTAAACAACTTAGTGAAACACCTGGGTTCAATCTACAGTACTCATCGCCAAAAAAGTAGAAAGCAAAGGGAAAATAGTTGTGCTTCATTGATGACATAGCCATCCGTTGGACTTTGGTAATAATTGTCTTCAAATAGTTTCTGAAATATGGACAGATATTTACATACCCCCTTTTAAGAAGTTCTAATTAATTATTAAGTAGATCGAAATAATAAAAATATTTGAAATCACAATATGAAAAGAAATCACAATAGCATGAACACCTGTTACCCACCAAAATGAAGACTACTAAAGACCTTATTTGAATGTCTCTCCTCTTTCAAAGGTAACTATTATCCTGAATGTGTTTATCAATTCCTTGCCTTTATTTATAGTGGTATTATATGACTTAAATCTTAAACAATAGATGTATATATAAGTAGAACCACATTCTATGTATTCTTCTGTGATTTACCTTTTATGTTCATGTTTACATCCTTGAAATTGATTCTGTTGAATATAGCTCTGTTTTTGTTTTTTTTTTTTTTTTGGTACTGGGGATTGAACTCAGCGGCACTAGACCACTGGGCCACATCCCCAGCCCTTTTTTGTATTTTATTAGAGACAGGGTCTCACTGAGTTGCTAAGTGCCTCGCCATTGCTGAGGCTGGCTTTGAACTCGCGATCCTCCTGACTCAGCCTCCCAAAGTGCTGGGATTACAGGCGTGCGCCACCGCGCCCGGCTTGAATATAGCTCTGATTCATTCATTTTACTATTCTTTAATATTCTATTTACAGAACACTCTATTTTCAAAAAATTTTTGATGGCATGGGGGATTGAACACAGGGGCACTGTGCTACTGAACTACATCCCAGCCCCTTTTATTTTATTTTGAGGCAGGGTCTCTCACCAAGTTGCTGAGGCAGTCCTTGAACTTGTGATCCTCCTGCCTTGGACTCCCAGGTCACTGGGATTACAAGCAAGCACTGTCACACCGAACTTACCACATATAGCAAGACCCTGTCTCAAAAAGAAATTTTTAAAATTAATTTGGCATGGTTCCATTTCATTGTGATTTTAATTTCCATTTCCCTTATTATTAATAAGTTTTAACACCTTTTCATATGTTTATTGGCTATTTGGTTTTTATTTTTCCAGGAAATTCCATTTAATCTTTTTGCCCATTTTCTCTTGGATTTAGAGGAGTAATTACATATTCTGAATACTAATCCTTTGTTATTTATACTTGTTACAAATTTGGGGAGCCTATCTTTTTGTTTATATGTCTTTGATGAATAGAAGTTCTTAAATTTATGTATCATTTGCTTTTTATGTTTAAGAAATCATTTATAAGAGCCAGGCATGGTGGCATAGGCCTGTAATCCCAATGGCTCAGCTCAGGAAGCAGGAACAGGAGGACTGCAAGTTCAAAGCCAGCCTCAGCAACTTGGTGAGGCCCTAAGTAACTTAGTGAGACCCTGTCTCAAAATGAAAAATAAAAGGAAGGGTTGGGGATGTGTCTCAGTGGTTAAGTGCCTCTGGGTACCAAAAGAAAGAAGGAAGGAAGGAAAGAAATCCTTTGTAAGGCAATACAGTTATTCTGTATTGTCCTCTAAAAGTTTTAGAGTTTTGCTGGGCGTGGTAGCTTGTGCCTGTAATCCCAGTGGTTCAGGAGGCTGAGGCAGGAGGATCGTGAGTTCAAAGCCAGCCTCAGCAAAAGCAAGGTGCTAAACAACTCAGTGAGACCCTGTCTGTAAATAAAATACAAAATAGGGCTGGGGATGTGGCTCAGAGGTCCAGTGCCCCTGAGTTCAATGCTCAGTCCCCTCCCCGACCAAAAAAAGTTTTAAAGTTTTGTTATTTACCATTGTCTTAAATCCACATGGGTTTTTGTGTGTATCATGTAATACAGAATTAAATATAAATAATGAATTAAAAATAAAATAATAAACCTAATATAATTTCTTTCACATGATTAACCAATTGTTCAGTGCTCTGTGTGTGTGTGTGTGTGTGTGTGTGTGTGTGTGTGTTTTACTGGAGTTTGAACCCAGGGAGCTCACCACTGAGCCACATCCCCAATCCTTTTTTAATTTTTTATTTTGAGACAGGGTCTAATTACATGGCCTAGGCTGGCTGTGAACTTGCAATCCTCTTGTCCTAGCCTCTCAGGGACCTGGGATTGCAGGTGTACCACAATGATACACTTCAGCACTAGTTATTGAAGAGCCCGTCCTTCTGCCACTGATCCTCAGTGCACTGATCTTCAGTGACCAAGTTCCATATGCACTGAGGTCTGTTTCTAGGTTTCTGCCCCTGTGCCAAAACAACTGTCTAATGAATACAGCTCAAATTCTTAATCTCTAGTGAGGCAAATCTCTCCTACCTTTTCTTCTTAATCCTTAGATCTGCCTGGTAATTTTTGTTGTTGTTGTTTTAGTTGTTGATGGACCTTTATTTTATTTGTTTGTTTAAATGAGGTGCTGAGAATCAAACCCAGTGCCTCACACATGCTAGGCAAGCGCTCTACCACTGAGCCATAACTCCAGCCCTCTGCCATGTAAATTTTAAAAAGCTATTTTTCATACCAAAAAAATCCCACAATTTTTTTGGCATTATGTGGAATCTATGGATAAATTTTAGGCAAATTTAAATATATTTTATGATGTAGCTTAATTTAGGTCTTCTTTAACTAGGTTAATAGTTTCATCATTCCTCCATAAAGGTCTTTAGATTTATTCCCAGATGCTTGCTATTTTTTATGTTATTGCAATTTTCTCTTTCTTTTGCAGTGCTGGGGATTGAACCCAAGGCTTTGAGTATGCTAGGAAAGTATTCTACTGCTCAGCTACATACCCAGCCTGTGATTTTTTTAAAAGTCTAATTTAATTTTTATGTTTTTATAGTACTAGAAATTTAAACCAGGGACACTTTATCACTGAGCTACATCCCCAGCCCTTTATTTGTTTTTTGTTTGTTTGTTCGATTTTATCTTTTTGTCTTTCTCTTTCCACATTTTCCTTTTTATTTTTTATTTTGGGACAGGGTCTCATTAAGTTGCCTAGGCTATCTTCAAACTTGTGATCCTCCCTCCTCAGCCTCCTGAGTCACTGGGATCACAGGCATATGCCATTAAGACTGGCTGTTTTGTTGAGTTTTTAAAAATATGTTTCCTGCCGGGCGCGGTGGCGCACGCCTGTAATCCCAGCACTTTGGGAGGCTGAGGCAGGAGGATCGCGAGTTCAAAGCCAGCCATCAGCAATGGCAAGGCACTTAATAACTCAGTGAGACCCTGTCTCTAAATAAAATACAAAAAAAAAAAAAAAGGTCTGGGGATGTGACCCAGTGGTCCAGTGCCCCTGAGTTCAATCCCCAGTACCACAAAAAAAAAAAAAAAAAAAAAAAAAAAAAAATGTTTCCTATGGCGAGGTACTTATCAACTCAGTGAGACCCTGTCTTTAGTAAAATACAAAAAAGGGCTGGGGATGTGGCCCAGTGGTCGAGTGCCCCTGAGTTCAATCTCTGGTACCAAAAAAAAAAAAAAAAATCCTGACTGTTTGCTGCTGTGTATAGAATTACAACTAATTTTTGTAATTTTTTTTTTTTTTTTTTGTGAGGGGAGTGCTGAAGATTAAACCCTGGGTCTCACACATTTAAGCATATACTACCACTGAGCTACCTCTCATCCCTGTAAGCTGAAATTTTGAATCCAACTTTACTAAATTCTTATTAATTTAATTGATTTATCCATGGATTATTTTGTGTTTTCTACACAAACATATTAGTTAGAAAACATAACATATAAATGTATTATTAGAAAACAATGATAGTTTTCTTTCTTACTTTACAGTTATAAGTGAAAAAAAAAAAAAAACAGGATATATAATTACAAAATGTGAGCCAGAGAGAATATTCGTGAAAACCCACAGAAGGAAAGCACAGAAATGTAAGCAGTGGCTTATTTTGAGTTAAGGAATTATGGATACATTTTCCTTTTTTTTAACATAATTTATACAATTTTTCTAAATAAGTATCTATCACTTTCATAGCAAGAATCAAAATTTGGAAGCAAAAGCAAATCTAAAATAAATTTAAAGGTAAGCATGATCTAAAAATGCCCAGTTAGAAATAAAGGAAATAGCTTTGCCACTTGGTCTCCACCCAACTTCACCACTGCAGAGCTCACTAGCTGCATAGTTAGGGACTGATATGCCATAGTCTATCTAAAAGACCTCTTAGATCCCTGGAACTTTGGTCTGTTGAGGGAATGTATGGAATTAACCCCTCAAAGTCATACTATTGGTCTTATTTTTCATTTGTTCCGAAATGTAGTCAATTCTTAATTATTACAAGGTATATTTTCCCTCTTTGTGAATTATCTATGGTCTTTTCATATTGGGATGCCCTAACTCACACTGCTTATTTCCCAAGGACTAAGCCTCAACTGGCACTACTCCCCATTTACAGAGAAGCAAACAGATACCCCTAGAGATTAAGTGGTCCTATTTGCTTCTGCAGGCTTCCTCTACTCCATAGTAACTTTGTCTCCCATCATGACCCTTGTCAAAATTATCTGTCTTCTCCATTATAAGCTCCATGAGCTTAAGATCTTTGCTTGTCCTGTTCTACTCTATAACCTAGCACAGTACTTGACACATAGTAGATGATCAAAAAATAGTTATTGAACGGTAAATGAGTATTATAGGCAATCCACTTCTTAAAATATCACAATACCCATCAAATTAAATGTTTGATGGCTTGATTTTGGAAATATTCACCACAAAATTTTATTACCTTGAGGTGGAAATTGAAAACAATCTCTAAGAAAAAGCTCCTTATGAAAAATGTTTGAAAGCAAAATTATCTTTCTATTCACCTTATATGACAAATTTTTCATATGATAAAACATTTTTCTTGAAGGAGCCCCAATTAGGGAGATGGCTATTGAGGTTAGCTGGAAGCCATAAGTTCCACCTGATAATAAGTATGCACGTGACTCACCTGTAAATGCACGTGGGCACCCGCAAAGCTAAAGGTATATAACCGGGTGAAAGCGGCGTGGTTGCTCCAAGTCAGGAAGCAATATTTTCTCTTTTTTATTTTTTTATTTGTTCTACTTAGTTGTACATGACAGCAGAATGCATTTCAATTCATCGTACACAAATGGAACACAACATTTCCATTCTCTGGTTGTACATGGTGTAGAGATGCACCATTTGTGCAATCATACATGTTCCTAGGGTAATGATATCCATCTCATTCCACCATCTTTCATTTCTCTCTCTTTTTTAAAAAAATATCTATTTATTTACTTTAGTTGTACACAATGCATTTATGTTTACGTGGTGCTGAGGATCGAACCAGGGCCGCGCACGTGCAAGGCGAGCCCTCTGCCGCTGAGCCACAACCCCAGCCCCTTCTCTCTTTTTTAACATCACTAGGGCTATTAGTACTATAGCTTCTAGAGGCTAATTGCATGTATTTGTTAATTGAGCTGGTATTATTTCAAAAAAAGCTAGATAAACAAAATTAAATCAACATAATTCATAAAAGTCTGTTTATTTCAAAAGATTAGTTGGTATTTCAATTATCCCTACAATAGCTTCATGTGCCTAAACTATTTTAGTTGTCTGTATGTAGAATTAAGTTTGTTAGAGTTAATGACACCATACTAACATTACAGTTTTTTAACATTTTACAGTAATTATGAGTACTTTAGTTCATTTTATTAATTTGGTACATGAACCCAATGTTTGAGGGCTCCCCATGCTCTAGATACTGTGTATCAATGTATAAAACTTATATAACAGAGGTTAAGGATTTGGCTCAGGGTAGAGCACTTGCCTGCCTATGTTGCAAGGCTGTGTGGGTTCAACCCCTAGCACCCAAAAAGAAAGGCAATACAATATTACCTTAAAAACTCACAAATTAGCCGGGCGCGGTGGCGCACGCCTATAATCCCAGCACTTTGGGAGGCTGAGGCAGGAGGATCGCGAGTTCAAAGCCAGCCTCAGCAATGGCGAGGCACTTAGCAACTCAGTGAGACCCTGTCTCTAATAAAATACAAAAAAAAAAAAAAGGGCTGGGGATGTGGCCCAGTGGTCAAGTGCCCCTGAGTTCAATCCCCGGTACCACAAAAAAAAAAAAAAAAAAAAAAAAAACTCACAAATTAATGTAGTATCTTTGGACTGATAGTATATTTTCCTTTCCTTGTATATATTTTGTTGCTAAACATGGGGTAAGGAAGACTCATGCAATTATATTAATTTGGTCAAGAACAGTGGTCCAAAGCTGAATTTTTTCTAAGTGATCTGTAGTAGCAAGCAGTACTTTGCATATAAATAGAATTTAATTAAACAGAGATCTCCCATATTCAATTGCTTTTACTTCATGTGTCAGAACATTCCTTGTTATTTGCATCAGGTATGGGAGGCAGGATGGAATGTTCTCAAGAAAAGAAGTCTGATATTTCCTTTTCAAAATTCTGGCAGGGGATAAATGTCTATGTACAGTTAGTACCCAGTATCAGTCACAGTACATTTGAGTTTACGTGTTGGTGTGTAGGAAGATAAACTCTTTTTTTCTTCTTGGCAGGTGTCCTTGTAGACTTGGGTCTGGAGGAAAATGGGACAGCTCATCAGAGAGCAGAGAAATACGTTGTTCGTCTGGACAATGAGATTCAAAGCAAGTTTGAAGTGTTTATGAGAAGGGTGAAACAGAACCCATACACACTGTTTGTGCTAGTTCATGACAACTCCCACGTGGAACTAACGAGGTGATTGCTTTCGTGTGAGCAAACACAGTATTTCTTCTATAGCAGTAATTGTTACACGAGGAAATCTTTTAAAGGTGACAGTGTGAAACCCCAGGGACCCTAACAGTTGGCATCTTCCTACTGCTAACTTATTCCTACCCTTTTCTTGCTCCCTCAACTCTTCTTCTGATTTAGTGTTGATTTTATTTTAAATATACTGTGAAGGGATTTAGAACTTTCTGTTAAAAGTACTGTCTTAAGAACATCATGGGTGGGCTGGGGTAATGGCTCAGCGATAGAGCGCTCGCCTAGCATGTGCGCGGCCCAGGTTCAATCCTCAGCACCACATAAAAACACATTGTGTACAACTAAAAGCAAATAAATAAATATTAAAAAAAAAAAAAAAAAGAATATCATGGGGGCTGGGGTTGTAGCTCAGTGGTAGAGTACTTGCCTAGCATGTGTGAGACACTGGGTTCGATCCTCAGCACTGCATATAAACAAATAAAATAAAGGTCCATCAACAACTTAAAAAAATATATTTAAAAAAAATCATGGAACTCAGTTGCTTCAGAGAGAGGGCAGGGAGAAGAAGGTCAGGGTAATAAGCTCCCAGGAGGGAGATGTGCTTCCTTCTGTACCTCTTCCCTAAGTTCTTACCCTTTTTCATTTACTTCTTTCCTCTCCCTCCAATGTTTCCTCCTCTTCCTTCTTTTTCTCTCTTCCCTCTTACCTTTAAAAGTAGTAGAAATTGGGCTGGGGTTGTGGCTCAGCGGCAGAGCGCTCGCCTCGCACGTGCGCGGCCCGGGTTCGATCCTCAGCACCATGTAAACATAAATGCATTGCATTGTGTACAACTAAAGTAAATAAATAAATATTTTTTAAAAAAGTAGTAGAAATGCCACTTTAATGTTCTGGGAGCAGATCTGAAACTTTCCCATTTCCCAGTTTAAACTAGAGAATATCGTATTTCTTGGTTGGACTTATTAATGCAAGAACAGTATGTTTGGAATGATAGAAGCAGTTTTGCTCCCAGATCAAATTGTAATTATCTGGTGAGGTGTGTCATTACTCCTTTGGACTAAAAAGGCAAACCATTTTTTAAAAAGAGAGGGACAAATAGTCATCAAGTATGACATATCACGGTTTGTCCTCACCATGGAAGGACAGGGAAGTTTCAGTCATCATTGAGCATTTATCAATCTTCTTTTCTCCAGGAGAAACTGAGGTTAGGAACCTGAAAGTTCTTTGGTTTGTGGTAAAAATGTCAGAATTCTAAAAATCTTGTTCAGAAGCCAGAATGGGTTTGATATGCTGCAATTTTAAATCTAGAACCATGCATATGTATAAATAAGACCTTACATAACTTGTTAGATTTAGGAGAAAGGAAAAAAGGAAGAGAAGGAGAGAGAAAAAAGGAGGGAAAAGAAATTTTACAGACATCTATTCAGTCATTGCCAATGTTCTGTGAGTAGAAATAGCTCACTAACCTTACACACCTTGTCTTTGAAAGTTTGGGGAATATTTCTGAGGATACACATTAGATTTCTCTGTATTTAACTCCCTGGGTCATTGAGATTATTTCTTTAATTTAAAAAGTATGTATTTTGCCAGGTGCAGTGGCACACACCTACAATCTTAGCTACTCAGGAGGCTAAAGCAGGAGTATTACAAGTTTGAGGCCAGCTTTAGCAATTTGGTGAGACCCTGTCTCAAAATAAAAAAATAAAAAAGGCTGGAGATGTAGCTCAGTGGTAAAGTGCATTAGTCATGGGGATGTAGAGGACATCATGACAAAAACCTGAGAAACATAACTTAGAGAAGGAAAGACTTATTTTGGCTCATGGTTTCAGAGATTTCAGTTAGTGGTTAGCCGGTTCCATTGCTTTGAGCCTGAGGTGGGGCAGAGCATCCTGGCAGAAGGATAAGGCAGAAGAAAGCTGTTTAGCTCATGGAAGCCAGGAAATAGAGAGGAAGAGAGGGGGACAAGGATAAGATATAATCCCCAAGGACACCCCCAGAGACCTGTTTCCTCAACCCATGCCTCACCTGCCTCCATTTCCACTCCCTCCCAGTAGCCCATTTAACTATCAATGGATTATTCCACTGATGTCAGAGCCCTCATGATTCAATCACTTTCCCAAAGCTCCACCTCTGAACATTGCCACATTGGGGACCAAGGCTTCAATAAGTGAAATCTTTGGAGGACACTTCATATCCAAACCAGAACAGCACCCTTTGGTTCAATCCCTAGTAACACAAAATTTATATGCATGTATTTGAGGATGCATGGGAACCTGGTACATACAAATTGAACAGAACTGAAAGAGCTTCAGAGATGCGAGTCTTGGTCACAAGTTGTAAAGGGACAGCTCTCCCCAGACCTCCTGCCAGTCTCAAACCCAAGGCAGGAAGAGGAGTGATTTTGATACAGGGGAGCTCTGACCGCAGGGCTCTACACATTGTGTCCTGGTGAAGAGGCTCCTCCATTTAGGTGAACTTTCAAAGTCAAGTGCTCCGTCTCAACTCCAGCTGTAGCCATCCCTGGCCTGGAGAATTTATACTTTGAGGTGTACCAGGGGCAAACTGAAAAAAATCCCTAAAATCTGTCTGCAAAGGGTTAAGAAGTGTAAAATTTTTCTCTTCCAAATCACATTTCACTTGAATCTACTCCCCCCCAATTTAAAAGAGCTAGAAAAATAAGAACTAAAACATTATTTCCATGTTGGTGTCTGCTTCTATATTCAGTCCATTGAATTAGAAGGTATTAATGTGACTTTCCATTTTTCTACAGTGTCATTTCGGGCTCTCTGTCCCATGGTGAACCCAGTCATGGATTGGCTGATAGAGTCATTAATTGCAGAGAAGTTCTGGACGCTTTCAACCTCCTGGTACTCCAGGTCAGCTCCTTCCCATACACTCTGCAGACCCAGCAGTCCCGGATCAGCTCCAGCAATGAGGTTCACTGGATACAGCTGGATACCATGGTGAGTTTCCTACATACAGTCATATTCTCAGTTTCTCAGGGAGCAGAAACTTGGAACTGAATGTGGTGATGGCTTTGTAAATACAGCTAAAGAGTTCAAAAATCTAACGAACATAATGTTTCATCTTCTAAAAGTTCTATATGATCATAATTTTTTTCTTTTTTTGAGATGGGGGTCTCGCTATGTTGCCCAGGGTGGTCTCAAACTCTTGGGCTCAAGTGATTCTCCTGCCTCAGTCTTCTGAGTGCTGGGACTACAGGCACTCATTACTATACCCTGCTGACCACAATTATTAGAAAGGATGGATGATTTTATATCTGCATGATATCCAAAAAGAACTATCTAATCAAATTTCCATAGGACACTATTCACTAGTTTTTTAGTCTTTCTAATTATTGAGGGGTAGGGACTTGTTATACCCTTCTGCAATTAAAGGTCTGAAAAATCCTATGGAATTGAGGTCAACATAGAGAAAAGGAAAATGTTACATTGATCTGCGTTACATCATGCTGAATCTAATTTGTAACACGTGGGGGGGAGAAGCTCCTTTAGTTGTCTTGAAGCCAGTGTCCTATGGAAGTATAAGTGGAAAAAGCAAAGAAATTCAATTCTTAAAAACACTGTCTAGCACTCGTGGACTTGTGTTGGACCTTCAAAGAATGCACTGAGAACTGATGGCTAGAGAGAATGCAGAATTCATATCTAAGTCACTATTATTCAAAGCAGAATAAGTCAGTTTTATAAATCATGGAAGGAAATCAGGAAGAAAACAGCTGCAAGGGCAGTGAGGCCAAGGACTAACAAGCAAATGCCACTGGGTTTGGCCTCAAGAGTCTTTGGTGACCTTCCAGGGAACAGCATTAGGAGAGAGCAGAGTGGCCGCAGCCAAGGCAGAGCTGGCAGCTCAAAGTCACTGAGATGAGAGACTTGAGAAGGGGCATTTTTGTTTTATGAGAAGGGACATTTCCCCCAAAATATTTTTACAGTAAAATAATTCTGAGTTTCATGACATGTTTCAAAGAATGGCCCCATTTACTTATATAACAGTGCAGTTACACTTTAATGCAAACATATCAGACTATTCACTTCTAATTCAAATTTTCAGTAGTAGTAGTCCTCAAAACTCATAGTGGCTGCAATTAATCACAAGACATCATTAACAATCTGCTTTATAATTTTGCTATGAATAAAGAACAAAAATAAAAACAAGGACAGGAGAATACAGCCACTCTAGCAAGTTATAATGCTATTGTCAGGGAAAGGAGTAGGCATGGAATGGGATTTGCTATTGTTCCCCCAAAAAAAAAAAAAAAAAAAAAGCAAACAATGAGAAGGAAATATGAAGACCAAGTACACACAAGATAAAGCCTTTCCTAGTGGCTGTGTGCCTGCAGCCCAGATGAGGAGGGAAGTGGAGATGAATGACTTTTTTCCCCATGAACTGACTTCCTTGACCCTGCTATGCTGCAGCACACAGCTAAGCCCAGGAGGAAACACACAGAGGCCTTGAGGCTTTTGCAATCTCCGTCAGTCTGTGCTCTGCACCTCCAGAATCTGTAAGAATATCCGCGAGTCCTGAGCCCCCATGTGAAGTCCATTTACTCTCAAAGGAGACCCTGTTCCAATGAGCAGGCTGACTGGGTTAGAGGGCCAAAACAAATGCAAATGCATAAATAAACAAAAATAAATAAATAAAAGATGCCCATTATATAGTGTTTTATTTTTATCTTCTGAACCCCATAAATCACAAAATTGCTTCTCTCTTTAGATAGGTTACTAAAAAGCTCAGAACCAAGGTTTTTTTTTTTTTAATATTTATTTATTTGCTTTAGTTGTACACAATGCGTTTATTTTTTACGTGGTGCTGAGGATCGAACCCGGGTGGCGCACGTGCTAGGCGAGTGCTCTACTGCTGAGCCACAATCCCAACCCCAGAACCGAGTTTATAGATCGTTTCTTACAACGTGTGCAGAACTTCCTTTTCTTTTAAATTTTTTTAGATGTTGATGGACTTTTATTTTATTTATTTATTTATATGCGGTGCTGAGAATCAAACCGAGCGCCTCACACATGCCAGGCAAGTGCTCTACCACTGAGACACAACCCCACCCTGTGCAGAAACTTATGACATGCGTTTTTTTGAGACTAAGCTGGCCCTATCTTATTTCTGTTACCCTTACTTTTCTTCCTCTGACTGCCTAATTTATCGTTACATTATTACACTTTTAAAAGCTGCATTATTTCCTCTATAAAATAAGTTGGAAAGTATTTAAAGAAAAAATTTCAATACAAAATGATCGAAAGCCTAAAATGCACAGGCAACGTGAGAACAAGAAAAAATGATTGTATAGAAAAGAGACAAGAAAACTGTACACACAAAAAAATAACTACAGACCTATGGAGTCAAAAGGCTTAATATTCTGGGGTTTCCTAGTTAAAGGACAAACAGCTTGTCACACATCTTAGGATCCTCTAAGGGCATCCTTGCATCATATCCCAAAATAGTTACTTGTTTTCATAGTGATGACTGAGTCACCAAGAAGGGAATGAATTAATACTGTGTAAAAGTATATATTTGTTTATTATTTACCTATCCATTTATCTATCTATCTTGTACCAGGAATGAACCCAAGGGTGCTCTACCACTGAGCCACATCCCAGCCCTTTTTATTTGAAACAGGGTCTTGCTAAATTGCTTAGGGCCTCTCTAAGTTGCTGAAGCTGGCTTTGAACTTACAATCCTCTTGAGTTGCTGGGATTATAGGAGTATATCAGAGAGGGTAGAGAGGAAATATATATTTCCAGCATATATTTCATTTTTAAAAGGAAACTTTGTAAAAGGATGAGCTTCTGTGAGTTATCATTAAATGATGTCAGGAAAGTTAAGTTTTCTATAAAAGGTTCTGAGTTTCTCTCCAGAGAGTTCTGTAGGTAGCATAGAATCATAGTTCTTCGGAATGGGAGTTGAAGCCATATGACCTTATGTATCCAAACAAAAGAAAAAGAAAATAAACCATCCATGTAGTTTGCCTAAAGGAAGTGTGTCAACAACATTCCACTTAGTCACATATTAAGTTCTCTTGACTTATTATTAGGGTATGTGGTATTAGGGATCAAACCCAGGGCCTGGTGCATGCTAGGCAAGTGTGCTACATCCAGGGTCCTAAGTTTTTGAAGTGAAAAGAATTTCAATTAGTGCCTCATTGATGAGTTCAGAGTTGGTATCAGGTTACCTAACAAAACAACTTTTTTTTCACCTCTCAGAAAATAACCTTTTGCAGGGAATCTCCTCTCTACCCCCTCTGAAAAATAAGACATACTGTATCCTGTCCTCACTGGCTTTTGTTTGTTTGTTTGTTTGTTTTTTTTGTGTGTGTGTTCACGCCTGCACTCACTCTGAATCAGGAGGATGTGGGCTGTGAAGAGAAGCTATACTTCGGCTTGAATGAGTACAGCAAGTCTCTGCAGTGGGGGGTCACAAGCCCACTCCTGAGGTGCGATGAAACCTTTGAGAAGATGGTGAACACGCTCTTGGAGAGGTAAATAAGGACTCCTTCCCTTTTCTTTAGCTGTACTTCCATGGCCAAAATAGTCAAGCACCTTTTGTGGCACAGGGGGTTTGGAGCTCATGCAGATGACATGCAGAGGCCAAATAAAAACAGCCTCTTCTAAGATGCCTTTTATCCCTGGGTTTTACGTGATCACCTGAGACTATCAGAGGAAGACAGTGACCTGAATTGTCTCTCAATGAAGCTTCACTGCTACCACTAAGAGGTTGAAAGGTCAGAAAGGGATTTGCTCATTAAAGACCGTTCCTCTTCTCTCCGGCCTCCCTGACCCTGTGCTTAAGGCTTCTACATCTTCTCTTTCCTCCTGTTGACCACAGGAAAGCGTCCTCAGATGATTTGGTGAAAACTAAACTTGACTATGAGGGAGGTGGAGGACAGACTGAAGAAAGTTAAAGAGCAATCAGAGCATGTTGGTGTGTTCAGTTCTTGGGGCCCCTCTTTCAGTCTCCCATGCTTAGAGATGAAGGATGATGATTCTCTGTCTTGTCTGCCTTTTATTCCTCAGTTCCAGGTCAAATCCTGAAAGAGTTTTTCCTTCTCTTAACTTGAATCATAAACTCAAAGATTAGTAAAGGCATTTCCTTAACCTAATAGAAGTTTCTCCTTGCCCTTGGCCTCAATATTCTATGATCATCCAACAGTGGAAGGATATGGCTCTATTGTATGAGTAGATTGTAATTTTTAGTAACTGTGGTTCTTAAAACTAGCCTCAATTGATCACAAGCTATCTGTGTAACAAATCTACCCTATATATTTTGCTAAGGGAAAAATAAAAGACAAGTGGATACATGCTAACTAGCTACTTAAAATGTTGCATCAGGAAAAAGGAGCTGGTCTAAAATAGGATTTGATATCTTCACAGCTGTTAGATTTGAGAAGCCTTAGCTGACACTTTGACATTAATCCTTTCACAGAACATGTTATCCTAAATTTCCAAAATTGTCCATGAGTCTCCCCTTGAAAGTCTCCCACCCATTCCATGTGGCAGCCTGGAATGCATTTTTCTTCCCAGTAACATCAGAGGTTCATAACTTGTATTTTAAAAGATGATCCCATCAACTTCAATTACAACTTTTGTAATACACAATTATAGTTGTAGTTAAATGGAAATGTAACAGATTGGAGAAACTAGTTGCTTTTAAATTCATAATTATTTTCAGAGTGTGAAAGGTAAGGGCCCAAATAGCAAAGTTACCATTTATTCTAACTTTGGCTTTTCTACATGGCCAAGCAAAACAGAACAAAACACCCTAAGCTTTAAACACAGATCATCCATGCTTTCCTCCTCCAGTGCAGTCTCTGCAGGCTAATAATACTTATGATTTATTGAACAGTTGAAGGAACTGGCCCAGGATTGGTTGAACTGAAGTTTTTCTTCACTTTTTCCCCACTAAAACCTTGTAATGTGTGAAGAAATTGTCAGAGACCTGAAAAAAGCCAGACCCAGCTTAGTCTCCGACAAGTTGTATGATCCAAGACAAGTATGAATTTCTCTTTACACCTTAACTCATTCTGCTATGAAAGGACAAAGTGGTTAGAATACAGGGCACTGCTGGTCCTTTCCGCTCTGAAATTCTTCAAAGACACGTTATTCCTTTGATGACCCTAATTGGTATTTGCCCCTGACTGTTTTTTTTTTTTTTTTTTTTTTTTTTGTGTGGTACTGGGGATTGAACTCAGGGGCACTCAACCACTGGGCCACATCCCCAGCCCTTTTTTGTGTTTTTATTAGAAACAGGATCTCACTGAGTTTCTAAGTGCCTCGCCATTGCTGAGGCTGGCTTTGAACTCGAGATCCTCCTGCCTCAGCCTCCCAAAGTGCTGGGATTACAGGCGTGCGCCACCGCGCCTGGCTTGCCCCTGACTGTTCTATGCAGGCTGGTGGAGCATCTGTATTTTAAATAGAATTATAAAATGAAACAAAGGGAAATCCCCCACTATCCACCCAATAGCCGGGCAGCCAGGAAGAAAGTGCACAGACTCAGCCTCGGATGCCCTGGGTGCTCCTCAGCCAACCTGGCTCTGCTTTGCTAGCACTTACGTAATTAGCTACTCATCTAGTCACTAGGCCTGCCTTTCCCAGGAATAGCACATATATGAGAGATTTCTTTTCTACATGCTCTGTAATTTTAGAACTTGCCAGTTAAAGTGATCCTCTCTAAGCAAGGACCAAGGGTTCACAGTTCTAGTTTGCTTTGCTCCCTTGCCTAAGTTGGGACTTGGACGATAAGAGCCCAAACCACTAGAGGGTGCTCTTTCACCAGTCAGCTCCCCTGTTTCCAGCAAGGCGCATTTATGGGAAGCCATTTGTAGGGCTGACCTCAAATTAGAAATAATTAACTATTTTATGTCTGACACTCCAAAAATACAGTAATGTCTCCCTTTACTGTAATCTTAAGTGTCAGAACTAAGTTGACAACATTGTCATTTCTAACCCAATGCTACCAGCAATAGGTTAGGATCTAAGGATTATCCCTCCAGAGTCTGTCAACAACTAACCTAACTGGACCAGTGTATCTCAGAATTTAGTGTACATGTGAGTCACCTGTGGATTCTGATTCAGTAAGCGGGAGGTTGGGCATTTCTAACAAGCCCCCAGGTGCTGGTGTTGCTAGTCTAGAGCCCACACTTTTGAGAGGATAGGGTCACCAGACCATCCCTAAGCTTTTTTGCTTTACCTGTACCAAGAGGCCATTACTCACATGCTTTGGAAGCTCAGCTTCTCTCTCTAGTGATACGGGTCCTTCTAGAGCTAGCACCCCTGATCAGTAGCCCCTTCCCTGCCATGCTCCATCTGCGTTTCGCTGCCCAGGCCTCACTGTTCCAACTGGTCCTGCTGCTGAGTGACAGCCCCCTGTGTTCTCTTGAAGGTACCCCAGGCTGCACAGCATGGTCGTCCGCTGCTACCTTCTCATCCAGCAGTACTCTGAGGCCCTGATGGCTCTCACTACCATGGCGTCACTACGAGACCACAGCACACCAGAAACACTCAGCATTATGGATGACCTCATCAGCTCCCCAGGAAAAAACAAAAGTGGGAGGGGACACATGCTCATTATCAGGGTGCCCTCGGTGCAGCTGGCGATGTTAGCCAAGGAGCGACTTCAGGAGGTGCGGGACAAGCTGGGTCTACAGTATCGCTTTGAGATCATCCTTGGGAACCCGGCCTCTGAACTCAGTGTTGCAACCCACTTTGTGGCACGATTAAAGGTTAGCAAAGGACAGACGTTTTTTCTCTGAAATACCATTTGTTTTTGTTTTCTAGGAATCCTATCTAGGTGGCTCAGAGGCCTGAGTTTAGTAGATTTTTGCACATGCGTGTATTTGATCTCCAGAACAATGTTAAGGCTAACGTGAGGGATGTGTTTGCTTTCATTAATTGGAGCCAGATTCTAAAGATTCTGTCAAGCCCCCTTGTTAGCATGTGCATGCAGTTGGTCTCCATGCTCTCCAACTGCAGGTGCAAAAAATGAGATGACCCAATTTGACCCCATGTTTATTGACCTTGTTCAAGATGCATCTAGCCCACGGCCATCTGTTTTCTCAGGAACAAAAGGTAAGCTGTTCTCTCGGACCTCTGTGGGGTATCCTTTTCAGTATCCTCAACTCACTAATTCTTTTCTATCCATCTAGCCCATCTGTCAGCTCATGGCTAGAGTCGGTAAAGTATTCCATTTCATCTTCAGTACTCATCTAGAACTACTTCTAGCCCTTGCATGTGAATTTCTCAATAATTTGTTGTTTCTTTGTACTTGCTTTGACCCTCAGCCCCCAGGCTTGGCTGGACTGAGACTTAGGGCATCCTACTGAGGGATTTAGTGCATGACCAAGCCCCTCACTGCTGCCTCTGCACGGCCAGGACTGACTGCCTGCCTACCCACCCCTGTCAGGCATGAATCAACTAACCTAACTTCCTACCTTATGCCTGGCTCAGTTTTTTTTTTTCTGGAAACTTTTATAATCCAGTGTGTCCTAGCCATTAAAAAGTGCTTAATCAAATACATACATAATGGTATGGAAATGAGCTAGGTCCTATACATATGAGTTAGAACGACATAGTATCTGCACCCTGCATACTAAATCCTAAACTAAATCTGGTTAAGAATCGAGTTTGGCACAAAATTCACGAAAAGAAAGCATGTAGTCTTGGGGGATTTGCATTTTCATCCTGGGTTGCAGTTTCCCATCTGCAAAATGAGAGAGTTAGACCATAATGATTTCCAAGAGCTCTAATTTTTGGGGATTTTTAGTGTTCATAAATCATTTTGCAAATACACACCTTTTTATTATACTAGCTAAATTGAATAAAATACAGAACATCTCACATTAGCTGGAGAAGCAACTAGAATAAATTAAATTGTCCAAAAAATAGAAACTTCTTCCTATATTAAACAGAAATTGCAACAATTATATTTCAGACATAGATATATGTTCACAACTTTTTATTATGATCATAGGCCACATTATAGTGGAATTCCCAGGATGAATAACAACATTCTGAAGCCCTTATTACAGTACAGCTTATGGACACACACAGTTTTAGGTCATTGATTTGGAAGGGCCAGTCTCTAAGTTAGTATATATCAGTCGGTTCTAAATAATTTGTTCCTCTGGGCTGTTGTTTGAAAACCATAATCAAGGCCTGAGGTTCTTCACAGCTGGCTCAAAAGAATCACCTGCAGGGCTTTTATAGGGTGACTGGTTGATGCAGCCAGGGATTAAGACCACTGTTCCAAGTGACTGCCATACAGAATGGGTCTAAAGCACTTATATGACCCTGAATTTGTAGGAGTAGCTGCCACCCACCACCCACACATAAGGGAGCCCCATTTTCTCAAAACCACTGAATCACATCAATCTATCCTTTTATTAAATACTTTTTTTTAGTTGTAAATGGGCCTTTATTTTATTTATTTGTACGCGGTGCTGAGAATCGAACCCAGTGCCTCACACATGCTAGGCAAGCGCTCCACCACTGAGCCACAACCCCAACCCCTCAGTCTATCCTTTTGATACTCTTTGTGTGGTAGTGAAAATATGAGATCCCATGGGGATGTTCACATCTAAGAAAACTGCCTCTGGCTGGAAGGATTCTGGTTCACCTGTTCTAAGTTACCAGCTTCCTTTACCTTTCTCAGGATGGCGTGGGGCCTTTATCGCTAGTCTTGGTAAAAATCCAGCACTGTATCCATTATATGATCTAATGTTTGAGCGTATCCCTAATTCTCCTGTATGCATCATGCTTAATTTACAAGTGATGACAAGCACTGTGGAAGGATATAGGTTTACATCCAAGTAAATCAGTTCCTCCAACAGGCATGTGAAGCTTTCCTGAGATGTCCTTGGTCTTGAGCCACATATCCTGGAACTCAATGCTTGTCTATTCTTTTCAGTTGTTTTTAAGTGTTTCTGTAGCAAAATCCTGAGGGCAGGGTTGATCCATGGAAGAACTGCTGCCATCATCCATCAGAAGTAGCAATGTGGGAGAGCATTTTATAGTGGGTTTGGCTAGTTCTGATTGGTCAAGAGTAGAAGTGAGATGTGTTTAATAATCTTCTGAAAATAGATCTTCCATGTAGTAGAACATTCTGTAATCCCATCATCACAACCCAACCTCATTACTTACTCTTGGTGGAAACCTGACCTACGCATGGTTTCTGGAAGACAGAGCATGTCTAGGAGAATCCCATTGTCAGGGACACCATGAATCCAGTGTGAGGGCCATAAGAAAAATAGTTCCTATTTCAGAATTGGTTGCTTTCAAACAAGTACTGTTATGGTTTCCTTTGACATGAAGTGGTATGGAAAATTGAATTTTTATAGAGAATATTCTAGTATTTTTAAATCTTTTTGATTAGCTGGGCATGGTGGCACACACCTGTAATCCCAGCAGCTTGGGAGGCTGAGACAGGAGGATCATTAATTCAAAGCCAGCCTCAGCAAAAGAGAGGCACTAACCAACTCAGTGAGACCCTGTCTCTCAATAAAATACAAAATAGGGCTGGAGATGTGGCTCAGTGGTTGAGTGCCCCTGAGTTCAATCCCCATACCCCAACCCAAAAAATCTGATTGATTTTCTAAGACATGGCAAGTCTCAAACTTGTAAATAGTTATGTAGATGTACTGATCTTCCCTTAGTAGGCATATGTGCATATGAAAAGATTGGGTAACAAGCAAAAGCATAAGAATGGTTTCTTTTCTACCAGTTTTACAAATTATAAAATTTTTATTTGAAGTAATTATGGTATATTTTCTTTTAGAAACTGGTTTTTCTTCATGGGATCTTTTCTAGACAAATCATTATTAAAACTCAATTATATTATCTTTTACCAAATTTTACACTTAGCAAAGAAAATACCCTTCTGTTTTAAAATAAAATTGTGTATATTATTACTTAGCACCTTACTTCTTAGTCCTTGTTCCTTAAAGCATTATCAGAAATGTCAATTCATTTTTTATAGCTGACTCCTGCAAAACACCTGGTTTAAGACGTAGTTAGAAGCTACATACATAATAAATAGTAGAAGCCACTTTTCCCACGTGACATGGTCTGTTTTGTTTCTTTTCTAAAACAGAAAAATCTATAAACTCTCTTTACTTTTGAACATCTTTAAAGTTGGCAAAGTTGCTTGCTTTTCATTGATATGTTCATGTATTCAAGATTGATGTTAAAGCTATCTATAGGTATGTCTGTATGTTAATATATATGGCCGATGGATACTCAGTAGATTCTTTGTGAAACCTTGAGCAAATTGCATTACTCTTTCAAATAAAGGCAGTTTTCTTTTTCCTTGGTCCAGCCTGGTCAGCCTGCATTTTTTAGCATTATTACAAGAGCTTCTTTGGAGGCCCCAAGCCAACGATTACTTGTTGGTTATTTTTAAAGGCAATAAAGTGAGAAAAAGAAAAAATAACCATCAGAAGTAGCTTATTTTTTTTCGATGAAAATGTTTGCTCTGATGGAATTTTGAGATTCTTTTCTAACTCATTCACAACCGAAGCTGTCATTTTTAGTCAATCAATCCCAAAAGTTTGTTCATTATATGAAGGAAATACGTTTAAGTGTTCACAGGCAGTGCAGTGAGGATTTCTACAAGGTTTGCATCCCTGGTGAGATATTTCAGATTGTGTTTTTTGGTCTGCTTGGTTAATTAATTGAGGTATACCAAGGTCTCCTATTTTATCCTATTGAGATAAAAGCTAAAGGCCACATTTTCATGGAAGTGCTTCACGTATGCTTTTTAAGGTAACGATTAGAATATCCATATACACATTCACACTTAGTGAAAGTCATTAGTAAGCACGGTGTGTCTAAAATGGTGTGTCTAAAATTTGGACCTAGAAACCTTTACAAAGGTGGAAGTCTAAATAAGGAGTTTTAGAGTTTTAATTGTATCACATGGGTCTCTCTCTACAGACATGGAGAGGAAATGAACCGGAAGAGTGGATCCCTCGGACATATCAAGACTTAGAAGGTCTGCCTTGTATAGTGATATTAACTGGCAAAGACCCTCTTGGAGAAACCTTTCCCAGGTATAGTCTGGATAACCGAATTCTGCCTGCCACCAGGTGGCCAGCTTCACTAATGATTAAAACTTGGCTGATGCCTGCTCGTTTCTTTTGTCTGGCAGGTAATGAGAAGAGGGTTGTTTTATGCAGGACTGTAAGAACAGAGCTTTCCTTCGTTGTCTGTTTCCACTTTCCAGAGAGCACCCTGCAATTCTGAGAATAGGAGAGAGCCACATTTAAAACTGTGTGTGCGTGAAAGTAGGGCAGCCGGAGAGGCTGAGAGGAAAAGTAGTTTGTTTTTTTGTTGTTTGGTACTGAAGATTGAACCCAGGGTCACTTTCTCACTGGCCCTTTTATCCATTGTTTTAATTTAAAATGTTTTCGAGACAGGGATTCACTAAGTTGCCAAGGCTGGCTTTGAACTGTCCATCCTCCTGTTTCAGCCTCTTGAGTAGCTGAGATTACAGGTGTGTGCCTCTGCACTGGGCTTTTGTTTTTGTTTTTTGTTTTTGTTCTTTTAAACACAGTACTTTGTTGATCTGCCATTCCCAACCCCCTCAAGGATCTAGGGTGCAAAGATTGGAAGACAGCTCCAACAACATAAGCATCATTTGGATGCTTATGGAGTACATCAGGCTGTGCCCTAAATACCTTCCGTGTCTCATGCTGTTCCTTCCTTGCAATGACCATATGAGGGGCACTGTAGGGCTGTGTTTTCTATTTGAAAGAAGGTGAATTGCAAAGAAGTTCAGGTCATAATGTCTGGGAGGTGACAGAACTGAGGTTTGAGTCAAGGTGTACCCAGCACTAAAGCCCCTAGTCTTCACTGCTGCATGACACACAGGACCTCCAGGTCTAGCTTCAACACTGCGCACCCAGCCCCAGGGACTCACTACCAATGCAATTAATTCTGTGCAGGTCTTTGAAGTACTGTGACCTCCGGTTAATCGACTCAAGCTATTTAACTCGCACGGCCTTGGAGCAGGAGGTGGGTCTGGCATGCTGCTATGTCTCAAAAGAGGTCATCCGAGGGCCCACTGCCGCCCTGGACCTCAGTGGCAAGGAGCCAGAGAGGGCCCCCATCATTGAGAATGACTCCGAGGAGCTGCTTATTGACCTGGAGCGGCCACAGAGCAACAGCAGCGCTGTCACGGGAACCTCGGGTAGGTACTGTCTCCTTTCTCACAGGAGGGACAAGTGAGGAGGTGTGTAGCTATGGAAGGCAGCGCAGTTTACTGACCCCCACTGTGCCCAGAGCAGCCTGGTGACTGTGGCACCCTCTCAGACCTCAGCTTCCCAGGAGGGATGCCTGGAAAGCATGACTGCCGAATACTCACAGACTACTTCTCTGGGTTGAAAATCTGACCAAGAATTTGATAATAGACTAAATAGAACACATTTTACCAACCCAGCCTGCACCACATTCCCATCCTTATATCCTATGGTTACTCTGCATCTCATATTTGGTTTTTGTTTGTTGGTTTGTTTTGTACTGGGGATTGAACTGAGGGGCACTCGACCACTGGGCCACATCCCCAGCCCTTTTTTGTATTTTATTAGAGACAGGGTCTCACTGAGTTGCTAAGTGCCTCGCCATTGCTGAGGCTGGCTTTGAACTCGTGATCCTCCTGCCTCAGCCTCCCAAGTGCTGGGATTACAGGCGTGCGCCACCGCGCCTGGCTTGCATCTCATATTTGTACAAAAGCCCTCTTCCCTGCCAGGGCCTGAAGCCCTAAGTTTATATTAAGTAGCTTAGAACCTGGAACAAAATGTGTTGTTGAGTAAATGAATAAATGACTTTCCTCAGTACTTAATGGCTTCTCCGGGTTGATGGGGAAGAGCCTCCAGGAGCCTGCCAGCCCTTCTTTCAGCATTCTGTCTATGGCCTCGTCTGAATTTCCTTCTGATAAATTATAGTACAGCGAATCCAGCACTATTTTCTAGTCTTTTCTGATTATGACAATAATAAAGCTTAATGCAGAAAACTTAAGAGAATGTAACAAGATACAGAGATTAAAAGTTAAACAAGGGGCTGGGGTTGTGGCTCAGCAGCAGAGCGCTCGCCTTGCACGTGCGTGGCCCAGGTTCGATCCTCAGCACCACATAAACATAAATGCATTGCATTGTGTACAACTAAAGTAAATAAATAAATATTTAAAAAAAAAAAAAAAAAGTGAAACAACCCCATCACCAGAGGTAACTCCCAGCATCCTCTGAGGCTGCACATCCCTCCTCCTTTCCCTTTTCACTCAACCTATTATCTGGATCATTTCCTCACTCTGACAGCTAGTCTGCCTGTTCTGTCAGCAGCTGTTAAATGTCTCTCTGTGAACTCAAGTGGCCCTGGCCTGTGGGGTTTTCTGTCCTCGCCACCCTGGGCCTGGAGGAACAGGAGACCTGCCCTTCTCCCGTGCACAGCTCTCCCTCCACAGGACCAGGCTGCCCTGTTACCCTTCCAGCTCCCTCAAACCCATCACTATAAGTCTCCCCAATTTTCCCTCTAAGACCATCTCAAAATAAAGTCAGAAGATAAAGGGTACCAAAGGGGAGGAGAGAGATGCCACATCTAGGAGCTTTGGGATACAGAGGGCAATGGGAAGGGAAAGGTGGGGGCGGAGGGACGTCTGTCTCCCTCCTTTCCTTCAGGGGGGAGCTGCCCCGTGTGGCTCCTGCGTCTCGGCTTGCTCAAGCTCCAGGCGACTCACACAGAGGAAATGGTTTTCCCTCTGCTGCTTAGTTTCCTGCCCCACGACCCGCTCACAACATGGGGCATCCGGAATCCCGCCTGTGGGCTCCCTCTGCGGGTGACAGGGCTGAGGGCAGGCTTTCAGGACTGACAGTTGTAAAAGTCAGAGGAGCAGTGAGCGACCTGGTTTTAATGACCACTAGCTCAGGGCCGCTCAGGTCTGGATCTCCCAAGGCTGGGATTAGACCTACATGCCTGGCAGCCCCAGTCTGAGCTGAAAGAACCTCAGCCCCGAGTGTCAGGAGCTTTTGTTTTGTCTTCAAATCAAACAGGCTGACCTATTAAGGGGGGAACATAACATATTTGAAGCTAATTGGCCAAATGGGAGGAAAGCCCGGGATGTACAATACCTGGGCAGAGTAAGAATGCCTTCGGTCCTCTTTTGCACAGGGACATCCCCACCCTGGGGAGCTTAAGCCACAGTCAGAGGCCTTGAGCCCTAAACCCCACCTCAAGGCAGTGACTGCCACTGTAGGGAACTTGAATCTGGTGCCTGTATCCATCAGGGTCCTGGAGAGATCCAGGGTCATGCCTGAATGGGTGGGTTGGAGGAGAGTTTGATAATGGGACTGTTTCCAACTGGGCAAGATTTAGAACGGGAGCAACAGGTGGCTTTGTGCAGGGGGTGTAGTTAATCTGGGAGCCCTGCCCACCATCAGGCTTGAAGGAAGACCGGGAGGAGCAGTTACTGAGATCCAGGAAAGAAAGGCCACCCAGGGTGACCACACAGGAAGGAAGTGAGAACCAACTTCTTGCTGGTGTCTCCCATTGGCCAAACACATAGAAAAGCCAGGGCAAGGGAGCAGGATGGAACGGTGTGAGACTGAAGTGAAGGGAAGATTTAGCACAGTGTCTGCAGCCCACAGAGCTGAGCCAGGTTCCAGCTGCTCTGTTGGCCTTTGCCCCTTTCCCTTGGCAACAGTGATGAGTGGGTGTAGGGAAAGTTCTGTCCATCATTTTCCAGGTTCCATCATGGAGAACGGGGTCAGTTCTTCCAGCACAGACAAATCCCAGAAGCAGTCCCTGACCCCCAGCTTCCAGAGCCCAGCCACCAGTGTGGGGATGGACGAAGGTGTCTCGGCCAGCACACCCGGAGCTGGGGACCCTCTGAAGCAGGAGTGTGATTCCCTGGGCCCTCCAATGGCCAGCAGTACCACCTCCAAGCCTTCGTCGTCCTCCTCAGGACCCAGGAGCCTTTCGTGGCCGGGGCAACCTCCCAGAGGCTGTAGGGGCCTGCACACCACCCTGCCCCCAATCGTGATCTTATCCAAAGCGGCCTACAGTCTCCTGGGCTCCCAGAAGGGTGGCAAGCTGCCTCCTCCTCGTCCCTGCTGCCCCATGCCGACGTGGCCTGGGTCAGCTCCCTGCGGCCATTCCTGCACAAGGACATGAGCAGCGAGGAGCAGTCCCTCTACTACCGGCAATGGACCTCGGCTCGGCAGCACCATGCCGACTTTAGCAACCAGCCCGACCCAGCCTCGGGTGCCCGGACCTTCCACCCCCGGCGGCTGCTGCTCACTGGCCCCCCCCAGGTAGGGACAGGCCAGGCTGGGCCCTGTCTTAGGCTAGGGTTGGCACATCTTGAGAGGTGCCAGGGGACCTCCTTGGGGTGGGGTGGGGTGGCAGGCCTCGAGGAAAGACCTCCTTCAGGCCCCTGGAGCTGAGGCGCCAAGGTGTGAAATCTCTTTTCTCTTTCCCTTCCTTCTCTTCCCCTCCCTTGCCCTTCCCCAATTAAAAATATTTCCATCAGGTGGGAAAGACTGGCTCCTATTTACAGTTCCTTAGGATCCTCTTCCGCATGCTTATCCGGCTCCTGGAGGTGGATGTGTACGATGAGGAGGAGATCAACACTGGTGAGTCCTGAGCTGGGCAGGAAAACACATTAGACACCAGATGCAGGGAGTTTGCTTTTGCTTTCTGGGGTTTCTATGATACCGAACTCGCAGAGGTTATCAAGGTTGAAGACAGTGTGCCCAGCAAATAATTGTGAGTAAAACTGTCCTCTTTTAGCTCCTGGAGGTCACGAGGACCTCCCTCTCTCCAGTGTCCAGCAAGCTTCCGGGCAACAGGCATTTGAAAAAAAGCTTGTTAGGTTAATTCCTAGATGGTCAAACTCTTATAAAATCCAACTTCTAGGGTTCAATATTGTAAGGATCCAGGGGACATTTATATTTTGAATTCTAGTCCTTTGTTGGTTAGCCAGAATATACCTTATATTTTAACATCAGGCTCTGTGTAAAGGAGGATTACTATAAAGAAATGAAAACTTCCTGTGTGCAGAATCAAACACCTATGCCACCCCTTCTCCTCTGCAATGAGAGATGGTTGTAGGGTTGTGGGGGCCAGTGTGCCAGTGAGATCCTCCGTATGGCTGGGGGTGTGGCTCACTGGGGAGCACTTGCCTAGTGTGCTGCACGTTCTGGGTTAGATCCCCAGCACCAAACAAAAGACCTTTCATGCTGACAGAAGTTGTGGGAGGCAGCAGAGGGGACCAGGCAGAAGTTCTTCTCAGATCCCTCAGAGATGGGGACTGCCCTTGACATCTTCTATTAAATTAGCTCTTGGAGATCTTATCTCACTTGTTTTCCTTAAAATAGTTGTGCCTTTTCTGACCAGCCCCCAGGACTAATACAGACAAAAATAGATAAAAATCAGCCACATTTAATCATTTTATTTTGCTTTGGCCCTGTTTCCATTCCTCACCAATCCACATCCATGATTTTAGAGACTCATACACACAGTCTCCTCCACCCACACCTCTTTGTGTCTCCAGCTGAGCTGCATCAAATCCCCAGGGCCCACCCCAGAGGAGAAGCAGAGCTCCAGGCTGGCCCAAGTTCGGGAGCCAGGGCCCTGTTGTCCCTGCCAGCTCTCCCCCCCAGGCTCCTAGACAACACAAAGAAGTGATGTCTTTGATTTTTATCCTCAGATTGTGCAGGAGAGGTCTCGAATCTTCCTCTCTGCTGCTGAGGCTGTGGTTGTCCATCCCAGCCCGTCTGATGGGAGCTCCTGGGCTTTCTTCTCACTCACTCTAGTGCAGGCTAACATAGTGGTGCTCTGGAGAGGCACAGTGACACCTCCTTAAACTAGAAAAAAACTTGAAATTTTAAATAAAATACAAACTTCAACTCAAGGCATAAATATAGTTGTGCTTAAATAATAATGGCAGCACTTCCAGTCTTTAGGTTTTATTTTCTTCAAAGTATATTTCTTCATTCCCTCTTTAAGCTACTTTTCTTTCTTTTTTTTGGGGGGGGTAGGAGTGGGGGTGGGGATAGGGGTACTAAGGATTGAACCCAGAGGTGCTTAAACACTGAGCCATACCCTCAGCCCTTTTTTAATTTTTTGAGACAGGGTCTTGCTAAATTGGTGAAGTTGGCCTCAGCCTCCTGAGTTGCTGGGATTACAAGCATGCACCACCACACCTGGCTTAAGCTGCTTTTTGATCTCACACATTTTACCAATAATATCATCTATCAGACACCCACTCTGCCTGCCATTCCAAGAAACCATCCATAAAGCTACAAGAACTCGGGGACTTGGAGGGGTTAAGCTTGGTTCTTATAGGTGTGAAGCAGTAAGGGGCCAAGCAGAAGTCAAGCCCAAGCCTAGCCTTGACCGCACAATGGAATGCTCTAAGGAGCTCTGGCAGCATGGTGGGCACCTGGGTAACAGAAGAGATCCTGCCTTCACTGTTCTGGCAGGTGGGGCCTGTGTGTGGGGTTTCACAAGCTTCCAGGTAATTCTAATGTGCAGCAGACACTGGGACTTTCATCCTGGAATCTCTTGGATGTCAATATATATATATTTTTAATATTTTTATTTATTTGCTTTTAGTTGTACACAATGCGTTTTATTTGTACGTGGTGCTGAGGATCGAACCCGGGTCGCCCGCGTGCTAGGCGAGCACTCTACCGCTGAGCCACAATCCCAGCCCAGATGTCAATATCTTAAAACCCCATAACTAAAACTCTTTTAAGAATTTAAATCACCCAAATTAAACATTTTTTTTTTTTTTTTTTTTTTTTTTTGGTGTGTGTGTGGGGGGGGAACTCAGTTGATCTAATGGATACAAGAGTTTGTGAACTGGGTCTATAGAGACTAGTGAGGGGGGTAAAAACTCCTCCCAGCGTGCTTGAAGGAATAATTATGGCTTTTATCTACCCTGGGATAATGGGGCTCATTTTTTCAGAAATGCTTCATTTACCCATCTGGGCTTTATGCTTCAGAAAACCTCTCCCTGACACTGTGGAGGAAGGGAGGGAGGTTAATCTGCCTGTTCTGCACACTTTCTTCTTGTCCTAGATCACAGTGAAAGCAGTGAGGTAAGCCAGTCAGAGGGAGAGCCCTGGCCTGACATCGAGAGCTTCAGTAAAATGCCTTTTGACGTCAGTGTGCACGATCCCAAGTACAGTCTGATGAGCCTGGTATATACTGAGAAGCTGGCAGGGATCAAACAAGGTCAGTGCAAGTGCAGCCAGGCTTACCTCCTGTAAATCCAAGGAGACCAAAAATCAGGACATGAGACCTGGGGCAGTTAAATCTTTGAAAACAATTTAAATAATTCTCCCAGTTTTCTCTTCTGTCTCTCATACACACATCATCTTTTGATTTTCATACATTCCTCTCAGGGCATAAATTATAAACTTCTTGGAGAAAATCCTTTTGGGAAATAGAGGGCATTTTTTTCCCCAGGTACAGGGACTTTAACGTGCATATTATGGAATGATGGTTTTCTGCCCCTTTTACACACAGAAGTAATAAAGGAATGCAAAATTGAGGAGCCCCGGAAACGAGAAACTGTATCCATGATGCTGACCAAATATGCTGCCTATAACACCTTTCACCATTGTGAGCAGTGCCACCAGTACATGGACTTCACCTCTGCTTCCCAGGTGCAGCTTTCACCTTTGCCCCTGCCTTAGACCTCAGTTACCAATAGGGATTTTGCATGTAAGCGTAGGAGTGGAGGGATAAAACATAAGCCCCTAGATAAAGGATAGCTTATTTATGAGAAAGAGCCACTCATTGGTGATAAAAATGCATGAAGCAATGATTAGATGAGCTTTGGACTTACAGGGATTGCAGGAGGGTAAGCAGCTTACTTTTAGGGCTTAAGTTACTTCATGTGTCATGTTTAGGTTAAAAAGCTGAGATGTTCATCTGTGATCCTGAATAAAAATTAGATATGGGCTGGGGTTGTGGCTCAGTGGCAGAGCGCTCGCCTCGCACGTGCGCAGCCCGGGTTCGATCCTCAAGCACCACATAAACATAAATGCATTGCATTGTGTACAACTAAAGTAAATAAAGAAATATTTAAAAAAAAGAGTGGACATGTATTAAAAAAAAATTACATATTATGGCATGCTTGGTAAAAGCCTCCCCTGGCCCTTTGGGTTGTTGACTAAAATGGCAGGAGTCTAACAGATCCATATGGTGTGCCCTGGAAGCTGTGATTCTAACAAGTCTGTTGATTTTCACCAATCTAGGCACATATTACTTCTGCTTGGGATGGTTTTGACCAGTGGAGTCAGTGTTTTATGCAGTGAGAACTGAGAGAAAGAAACACAGAAAGTGAGCCAATATCCCTTAGCATTTGGCCTTTTTGTATGTGTGTGCTGGGGATTGAACCCAGACCATCATGTGAATGCTAAGCACTCACTGAGCTATATCCCCAGCACAGTATTTTTGGCTAGTGTATCTTTAAACAAAAGAAAAATGAATGGCAGCAAACTACAGTAAAACCCAGAGCCTGTCCATATTGCTTTCTGCAAATGTATCTTCTTGATTTTATTTGTTTATTTATTTATTTATTGGATCATTTGGAACTTATTGTGTCTACTAGGCATGCAAGTCAGAAAACCCAAAAAGGGTTGTCTATAGGATTGTGGATCAATATACAATTTGGAGTTGATAAAAATGAAAAATTAAGGCTTTAGAAATAGATCTTTTTATATATATATATAAAAATTTTTTATTTGTTCTAATCAGTTATACATGACAGCAGAAATGTTCGATTCATTGTACACAAGTGGAGCACAATTTTTCATTTCTAATTTTACTCTTCTTGATTTTAATGAGTTGGCACTGAACACCTAGAAACAATTCTTGCTTTTTTGAGGCCACACTGAGTGGATTCCCCAACCTGCTTCTGCTCCTCCAGACCAGGTCCTCACCCCTCCCCAGTGGCACGTCCTGAAATACAGATGGACACTGGAAGCGACACACTGAAAAACTGAAATGCAGATCACCTTTTATACACTATTTGCTTTCTTGGTAGGCTATTTTGAAATCAGCTTTAATGTTTTACAGAATATAGAATATGCAAGTCCTCTGATCTATAAACCATAAGTTTTTAGAAAATTTCTAAAACCCCTCTTCATATAGGTTTATTTATTTATTTTTTTGCTACTGGGGATCTACCGAGGGGCACTTTACCACTGAGCTACACCTCCAGTCTTTTTTGAGACAGGACCTCATTAAGTTGCTGAGGGTTTAGCTAAATTGCTGAAGCTGGACTTGTTCTTTTTTTTTTTTTTTTTTTTGGTACCAGGGATTGAACTCAGGGGCACTCAACCACTTGTCCACATCTTCAGCCCTTTTTTGTATTTTTATTAGAGACAGGGTCTCACTGAGTTGCTAAGTGCCTTGCCATTGCTGAGGCTGGCTCTGAACTTGTGATCCTCCTGCCTCAGCCTCCCAAGTGCTGGGATTACAGGAGGGCGCCACCGTGCCTGGCTGGGCTTGAACTTTGGATCTTCCTATGTCAGCCTCCTGAGTTACTGGGATTACACCACTATGCCCAGCTTTTTCATATAGTTTCTGTATGACTGCAGTACTAAGTAATATATTTCCACATCTGTGAAGCAGAATAAACTAGAATTTAAATTTAAATTCTCTTCTTTTCAAATGTAGATGTCTGACTCCACCCTTCATGCATTCACATTTTCTTCCTCTATGCTGGGAGAAGAGGTTCAGCTGTATTTCATCATTCCCAAATCCAAAGAGAGTCATTTTGTCTTCAGCAAGCAGGGCAAACACCTGGAGAGCATGCGGCTGCCTCTGGTTTCAGACAAGGTGGGTGAGAGTGTCTAGATGGTTGCCAGGCATTGGGTACTAGATCAGGTTCTCCAAGCTGCTCACATCTGAGGGTTTTACTTTCCCTTTTTGGTCTCGTTTCCTTTTCAGCAGAATTTGAATGCAGTCAAGAGCCCTATTTTCACTCCTTCCAGTGGTCGCCATGAGCATGGACTCCTAAACCTTTTCCACGCCATGGAGGGCATCAGCCACCTTCACCTTCTGGTGGTCAAAGAATATGAGATGCCGCTGTACCGCAAGTACTGGCCCAACCACATCATGCTGGTGCTTCCGGGCATGTTCAATAATGCAGGCGTGGGTAAGGGCCCTCCCTGGGATGGGGAGAATGGCTAAGACAAGCTGAATTCCATTCCCCTGCCATGAAGCTTCCAAAGGTTTCTCTGCCTCTGGACAGTGTCCTGCTCTCCTGACCAGAAGAAGTCTTCTGACTCTCTTGGCATTTCTCCTCTATGCCCCTTACCACCTTTTCTGTAGTTTTGCAGAATTTTTAACTTCCAGGGACTAGTAACTAAGGAAGTCACTCGTATGTTGAGCACCCTGGGAAGGGTTTAAGATTCTTCCCAGGAACTTAGTCCTTTGAGGCCAGAATGTAACCCTGAGAAGAAAAATGATCTGAGGGGAGGCATGTTTCACCCAATCTTAAAGAGTCCCTGACTCATTGTCCTCCTAGGAGCACATACCAAGTTCTAGCAGACTGCAACCCATCCAGGAATTGGGATTCCTGCTTGGAAGGAGTCTTTCCTGCTTTTCCCCAGGGAGTTTAGAAACAATGGTCTCATTTCTCAAAGGGGCAATGGTTGCAGATGTAAAACAGAGCTGTGGGGAGGCACTGGAGATGCCAAAAACACTTCTTCATTTTCTTTACATAGATGCGAAACCTCTAACTGAATGTGTTGTTTTGGAGCCATCCTATTCTGGACACTTCATACACTGTAGTTCTCATTTTTTCCATCAACTTTTGTGGGTGTCTGAAGTAATATTTCATTGTGATTTATTTGCATTTCCCTAATGATTAGGAATGTCATTTTTTCATTTGCTTTTTGACTGTCTGTATGTCTTCTTTAGAAAAATGTGCCCCCAAGTCTTTTGCCCATGGATCATTTTGTTGTTGAAATTATAGGGATTCTTTACATATTGTGGATATTGACTCCTTTTCAGATATCATTACAAATATTTCACCTATTCCATTTCACTGTTGTGTCCTTTGATACACAAAAGTTCTTAAAGAAGTCCAGTTTTTCTTCTCTGATTTGCCACAGAAAACTGCCTAATTCAGTATCATAAAGACTTCCCCTGTATTTTCTTCAAAATGTTTTACAGTACTAGCTTTTCTGTTTAGGTCTGTGATCCAGTTTAATTAATTCTTATAGATAGTATAAAGTAAGGAAGTTCATTTTTTGGCATATAGATATCCAGTTTTGCCAACACCATTTGTTGAAAAAACTGTCCTTCCCCATTTAATGGCTTTGACATCATTGTTGAAAATAATTTTTATATTGAGAGGGTTTGTTTCTGGGCTTTCTGTGTCTGTATGTCACTCCCACAGTTTTGACAAAAATGGTTTCAAAATCAATACAAAATTTCTAACTTTCTGAGACATGATGTTTGTACATCTTTATGGAGTACATTATGGTAATTCAATATACATACAATGTATAATAAACCAAATCAGGGGAATAAGGACTTCAATCTCTTCAAATGTTGATCCTTTTTATGTGGTGGGGGCATTTAGTGCTCTGTTTTCTAGTCATTTTGAAATAAATCACAATTTGCTTTAACCAAATTAGCCTTCTGTGCTATACAGAAAACCAGAACTAATCCCTCTTTCCTGTGTTTTTGTGCTCTTCATTGGACTTTTTTCCATCCCTCCCTCCTGGCTACCCTTCCCAGTCTCTAGCAAGCACCACTGCACTCCGTTCTTCTAAGAGATCAGCTTTTTGGTTTTTGTATGAGTAAGAACATGGGTATTTCTCTTTCTGTGACTTATTTCACCTCACAATTAGATCTCCAGTTCCACCCATGTTTCTTCATTCTTTTTTATGGTAGAATAATATTCTACTGTGTGTACATATACCACATTTACTTTATCCACTCATCCACAGATGGGCATCTACGTTGATTTCATATCTTAGCTGTGGTAAAAAATGCTATAATAAACATGGGAGTGCAGATATCTCTTTGGTATGACTTCATACCAATATTGGGGTTGCAGGGTCATTTAGAAGTTTTTAGTTTTTAAAGGAATCTCTGTGCTGTTTTCCAAAATGACTGTTGAATTCACATTCCCAAAAATAGTAGCCGGGTGCCGTGGCGCACGCCTGTAATCCCAGCACTTGGGAGGCTGAGGCAGGAGGATCGCGAGTTCAAAGCCAGCCTCAGCAATGGCGAGGCACTTAGCAACTGAGTGAGACCCTGTCTCTAATAAAATACAAAAAAAAGGGCTGGGGATGTGGCCCATGGTTGAGTGCTCCTGAGTTCAATCCCCGATACCACACACAAAAAAAATAGTGTATAAGTTTGCCTCATTCTCTGCGTCCTTGTCAGCATCTTATCTGTAATTTTTTTTATTTATTTACTTTAGTTGTACACAATGCAATGCATTTATGTTTATGTGGTGCTGAGGATTGAACCTGGGCCGCGCACGTGTGAGGTGAGCGCTCTGCCGCTGAGCCACAATCTCAGCCCCTTATCTGTATTTTTGATCCCAACTGAGATGAGATGATGTCTCACTGTAGTCTTCATGTGCATTTCCCTCATAAGTGATAATGAACATTTTTTCATATCTTAGTTGAGAAGTTTCTATTCAAATCTTTAGTCCATTTTAAACAGGATTTTTTTTTTTTTTTAATGTTCAGCATTTTGATCTCCTTCTCTATTCTGGATATTAGTCCCTTTTGAATATTTTACAAATATTTTCTCCCACTCTATGGGTTGTTTTATTAACTCTGGTGATTTTTTCCTTTGACCTGCAAAAGGTTCTCAGTATGATATAATCCATTTGTCTTCTGTACCTTTGGGATCCTATCTAAAAAATTCATTGCCTACACCAATGAAACCTGCAACTTTGTTCTTTTTCAAGATTATTTTGGCAACTGGGGTTCCCAGGGTTTCCACATAAATTGAAGAATGACTTTTCCTACTTTTGCAAAGTTATGGAATTTTGATAGGGATTGCAAAATTTTTGGTCTTACACCTAGGTCTTTAGTCCATTTGAGTTGACTTTTGTATGATGATAGTGGTCTAGTTTCATTCTTCTACATACAGATATCCAGTTTTTCTGCCACAATTTATTTGTATTTGAAGAGGTTGTCTTTAATAAATATTTGTAGCACCTTTGTCAAGAATTGAGCGACTGTCAGGTGTGTGGATTTGTCTGTTTTCTGTGTCATTGGTCTACGTATCTATTTTGATGCCTGTACCATGCTGCTTTTGTTACTATAAATCTGTAGTATAATCTGAAACTGTGATATTGGTATTGTGATATCTCCAGCATTGCTCCTTTTGCTCAGAATTTCTTCAGCTATTCTGGATCTTTTGTTCTTCTATATGATGAATTTTAGGATTTTTCCCCCCCTAGTTCTATGAAGAATGTCATTGGTATTTTGTTGGGGATTGCATTGAATCTGTGGATCCCTTTAGAAATATTTATTTATTCTTGTTTGTTTTTTTTTTTTTTTTGTATATTTTTACTCTCTCCTTTTTCCTCCTCACTTTCTTTTGTATCTCTCCTTTCTCCCCCTTTCTTTCCTTATTATTTTCATACCCTGTATGGTTTAGTGTTAATTTTATTTTCATTTAATACCAAAATTTTCTGACTAGAGTATTGGTCCTCTTTTCCATTTTTAGATTAGTGGAGTTGTAGAGAACATTTCAATAAGGCCTTATGCCTTGTTAGTATATGGTTTGCTTGCAAATGATTACAATTACTAGTGATTATCATCTCCTGTCAAAATGGTGTTGGGGACTAGTCACATCACTCTGAACACATAGTGGGCTTTGATGCTGGGATACATCACCAGCCCAGGGCACAAAGCAAAGAGAAAACAGTTCACTAAAATACCTCTACAGTCGAAGAGGTATCAATCCCAGCGGATACACAAATCTCAACATAGAAACACAGGAAACAGGAGAAAACAAGGTAATAAGATACTTCCAAAAGTTCATAACTTTCCAGTAACTGAACCCCAAGATACTAAAGAGGAGGAAATGCTGGACAAAGAATTTTAAAAGCTGATGATCAAAGCAGTCAACGAATTAAGAATAAAGGGAAGAAAATATAGGAAGTGAAAGAATATTTCAATAGATACTCGTAAGAGCCAAACAGAAACCTTAGAAATGGGGGAAAAAAACAGTAATTCAAATTTAATCAAGTGTCACTATTAGACTAGATCAAGCTCAAAGATTCAGGATTCATATTTCAGACTCATAACTTTTGAGTATCTCCCAAAAGGAGAGTAAAAAATTAGAAAAAAAAAATCAAGAATAAATACAAGGGCTGGGGTTGTGGCTCAGCAGTAGAGCGCTTGCCTAGCACATGCATAGCCTGGGTTTGATCCTCAGCACCACATAAAAATAAAGGCATTGTGTACAACTAAAACAAATGAATATTTAAAAAAGAATAACTCCAATAAAAACATTTTTAAAAACATAAAATTGGATTAAAGTATGTGATATCAAATAATGGGGGGGGGGGGCAACCTGACCATAGTCAACTCAGAAGACAATACCAGTGAAATAAAAATTGTTGAAAATATTAGAATTCCTCAGGCTTTGGCTCCTATCCACCCAGACTTCATCCCACCCAACTCTTGTGCAAACTTAATGGGTGGTGATGTGTTCTCTTGTTGCTAAGAAATGGCCCCTGGAGTGTCCCTTAACTCCTTCCGGGACACCCTGTGTCCCTTAACTCCTTCCGGGGCACCCTGCACTCTGCCTGGAGTAGCAGGTCCTGGCAGCAATGGCAAGCCTTGGTGGCTTTCAGTTGCACAGCACTCATGTAATTTTTGCAGATAGATAATCATACCATGACCTTCAGACTGGTTATTTTTGGTGTGCAGAAATGCAACTGATTTGGAGTGTTGGTGTTTTGTTTTAACTGCAAAATTGTTTAGTTCACTTATTGGTCTAACAGGGTTTTCTGTGGAGTTTTAAGTATTTTCTTCATATAAGACATGTTTTCTGGGAGGTTTTTTTTTTTTCCTAATTTGGATGTCTTTTCTTTTTCTGGCCTAACTGTTCTGGCCAGGACTTCCATACTATGTTTAAATGGAATTGGTGAAAGTAGGCATCCTTGTTCCTGATCTTGGAGCAAAGTTCTTTAGTCTTTCACTACAATGATGTTACTAAGTTTTTTTTTTTTTTTTTTAAATGGCTCTGTGTTTAGAATGAAAACTATTACACACATGCTCTTAGTAGGCTTTCCCAAATCCCAGTTATTACCCAAACTGTCCTAAGTTCCTCCCATCTGTTGAATAACATTTGTTTTATTATCACATTTTCATTTTAAGGTGGCTCAGTCATAAAATTTGGCTATTTCCTGATGATTACCATTTTAAATAATCACTAATACTGAGTACTTACTGTTTGCTAGACACTATCCTGTTATTATCATGTTAGAGAAAGGGAAGCCAAGACTGAGTGGAATTAACTTGTTCAGTGTCACAGGCTAGAACATGGTGGAATCAAGATTCAAACTCAAGCAGCTTGACCCCAATCTGTTCCCCTACTATACCATACTAACTCTTGCAAAAACACATCTAGGGGAAGGGTAAAAGTTTTCAGGGGCTGGGGTTGTGGCTCAGCCAGCAGAGCGCTCACCTCGCACGTGCATGGCCCGGGTTCTATCCTCAGCACCATGTAAACATAAATGCATTGCATTATGTACAACTAAAGTAAATAAATAAATGTTTTTTAAAAAAAAAAGTTTTCAGAATCCTCTTCAGAGAGATGCTGCTAGCAACTCCCTAAAGATATCTAAAGCAAAAGACTCATCAGTGCAAGTAGCATTGTCATTGGTCACAGCTCTGGCTACTCCCATGTGAATGAATACATGTAAATGAATACTTCCAAGACTGACAGTTCTCCAAGGAACTAATACGCTTTCCAGGGAAATTGGATTCCTTAGTACTCCTCAAAGCGTAGTTCATTCATCTTTAAAGATTATCCTCTGGTCTCTGACCCTTTACCAAATTTAAGCAAATCTGTGGAGAGGGGTCCTAGGAATCTACATTTGAAATGGACTTCCCCAGTGACTCTTAAGAAAACCACTGCTCTGAACATTTTTGTGGCTTCGACCTGCATGGTCGCTAAGTGCATAGGCATGCCTGTGGAGAGAATGGGGAAGTGTTGGAAGGGCTTCGGTGAAGGGTGTGTATCCATTGGTTATGCTGCCTTCCAGGTGCTGCTAGATTCCTCATTAAGGAGCTGTCATATCACAATCTAGAATTGGAGAGGAATCGCCTGGAGGAGCTGGGAGTTAAACGCCAGTGTGTCTGGCCTTTCATCGTTGTGATGGACGACTCATGTGTCCTATGGAACATTCACAGTGTTCAGGAGCAGACCAGGTAGTGATTTTTCCAAGCAGTTCTAGGGAAGTACAACACAATGCTAACAAAGAATATATTTTTCTTGGTTGCAGTTATATACAGAGTAAAAATGAGTTACACCTTTCCAGAGAGCAAGGTCAACAGCCTCACTAGTACATTTTGGGATGACCTAAGGAGTTCTTATTTAGACATTCAGTATGCCGTTAAATTCCTAGACTATTTCTGCATCACAGTGTTGGTCAGCTATCAATCTGTTAAACACTTATCATTTATCTAGAAACACTGCTGGCTTCTGAATCAGGAGACCTATTATTTTAGTCCTAGCTATTTCTCAACAATGTGGGTAAAGAAGAAAAGTCATTTGACCTCTCAAGTCCTTCACCTGTAAAATTACAGCAGGGCCAAAATCAGTAGTTGTTGTCCTAGAACACTGCTGCCCTCCTATGGGGCACTTGGGGGTGTTGTGATGTTAGGACATAGTAATTGGGGGTTCATAAGGACCAGGGAATGCTAAACATTCTAAAATCCTACACAAGAATTAACCCCATGAATTCAGTAGTGTCCCCACTCAAAATGTTGGGGCAGATGACCTCTAGGTCCTTTCCAGCTCAAACACTGTGATTTTAAGTCCTTGTTTCCACTGTAGGTGTGAAGCCAATGAAGTTTTCACATATTCCTCTATTACCAGAGCATAGTTTCATGCTTCTAACCCCTGGCTCTCTTTGGTAACTACTGCTCATTTACTTTCAAACATGGGCTGGATTTCTTCCTGTCTTAATGTGATAAATCCTGCTCCCAAAAAGGCTCTGCAACTTCCTAGTGACAGGCAGTGTCAACACTGGGCTTAACATTGTTCTCCATTCTAGGCTAATACAAAGCAAGTTGGTTCATTATGACCATTACAGTATTATTATTGCATAGCAGTGTTGGTCCTTCATAAATGATCCTCTCTTCAGTAATGTTTATTGACATTTTATATAAACTAACATTTTATAGCCAGTCCATGGAAGCAGGAGTGTCCAGTAAGAACGTGTCCTTGAAGAGTGTCTTGCAGCATATTGAAGCCACACCAAAAATCATCCACTACGCAATCCTGGGAATACAGAAATGGAGCAGCAAGCTGAATTCTCAGAGCCTCAAGGCCCCATTCTCTAGGTGCCACGTGCATGATTTCATTCTTCTCAACATAGACCTGACTCAGAATGTGCAGTATGACTTCAACAGGTAGGTAAGACCTCATGGATGCAAGTACTCCTGGTATCTACTGATTGTTTATGTCCAGTTCCAGCCTCAGCAATGTTTTTATTCCTTCATCTGTCTTGGATTGTAAGCCCCTTCCTTCATCACCCTTCAAAACTACCTAGATCCTTAATAATAGATGCAATAGTGCAAAATGCTTAGAAAACACACTTTAGCCATGTTATTATCCAACAAGAACTAAAACAGGCACAAAAACTATTTGTAAGGCTAAAATCCTTATTCATCCCCAGAACTCACAAGAAAATTGCTCCCCCAAAATGATAGTAAAACTTAGAAATCTGGAGCCTATAAGAAGATAGCAGATGAGTATGAGCAGGCTAGCCCTGGCCTTGCCTCCTGAATAAATTATGTCCACATTCCTGGAAAATCAGAGAGGGACAAAGAAAATTGTCAGGGACCATAAAGCCCCTCCCATGTCAACCCTTGAGCTTGTGGCTAGTAGAATTTAACTACCACTTCCACTTCCTTGTTTTAAATTTGGCAGATGCTTTGTCTTGTTTGAAGCCAGAGTATACAAAATATAAACTACTGTTTCTGCACAGGAATACCTAAAACCCTGTAGCATATTTGGAACAAAAATAATTTCATTTCCTCTTCCAATGGCTGTGATGCTCAAATCAGGAGTTTTCATGGGTCAATGCTGTGAGGACCAGCTCCATAAGGGCAAGGACAATTGTTTTGGGCTCTCTCCCTAATATCTGCCATAATTTTTCTGTGTATAGTTATTATGGGTGAGGATGTGACAAGCAAAGAAACCTATCATTGTGGTTATGATCTAGGTATTTCTGTGAAGATGTTGACTTTAACCTGAGAACAAACAGTAGTGGCCTGCTCATCTGTCGCTTTAATAACTTCAGCCTCATGAAGAAACATGTTCAGGTTGGCGGGCAAAGGGACTTTATCATTAAACCAAAGATTATGGTAAGTTTTGCAAGCTTGATTCTCTTGAAAATAAGCACAATTATTTCTTATATCTTTGTTATTAGATACTGGCATTAAGTACTTTCCACTTTAGTAGAAAGTGAAGTAACTCAAGAGTTTTTTGTTTTGTTTTGAAGTTTTTTAGTTGTGGATGGATGCAATACCTTTATTTCATTTTTTTTTTTTTTTAATGTGGTGCTAAGGATTGAGCCCAGTGCCTCACACGTGCCAGGCAAGCGCTCTACCACTGAGCTATGACCCCAGCCCCCAAGGGAGTTCTTAATACCAACTCTGCAGTTTCATTTGCTATCTAAGGACTCATCTAGAGCCAAAACAAAAGTTTTAACAATTTAATATAATTATTTTTCTTTAGATTTGAGCCTTAAAGCTTTCATCAAAGTTTTAGTTTCAAAATGGCAAACTTTACATCTTGGTATTCCTATGTAACACAAGAGAAATTTAAATCAAGATGTTTATCCAATCCTCTCCCAGATTTATTTTTAAATAGTAATACATATCAAAATAAAGAGTGAATTCAAAGTAAAGGGCAGTTCAGTTGGTAGAGTGCTTGCCTTGCATGCACGAGGCCCTGGGTTCAATCCCCAGCACCACATTAAAAAAAAAAAAAAAAGGGTGGGGGTGAATTCCATAGGCCTACTCTTTTCCAAGAGACGAACTAATACCTGATCACTTACAGCATGTGAACTGTCCAGTGGATCTTAGAAACCTGTTGGCCCCCTTTTTTTTTGGGGGGGGGGGGCGGGCTGTGGGGGAGTGTCGGGGGGAGGGCCGGTGAGATAGGACTGAAACTACATGCATCTAGCAGCATTAGAAATGGCTTCCTATTGAACTGTACAGTGTACTTGTTAAACGTAGTACATTTCAAAAAAGCTTACTTACAGCAAGCTTGCCCTTACTGTGTATAACTTATGATAAGTACTATTTCCAAAGGAGGGAAAAATTCAGGACCAAAAATGACGGTCATAATATTTGAATTTAGCATGTCACTGTGCTATTGCTAATGCAATCATGCCCCATAATCTGCAGTTTTAGTTACCCATGGACAATCATGGCCTGAAAATATTATTTGTCTTGACTGTCAAGAGAGCACATTCATATAACTTTTACTACAGTATACTGCTGAACTGTCCCATTTCATCATTGCTATTAATCTCTAATTTTTAAATTAAACTTTACCACAGGTAATTATGTATAGAAGAAAACTGTATACATAGAATTTGGTACCATCTAGGATTTCAGGCATCCATTGGGGGTCTTGGAACATAACTTCTTTGAATATGGGGGAATAGTATCTGGAAACAATTACAATGCAATATAATGTATCCTTGGACATTTAATCTAGTAACAGACAACGTTTCCCATGATTACCTTGGCTCTTGATTTCAGGTGTCAGAGAGCTTAGCTCCCATCTTGCCCCTTCAGTACGTCTGTGCACCCGACAGTGAACACACGTTACTGGCAGCCCCTGCGCAGTTTCTCCTGGAGAAGTTCCTTCAGCATGCTGCATATAAACTCTTCCCCAAAGCCATCCATAACTTTAAGAGTCCTGTGCTGGCCATTGACTGCTACCTTAACATTGGACAGGAGGTAAAGGTGGGGGTGGCTAGTACTGTGCTTACCTACATCCATTTCTTTCCCATTTGAACTTGGTTTGAAAACTTAAATGGTGACAAAAGGAAGCCCATGACATACTCTGCAAAGGCTCACATAAGAGGTAATAGCAACTGTCTCTCCCCATCCCTATTTTACCTTTACAAAATGAGCCAGTGACTCATAGCTTAGCTCAGATGTCCTATAAGAATCCTACCTCAATGACATTGGGCAGAAGCAGTTTCTAGCTCCCACCTGTCTTCTTTTTATTTGTACCGGGGATTGAACTCAGGGGTACTCGACCACTGGGCCACATCCCCAGCCCTTTTTCTGTGTTTTATTAGAGACAGGGTCTCACTGAGTTGCTAAGTGCCTCACCATTGCTGAGGCAGGCTTTGAACTCACAATCCTCCTGCCTCAGCCTCCCAAGTGCTGGGATTACAGGCGTGCACCACCACGCCCAGCCTTCCTGTCTTGACATTTATTAGACTCTAATAATTACATGAATCTGCTCCATAATACTGTAATTTTCAGAGGCAGAAATTACCTTAAAAAACATTTGATATAATAATACTCTTGATGGTATTTATATAAATTATGTGTGTACCCCAGGTCTTCCAATTCCACTACCTGAGAGTCCAAAGCACTCAGTATTAGACAATCTAAATACTACTATACTACTAACAGCAACTAACATTTACTGAATGCTAAGTGGTTTATATTAATTTAATTCACAAACAGCCTTATGAACCAGGTACCATTTTTCTCTATATAAATGAGGAAACACTAAGGTATAGCCAAATACATTTTCCCAGTGCCATATGGCTACTAAATAGAGAAACTAGTATGTGAACACAAGCTGACTGGCCCACACATTAGCAGTTCCACCATTTTATTCCCAACTACTTTATAACTTCACAAAAATCACAGGGAAGTACATATTCTGCACCTGGAAGCCATATAGAGCTAAAATTTTAAATTAATGCTGTTTGTACCTCCTGGGGATTGAACCCAGGTTCTTGTGCATGCTAGGCAAGTGCTCTACCACTGACATACAAGCCCTGCCCTCATACTGTTTTAAAATCCTACCCAATTGAAAATTTTATCTAGATGAAAAGCTAATTAAAATTATTTTTATTCTCAAGTAACCTAAACATTCTTTTTCCTAAATATGCTTTTTTTTTTTTTTTTTTTTACAAATGAAAGTTTTTTAAAATTTTATATTTCTTATGGAGGAGTTTTTTCCTAATATGAAATTAATATTAAATCTGTCACAACAGTCCTTTATTATGAGAAATGGGAGACATTTTTTAAACAGGTTAAAACTTGGTATACTAAAAAAAAAGTTAAACAGCATAAATAACCACCACTCTTAACACTGAAAACAATTCAGCTTCTTTACCTTACTCTGAAATAAAGAGGATGGTACTAACTCATTCAGCTAAAATGCAGGTGATTTGCTTGTTTTTGATATTCCCATGCTATTTCTGCTTTTTGCTTTCAGGTGGCCATATGCTACATCAGCTCCAGACCCCACTCCAGCAATGTCAACTGTGAAGGGGTGTTTTTCAGTGGACTCCTTTTGTACCTCTGTGACTCTTTTGTAGGTGCTGATCTTCTTAAGAAATTTAAGTTTTTAAAAGGTAAATCAAATTGAGTATCTTGGATGTGTGAATGTCACTGGTTCCCACTAGAAAAGAATTCAGAGCTTTTTTTTAAAGCATTTTAACACTAATTTTGACCAATAATTTGGCTACTTGGGTATCTGGTTATCTTGATTTTAAACCAGAGCCACTGATTTCCTTAACTGGGGGGAAAAAGTACCATCAAATCATTGTTATCCTCTGACTAAATGCAGATGAACAGAGTTGTGACAACATTAAATAGGGTCTTGCCACTATTAATTTTAGAAATTTAAGAATACATAATGCTTCTCATATTAAATAGTTTAAACAATTTAGGTTAATAAGTCTACCCATGCTTATACATAATGAATATACACATTCTATAGTAATCGGAACATAACATTACCTGGGTCAGACACCAACTGCAATAAATGTGTATGACTGCATCCTCAGACATAAATCCTTAGTTATGATTCTGATACAGAAACTAAAGATAATTTTAATAGGTATGCATCATAGATTTAAATTTGCCTAAGAACAAACTGCAGGTTAAGTAAGCATCACAAATCCTGGCATGATGACCTTTGAAGTCAGTAGAAAAAAGTGAGGTTCAGAACACAGTGTGTGGCATGAGAACAAAGAAAACTCCACTTATTTGTGTACATTCATAGTTCTCAACTGGGAGGTTGGGATCTGACTTTCAGAAGACATTTGGCATTGTCTGGAGATATTTTTTCGTTTGTCACACTGGGGAATGCTGCTGGCATATGGTGGGCAGAAGCCAGGGATGCTGCTTAACATTTTAAAAAGCACAGACTAATCCCCCAATTTATCCAGTCCAAAAGTGCTGTGGTTGAAAATCCCTATTCTAGAGGACACACAAGAGACAGACAGCACTGGGAAGTGGGGGTTGCAGTTCAGTGATTTCTCACTTTACATTCTCAACTTCTGCATTTGCAAAATTACTTACTGAACAATCCTGATTATCTACTTACCTATAGACTGGTTCTCAGAACTTTTGGGAATAGTAAGGTTATGAGTTCAATCCAAGAGCCTAAGACAAATTTCTGCCTCTTTCCTGAAGGTGCTACTCTGTGTGTCATCTGCCAAGATAGAAGCTCCTTACGCCAAACAATTGTCCGCTTAGAGCTAGAGGATGAGTGGCAGTTCCGCCTTCGGGATGAGTTTCAAACTGCCAACAGCAGCGATGACAAGCCTCTTTACTTTCTTACTGGACGTCATGTATGAGCTTTGGAAGAGACCAAAAATTGCAAAGGGATGCCTAGCTGGGGTGGGACAGAAACAATTATTGGGGGATTTTTTTTCTTTAAAGTACAATCACTGTGGAGCAAAGTGCAACATATTTGTCTATTCTCCAAAGAACTCCCCAAATCTAACCCAGGTCTTTGGGGACATCACTCTCCTTCAGTTCTAATTACGAGACCCTACATTCAGGTGAATTCCACTGTAGGCAGTTATGCAATTACTTAAGATGTGGTCTGCCTGTGGGAGCCTGAGGAGGATAGACTTTGGAGAACCAACATGGAGTTTGCATTGTTTTTTTCTACTATACTGCATTGGCGGGGGGGGGGGGGGGGGGGGACTGTCAGCATTAGCTAGCTTGAATGTGTTACATGAGATACACCATTGGTGTGGAAATAATTGAAGATTAACATTTGAGGCCTGAACCCTCAGTTTCTCTTCAGATCTGTACTTTGGTACAGTATTACTCAGGGGTCTGAAATGATAGAATGTAGAAGTTATTTGTATTTAAAAAAAGAAGTAGCTTTGTCTTTTTCTGTGCAGTGTTAGTTTAAGATTTATAATCTTATATGTATTGAAACTTTTGGCAAAATTTCCACAGGAGTTAAGAGTTTACTATTTAAACTGAACAAACAAATCAGTAAATGCAGTGCAGGCATTGTATACATTTATGAAGAGTCTCCTAGCTTAATTCCTTTGCTTTTCCCATTCTTTAAAAGTTTCCAGTCTTTAAGCACATCATGTCTATAAGAATATGCAACAGTGATTAATCTTGTTTAAGAACCTGATTAAGCAGTTGAGCCAATTAAGCAGCTTTTAGGAGTTAATCTGTACCCACCCTGTTTGGGTTGAAAATAAGCAGCTAGCACTAGTAAACCTAAATGTCAAGCTGAGGTTCTGTTGTAGAGTAGAACCAGTTTATTTTTTTCCCCAGCAAAGCTTCCTTAAAAAGACAAACTGAATATTAGCTGCCTTACACTGACAACACAGAAAGTGCTGGAATGGGAAATAGAGCCATGGAAAGAGAGAGAACTGTTTTACTTAATTCCACCACTGACGTTTTTATGAGGAGTAAAAAAGATGCCAAGAGTTTTTGACTCAAAATCAGTACATGATGTTTGACCAATATAAACAGTAGGATTTCTCACCAAATGTTTTAATGAAGAACAGATTCTAGAAAATATTCTAGAACTTGTATTACTCCAGTTCTCATCATTAAACAATCTCTTGAGATTTTTTTCATTTGCCCACATGTATCACTTTATCCCCACTTAAAATGGCCTTTGTTACTTGAATCTGTCTAGTTACCTGAAACTACTGAGAGGGGCCTACTAAGCCTGCATTTACTTAGAACAAATAGTGTTTTATCTTGTGATAACAAGGAGTTTACAGGTAGTGAAAAGATGGAATGTATTAGACTGAAAACGGTTTGCAGATCTCTTGGTTTTAATATAGCTACTTATAATGCTTTAAATGTATTTTGAAATGAACAATTCCTTTTAACCCCATTTTTGTCCTTCAAAGAGGACCTGCCTTATATATGCTTTAAAAATACTCCTTAAATTTAGTATAGCAGAATTTTTGGCAAAGAGGTACGTTCTAAAGCAACTTGGTGTAGATATGAATGTATTTCACTTGTTCCTGTTTTGTTGAAAGGGCCTGATGCAGATGATATCAAGAAACCCACTGTTTGTGCAATATTCCAATAACATTTACTATAGGGCAAATAAAATACTTGAAGTAGTTCTAATTTTACCTGGGGCAGATGGCCTCTCAGTGTTTGTTCTGGTTTTATGTATGATTTCATGGTCTTAAGGTTTTTATTTTTATTTTTGTTTTTTAAGTTTCTTTAGATGCAGGTACTCCATGTTAGGGCTATACTCTAAAAATTCAAATCATTATGAGCTCATAACTACTACTCTGTGGAAGAGAAATGCCAGAATAAAGTCAAACACATCAACTCAATAATGGGGAAATTTAAGCTGACCTGCCTAATTTTTTTTTTTTTTTTTAAAGCCTCTTTAAATCACTTTATCACTCTAATTCTTTAGAGAATGTTAGGTCCTCTCTACGGATAAAATTGCACAAGCACAGGACACCATGATTTGTTAATATTATGTGTTCAGTTTTATGCTTTCCACCCCTTAAAACACTAGTGTGGGGTGAATGGACTCACTAGGCCCACACAATAACTCACCTACACACTTGCTAAACGTTGGCATGTATGTATGACAGTTCACACAAGTTAATACTGAATGTAAACTAAAAATTAGAATTGTTGTAGTCAATTTGGTTTGGCTGTAATTTATGCAAATGCTTCTTGTGACTTTTAGAAAAAGGGGCACCTGTGTTACTTTATTACTGTAAAATTTTAACCAAAATTTGGTGAATTTCACTATAGTCAGTCTACCTCACGTTTTGTTGATGATTCTAAGTTGTCATAAGTTGTGTCTACAGTATGTTCTTGTCCTTTCATTTAATTTGGTGAATGTATTAAAATTCTCTCCCAGTCCCCACCCCTGAAAACAGTTTCTTTTCTTTAAACTAATTTTCTATTATGTGGATAAACAGAATGTGCTCCCAGACTCTGACAACATCCAAAACATCTTGGAAATCCCAGTATCATAGGTTGGATGGCTTGAAGACTCTTCTATTCTGGCACAATAGTCCAAGAAAGTAACAGATAAATATTTGTTGAATGAAAATCTATAGCTCAAATAGATTCACACACCTACCTGAAGCATCTATAGACCCATTTGCAGATTGCACATAATTATATATGACAGACCTAGAAATGATTTAAAAATTAGAAATATTCACACTACCTCCCCAGTCTTTTATAGATGGCAACTACACTCACTTTGGTATCCTACTTAGAAACACAGGTTTGGGTTACTAGAACTGTATGACACAAGGTATATACTGCTAACTTCCAATTTATTTCTAAACTGCCTAATTTTATCAACTTAAATGTCTCAGAAAAATGCCTTTCACTTCTGATAAAAAGTAGTGAAATGACAGAATTTGACACAGAACCGATAACACTCTCTTCTAGGCCAAAGGCCCCTTTGTCATTATCTCAGGAGAAGCAATCAATATTTCTAAGTCTCATAATAGATTGATAGAAAACAGACTGCCAGTTATCCTTCCACAACATTCCAAAGCAGCTACCTTGAAAAGACTAAACACTCCCAAGACCAAATCCTCACATTCAACTACCTAGACCTGGACTAACATCCAGGGAACAAACATTCCTCAGGCTTCTCTTCAGACATGAAAACTGACCCTCCCTTAAGCTTCCTCTGGGTCAAGGAGAATATTGCTATAACTGAAGCCCTGGCCTCACTGGAAAAAAGTCATCACCAAAGATGATTTCAGGAACAGTTGGTAAGGTCAAAGAAAAAGGCTTTCATATAATAATAAATCCACTATGCTCTTTACTAGCAAGTTCTAAGCTAAAGCATCTACTCCAGAGACTATGACAATAGATGGAACAAGTTCTAAGAACTAAAAGTCAACTACCAGTAAGTTGTTCTCTGACCACTTCATAAGTAGCTCATGTATTTTATTTTTACTAGGAGGGTGGTAGGGGTGAGGGACTGTCCTAAGACAGAATTCTTCCCCTTTTATGTCAGAAGGCTCAAAGGTCATGAGAAAGAGTTCTGTAGTCACTACCCTAGGAATCAACTCAGCAATCTTAACCCTAAGTGAGCTGTGGGTGGTCAGGAATATGGCTGTGTTCCTATCCAAAGGGATAAGACTCCCTAGCTGGGCAGCCCCAAGTAAGTAAGAACAATTAAAATACCATTACAAGTCTGTTGTATTCATTGTCTGTACAGTAGCCCTGCACTGAGATACACCAAATTCACTCTTACATATTATAAATTGGTAAAATACTGCTTTTTATAATTCTTGCCAAAGAAAATAATCATTATGTGTACATATATAAGGACATAACTCATCAAATCTCATGGTTGCTATGTGTAAATGCTAGATATTTTTGTAAAGCACCAACAACTATTTGAGGGCTGCTAACAAAAACATTTATAGGCACCTTTATATAATCAGTAGTTACGAAATCACTCTTTCCTGAAGCTTGACTGTGGTTATTGGTCTATACTCACTGTGGCCACTCTTGCCTCCACCATCCCATAGACACTGCTCTTTCTAATGTCACTTGCACTATGGCAGTGTTGACCATTCTCTGATTTTTAAAACCCTTGTCTAAATTACTCTCTTCTAGTTGTTACCTTGTTCATGTCTTCTCCAGTACTATTCTTTAAGATACTTAATGGTGTTCCTCACAAATCTCTCTTCCTCCTCCATTTACAAACCCCAGAATGATCTCTTCTAAACCTTCAAACACACCAGGCATGGTGGCACAAGCCTGAAATCCCAGCAACTTGGGAGGCTGAGGCGGGGGACTGCAAGTTCAAAGCCAGCCTCAGCAACTTAGGCCCTAAGCAACTTAGCAAGACCCTGTCTCAAAATATAAATAAATAAATAGGGGCTGGGGATGTCGTTCAGTGGTTAAGCACCCCTGGGCTCAATCCCCTGCCACCACAACTCCCCCCCCTCAAAAAAAAAAAAAAATCAAGTAACTGAACTTACAGGTTTATTTGCTCAACCTAACCTCTCTCAAACTCTAGATCCACATCTCCAACTGTATAATAGATGAATACTTACACTTGGAGGTTCTGTAACTGCCTTAAAATCTTAAAATCTTGACCAAAACTGAGCTCACTCTTGACCATCAAATTTTCCCAACCTAATTCTCCTTATTACCATTCAATAAATCCATACACTTAATTATCCAACCAAACTTCCCACATACCCTAGATTCTTTGCCATAGAATTTTTCCAGCCAGTCATAAACTCCAGTCAACTTCAATTGAATTTGCAGTACGTACCCATCTCTTCTTCATCCCCATATCACAGCTTTAGTTCAGTGTTTCAGGTTTTTCACACCAACTGTTACAGTAGTATCAATTATCTTTGAAATTACAGATTCCTCTCCTGTAAGCCCTGCTTCATAGGATGGTCATGATGATTAAGGTAAATAATACACAAAATAGAGAGTCTGGCATAGCAAATACTCAAATGTTAGGTACTACAATAGTACCACCATTCTTAGAGAAATACCTAGATTATAAAATTTACTTGAGGGACTGTGTTTTCAATACAAACATGAAAGTAAATTGTTTTCCTGGTAAATGGTTAACATTTAAAGCAACCAATCAATATATCCTCTCTGCCTGAAAGTCTCCTTAAAACCACCAAGCACAGCTTGCCAACCAAAAGTATTATACTGTGGGTCATATGGAAATGGAATATGTATTATGAAGTTAACCAGACAGATACCAGGGAATCTACATGGTACCCAAAAATTTCTTCTTCTAAATACTCATGGAACCTTGCTGGGCACTGTGGTGCATGCCCTTAATCCCAGTGACTCAGGACGCCTAGGCAGGAGGATTGCAAGTTCAAGGCCAGTCTCAGCAACTCAGTGAGGTCCTAAGCAACTTAGGGTGATCTCTCTCAAAATAAAAAATAAATAAATAAAAAGGGGTTGGGGGATGTGGCTCAGTGATTAAGTGCCCCTGGGTTCAATCCTCAGTACCAAAAATAAAACAAAATGCAGGCAAACAATGAGATCAGTGATGACTAGTAGAGTCTCAAGTCAAGCCATCATGAGGAGTTAGAATAAATTATTTATCCTGTGTTACCATTCTACCATATAAAAAGTACATTCTCACACCACTCTGTAAATTAATAAAAGCACGAATCTATAGGAGGATAAAATGTACACCTGACTATTAATATTAACTTAAAGCCCTTAATTTAAGCCAGTTTTCAAGGAAGATTTATACTCATAAAAATAAGTGGAACCATAGTGATTCTTCATCCTTGGGTTATGGCCCTTCATTTCTTTGAAAAATCAGAAAAGTGCAATGTTACTAAAATAATCAGAAGGGATTTTGCCTTTTGGAGATAAAAGTTCAGCAGAGTTGCTGATGAATGACATAAGGATCCTTTGGCAAACTAGTGAAAAGAACCCAGTGTTTTAATCATATTTCAAGATCTCAAACCTAAGAAATTCCCTGAATAAGCACAAATGACAAAACAACATTATCTTAGTACCTTTATCACTTACAAAAGACTAGCAAGTATTTTATTATTTTATTCTACATTATATACAGATCATAAAAGGCCACAGCAGTTTTTCAACATATAAACCCTTTAAAAGTAGAGGGCACTATGAAGGATAGACAAGTATCAAAATGAAGTCCAGTAACGAGGGCATATACTCAGTGCAGTATTTTTGAGGAATAACAGAGCAGATACCAAGTCATCCATATTTAGCTTACAACTCTTCCATATTTTTTATAAGTCTTTTTGAATGTTAACAGCCCAGTTGTGGCAAAACTTGCCATTAAAAAAAGAAGGTACACCCAGAATGAAATAATGAGCTTAGAAAGTACCCTTCATAATTCTAGCCATTTATAGCTCCAAAAAGAAGGAAAACCTCAAATTTTACCCCTTACAATTCAAGCCATCAAGGATAGGAAAGAGAAATGAAAGGAAAAGTTCACTCTTCCATATTCTCCCTGCTTATTTGGAATTTTCTTTTCCTTCAGGGGTTTCTTCAAAGTATACATGAGGCCTTTTAAGAATCAGCTTCAAATTCCTAAACACGTAATACTGCAACCTCCTTGAATAATAACTCAAAAACACTGGTTTCCACTCTGCGAAAATACAATCTTTAAACCTATAACTGGTATCAGCAGATCAATATAAAAAAATACAGTACCAAGCTACACTGGTATATTTCCATATTAAGAACTTCAAAATATACTTATCACTGAGACCATAGTCCTTGCATTAGTTTTCAGTCCACTATGAACAATTATCTGCTGCATGTAAACATGTCTAAATAACTATAGATAAAATACATCAATCATAAATTTCTGTAAAAGATAATAAAATATCTTCTTTAAAAAACAAAACAATAATAAGCTATTACTGCATTGTTTCCAATTTTATGAAAATGGAACAACCAAGTGGTTGTTGCCAGTCCTGAGTTCATTGTAATAAAAATGGCCCTAGTTCCTGGTTAAAGTCAGCAACCAATCCATTCTCTTCAACAGATGCTTGTAGTACTGTAGGCAAGATTTGTTTAAGTGGTATTCTGTCCATTAATAAAATTATATACCAGAAATTGACCAGTGCCACAGTACTGTGTTGCAAACAATTTTCCATCAGGAGTGGGATCTGAGAAAGCAATTTCTTCTTTACTCAAATATGAGCCATATATAAAGTTACTCCTATTAAAAAAAAGGGAGAATGTGAAAAGTTAAAAATTATTATTATTATTTCTAATCTTAAAATTAGAAAAATCTGTCAAATTCATTTTGACTAGAAAGACTTTTAGATAATATCATCTTATTTTAAAGACCATTGAAGTAACTGTGCTTCTAAAATATTATCAATTATTTGAAGTTAAAAAGTTTTTAAATAAAAAACACATGGACCCAACATCTTGTCATGATAAAAAAAAAATACTCAACAATTAACACAAGAAGGAAATTCCTCAACTTTCAAATACATCAGAGACCATTAGATTTAATGGTAGAAGACTAAAAACTGTTCCTCAAAGATCAGGAACAGGATAAAGAGTCCCCCCCCACCCCCCAAAAAAAAACACTTTTTTTAGTTGTAGTTGGACATAGTACCTTTATTTTTTTTATTTATTTTTATGTGGTGCTGAGGATCGAACCCAGGGCCTTACACATGCTAGGTGAGTGCTCTACTGCTGAGCCACAACCCCAGCCCAACAAGGAGGTTCTTGTGTCTTGAATATTGTACTGGAGGCTTTAGCCAGGGCGATTAGGTGAGAAAAAGAAATAAAAAGCATCCACAATAGGAAGAAAAAAAAAAAAAATCTCTTTTGATCTAAGGTTGTAGCTCAGTGCATGCACAAAGCCCTTGGTTTAATCTTTAGTACTACCAACAATATTTTTAATTCGATTTAAAAATTTTTTTTTAAATTATCTCTTTTGCAGATAACACAATCTTGTATAGAGAAAATCCTAAGGAATTCACAAAAAAAAGATATAATAAGTGAGTTCCACAAGATTGCATATAAAGACTGATATTCAAATATCAATAATATTTGCTACACACTTGCAATGAACAATCCAAAAATAAAATTTAGAAAAAAATTCCATTTAAAACAACAAAGAATAAAATACTTAGTAATAAATTTAATAAAAGAAGTGCAAGACAGCCGGGCATGGTGGCGCACGCCTGTAATCCCAGCACTTTGGGAGGCTGAGGCAGGAGGATCGCGAGTTCAAAGCCAGCCATCAGCAATGGCAAGGCACTTAGCAACTCAGTGAGACCCTGTCTCTAAATAAAATACAAAAAAGGTCTGGGGATGTGACCCAGTGGTCGAGTGCCCCTGAGTTCAATCCCCAGTACCACAAAAAAAAAAAAAAAGAAGTGCAAGACCTACGAACCAAAACTATTAAGTATTGTTGGAATGACAGTCATAATATTTTCTTAATTCAAAACACAATACTGGGCTGGGGATATAGCTCAGTTGGTAAAGTGCTTGCTTCATATGCACAAGGCCACAGGTTCAATCCCGAGCAACACACACACAGAGAGTCAAAACACACTACTACCAAAAATAAAAATTAAATTAAAAAATTAGGGCTGGGGTTGTAGCTCAGTGGTAGAGCACTTGCCTAGCATGTGTGAGTCACTGGGCTGGATTCTCAGCATGCATATAAATAAATAAAACAAAGGTCTATGGGCAACTAAAAAAATACATATATATATATATTATACATATATATAAATTAATGCAAGTAAACAAAAAGCACACTGCAAAAGTACAGAGTTCAATACTTGGTAAAAGGGTAGATATATAGACCAATGGGATCTGGGTTGGAGCACATGCCTTGGCTAGTATGTGAGAGGCCCTGGGTTCAATCCCCAGCACTATCAAAAAAAAAAAAAAAAAAAAAAAAAAAAAAAAGACCAATGGAATATAATCCAGATATAAATCTTGACATTTACAGTCAAGGACTTTTTTTTTTTTTTTTTTTTTGGTACCAGGGATTGAACTCAGGGGCACTCGACCACTGGGCCACATCCCCAGTCCTTTTTTGTATTTTATTAGAGACAGGGTCTCACTGAGTTACTAAGTGCCTCGCCATTGCTGAGGCTGGCTTTGAACTTGCGATTCTCCTGCCTCAGCCTCCCAAAGTGCTGGGATTACAGGCGTGTGCCACCGCGCCCGGCTGTCAAGGACGTTTTATAATCACCCAAGACTGACCACTCAGTGGCGGAGGGGAAACTGGTCCCTTTAACAATAGTGATGGGAGAATAGAATATCCACATGCAAAAAAAAGAAGTATATCCACACGTGGTATCCTACCTCATATCACATACAATAGTGAACTCAACATGGATCAAAGACCTATATGTAGGAACTAAAACTATGAACTCAATAAGACATAGGTATTAATTTTTGTGGCCATGGATTAGACAATGGCTTCTTAAATATGACAATAAAAACAGAAGTGACAAAAAATATCAATTGAATTTCATCCAAGTGAAAAACTACTTCAAAGGATATCATCAAAATGATGAAAATGACCACCACAAAATGGTTGAAAATTTTCACAAACAAGGAACTTGTTTCCAGAATACATAAAGAGCTACTCCAACTCAACAAGATAACATTTTAAGGGACATAGGATACGAATAGGCATTTCTCTAAAGAAGATTTATTAATGGCCAATAATAAAACACATGAAAACATGTTCAACATTAGTTATTAGGAAAATGCAAATCCAAACCACAATGAATTACCACTTCACACCCACTAGATAGCTAAAATATAAAAAAGACAAACCATAACAAGTGGTGGTAGAGAAACTATGAGCAATTATACATTCCTAGGATCATAAAATGGTGCAGACACTGTGAAAAAATTTCAGTTTCTCAAAACATTAAACACACAGCTATAATATGTTCAGCAATTCTACTCCTACTATACATCCAAGAAAAAGAAAAACATACATTTACACAAAATTTGTACATGAATGGTCATAGCAGTGGTATTCATGATAGCCAACAAGTGAAAACAACCCAAATATTCAAAAATTAACGAATGGATCGATAAAATGCATACTAATACATAGGGTTTTATTATTTGTCAGTGTAAAAAAAAAAAAAGAATGAAGTACACTGATACATGCTACAACATGATGACATTTGAAAACATTATGCCAAGTAAAAGAAACTATTCACAAAAGGTAGAATTCCATTCATATGAAATGTTCAGAATAGGCAAATGCATTGAGTCAGAAAGTAGATTGATGGTTGCCAGGGGCAGAGGATAGGAGGAAACAGGGAGTCACTGCTAATGGGAATGGGTTTTTTTATGGAGTATGATAGAAATATCCTGAAATTCAGACAGTGGTCAGATAATCTTCCAAATGTACTAAAATCCACTGAATTGTAAAACTTTAAATAGATGAATTTTATGGTATATAAACTCAAATGAAGACTTAAACATTTTTGTTAATGCTTAGCCAAGACAGAGCCTACCAGTAGAATTTTCATATTGTGATCTTCACTAGGAGTTCTGAACACTAATAATAGGAGGACCTATGTACAAAGGATCTGTAAATAAAAAAAAAACTATAAATGGATAGGGAATAAGCTTCCTATATGTTTTACTCTGTCACACAAAATAAATACAACTCCCACACTATAGAGCTATTTATAGTTGCCACAAGATTTACAGGAAGGGAAAATACTCTCCATTAAGATTATTATTTAAGGGGCTGGAGTTGTAGCTCAGTGGCAGAGCGATCGCCTCACACGTGCGCGGCCCAGGTTCGATCCTCAGCACCACGTAAACATAAATGCATTGCATTGTGTACAACTAAAGTAAATAAATAAATATTTTTTTAAAAGATTATTATTTAAGCCGGGCACAGTGGCGCACAACGCCTGTAATCCCAGCACTTGGGAGGCTGACGCAGGAGGATCGCGAGTTCAAAGCCAGCCTCAGCAATGGCGAGGCACTTAGCAACTCAATGAGACCCTGTCTCTAATAAAATACAAAAAAAGGCTGGGGATGTGGCCCAGTGGACAAGTGCCCCTGAGTTCAATCCCCGGTACCAAAAAAAAAAAAAAAAAAAGATTATTATTTATTTAATCAGCTCATTTTCCAGGCTTAGTTCTGAAAATTAAAAACAGGCATGCCGCTTTGTCATGAAAAGAGAGCAGGTAAGAGCTGAGCTCTTTTGGATCATTACTCATTAATAATATAAGGGGACCGGTGTAACTCTACACCAGGTACAAACAGAAGAGTGAGAAGTTGTACTTCGTTTATGTATGATGTGTCAAAATGCATTCTATTGTCATGTATAATTAATTAGAACAAATAAAAAAATAAATTAAATAAGGGGAAGAGACCAGATATGTATTAAGGATCTAAGATCTTAAGAGACTTAGGATCTCACTTTTTTAAAGAATGGATTATTGTGAAGGCTACACCCAAAGATAAGAGTAGACAAAGATTCCATAAACAAACAAACCAAAAAGCTTCTTGGAATGATTAATTTAACTCTCCATTAACCCTGTGTCTAAGTGCCTTAAAAATAAAAACTCAAGGGCTGGGATTGTGGCTCAGTGGTAGAGCGCTCGCCTAGCACGCGCGCGGCCCGGGTTCGATCCTCAGCACCACGTAAAAATAAACGCATTGTGTAAACGCATTGTGTACAACTAAAGCAAATAAATAAATATTTGCTGGGATTGTGGCTCAGCGGTAGAGCACTCGCCTAGTACGTGCGCAGCCCGGGTTCAATCCTCAGCACCACATAAAAAAATAAAGGCATTGTGTACAACTAAATAAATAAATAAATAAACATTTTTTTTTAAATAAAAATAAATAAAAACTCAAACCTATAATTTGTGTCTCCTCTTTATGCCTTTGATAAACAATCAAGTGATGAAAGAAGAAAAAGTATTAAGAGACTTAGTTTACAAATAATATTCTTAAATTAAGATACATTTCTCTAAAAGTTGAACTCCCAAGAAACTTTCCACATTTCTTTGGCTGTGCTTAAATTTTTCCAGTATTGAACACAGCTTTAAATAAGTGAATTATATGGCCTGATATCACAGCTACAAATAACCAAGTCAAAATGGTTTAATAAGATTTAACTTGCTTTCTTCCTCCTCAAATTAACTTCACAAAGTAATGAGAGACCATATACTGATAGGAAAAATATATACTTAATATAAGTAGGTTATAATTTATGATTAACTTAAATAACCAATCTTTATACTAAAATTGCTTAGATCCTAAACTATTACAAATGATTTGAAGAATTTTATGCAAGTTACCTTAGGCATTCAATCATGCGAGAAGCTATTTTCTTCCGACGCATCATGCTGAATACCCATATTCGACTGATCCCACATATTGCAGGCTCTGGCAATGTTGAGCAGCACCAGGCTTTCTGCCTTTCAAATCTGACTTTTTCTTCTTCTGACCTGGTAACTGGAAGTTTCTCTTCTATAACTCTGTAGCCCTGATAGATGTCAAAATTAGGGGAAAGTTTTACAGTGAGAATATTAATTGGAAATTACCTAGAACTGATCTTCCAAAGGAGGTAACCACATTTGGTTTCATAACAACTATGGAACCCACTTATGTTTTCACTCTCATTTTTAGGAAATAAATAAATCTGGATTTGCATTCTGTTCTACTTGACTTACTAGTTGTATGATCATGAGATAAAGTCACTTAGTTCCCCTAACACTGGGTTATTTACCTTTATAAAAACTGGGTATACCCATCATCTCTCATTGAGAGATTAAATTATGTAACATGTACAAACTAAATGCTAGTTCTCTCTACCTCCTCTATTCTAAGGACCAGAAAATTACATGTTTACACCAGGGGCAGTGGCTCATGCCTGTAATCTCAACTACTTGAGAGGCTGAAGCAGGAGGATCACAAGCTAGAGGCCAATCTGGGCAACTCAGTGAGACCCTGTCTCAAAATAAAATTTAAAAAGGAATGGGGATGGAGCTGGAATTGTAGCTCAGCGGTAGAGTGCTTGCCTAGCACGTATGAGGCACCGCATATAAATAAGTAAATAAAATAAAGGTCCATCAACAACTAAAAAAAAAATTTTTTTTTTAAATGGTTGAGGATGTAGCTCAGTGATAAAGCACTTGCCTAGCATGTGCTAGACCCTTGGGTTTGATTCTCATTAGCACAAGAAAATAAAAAGTTTGTAACTGAGCAATAATAACTGTTCCTGTGAAGGCTGCCATAGTTCATGGCTTCATAGCTATTTAAGAACTAGGTATAGAGAGAGCAGAGAAATCAAGAATTTAAACAGCCCTTTCCTCACACTCTGATCTCTTTAAAATAAGTAACTAGTGTTGGGGAGTCATATAGGCCAAACTCTATTGTATATTGTGTACATGTATGAATATGTAGCAACAAATTCCATCATTATGTACAACTATAATATACCAATAACACACTATGGAAACAAAATTTTAAAAACAAAAAGTAACTAAAAAACATATCTCCTTTGCCAGTCTAGCTGTTGGAAAAGGACCTGATCAGCCTCCTGATGGGACAAGGTACGAAACTTAAGAAGTCATTATGCAACACAATGCTAACATTACATAGCTACCATCTAGTTTCAATACTACCTAAAGTCATTTTGGGAGCTATGTAGAATATAAATTTCACAACAATGGCTGTACTACATAAAATTAACTTGATCTCTGGCAGAATTATTTGAGTCATTTTATAATTAATATCTCAATACCACTTATCCCAAAAAACAAAAACAATAATTGTTTTTAAAAAACTTAGTAGCTATTTAAAACCAATTTTGTTATCCTAGCAAGATTCATATGAACTACACAATTTCTGAGTGAATTTTTAAAACATATAGCTTAATACAGAGAAATAAATTCATGTAGACTTGTTTTGGCTTTTAACTCTATTTAAAAACATTATGATGAAACATACATTTGCAGGTACCTTTTAATATGCTAGAAATACTAACTGAGGTGGGACTGTGGCTCAGTGGTAGAGCACTTGCCTAGTACGTGTGAGGCACTGGGTTCGATACTCAGCACCACATAAAAATAAATATATAAAATAAAGAAATACTAACTGAACAACAGCCACACATGATGTACATTGAATTTATAAGAACTTGACCGAAAAAAATAATTCAATTATACAATTCAAAGTGAGCATGACTAGGGAGCCCAGAAGCTTCCATTCTCTTATATGTTGGTCTCATGTATTAAATAACACTTACAAGGTAAGCACATCCTTTACTTCAATTTGCTTCATAAAAATAAAACAATTATTCATCCAGAGCTCAACCACTGAAGTGGTCCCCTATTCCAGGGATGGCAAATTTTCTATAAAGGACTCAATAATAAATACAGTAGGCATCAAAGTCCACTTTCTAGACAAATATATGAGCAAATGGGCGTGGTTGTGTTAGAATAAAATCTTATGTACAAAAACAGGCCACATTTTACCCACTATAGTTTGCCTACACTTGACTGATTTCAGTGTTGCAGGGACTAAGATATTAATTTAATAACATTAATATCCAACAAAGGGCTGGGGTTGTGGCTCAGCAGTAGAGCACTCGCCTAGCACGTGCGCGGCCCGGGTTCGATCCCTAGCACCACATAAAATAAAATGCATTGTGTACAACTAAAGCAAATAAATAAATATTTTTTAAAAATATCCAACAAAGAACTTTAGAAAAAAATTTAACTGTACTTCTGATTATACAGAATTATCTGACTTGAGCGACTCCAGGAGGCTGAGGCAGGAGGACCTGATCTCAAAATAAAAAATTAAAAGGGCTGGGGATGTGCTTCAGTGGTAAAATGCCCCTAGGTTCAAACCCTAGGACCAAAAAATAAAAACATGAAAACAATTTTTTTTTTTTTTAAAGAACGAATTATTTAGGCTGGGGTTGTGGCTCAGCGGTAGAGCGCTCATCTAGAAAGTGCAAGATGCTGGGTTCGTTCTTCAGCCCCACATAAAAATAAATAAATAAAATAAAGGTATTGTGTCCCAACTACAACTAAAAAGATTATTAAAAAAAAGAATTATCTGACTTGAAAAACTAATTCCCCATTACAGTAAACAATTACACAAAGGAATTCTTGCATTCACATTATCTTCCTTACCTAAATGAGGAACAAATTATCAGGATTATACTACTCAAGATTACAAAGTAAATGCAGTAAACATCAGACTACTTATGGGCACTCTAAAAGTCACTTACCCACTGGATATGTTCTGCAATTAGGCAGCCAACTACTTTTTTATCATTAGAAATAAACAGAAGTGTTTTAGTTCTGGAATAGCACATTAGTGGAGCCTGTTGGAAACCTAAGTCATTATCAACCATTTCTCTAATCTCATCAACCTGCCAAATAAAGAACAATATTTATTTTTAACAATGAAAGTATTATATAAATATAAAAATACATATGTACAGTTCAACAAGTTGAGTATGTTATTCCAAGCAGGATCTCTTCAAAAAAGGATGACTGTAGTGATGAGTAACTGTTTTTTGAACTTCATTAGACCACTTAGCAAAATGAGGGGAAAATTGGAGAGTGATATCAAGCCTAGCAATCTAGGAGAAAAAAGAAGGGTGAGAGCACCTACACTACGCTAATTTAAAGAACATTAAGGCTGGGCTGGGGTTGTGGCTCTGTGGTAGAGGTACTGGGTTTGATTCTCAGAACCGCATAAAAATAGATGAAAAAAATAAAGTCCTAAAACAACTAAAAAAAATTAAAAAAAAAAAAAAAAAAAAAAAAAGAAGAACATTAACGCTTCCTATGAGAAGCATCATGGATTTGTGAATTGGATAAAACATCACTGGAATTTTAGCCAGGCAAGTGAGCCACTTTTCTTCCCAGGTCTGAATTAGTACTTTCATCAGCCAAGCACAGTGGTGCACACTTTTATAATCCAAATGACCGGGAGTCTGATGCAGAAGGATCACAAGTTTGAGGCCAGCCTCAGCAACTTAGCAAGACCCTATCCCAATACAAAAAATAAAAAGGGCTGGAGAAGTAGCTCAGTGGTAAAGCACCTCTGGGTTTAATCCCCAGTACTACAAAAGAAGTAAAGGAAAGAAAACATGGACAGAGGGATACAATTTAGTGATACAACTCCCCTGGGTTCAAACCCAAGTATTGGACTGGGGGTAGTACTCATGAGTAAAATAAAATGGACACAAAGGGGACTGGAGTTGTGGCTCAGTGGTAGAGTGCTTGCCTGGAACGTGCGGGGCCCTGGGTTCGATCCTCAGCACCACATAAAAATAAATAAAATAAAGGCATTGTGTCCAACTACAACTAGGGAATAAATATTTTTTTTAAAATATGGACAAGGGGCTGGGGTTGTGGCTCAGCGGTGGAGTGTTCGCCTGGCGCGTGCGCGGCCCGGATTCGATCCTCAGCACCACATAAACATAAATGCATTGCATTGTGTGCAACTAAAGCAAATAAATAAATATTTTTTTAAAATGGACACAAAGGAAAGAACCTCTTGTTCATTTTCCTATTGAATCATTTATGGGCCAAATATTATATAAAACACTTTTATATCATTTTATCATCAGGGACAAGGTATATGCCTGTAATCTTAACTGCTTAGAGGCTAAGGCAGAAGGATCTTAAGTTCAAGGCCAGCCTGGGTAACCTAGGAAGACCCAGTCTCAAAACAACAAAAACACATAAATATTATTTCAGTTAAGTCCACCATCCTGTAGAGGTTTATAGTTCCTCACTTTACATATGGAAGAAATAATTTCCCTTGTCAGATATTACATATCTAGAAAATCAAGACAATGGGTGTGAACCCAAATGTTAACATGGCATCTTCAAGGTTATCTCCTAGAACTAGTCAGGGTCAAATACAACAGTAAGGTCAAGCTTTTGTAGTCCTCAAAGTTAAGACCTCTGCAAGTGCTCACTTTTCCTTCCTCAGATTAAAAAACAAAAAACAAACAAAATAAACACCCCCCCCCCAAAAAAAAAATTGCAAATGTTCAGTCCAATTAACATTCATTTGTGTCACTAAGATTAAAATGCAAGCCGGGCGCGGTGGCGCACGCCTGTAATCCCAGCACTTTGGGAGGCTGAGGCAGGAGGATCGCGAGTTCAAAGCCAGCCTCAGCAATGGCGAGGCACTTAGCAACTCAGTGAGACCCTGTCTCTAATAAAAACACAAAAAAGGGCTGGGGATGTGACCCAGTGGACGAATGCCCCTGAGTTCAATCCCTGGTACCACAAAAAAAAAAAAAAAAAATGCAAATAACCCTCAGGACAGATCACTAATCTGAGCATGCAGAAAACCATGAAGCACAACCCTTAGGGATGAAATCTCAAATCCTCCTAATCCTTGTAAGTCCTACAGTTCCCAACTGAGTTCCTAAAGGTAACTTGCTCATTATTCCCTAGACTTTAACTTTTAACCTATTTTGGGTTATTAGCTAATAATATACTGAATAGCAGGTAATCAAGATTTTTTGCCCTGAGAAACTAAAATTAGGAAATTAGCTTTTTTTGCTCTAGCTACAGCGTCAGACTAAAATATTTCTCTGGAGTCCTTGTTTTTTATTTCCCTTTTGTCTTTATGTTTCCCTAGAAATTTCGTAAGTAAGGTGTGAGAAGTGTAGTTTTTAAGTGATACTTCCCTGTCATAGAAGAGTCCTATAGATATGATGATTAGACTTTAGTCTTGTAATGAGCCTGTGCCTTCTATCCTTACTATTCTTCTCTCCTTGAGGGAGAAAGAAATTAGCATTTAATGTAAGAAATGTCTGCCACATAAGGTAATTGTAGCAAAATTCCTATGGTGCATTTTTAAATAATAGTTGGAATTCCAAAAATTCCACAATTTCTTTTTCATTAGTTAGTTACACACAAAAAAACAAGTATTTGTTTTTGTGCAAGCATCAAAGTTTTGACTATAAGACAGGCTGGGCCTGTTATTGTATCATTCTAAACGCTACAGTCTAGCCTGTCAAGCAACGTAGGGGCTTATCTGGTTTTCTGGAATTGCCTAGTCAGATGTACAGGGAATCTGAAAAATCGGAATCCACAGAATAAATTTTTATCTTAAGTAGAATGCTAACTACATTTTCAAACAATAGGTGTTTTCCTTCAATGTCTTTAAAAGAGGTCTAACTGTAAAGTTAAACAAAATTCAGTAAATAAATTATTTCCTTTATTTTTTCAGATAAATTTTTGACACACTCTAATACAATTAAGTTTTTTGAATAAATGCCTAAACCTTATACTTACATTATGAGGTATTTCTGAAAAAGCATCCAGGAGATGAAGAAAAACATTGAAAGTGCAATAATTTTTTTTTTCTTGTTGGGGATCAAGCCCAGCAACTATCAAATGCTAAGCAAACAGTGTCTCACTGAGATACATCCCAGCCCAACATATTATTTGACAATAAGCTTATCCTATGTTACCTGACTTTTGAGATACTCTATATGACAAAATAGCCTACAGGCTTCATTATCTCGTTAGTTCATTTCTCAACACAGTAAACTCAACCCTAAAAGTATGGACCTAAGTAGAACTAAGTAAGACCTGGTTAACACTAGAAAAGAGGAAAAGTTTAAATTTTCTACATTGTATTTATAAACTGGGATGTATCTTTTTATCCTTAAAAATATAATTACCTGGGCTGGGGCTGTTGCCTAGCATGTGTGAGACCCTGAGTTCAATCCTCAGCATCACATAAAAATAAATAGAATGAAGGTAGTAAATAAAATTACCTCATGTTTAATTTCAGTTTTACTATTACCCTACTCTTAGAACTGGGCACAGTAGCACACACCTGTAATCCCAGTAACACAGGAAGCTGAGGCAGGAGGATCACAAATTCAAGGCCAGCCTCATCCACTTAGAGAGGCCCTAGGCAACTTAGCAAGCCTCTGTTTCAAAACAAAAAATTAAAATTAAAAAAAAGGGCTGGGGATGTGGCTCAATGGTAAAATGCCTCCAGTTCAATCCCTGATTTAAAAAAAAAAAAAAAAGAGAGAGAAAGAGAGAAAGAAATTTACACTTAGAATGGAACTTCACTTTTTAAAATTTTCTAAATTATTATGATTCAACATTTTTGGTTTTGGTGCTGGGAATTTAGGCTAAGGTCTCAATAAGCATGTGCTCTACCACTGGGCTATTTTCCCAGGGCTCGACTTTGAATTTTAATTCTAATTCTTGAGATCACTTAATGGGCATTACTCATTAACTCAATTAACTAGCCTGTCTTTAATTAATCACTCAAATTATTGATAACACAATTCATTTCACATGTTTTGGTTTACTACAAGGTTTGGCATAATTTTTCAAATTGGCTATATCCATCCTTTTACATTATTGTTTATTGTTTTCAGAACTGGTGTTTAAATGTGCTATGTTAACAATGTGTTATCCTCTTAAGCTGGAAAGTGATATTAATCCATTCTGTATAAAATTTCACTGCAAATTTACCTTTTTCAGGGCATATTTTGGGTCTTCAGGAAGAACCATTATTATCCTGCCATCAGGGTATTCAGCCAGAATTCTTTCTTTTTTCCAGCCCTAGGTAGAAAAAGAAGAATGAATTTTATGTATCATATTTTATTCATTATGTTCATGTACAGAAGGAAAAATATATCAATTTGTCTAAAAATTACAAACAAGAAAAATATACACTCATTAATGTTTAATAAGGCATGATAAATCATCTATTGTTAAGCATACAGTAGCTACAATGCTAATTAATGTTTATTATTCAGAGACATTATCTACTACCACAAAAATATCTAATTTAATTTTAAATGATTTTGAAAAACCACACACCGAAAGCAAGCCCCTTAAAGTCAGTGATTCCCAGAACCTAAAGAATTCTTGATATAAGAATTAAATGCTTAGATTTCTTTGGAACATAGTTACCTCCACAAACACACACTCTTAGTTTTTTGTCTGGCATGCCAAAGACCTCCAGGAGGTTTTAAGTGAACTGATTTGCATGCAGTAGCCCATATGAAAGGAATAGTTTTAATTTTTATTGATCACAACTATCAAAGCCACAAGAATGAGACTATAAAAAAAATATAACTACCTTCTAAGAATCTAATAGGGAAGGAGAGGCTACGTTGTGTGTATCTGAAGTTAAACATACTCAAAAAAAGAGAGGTAATAAACTCTTCTTCAGATCCACACTCGTGGTGATTAATGAGCAGAACCTGCATGAAAAAACAAAACAAAACAAAAGCCACTTAAATCTAGTAAGATGGGACTGAACCAGAGGTTAAACTAGGAACTTTGAAGTTCAAAATAAGTACAGAAGGAATGAGCTTAACTAGTTGTTCCATTTGTCTTACCCAACCAACTTTACATAAAAAGGCCTTTCCAAAAGAAATTTGTATTTCTATTTTTTAAAAAATGATCTTTTTTTCCTCTGATTTGTTTTCTTCTAAGAATGCAAAAGCTCAATGAAACCAAGGAAAAGGCAACTAAATTTTTTATATACTATGGCAAGTCTGAAAAGAGGATGGAATCTAGTATAGTTTTTTATTGGGGGGGGTTATAGTTGGGGACAAAAATTTTAGTGTAACAATCTTGATATATGTAACAATTTAGATTAAAATACTAAAAGCCAGAATTTGTTTACAAAATAAGAACATCCAAAAGTAAAAATCATATGATTAAATTTACTTATGATTGGTAAAATGCTCAAGATTTGCAAAGAAACAGAAACAATAATCACATTCTTTTTCATACAAGACAATATGAATCATATACAGATATGAATATAGATAAGTTTAAGACATAAAAAACACCTCTTTAAGAAGAAATTTATATTAACAATGTTGCTTTTAGAAAAAGCTTTTAAATAAACCTATTTTCCACAAAAAGAAACTAGTGACTTTAAAAAATTAAACTATAAATTCAATGAAGAATTAGATATTTAAGAAACTTCAAATTATAAGAAAGCAATATTTCCTGAGGTAAAATATCTAAAGACAATTCAACAAACTATTTTCGTAAGAATTGCCTTTAAAAAACAGTACTATTCGTATGTCATAATATTACACACTATAGGCACTAGATAAATTACTTTGCTTAAGTATTTTAGTATAAAACTTCCTCTTGGAATATGCATGTTCAATGTGGAAAACTTCATCACACTGAATGTGACATAATTTTATGTATTAAATATTATTCTATTTTTTTCATGTACTAAATAAAAGCCCTTTATATATAAGAAGCAGCAAATGTGAGAGGCAGAATTACTATTCCTTAAGCTTCATTTAATGTTTGTGAAGATGGCATATTTTAGTGAAAAGTTTTTAATAGTTCTGGAATAATAGGGTTAAATCCTGTTGCTAGTTACTAGATGTATTGCCTTGGGCAAATCACTGGAACTCTGATTCTGTTTTCTAATCTAAGCATTCTATAAAATGGCTGTTATCAGAGGGTTGTATTAAAGATAATCATCTTTAAGCTCACGAGAGTCAATAACTATTATTAACTTCCATTCTCCATTCCTACTGGTACATCAAACTAAGTGCAATGCAGCTAGTCTAACAAAACGCAATCAATAAATAATCCCAAAGTTTAAATTCAAATCACAAAGCAAAGATGAAAGAACCAAGCTGGCTAATGTCTGTCAAATACTATACTCAAGATATTTATGTGCCTCAACTGCAGTTAATGCTTTGCTGATCTCAATAACCATAAATTCAGTCAGATGCGGTGGTGCACGCCTGTAATCCCAGCACTTGGGAGGCTAACGCAGGGGGATCGTGAGTTCAAAGCCAGCCTCAGCAATGGCGAGGCACTTAGCAACTCAGTGAAACCCTGTCCCTAAATAAAATACAAAAAAAGGCTGGGATGTGGCGTGGCCCAGTGGTCAAGTGCCTCTGAGTTCAATCCCTGGTACCAAAAAAAAAAAAGCAAAAAAAACATAATTCTCCTGATTTTAGAGAATTCAGAAGAGCTGAAGTCTGCTGCTTGAAATAGAGGCACAGGTGGAATGTGTGGGGAAGGATGCATGCAATTTAGAGGAATAACTGAACAGCCACAACTTTTTTGCAAAGATGTAAATTGCAATGCAGTTAAGTACATTCACTCTTCTCGCCTTTAGCTCTTAAGGTGTTACATTTATCCCTCTGCTAACAAACAGTATTTACAAAACCTAAATTTTTTAATTCATTCATCTGACAGCTGAAAGTGAAAAGCTCTTACATTTCTGATTTATATTTCTCATGAGAAGTTGTTCATTTTTATGGTGCTGAAGATCAAATCCAGCATGATAGGCAAGCACTCTATCATTGAACTATATCCCCCAGCAACCCCCTAATTTATATTTCTTTCCTTTCTTTTTTGGGGGATTGGGGTACACTGGGGTTTGAATCCAGAGGCATCTGACCACTGAACTACGGCGCCAACCCTTTTAATTTTTTGAGACAAGTTCTTGCCAAGTTGCTTAAGGTTTCACTAAGTTGCTGAGGCTGGCCTCGAATTTACTATCCTCCCATCTCAGCCTCCTGAGTTGCTGGGATTACAAACATGTGCCACCATGCCCAGCCTAATTTGTATTTTTAAAAGAACGCGATGATATAATGATATTCTTTTCACCTTGTTGTAGTGGCTTTAAATTCTAGAGCCTCAGAAAAGAAGTGATTTCTCCCTTTTTTTCATCAAAAAAGATCACAAATGATGGGGCTGGGATTGCAGCTCAGTGGTAAACTGCTTGCCTAGCATGGTTGAGGCACTGTGTTTGATTCTCAGTACCTCATAAAAACAAATAAAATAAAGGTTAAATTCTTTTTAAAAAAAATCATGAATGAAAACAAAATATACTGGGTGGTGAATACACTGGTGTATACAACTGTCAAAATTCATCAACCAAACATTTAAGATCAGTGCATTTAATTGTGTGTAAATTATACCTCAATTTTTTAAAACATTTATTTGCTTTAGTTGTACACAATGCGTTTATTTTTACGTGGTGCTGAGGATCGAATGGGGCCTCGCACGTACTAGGCCAGCGCTCTACCGCTGAGCCACAATCCCAGCCCCTATACCTCAATTTTAAAAGTTCCTTCTAATCACTTTCATAAAGCCTGAGGCTACATATTTGAAAGACTACCCAAAAGTAAAAGTTACACAAACTTAAAAGAAAAAAAAATTCGGGCCGGGCGTGGTGGCGCACGCCTGTAATCCCAGCACTTTGGGAGGCTGAGGCAGGAGGATCGCGAGTTCAAAGCCAGCCTCAGCAATGGTGAGGCACTTAGCAACTCAGTGAGACCCTGTCTCCAAATAAAATGCAAAAAAAGGGCTGGGGATATGGCCCAGTGGACGAGTGCCCCTGAGTTCAATCCCCAGTACCACAAAAAAAAAAGAAAAAAAAATTCAACAAATATTGCAAGGGGGGATAAAAGAAAGTGATTGAAGGAAAACCTTTAGATTAAGAAAGACTGGGTGGGGGGATGACTTAAGGGACATACTGACCAATGACCAATGCAATATTACTTTTAACAAACAGTATAGAAAATTATGAGGGCTGGGGTTGTGGCTCAGCGGCAGAGAGCTCGCCTCACACATGCGCGGGCCAGGTTCGATCCTCAGCACCACGTAAACATAAATACATTCCATTGTGTACAACTAAAGTAAATAAATAAATATTTTTTAAAAAAGAAAATTATGAGATATTTGGGAAGTTTTTTTTAACCCCAATGGAATACTTCATATTAAAAAATAAGTTCACTTTTTAAAATGTGGTTATATTCATTAAAGCTTTTCTGTGTTCTAAAAAAAGAGATATTTTAACATGATGAAGATTACTAACAAACTGGGTGCGATGGCACATGCCTATAATCCTAGCAGCTCAGGAAGCTGAGGCAGGAGGATCAGGAGTTCAAAGCCAGCCTCAGCAACTTAGTGAAGCTGAGCTGGGGATGTGGCTCAGTGGTTAAGCCCTTGGGTGGGTGGACAGGTAGGAGGGAGGGAGGGAAGGAAGGAAGGAGGAAGGAAGGAAGGAAGGAAGGAAGGAAGGAAGTGATGGATGGAGGGAAGATCTAACTCACAAAATGATAACATGATGCCTGGGTTTACTTCAAAACAACTGGGAAGTCTGGAAGAAAAAATGATCATACAAGAACTGAAATTGTTGAAGGTAGATGGGTGAAAGGTGCTAAAGGTTCATTACTCTGTGGGCAGGGGCAGAGAGATTGATTAATTGAACTTACTTTTGATAATTCAAATCACCACTTGCCAAAGACCAAGGTCTGCTCAAGTACCATTTATTTAGAAAAGAAAAATACATGTAAAACTGTCTGATCAGTAGCTACCTAGGGCTGGGAAAAGCACTGACTCCAAGAGGAGCACAAAAGTGGCTTTTAGGGGGACTGGGGTTGTGGTAAAGCACTAGACTTACATGTGAGAGGAACTGGGTTTGATCCTCACCACCACATTAAAAAATAAATAAACAGGGCTGGGGTTGTGGCTCAGCAGTAGAGCACTCGCTTAGCACATGCGTGGCCCGGGTACAATCCTCAGCACCACGTAAGAATAAAGACATTGTGTACAACTAAAACAAATAAATACTTTAATAAATAAATAAATAAACAAACAAAATAGAAGTATTGTGTACACCTACTATATATACACACACACACACATACAAACACATAAAAATATATGTATAAGTGGCTTTAGGGTTAATCACCATATATTTTTAAAATATTTATTTTTTAGTTGTAATTGGACACAATACCTTTTTTATTTTATTTACTTATTTTTATGTGGTGCTGAGGATCAAACCCAGGGCCCCGCATGTGCTAGGTGAGCACTCTACCACTGAGCCACAACCAAAGCCCCTAAACACCATGTTTTTAAAATTTTATTTTTATGTTTCTGTGGTACTGGTGCACTCTACCACTGAGCCATACTCCCAGCTTTTTTTTATTTTATTTTTTGAGACAGGATCTCACTAAGTTTCCAGGGCTGGCCTAAAACTTGCAATCTTTCCACCTCAGCCTTCTGAGTAGGTGGGATTACAGGTGTGTACCACTGCACACCTGTAAAATCTTACCAAAGTTTTAAGAATGAAATGAAATTTAAATGAACTCATTAAAAACTGAGTCACATGCTTTATTTGACAATACCTCAGACAGAAGGCAATGCACTGCAGAAAAACTGCATAGTGAAATAAAATTGTAAACTCTTAAAATAACTATTGAAATGAATTTTATTTATTTGCTTATTTATTTATTTGGGTATTGGAGATTTAAAACAGGCATACTTTCCACTGAACTACAACCCCAGCCATTTTTAGTTTTTATTTTGAGACAGGGTTTCACTAACTTGCTTAGGGCCTCACTAAGTTGCTGAGGCTGGCTTAGACTTGAAATCTTCCTGCCTCAGCCTCCCAAGTTGCTGGGATTATAGGCACACCACTGCACCTGGAAAAATTAATTTTACGTGTAAATATTCATTAACACATATTTCAAGTCACCAAAAAGATAAACAGAATGATCTGAGTGACAGTAGAGGGGTTTGAATTTTCCCCCCTTTAGCTTATCTTTGTTTCCTATTTTCCATCTTTAAAAAATAGTGTGATAAAAATGTTAATATGGGCTGGGGTTGTGGCTCAGCAGTAGAGCACTCACCTAGCATGGGGGAGGCCCTGGGTTCAATTCTCAGCACCACATAAAAATAAATAAAATAAAGGTATTATGTCCAAATAAAATAGCAAAACTCAAGACATTCACGGCTAATTCTATAAGTTACTACATGACTTTGGGCAAACACTTATGCTTCTTTCTGCCTATTTTCTCATTTATAAATTAACTGTACCTACCTCATGATTTGTTGAGAGAGGATTAAAATAGTGGTGGTAGAAGTAAAATGATTGGATCAGTCCCTGGTACACAGGAACCCCTCAACCAATGTTACCTATTATTATTGTTATCATTCCCCTAGATGTACAATAAATGAATTAGTATCAACTTATTTACCATGTATACTTATAAAAGAATTTTTTTCTGGGAATTTTAAAACTATGAAGATGTGTTAAATATTGATTCATGTTCATTTAATAGTCACAATATCAACCTGTTTAAACACAACTAAGTACAATGTTATCTAAATTTAAACCATCAAATCTGACATGTTTATTATCACTATAATATTTCCAGATTATAGTTTCCCAATTTGAATGACTTCACTACTAAAAATAAAACAACTTGTTTATATTACCTTTTCATAATTAAAAAGATGCTATTCAGAAAAACAAAAGCCTATAGCATAGTATTTTTTTCACTCATCAAATAAGTGAATTAGGAATCAAAGAACATAGGATTTTTTTAATTGTTTTATTTTTTAAACCCAGATGAGGCTAATTTTATTGGGATTTTAGTTTTATTTTTAAAAAAATGATTCTTCCAATCCCCACACAGGTAATAGTGTTTGGCACTCTACTACGGAATACACCCTCAGCCATTTTTTTAAAAACTTTTTATATCTTTGATTTTTAAAATTTATTTATTTATTTATTTATTTATTTATTTATTTATTTATGTTCATGTGGTGCTGAGGATGGAACCCAGGGCCTAATGCCTTCCAGGCAAACGCTCTACCACTGAGCCACATCCCAGCTCCAAACCCTGAGTCATTTTTACTTTTAGGACCTATATAGACCTTGAAGTCAAATTTTTTAAAGTTTAAACTTTAGCAACATTTATTTACTTGTATTAATGGACGTGAACTCCTTTTAAAAAATTCAGTACTGGGAACTGAACCCAGGAATGCTCTACCTCTGAGTTATATCCCCAGAACTACTTTTAATTTTAGTATGAGACAAGGTTTTGCTACCTTGCCCAGACTGGCCTCGAATGTGTGAACCTCCTGCCACTGGTATTACATGGATACACCTCCATACCCAGCTAATCTGACTCATTTCTAAGGGTAGTTTATGGATCTTTAATTCTTAAGGTATATTAAAGCTGCATCTACTTCAGGAATACTCTTCTGGTGTCTGCAATATTTAAACTGAATGAATAGAAGCTAAACTTCTTCAAAACTTATTACACCAATAAAACTATCTGTTTTGATAAATCTTGTATCTTTTTTCCCCTCCATTTTTTACCTTATAATGCTAGTTTAATTTTTCATTTCTAGGTACATACACTGTTCTTATAAATTTTTTCAAAAAGACTAGAGTTGATGAATCAGAAACTTGAAAACCACCTTTAAATTAAAATCTTTCGTGCTTTCTTTTTCTATGCTTTTATTTTCTTCTTCTATGCTTTTATTTTTGGTGCTGACGAGGTCAAACTCAGGACCTTGTATATGCTAGGCCACTGCTCTACCACTGAGCTACATCCCACACAACTGAATTAAAATCTTTTAAAGGAAAGGAATATGGAAAGAAAATTTTCTCCATGACAAAAAATAAATTCCCTTAAAAGAACAAGTTAAAAAAAAAAAAAAAGAAATACTTGTTAAGCCAACCTCAGCAATTTAGCAAGACCCTGTCTCAAAATATAAAATAAAAAGGGCTGAGATGTGGCTCAGTGATAAAGCATCTCTAGGTTAAATTCCTGGTATCCACCCCCCCACACACAAAAAAAAAAAAAAGAAAAAAGAAAAGTACTTAAATGCTCCTCCTTGTAGGTAATACAATGATAACAATGATAATATAAAATAAAATGTTTTCAACTGCACTTATTTTCATAACTAAAGATCGAATGATATTGAAATGCAATTTAGGAAAAAATTACTCTGGAAAGAACTCAATGGTTTGGAGACCAATGTGTATTTTTCAACAGTCATACTGACATGTGTACATAATGTTATATAATTTAATGTAATTTTTATGGTAGTTTTATTATTTCCTAAGAAAAATCTAGGTCCCGAGAAACATAGGTTTTAAGAAAGGTGCTTGCCGGGCGCGGTGGCGCACGCCTGTAATCCCAGCACTTTGGGAGGCTGAGGCAGGAGGATCGCGAGTTCAAAGCCAGCCTCAGCAATGGCGAGGCACTTAGCAACTCAGTGAGACCCTGTCTCTAATAAAATACAAAAAAGGGCTGGGGATGTGGCCCAGTGGTCTAGTGCCACTGAGTTCAATCCCCGGTACCAAAAAAAAGAAAGGTGCTTAATATGTTCTGAATAATAGAACATTTTCATTGGTAAAACAATAAGACTCTCAGAACCTTTTTGGCATTTAATCACTGCCAGTTAAGAGGAAAACAATTCAAAAGAAAGAAATAATAAAACCTGGCCTATGTTAAAATAATTCTTTCATTCAGGAAAAAAGTTTAGAGCTCATTTTCTATTTGATATATTAATATCTAATGTTTTAATGTCTAAAATTCTTTTTAAAAATTAAAAACATAACAAGATTGATTCTGTACCCAGATTCTCACATTGCTTTATAATGTCTAAGTTCCTATACTATTTTCTTGAGTTTTTTTCAATAAATCACAGGATGGTTATGGGTGTGATTTTATGAGAAAAACAAAGCTAAATAGAAAGGGATTCCATACTCATAGCAACAGTATCTCCATATCAATTACATTTAATATACAATTAGAAATGCCTTTAGTTATAAGTCTATAATGACCATATACAAAAACACTGTTCTGAAGCCAGGCGTGGTGGTACACGCTTGTAATCCCAGCACTTGGGAGGCTGAGACAGGAGGATCGCGAGTTCAAAACCAGCCTCAGCAATGGCAAGGCACTTAGCAACTCAGTGAGACCCTGTCTCTAATAAAATACAAAAAAAAGCTGGGGATGTGGTCCAGTGGTCTAGTGCCCCCGAGTTCAATCCTCAGTACAAAAAAAAACAAAAAACAAAAAAAACCACTTTTTTAAAATATTTATTTATTTGCTTTAGTTGTACACAATGCCTTTATTTTTTATGTGGTGCTGAGGATCGAACCCGGGCCGCGCATGTGCTAGATTAGCGCTCTACGCTGAGCCACAACCCCAGCCCCAAAACACTGGTTTTTTAACCCACAGTCATTCTCTGTTTAACCCACAGTTATTCTCTCCCCTTCATTTGCATTTTGTTGAGGTGATAACATGCATTCCCAACAATAAATTATGATTAGTCTAAGCCAGAATTTCTCAACAGAGCTGCTACTGACATTTTCAGTTGGATATTCCTTCTTAGGAAGTATCATACACACTGCAGGAAGTATAGCACCTTTAGCCCTTGCCTTTGCAAATGTCAACAACACTCCAAACACACACCCCATTTTCCTACCTTGAGAACCACTGGAATAAACCAATCATTATTATATTATTTCTTTTTGCCAGACTTCTGCTCTCCTAGCTTCTCTTGCAACTAAATTAGTGACTACCACCATCCACTTCTGGAGAATGAGACAAAGAGAAAATTTTACATGGGGTTTCTAGGAAAATGCTGTCCTTCACTAATAAACAGAAAAGGCTGCTTGAAGAAAGAACATTTTCTGAAAAAAATCAACAACTATGTTTGCTTTGAATCTGGACTGCAGAACTTTAAGGTCCATGATGTTAACAACTACAAAGCAGAAAAGTCACCACAATAAGGATGAGAGAATGCTGAATGAGAAATAGCCATCATTGGTCTACAGCCATACCACCCCAAATGTACAGGATCTTGTCTAATCTTGAAGGCTAAGCAGGGTTGGGCTTGGTGAGTCCTTGGATGGGAGAAATAGACAGCATTCACGAGGACACTGTTGAACTGATAAATGGAACAACCCTAAGACTATACCATTCCAGATACCTTTTTTTTTTTTTGTGCTGGGGATTGAACCCAAGGCCTTGTGCAAGTAAGGCAAGGCAAGCACTCTACCAACTGAGCTATATCCTCAGGCCCACCATTCCAGATTTCCTAAGAAAATAAACATGCTTATGATTTAAACCACTGTTAAATGAGTATTCTGATGACTGTCTACTTGAATCAACTAAAATATTAACTTACCCAATTCCCCCAATTCTGTCAATTAAGTGAACTCCTACTGTAATCACAATATCTGAATCTACTATAGAAATAATACTTCTCATAAAATATACTTGAGTCAGACAATGCAAAGTCAAACAGGAGAAATTATGAGATACTTTCCTGTTACACTCATATACTAAGGAATCCTAAACATCTCATTATTAGGATTCATAAATTAATTAAGCACTTTTCAACTGGTAGCAACAATTTACCAATGTTAGAAATACTTTGAGGGCTGAGGCTGTAGCTCAGTGGCAGAGCACTTGCCTACCACATGCAAGGTACTGGGTTCAATACTCAGCATGGCATAAAAATGAATAAATAAAATAAAGACATTGTGTTCATCTACAAATAAAAGCTTTTTTAAAAAAAAAAAGAAGAAATACTTTATTTGCTATCATTCTCATTTCAAAGTCATTTGGGACTTAGTGAGCAAATGTATTTAGCTCATCAGTATTGCTCCTGACTGAAGCAAGCCTACAACAGGTAGAGGAATGCAGTACCCCACCCCCCAATGTGCGCGCGCGTACACACACACACACACACACACACACACACACACACAGGCAGAGAACAAGAGTCTCTTGCTGGGACAAGAAGACAACTAAAATTTTAATGATCATTAAGGAGACTAGCATGGCAACCTAAAATCTGAAGGAGTTCCCAACAGATGTTAATTCTTCACCAATTCTCTCCTAAGGGACATTTGGTGACTTGGGTTAAAGATATAGGGAAATCTCATGTCCTAAGAAGCTTAATTCCCCAATGTCTACTGGAAAGAGACATCTAATATCAACCTCAACAAACTTAAAAGCAGAAGGTAACTGAAAGTTAAAGTTTCAACCCAACTCTGACCCAGCTTAATTCATAATTAGATCTAAGAGACCAGCCCTTTACCATAGTTAATAAAGAGAAAGATCTTGTGGGCAAATATGAGATGCTACCTACTTCAATCTTTATTGTTTTCATATACAATGTCCAATGTACCATATAAGCTTACAAAAAACAGGAACGTTCAATATTTTCCAGATGTCATATGCAATTCCAGTCAAAACTTTGGGAAGTTGAGCCAGGCTCAACGGCACACACCTGCATCCCCAGCAACTTGGGAGGCTGAGGAAGGAGGACAGCAAATTCAAAGCCAGCCTCAACAATTTAACAAGGCCCTAAGCAACTTAGCAAAACCCTATCTCAAAATAAAAAATAAAAAGGGCTGGGGAGGGCTGGGGTTGTAGCTCAGCATACAGCACTTGCCTGGCATGTATGAGGGAGGCACTGTTCAATACTCAGCACCACATAAAAATAAATAAATAAAATATAGGTATTGTGTCCATCTACAATTAAAAAAAAATTCTTTTTTTAAAAAAAGGGCTGGGGATGCTGTGTTCAATCCCCGATACAAAATAAATTTAAAAATTTTTAAAAAATCTTCAGAAAGCTATTTTGTGGTATTGACAAAACTAATTCTAAAGTTTATGTGGAGAGGGAGAAGACCCAGACCAGCCAACACAGTAACTGGAGGAGAACATAATTGAAGGACTGACACTTCTATAAACACTCAACATACAGTAATCAAGACACTGTGTGAGGGGCTGGGGTTGTGGCTCAGCGGCAGAGCGCTTGCCTCGCACGTGCACAACCCGGGTTCGATCCTCAGCCACCACATAAACATAAATGCATTGCATTGTGTACAACTAAAGTAAATAAATAAATATTAAAACAAAAGACACTGTGTGATATTGGTGAAAGAATAGAGAAACAGTTCAGTGAACACAAGAAAGCCCAGAAATAGATTCACATAAACATAGTGAACTGATCTTGGATATAGGAGCAAACAAAGGCGATACAATGAAGAAGCACTAGAACTGGACATGTACGTTAAGAAAAAAAGAAAATCTAGACACAGATATTGGGCTGGGAATGTATATAGTTTAGTTGTAGAGTACTTGCCTATCCTCACAAGGCGCTGGGTTCAATTCCCAGTACCAAACATACAAAAAAATGTTAAACACAGATCTTATACCTTCATAAAAATTAACTCAAAATAAAGCCAAATATAAAACAAAGAAGTATAAAAGTCCTAGAAGATATGAAAAGAAAAAGTTTAGATGATTTTGAGATGGCAATGACATTTTATATAATACCATCAAAAGCCCAATCCATGAGAAAAATAATTAATTAACTGAACTTCATTAAAATTTAAAATTTCTGCTCTGTGAAGCATACTGCCAAAAAATAAGAAAAGCCACACACTGGGGAAAAACATTCACAAAAGTTACATCTGATAAAGGATGTTATCTAAAATATACAAATAGCTGGGAATAGTGACACACATCTGTATTCCCAGTGACTCGGGAGGCTGAGGCAGGAAGACTGCAAGTTCGAGGCCAACACCAGCAGCTCAGTGAGGTCCTAAGCAATTTAGCAAGACCTTATCTAAAAAAAAAAAATAAAAAAGGGGTTGGAGATGTGACTCAATGGTTAAACACCTCTGGGTTCTATTGCTGGCACCAAAAACAAAAACAAAAAATAAAATAAAAATATACAAAGAATTCTTAAAGCTTAACAATAAAGAAAAATAACAACAGACTAAAAGAAATGGGAAAACTGGACAACTCATCAAATAGATGATAAATAAGCATGTGAAAAAAATGTTCCATATCACATGTCATTAGGGAAATGTTTAAAACAAAAGTAAGTTACCATTGCCCATATATTAGACTGGCAAAAATCCACAATACTTTCAACAGCAAATGCTGACAAAGATGTAGAGCAAGGGGCTGGGGTTGTGGCTCAGCGGCAGAGCGCTCGCCTCGCACGTGCGCGGCCCGGGTTCGATCCTCAGTACCACGTAAACATAAATGCATTGCATTGTGTACAACTAAAGTAAATAAATAAATATTAAAAAAAGAACAAACATTTAAAAAAAAAAAAGATGTAGAGCAAGAGGACTGCTCTGCTTTCATTCACTGCTGGTGGATATATGAAATAATGTAGTCACTGAAGAAGACAGTCTGGGCTGGGGTTGTGGCTCAGTGGTAGAGTGCTCGCCTAGCATGTGCAAGGCCCTGGGTTCAATTCTCAGCACCACATAAAAATAAATAAAGGTATTGTGTCCAACTACAACTAAAAAATAAATATTAAAAAAAAAAAAAAGAGCTGGGCACGGTGGCGCACACCTGTAATCCCAGCACTTGGGAGGCTGAGACAGGAGGATCACGAGTTCAAAACCAGCCTCAGCAACGGCAAGGCACTTAGCAACTCAGTGAGACCCTGTCTCTAATAAAATAATATAGACCCTGTCTATAATAAAATAAAAAGGGCTAGGGATGTGGCCCAGTGGTCGGGTGCCCCTGAGTTCAATCCTTGGTACCCAAAAAAAAAAAAAAAAAAAAAAAGAATAAGATAGTCTGGCAGTTTCTTGCAGAACTAAACATATTCTTGCCATATGATCCTTGGTTATTTACTCAAAGGAGTTAAAAACTTAAAAGTCCACACCAAAAAAACCTATATACAGGTGTTTAAGGCATCTTTATTTGTAACTACCAAAATATGGAAGCAACCAAGATGTCCTTCAGCAGGTGAATGGATGAACTGTAGTACATACATCCAGACAATGGAACAGTATGCAATGCTAAAAAAAAAAAAAAAAAAAAAAAAAAAAAAAAAAAAAATGGACTATCAGAGACACAAAGAAACCTTAAATGCATACTACTACCAAGTGCAAGAAGCCAGTCTTGAAAGGCTATATGATTAAAATCTCAATGATCTGACATTGTGGGAAAGGTAAAACTATAGATACAGTTAAAAGATTAATGGAGTTAAGGAGGTAGGGATTATTAATTGTTTGGAGCTGGAACGTCCCCCACTGGCTTAGGTGAAGGAGCCCCAATTAGGGAGATGGCTATTGCGGTCAGCTGGAAGCCATAAGTTCCACCTGATAATAAGTATGTATGTGACGCACCTGTAAATGCATGTGAGGCACCCGCAAAGCTAAAGGTATATAACCGGGTGAAAGCGGTCGGAGTCAGGAGAAGAATGAATTCATTCAGTCAGTCATGCAGTCGCTCGGTCAGAAGAAGAGTTCGGGTCGGAGAAGAAGAAAAGAATCAGAGCGGCCAGAACGTAGGCAGAGCGGTTACAGAAGAGAAACCAGATAGAAGAAGTAATTGCTGGTCAGAGTCAGGCAGAGGCTCCCGAGGAAGAAAGAAGAAAGAAAGAAGCTCTAAAAGCTAAGCTCTCTCTCTCTCTCTAAAGAAGAAATCTCTCTCTTTCAAACTCTCTCTCTTTCTCTCTAAGCTCTAAGAAGAAGAAAAAGCTATCTCTAATCTTTCTCTCTAAGCTCTTTCTAAGAAGAAGAAAAATCTTTCTTTCTCTCTCTAAGCTCTCTCTAAGAAAGTAGAAGTAAAAGTAGTAATAGCTTTACTCTCCCTCCGAGAGTTTTCCTCCCACGGCATTTGTGGCTGGCCAAGACAGGCAGCTTACACTTAGGTGTTGAAGGCTTGGTCCCCAATGCAGTCATGTAGGTGGAGCTTTTAAAAAATGACTGGATCATGAGGTAGGCTCTAAGTTATCAGTGATGAATTCATAATTTGAATGGACTATTAGAAGGTGGTGAAAACTACAAAAGGTGGGACCTAGTTGAAGAGAATCCTTGTTTCTGGTCCCTTCTTCTTTGTTTCCCAGCTGTCATGAGGTAAGCAGCTTTCCACCAACATGGCCCTCTGCAATGATGTTCTGCTTCACTTCAGGCCCCAAATAATAGAGCCAAACAACTATGTACTGAATTTTCTGAAATCATCAGCCAAAAAATAAAAAATTCTTTCCTCCTTTAAGTTGTATTTCTCAGTTATTGTGTCACAGTGATGAAAAGCTAACTAACACACGAAGGGAGGAAGAGGTACAGTACAGAGGATTTCTTAAAGCAGTGAAACTATTCTCTATGATACTGTAATAACAGATATATCATTAAACATTTGTCAAAACCTAAAGAATGTACAAAAACAAGTGAGGCCTAATATAAACTATAGACTCTGAGTGATAATGATGTGTCAATCTACATTGACACATTCATCAACAATAACAAATACACCTCTCTAATAGAGTATGTTGATAGTGGGGGAGGCTACTGTCATTAGGGAGCATACAGGAACTCTCTATACTTTCTGCTCAATTTTACTGTGAATTTAAAACAGTTCCAAAAAAACTAAAGTCTATTCAAAATGGGGGAGGGGAGCACAAAAAACGGGAAATAATGTCCCAAAATCAAGAGGGAAAAAAACTCAACAGAAATAGGTCAAGAGAAGACATTTGACTTAGCAGAAAAGAAGTTTCCAACTGCTATTATGAGTAAGTTAAAAATCTGTAAAGGAAACAATAAACTATGTGAAAGATTTCAATAGAGAAATTAAAATGCTGAAAGATGTGTTTCCTGTGATGGAAGCATTATTTTCATATATGGAGTAGAATATGGGAATCCTTTTTTTCCCCTCTTTAATCAGTTACATTTTTAAAAAATATTTTTAATTTTTTTTTTAGATATTACGAATGACAGTAGAGTGTATTTTGACACATATACACACATGGAGTAAAACTTACTCTAATTAGGTACCCATTCTTGTGGTTGTACATGATGTGGAGTTTTACTGGTTGTATATTCATATATAAACATAGAAAAGTTATGTCTGATTCATTCTACTGTCTTTCCTGTTCCCATTCCCTCTCTCTTCCTTTCATTCCCCTTTGTCTAATCCAGTGAACTTTAATTCTTCCCCTCCCAGCCCTCCTTTGTTGTGGGTTAGCTTCCATGTATCAGAGAGAACATTCGGCCTTTGGTTTTTTGGGGGACTGGCTTATTTCACTTAGCATGATAGATACAGGAATCCTTAAAGGCAAACTGAAAAAAACAACTGATGAGAGAATATGTAATATTTCTTGTGTGTGTGTTTGTGTAGACAGGGTTTTGCCATATTGCCCAGGATAGTTCTAAACTCCTGAGCTAAGGTGATCTTTCTGCTTTAACCCTGCAAGCAGCTGGAACTATAGACATGTGCCAGAAAGTCAAGCTAACTTCTTACTTCTTAATAAGAAACTACTTTGACTATTTTTATAAATGAAGCATGAACTACTTCAGCACCTAAAATCAATTAGGTATTCAATTCCATGTGCATACAGTTAATAAACCTCTAATTGCTAAAATAAATTCAAATTTGAACAATTTTATTCATAATTTAGACTCAGCATAACATTTATAAAATATACACAATTGGTTCCTTCCCCACAGAAAGATGTTTATAGTATAATTAATTCCCAAAGATCTGAAATCATCACCTATTCAAGCTGGTAAAGTCCATAGAAATTATCTGGTTTACTCTCATTTCCACAGAAGATAACTGAAACATAATTCTCATTTTGGGGCAGAACAAAATTTGTTCTTTAGTTGTGCATGTATCTATTGAGCCCCTACTGCTCACTGGGAGACACACCTTAGTATGATGAACAGATTATCATGGGCTCTGCTTCGTCAAGCTGCTACTTCAGTAGAGTTTTCACATAACAAACTTTCAGAACATCAAAGTAATCTTAAAAAAATAAAAATAAAACAAATGATGCTATAAGAATAAAATGAAAATTTCAGAGCCACTATGTGAAGATCTAAGAGGGGTCTTCTGAGTTCCTGACAGTTCCTGATAGGTTCCTGGACTGACAACAAAGAAGGCTTCTTTCTCATTATAGCTTTAGGAAGCAATACCTTAGTTTGTGAAGGAAACTGAAGTGGTTCCTAGGTCTAAACCCAAGTTCAGCCTCTCGATGAGGCATGAAGAGGCTACTTCATAAATAGTGTCTATTAAGTAAAAAACAAATTCAGTTTCTTTAAGCCAGGTATGGCATTGCATACCTGTAGTCCTAGCTACTTGACAGGCTAAGGCAAGAGAATCACTAAAGCCCAGGAGTTTGTTATTGAGTCAGCCATCCTAGGCAATATAAAGACACCCTGTCTCTTAAAAAGAAAAAAAGTAATAACTATTTCCCCAAATGGTGTCAATGAGGCATATGCAGTAGGAGGAGGAATCAAGATAGTATCTACCTATTTTCCCCTAACCCCAAACCAACAAGAATGTAAGAGATAAGGAAAAGAAAAAAAAACAAATACTTTAGTTAACCAAAATTATACTCTGTGGGCATCAATTCCTACTATGACTACTTTATCTATCTATCTGTCTATCTCTCTATCTATCTATCTATCTATCTATTGGTACATGGGATTTAACCACTGAGCCAGATCCCTAGCTCCTTTTTATTTTATATTTTAAGACAGGGTCTAAGTTACCCAGGGCCTCACTGCACCCAGTTGACTACATAATTTTAATATTATAGTTTAACTTTTTAAAAATAGAATATTAGCCACTCCTAATCGGCATATGATTATTACTTGCCTAGGGAAACTTTTTATCCTAAGGAAAAGGTATTTATTTTCTAAAGAATGTTAGATTAAAATTTAAAAAGTAACACTCATGTTTCTAATTTATTCTATTTTTAAATAGTCTTAAGTAGATTTCCAGTTCCTGACAACTGTCCATTTAATACGAATTGAAGCCAGAGCACCAAATGACTTTTTTATTTGCTTTTCACCAAAAAACATAACAGATAAAAATTTTTGTCAGCCACTTACAAGTGCTTAATGTCTGTGCAAAGCACAATACAAGGTCAATAAATGTTTTAATGTCACAACCCAAAATACAGAGCTATGACCACAACAGATCATCATTAAGATATTTTTAGACTCTCTAAATATATAAAAGAATTCAACAAGATTTTGGAATAGTCCCCACGTATACCTACATATGAATACAGCAAAAGATAAGAATAGTGACCTTGATGTTAGCAAAGGATGACCAACTGCTAAACTCAATCCTTCTCTTGAGCTCACTTCAAAATTAAATAAAATAACCCATAGCTCTGTCCCATCAAGGAGGGTATGAGGAGGGGTCAACTGGGACACTGACCCCTAGGTGTCTACAGTGCTTTGTAGACTTAGAGTCAGAATTTTCTTAGAAGATGATAGCTACACTTTGTCAGATAAATCAACTTCTTCTCGTACCTTGGAACAGTATACCTATTTTCTAGTTGGTTTCTTCACTGTTCCCTCAGAAATTAAGAATTTTCCTAGAGTGAAGAATAAGTCTTTGAAACATAATCTTACAAAATACTGAGGAAACTACGTGATTATCAGAATATAGACTGAACAGAAATGACATCTTCCAGGTTCGTGTATATAAAATAACCTAAAATGATTTTGCCCATAAGTATTCTATAATCTAGCTACCTGATAGAATCATTTTTCTTTTCAAGATGCAAGATATTAATATAGTCAAATTGGAAAAGTACAAATTTCAAATGACAAATCAAATGTTTAATATCCACATACATCGCATTTTATTTAGTGAAGCAATATGAGGAATGTGTATGGAAAAGGCAAATGAAATAAGGAATATAAGGGATGACCACAGTAGGGAAACAAAACAAGGAAAACCTCACCTATTCTCAGTAAGAAAAACTAGAGAAATCAAACAATGAATACAAAACCTTGAGCCAAAGTTAAGCATATGAATTTAACTAAGGCCAATAAAGACATTTAAATAATTCAACATCTGATACCTATAAAGGCATATATGAAATGAATTGATGATCTCAGTTCAGATATCCTGGAGGTCTTATTAATGTGAGTGTACAGTACTGAAGGTAACATGTATAGAATAAAAAATAGATTCCATTTCAGATATAAGTAAACAGCAATTATATTAAATTACTATTTTCACAAGATATCTGAAATGGTTCAAAACCGCTAAAAATTTTGCTATTTCCAGAAACAAACATTAATAATACCCATTTATGGCTCAAAGACATTTACATTAAAAAAATTTACACTAAAATATATTTTATGCAAAAACATATTTGCTTTGTGGATTGTAATATACTGAAATTTTTTACTTTTAATTATACAAAGAAAAACTCTTACAACAGCAAGATAAAGGAAATCCCCCAAATTACCTATTTGACATGATATATATTACTATCAACCCCCAAATACAAAGTTGCACCTAGCTATGTGAATATTAAGTAGGTTTACTAACAATAAATAATTATTAAAATCAAAGGAAACTCTAAAGAAACATACTCAAGTTAAGTAACATTATTTCTTAGAATAGATACAATAACTTTTAGAAAAACAACATAAACTAAAAATACCAAGATAGAAACCAGTCAGAATAAATTACCTGGTTTTTATATTTGTTTTAGTTTTAAAATAAGCCAGTATATGTACGTGTACTTTATATAATTATTTCCTAAAATCAGAAATTTTTCAATGATTTGGCAATTCATCTCAGTAAGGTCCTAATGCAGTTATCTGATTTTAACATTTTAGAATTCACAAATTCCACTTACCACATATTTTACAGCACTTATAAACTGGTTGTGGAAAAGCAGATGCTGAGTTTCATCTTCTGGATTTGAAGCTGTGTAAAGCATTCCACAAACATTACAGGACACTGCTCCAAATCTTTTTTGTCCTGCATCCTATTTACAAAAAACAAACAAAAGGTTTTCTTTCTTCCCAAAAGAATTATTCTAAAACATGACCCTGGAAAACTATAATGTGAACATACAGTGAAAAAGACTTAATCTATAATGAGCAGCATCCAGTGTTGATTACAAACATTAAGATGCTGAAGTCCAAAATCTGTGTGCAATTTTATTAAGAAATGTCCATTTTAATAACCTGATTACTCCTTCCACAGCATATAACAACAATTTAAAGAACCAAGAAATTTCTTTCTTTTCTTTCTTTCTTTTTGGATACACTGGGGATGAAGCCCAGGAACTTGCACATCCTAGGCAAGTACTTTACCACTGAGCTATCTCCCCAACAGAGAAATATCTTTAACACTACAAACTCAGAACAAAAATCCAAATAGCCAACACTCTAAAAATAAGAATATAAACTTCAGGGCTGGGGTTGTGGCTCAGCGGCAGAGCGCTCGCCTCCCATGTGCGCGGCCCGGGTTCGATCCTCAGCACCACGTAAACATAAATGCATTGCATTGTGTACAACTAAAGTAAATAAATAAATATTAAAAAAAAAGAATATAAACTTCATATTTGATATAATCATACTGCTAGAGTTTAGAGAAAATAGTGTTTTATAAGCTATATACCTTTTAATGTCTTAAAAAGTCTGTTTTAATAGTTTTCAACAGTTTATAGACATTAAAAATATATTTTGATGTCACCAGAAATTCTTAAGGTAATTTCTTGTTATCTCTGTATTAAGCAAGCACAAAAAATCATCTATACTCCAATAATTTACCTCATGCTGCATAACAATACTTATCCTTATTCAATAAAAAAAGTTTTAGCAATATAACCTAACTTTAAGAGTAAATTAAAGCCGGGCGCAGTGGTGCATGCCTGCAATCCCAGCACTTGGGAGGCTGAGGCAAGAGGATCTCGAGTTCAAAGCCAGCTCAGCAATGGCAAGGCACTTAGCAACTCAGTGAGACTCTGTCTCTAATAAAATACAAAAAAAAAGCTGGGGATGTGGTCCAGTGGTCAAGTGCTTCTGAGTTCAATCCCCAGTACAAAACAACAACAACAACATAAAACAACCGAAAAAAAAAAAAAAAAGAGTAAATTAAAAGGGCATAATGCCTTTACTCTTTTTGCTTATAATTGTGCAATTTAAATTTAACTACTCAAAAGAACAGGATCTAAGATAACAGTATCTCTAGTGACTTGTAAGTGGTTCAAAAAGCAAAGAAAAATCAAATAATAAATAAAAGATCATATATAAAACTAAAGGGAAGCGGGGTGCATTGGCACACACTTGTAGTTCCAGCTACACTGTAGGCTAATGCTGGAGAAAGATCCTTCAGTTCAAGACCAGTATGGTCAACAGAACCCTGAGGAAGGATGAGACACTTCATTCTAAAGAATTTAAACTACAAACAAAATGTTACCTCAAAATTTATTTCAGGTAGTTAAAAAAAAAAATTGTAGCTGTGGCAAAATATACATACAATCATAAAATTTACCATCTTAAGCAATTTTAAGTACACAGCTTGGTACTGCTAACTATATTCACACTGTTGTTTAACCAATCTCCATTTCGAAAAACTGAAATTCTATACCCACAACAATTCGCACTCTTCCCTCCAGCCCAGGCCCTAGCAACCACTATTCTACTAGGCACCTCACATAAGTGAAACCACACAATATTTGTAATTTTGTAACTTATTTCACTAAGCATAATATTCTCAAGGTTCATCCATACTGTATCACATGTTAAAATTCCCTTCCTTTTTAAGGTTATTGAATTATATTCCCTTGTACTCCTATAAAATTTTGTTTATATATTCACCCATCAATGAACACTTTGCTTGACCTTTTGACTACTGTTGGTAATGAAAATGGACGAACAGGCACTTATCAGAATAATAAGCGAGCACTTCTGCCTCAGTTTCATCATTGATAAAATGGGAGATAATACAAGTATCTGTCTCATACTTTTCTTGTAAGGCTTAACTTAGCTAATATAAATGAAGCAAATACAACAACATATTCAAAAACTATTACTAGTACTAGGGATTGAAATTGATATATTATGTGCATGTATGAAATATGCTACAATGAAACACACTATTCTGTGTAATTATAATGCACAGATAAAGAAAAAAAAAAGTAAAGAAAAAACTATTAGCTGGGATCACCATCATCAACACCGTCATCTTCAACTCTTGACCAGCACTATCCAACAGACATGTGATCCAAAAGTGTAATTTTACATTTCAAGTAGCCATGGTAAAGAATGCAAAAGAAACATGAAATTAATTTAAATAACATTTTATTTAACAAAATATTATTCCAACATGCACTTAATATTTTTAAAAACCTAACAGTAAAATACTTTACATTCTCTTTTACGTCTTTGAAACAGGATGTATTTTTTTTTAAATATTTATTTATTTGCTTTACTTATACACAATGGGTTTATTTGTACGTGGTGCTGAGGATCGAACCCGGGCAGCGCACGTGCCAGGCAAGCGCTCTACCGCTGAGCCACAATCCCAGCCCCAGGATGTATTTTTTTTATACTTAAAGCATATCTCAATTCTGATACACTACACACACTTCAAGTATCCAAAAGCCAGACGTGACTACCATATTGGATCGTGCAAATCTAGATTATTTGTTGAATCCTAATTCACTACCATACTGATTTGACAATAGAAATACTACATGATAAAAACAAGATTTCTGGAGCTAGGGTTGCAGCTCATTGGTTGAGCGCTTGCCTCGCATGTGTGAAGCACTGGGTTCAATTCAATCCTCAGTACCACATAAAAAAATAAATAAAACGAAGATATTAAAAATAAATCAAAAAACAAGATTTTCTTTCACTATGCCTTCTGAAAATTTTCTAAATAATTTCATGAAATTCTTGGAAAGTTATTCTCTTAAAAATTACAATCTAAACCGGGCGTGGTGGCGCACGCCTGTAATCCCAGCACTTTGGGAGGCTGAGGCAGGAGGATCACGAGTTCAAAGCCAGCCTCAGCAATGGCGAGGCACTTAGTAACTCAGTGAGACCCTGTCTCTAATAAAATACAAAAAAGGGTTAGGGATGTGGCCCAGTGGTCGAGTGCCCCTGAGTTCAATCCCCGGTACCAAAAAAAAAAAAAATTACAATCTCAGCTGGGCGTGGTGGCGCATGTCCGTAATCCCAGTGACTTGGGAGGCTGAGGCAGAAGGATCCCAAGTTCAGAGCCAGCCTCAGCAATAGCAAGGCACTTAGCAACTCAGTGAGACCCTGTCTCTAAAATAAAATACAAAAAAGGGCTGGGGACATGACCCAGTGGTCGAGTGCCCATGAGTTCAATCCCCAGTACCAAAAAAAAGTTACAATCCATCATCTAGTTTCAAAAAATCCTTTGATTACACTGTCTGAAACTACATGAAGTGTTCCTATTATTTGGGGTCCTTTCATTTTTTTAACACTGTTCTCAGTCATTCAAATTAGGTGTTTAATCAATCAAAATATTTCCCACTTTTTTTCACCTTGCCACCAAAACTATACAATACTTATGTTCTATTTCAAATTAATTACTGGTTTATCCTTCTGTAAACTGCAATTGTGAAATAATAATGTATACTATTCTTAAATTATTTTAATGTTTAAATCAACTACTGAGAAAAGGTAGTGATAAAATGACATATCCAAGAAAGTGACAGGTGTGAAATAAAGTATCATAATTTGTTATAAATTAAATTAGAAGTCGGGAAATGAAATTATTACTATTTGCTATAGAATTGACTATTTATTTTTGGCAGGGAGGGTTACAATAATGCCAGGAACATTTACCATAATGAAGCCTTATGATGATGAAAAAAATCTTAGGAAAAAAAGGAATAAATTTAATCCTTAACACCTTGCCTAATCAGAATGTTTACAACACTACTTCACCAAAAAATGTCAAGTTGTGTACTTACTATAACCAACTGTTTTTCATCAGCTTTTTCTGCTTCTTTCAGTTTCAAGTCCTTTGGAATTGTTATCTCCAAATGGGAATTACACTTAAGCCAAGAATGATTTGGTGGCATCTCCCTTAAAAAAAGGAAAAAAAAAAAAAAAAAACAACTATTGAGGCCCTGCTGCCCGCCTGCACGACCCCCATTACCCACAATGCGACCAGGAGGAAAGGCAGGCTATTGCAGAGGAAGGGCCCACCATCCACCTGCCCGACCCCTACTACCACACCTCGACTGGAAGGATACCCAGGAGGAGGAGAGTGGGGAGAGGAAAGCCAGACCACCTGCTCCACCACACTGAGGCCAGGAGGAGACCCAGAGAGAGAGGCCCACCCCATGCCCACACCTCAGAGAGGCAACAAGCGCCTGCCTGGAGCTCCATGTCTACACAGCCCAACATCAAGATAGCTTGAAGCTACACCACCACAAAACTGAGATAGTGCTGCTATTATCAAGGGACAACAATAAAGTCCTGGTAAGACATCACTAAGGTCCCTGTGGACCAGGCTGCACCAGAGGATGTTCTCCTACAGGTGCTAACAACTATTCTGTTGTGAGCTAACAGGGGGTCTTACATGGGGATGCCTATCTCTTGTTTTTCCTACTAAGAGCCAAATTCTTATGATTACCCTCTCACTAGTCAAATAATCTAATACCTCTATTTTCTCACATCCTACCTCATAAACCTCTTAGCCAGCCCCTAAGTCCCCCCTTCTACCATTAGATACTGTAAACCATCACTCAAACATAGTGACTATATGGTAGACGATAACTGATCTCATCATTTCTGTTTATAGTGACAAAACTCTAAATATAAAAATAGAAGCTAACTGATATATGGCTACACATTGGGTACATTGAATGCTGTAATACCGATCTTTCCCTTAAAAGTGACGTATGGAGTAACCTGTAGGGATGCTATAAGACAATAGGGCAGAAGCCGTAATACCTCAGATTACACTGCAAGAAAGGAAAACACATAGACATCATGAAAAAACAAGGAAGGAAAATGCCCAAAACAAACCAAGATACTACAACAACAGAATCCATAGAAAGCACAGTAGGTGAAATGTCAGGAGTTCCGAATATACATAATTAAAATGATTTGGGATTTTAAAAATTACCTAAGTGAGCAGATACAGGCAAAAATAGATCTCTCCAACAAAGAGATAAGAGATCAAATATAGGCCACCATCAATCACACCAACAGAAGATAAGAGAACAAATACACGTAGCAAAAGATTACTTCAAGAAAGAGAGAGTAGCCGGGCGCGGTGGCGCACGCCTGTAATCCCAGCACTTTGGGAGGCTGAGGCAGGAGGATCGCAAGTTCAAAGCCAGCCTCAGCAATGAGGAGGCACTTAGCAACTCAGTGAGACCCTGTCTCCAAATAAAATACAAAAAAGGGCTGGGGATGTGACCCAGTGATCGAGTGCCCCTGAGTTCAATCCCTGGTACCACAAAAATAAATAAATAAATAAAGTTGACCTCACAGTGAGGATGGTAAGAAACCATGAACAGAATATTCAAGAATATGGGATACCATCAAAAAACCAAATATAAGATTTATTAGAATAGAGGAAGGTGCAGAGATTCAAACCAAAGGAATGTACAATCTCTTCAATGAAATAATATCAGAAAATCTCCCAAGCAGGAAGAATGAATTTGAAAATCAAATACAAGAGGCTTATAGGACACCAAATGTACAAAATCACAACAGATCTACACCAAGGCACATTATAATGAAAATGCCTAGCATACAAAATAAGGATAGAATTTTAAAGGCCACAAAACAGAAAAGTCAGATTACCTATAAGGGAAAACCAATTCGGATCTCAGCATATTTTTCAACCCAGACCCTCAAAGCCAGGAGATCCTAGAACATATACCAGGCTATAAAAGATAAGGGATGTTGGGGCTGGGATTGTGGCTCAGTGGTAGAGCGCTCGCCTAGCACATGCGCGGGCCGGGTTCAATCCTCAGCACCACATACAAATAAACACATTGTGTACAACTAAAGCAAATAAATAAATATTAAAAAAAAAAAAAAGATAAGGGATGCCAACCAAGAATCTTATATGCAGCAAAATTAAGGTTTAGATTTCATGATAAAATAAAAACTTTCCATGATAAACAAAAGCTAAAAGAATTCACAACAAAAAAGCCTACACTACAGAACCTTTTTGGCAAAATATTCCACGAGGAGGAAATGAAAAACCACAATGAAAATCTGCAAAGGGAAGAACTATAATAAAGGAAAAACCAACCAAAGGAGAAACCAAGTCAAGCTAATTACCAAAAATGAAAAAAAGAAAAATTTAATAACTGGTAACACAAATCATGTCTTAATAAAAAAAACCCTGAATATTAATGACCTAAACTAACCAATTAAAAGACATAGGCTGATAGATTGAATTAAAAAAAAAGGACCCAACAATATGCTGCCTTCAAGAGACATATCTCATAGGAAAAGATGCCCACAGACTGAAGGTGAAATGATGGGATAAAATATACCATTCACACAGTCTACGTAAGCAAGCAGGGGTTTCCATCCTCATATTAAATAAAGTAGACTTCAAGCCAAAGTTAATCAAAGGATATAAAGACGGACATTTCATACTGCTTAAGGGAATCATACATCAACAAGACATAACTGTTATAAATACATATGCCCCAAATAATGGAACATCCACGTTCATCAATCAAACTCTTCTCAAGTTCAAGAGTCTAATAGACCACAACACAATAATCCTAGGTGACTTTAACACACCTCTTTCACCACTGAATAGATCTTCCAAATGAAAGCTAAACAAAAAACTATAGAACTCAATAATAAAATCAGTAATTTAGACTTAACTAACAAATATAGAGTATGTTACCCATCAACGAGCCAATACACTTTCTTCTCAGCAGCACATGGATCCTTCTCTAAAATAGACCATATATTATGCTATACAGCAGCTCTAAGCAAATAAAAAAGTAGAGACACTATCCTGCATTCTATCAGATCATAATGGAATTAAATTAGACGTCAATGATAAAATAAGAAACAGAAGTTACTCCAACACCTGGAGACTAAATAATATATGCTACTGAATGAACAATGGGTTGCAGAAGACATCAAGAAGGAGATTAAAAAATTCTTAGAGGTAAATGAGAACACCGATACAACATATCGAAATCTCTGGGACACTATGAAGGTAGTACTAAGAGGAAAGTTCATTGCATGGAGTTCATTCCTTCAAAGAAGAAAAAGTCAACAAATAAATGAACTAATATTACATCTCAAAGCCCAAGAAAATGAACAAATCAATCCCAAAAGCAATAGAAGACAGGAAATAATTAAAATCGGAGCTGAAATCAATGAAATTGAAACAAACAAACAAACAAACCTTGCATCCCTGAAAAAACAATTAAAAAAATTGACAGAACAAAAAGTTGGTTCTTTGAAAAAAATAAATAAAATTGATAAACCATTAGCCATGCTAACAAAGGAAAAAAGAGAAAACTCAAATTACCAATATCTGTGATGAAAAAGGAAATATCATGACGGACATTACAGAAATACAGAAGATAATCAGAAATTATTTTGAAAATTTATACTCCAACAAAATAGAAAATATCGAAGGCATCAACAAATTTCTAGAAACACATGATATGCCCAAACTAAATCAGGATGATATACACAATTTAAATAGACCAATTTCAAGCAAAGAAATAGAGGATGCCATCAAAAACCTACCAACCAGGACCGGATGGATACAAGACCTTAAAGAAGAACTAACACCAATACTTCTCAAACTATTTCATGAAATAGAAATAGAGGGGGGGCTGGGATTGTGGCTCATCAGTAGAGCGCTCGCCTAGCATGTGGGCGACCCGGGTTCGATCCTCAGCACCATGTACAAATAAAATGCATTGAATAAAAAACACATTGTGCACAACTAAAGCAAATAAATAAAAATATTAAAAAAAAAAAAAAAAAAAGAAATAGAGGGAATACTTCCAGACTCATTCTATGAGGCAAATATCACCCTGATTCTAAAACCAGGCAAAGACACATCAAAGAAAAAAAAACTACAGACCAATATCTATAACGAACATAGATGCAAAAATTCTCAATAAAATTCTGGCAAATCGAATACAAAAACATACCAAAAAGATGGTGCACCACGATCAAGTGGGGTTCATTCCAGGGATGCAAGGTTGGTTCAACATAAGGAAATCAATAAATGTAATTCATCACATCAGTAGACTCAAAGATAAAAATCATATGATCATCTCAATAGACGCAGAGAAAGCATTTGACAAAATATAGCACCACTTCATGTTCAAAATGCTAGAAAAACTAGGGATAACAGGAACATACCTCAACATCATAAAAGCCATCTATGCTAAGCCCCAGGCCAACATCACCCTAAATGGAGAAAAATTGAAAGTATCCCCCCCTAAAAACTGGAACAAGACAGGGATACCCTCTTTCACCACCCCTATTTAACATAGTTCTTGAAGCCCTAGCCAGAGCAATTAGACAGATGAAAGGAATTCAAGGGATACAGATAGGAAAATAAGAACTCAAATTATCACTATTTGCAAATGATATGATTCTATACCTAGAAGATCCAAAAAAGCCCACCAGAAATCTTCTAGAACTAATAAATTAATTCAGCAAAGTGGCTGGATATAAAATCAACACCCACAAATCAAAGGCATTTCTGTACATCAGTGACAAATCCTCAAAAAGAGAAACTAGGAAATCCACCTCATTTACTATAGCCTCAAAAAAAATAAAATACTTGGGAATCAACTTAACAAAAGAAGTGAAAGACCTCTACAATGAAAAAACTACAGCAATCTAAAGAAAGAAATTAAAGAAGATCTTAGAAGATGAAAAGATCTACCTTGTTCATGGATAGGTAGAATTAATATTGTCAAAACGACCATTCCACCAAAAGCATTATACAGTTTCAATGCAATCCCAATCAAAATCCCAATATCATTCCTCATAGAAATAGAAAAAGTAATCATGAAATTCATCTGGAAAAATAAGAGACCCAGAATAGCCAAAGCAATTCTTAGTAAGAAGAGTGAAGCTGGTGTCATTACTATTTCAGACCTTAAACTGTATTACAAAGCAATAGTAACAAAAACAGCAAGCTGCCATGCATGGTGGCGCACTCCTGTAATCCCAGCATTTGGGAAGCTGAGGCAAGAGGATCGCGAGTTAAAAGCCAGCCTCAGCAACAGCGAGGCACTTTAGCAACTCAGACCCTGTCTCTAAATAAAATACAAAAAAGGGCTGGGGATGTGACCCAGTGGTCAAGTGCCCCTGAGTCCAATCCCTGGTACCAAAAAGAAAAAAAAAAAAAAAAAACAGCATGGTATTGGCCCCAAAATAGACTTGTAGACCAACGGTACAGAATAGAAGACAGAGACTAACCCACTCATCTACAGTTATCTTATACTAGACAAAGGTGCCAAAAATGTACATTGGAGAAAAGACAGCCTCTTCAACAAATGGTGTTGGGAAAACTGGAAATCCTCATGTAATAAAATGAAATTAAACATCTATCTTTCACCATGCACAAAACTCAACTCAAAGTGGATCAAGGACCTAGGAATTAAACCTGAAACCTTGCACCTAATAGAAGAAAAAGTAGGCCCAAATCACCATAATGTAGGATTAGGCCCCAACTTCCTCAATAAGACCCCTATAGTGTAAGAATTTAAAACAAGAATTAATAAATGGGATGCATTCAAACTAAAAAGCTTCTTCTCGGCAAAAGAAAACAATCAGTGAGGTAAATAGAGAACCTACAGAATGGGAGCAAATCTTTACCACAAGTACATCAGATAGAACACTAACCTCAAGGATATATAAAGCTCTCAAAAACTTTAACACCGAAAAAACAAATAACTCAATAAATGGGCCAAGGAACTAAATAGAGACTTCTCAGAAGATGATATACAATCAATAAACAAATATATGAAAAAACGTTCACCATCTCTAGCATTTAGAGAAATGCAAATCAAAACAACTCTAAGATTTCATCTTACTCCAGTCAGAACAACAGCTATCAAAAATACAAACAACAATAAATGCTGGTGAAGATGTGGGGAATAAGGCACACTCATACATTGCTGGTGGGATTGTAAATTGGTGCAGCCAATCTGGAAAGCAGTATGGAGATTCCTAGGAAAACTTGGAATGGAACCACCATTTGACCCAGCTATCCCACTCCTTGGTCTATACCCAAAAGACTTAAAAACAGCTTACTACAGGGACACAGCTACATCAATGTTTATATCAGCACAATTCACAATAGCTACATTGTGGAACCAACCTAGATGCCCATCAGTAGAGAAATGGATAGGGAAACTTTGGTATATATATACAATAAAACACTACTCAGCACTAAAAGAGAATAAAATCATGGCATTTGCAGGTATAAGGATGGAGTTAGAGAAAATAATGGTAAGTGAAGTTAGCCAATCCCAAAAAACCAAAGGTTGAATGATTTTTTCATTATGAAGATACTGACTTACAATGGCAAGAGAGGGGAAATGAGAGGAATGAAGGAACTTTAAATAGAAGAAAGGGGTGGGGGTGGGGGGATGGAAAGGTGTAAGGAGATGGGAATAATGGCAGAATGAGTTAGACATCAATACCCTAAGTACACATTTGAAGACACAAATGGTGTGAAAACACTTCATGTAAAACCAGTTACTTGGGGCTGGGGATGTGGCTCAGTGGTAGAGCGTTCGCCTAGCACGTGCACGGCCCGGGTTCAAACCTCAGCACCACATAAAAATACATTGTGTACAACTAAAAGCAAATAAATAAATATTTAAAAAAAAAAACAGTTACTTGAAAAATTGTTTTCTTTATATGTATGTAATATGAAATGAATTGCACTCTGCAAGCATGTGTAACAAATTAGAATTAAAACTATTGAATGTTATAGATCTTTATCATTTCAAATCACTGAAAAGAAAAAATTTCTATGCAACAGTGATAAATTTCAACTACAAGGGGGAAAAGATAATCTTTTAAAAATCAAGGCCCTCACCAGATACAGACCCATGACCTTGATCCTCCCAGCCATCAGATGTGAAGTTCAATAAATCTTTCTTTATAAAGGAAAAAAAAAAAAAAATCAAGGGGAGGGTTAGGGTTATAGGTCATCAGCAGAGCACATGTTTAGTATGCACAAAGCCCTAGCTATCAACTGGAATAATAGCTAAGATATGAAATGAACTTATGTGTCCATCAGTGGAACAATGGATAAAGAAAATGTGGTATAAATACACAATGAATATTATTCAGCCATTTAAAAAAGGAAAAAATTCTGTCATTTGCAGCAACATGGCTATTGTGTGAAATAAAAAGCACAGAAAGTCAAACATCATATGAAATCATTTATATGTGGAAGCCAAAAAATATTACATAAATAGAATAGTGGTTACAAGAGGCTAGGATGGAGAAAAGGGAGAGGATGGTTAGTAGGTACAGGGGTGGGTGCAGCAACTGGATAGGAAGAATGACTTCTAATGCTTTATAGCACTTAGGGTAACTGTGATTGACAACAATTATCTATTTCTAAACGGCTACTAGAAGGTTTTGAATGTTCCCAACACAAAGAAATAATATGTTTAAGGTGGTGGGTATGCAAATTACCCTGATGTGATCATTACATTTGATATCGTATTGAAAGATCACACTATACTCCATAAATATGTTCAATTATTAAGTGCTAATTAAAATTTTTAAAAGTCAAAAGAACTAATTTTCAACAAAAAACTGTAGCACCTACTAAAGTCTGAATGCTTTAAGTTTTTTAACACCTTTATTTATTTATTTATTTATTTATTTATTTATTATGTGGTGCTGAGGATTGAACCCAGCCTCTCGCAAGTGCTAGGTAAGTGCTCTACCGCTGAGCCACAACTTCAGCCCTTGAATGCTTTACGTTTTATAGTTTTATCCACCTGAGTCACTTTATTTGCCCTCACTAATATTTGTTGGTAATCCAAAAGGCAAAAAAGGATTTGCTTAATTTCAATAAAGAGAGAACAAAATGCTGTTTCACTTATTAAAACCAAAGATCAATAATACTCAGTATTTCCAGGAGTGTGGGGAAAGAGGATTCTTCAACATTGTTCCTGGGAGTACAAACTAGAACCATTTTGGAGGAAAATTGGGCAATGCAGGATAAATCTTATAGTTTTGAATTTATCCTACAGAACAAATCATAGAAGCAAGAAAAGGTACGTTTTTATTGTTAGGCCTTATTTTTTTTTTTTTTTTTAATAGAACGAACCAGAAACAACTAAAATCTCTATAGAAAGCAGTTAAATAAAAAGAAAATTCACGCTGGGCGTGGTGGTGCACATCTGTAATCCCAGTGATGTGGGAGGCTGGGGCAGGAGGATCTCAAGTTCAAAGCTAGCCTCAGCAATGGCAAGGCACTTAGCAACTCAGTGACACCCTGTCTCTAAATAAAATACAAAAAAGGGCTGGGGATGTGGCCCAGTAGTCGAATGCCCCTGAGTTCAATCCCTGGTACCAAAAAAAAAGCAAATTCACATAATGCAACTATGAAACTGAAAACAAAATTTTATAAAATGAGGTTGGAAGCTAGAAAAGATGCTAATAACATTAACTAAGAGAGAGCTGGGGTTGTGGCTCAGCAGTAGAGCGCTTGCCTAGCATGTGCACGGCCCTGGGTTTGATCCTCAGCACCATGTAAGAATAAACAAACAAAATAAAGGTATTGTGTCCAACTACACCTAAAAAATATTTAAAAATAAATAGATAAAAATTAACTAAAAGAAAGAATTAGCCAGTTTAGCGATGGTGCACACCTGTAACCCCAGCAGCTGAGGAGGCTGAGACAGGAGGAACTCGAGTTCAAAGCCAGCCTCAGCAGTGAGGCCCTAAGCAACTCATCAAGACCTTGTCTCTAAATAAAAATATAAAAAAAGGGCTGCAGATGCAGCTTGGTGGTTAAGACCCCTGGGTTCAATACCTGGTACCAAAAACCAAAACAAAACAATAACTATTTTAAGTATGAGTAGGGGACTGAGGTTGTAGTTCAATGGTAGAAAGGTTGCCTAGCATGCACTAGGCCCTGGATTTGATTCCCAGCACTCGGGGAGTTAGGGGGTACAAACACAGAAAAGAGTATAATAAAAAAGCAAATTTGTGCCAGATGCAATGGCACATGCCTGTAATCCCAGCAACTTGGGAAGGTGAGGCAAACCTATCATAAGTTCAAGGTCAGTCTGGGCAACTTACTGAGACCCAGCTCAAAATAAAAAAGGACTACAGATGTAGCTCAGTGATAAAGCACCCTTGGGTCCAATCTCCTATTAAAAAAAAAAAAAAAAAAAAAAAAAAAAAGTGGCTAGCATAAATGTATAGGGGAAAATCCCCCAAACTCAAAATTCTTAAGTAGGAAGTCCTTAAGTTTTCAAATTTACCCCTAAATTTAAAAAAATACCTTACCTGTTATCACTGTTCTTAGATGTTTGATTATTGAGTATACTGTGTTGTTTGGGAGCTGAGCCTGTAATTTAATTTAAAAAACTGGGTTATTTACTAAACTTTTTAATAGCACCACTAATGCTTGACATACTTATCCATAAAGCAGCTAGTGCATTGAAGTTTTCTTTATTTTTAGTAAGAAACATTTGATGGTATTATAACTCCCTTCTTAGAAATAACACTTCAGAGAAGAGGTAGAAAGTCTGTCTCAGACTATAGGGCTGCTAAGAGATATAATGGTAGGTTAATACTTTACCTCTAATTTCACCAACAATTATAGCACTGAACAATAAAGAAAATTGTTTCATTGCCTGCACAATTATAATAAACTCTAAAAGGAAATAAAGATATTTCCTTATTTAAAAAACTATGGTCTCTAGAATTCTTACCATATAAATAACTAAATGTAAATCTACTTTATTTTCTAATGAATAAATACATTTCTCATATTTATATTACAATCACTCTTCCCCTACTCAGAAAAAAAGTTAAATGATAGATAATGGCAGTGATTATCAACCTCAACAGTTTGTCCCAAGTCTACCTTTCTTTACTAGAAAGAAATAATAGGAATTAGAGATTTTTATATCCTCTGGTGATACAAGTGAGCAAATCCAAGTGTTCAAGTAATGTGTTAAGAAAAATGTTCAAAAGGTTACAAAATAAAGCTTTTAGATGACGTAAGTGGAAAATCTGCAACATTTATTAATTTAGAGTTCTCTGAGATAGAAAACTGAGTTACAAGAAGTTAAAGGTAAGAACCTGAAATAGAAAAGCACAAATATTAAAGTATGAGAAATAGGCTGCTACCACCAACTTAAGGAGTTCATTAAGGAACTCTTTTTCCAGAGAATAACTCAAAAACCAAAATAAGGGATGTAAAAAACAAAAGAAATTTTGGTGGGGAGTCAAAAGGCAGTATTTAGATATTTAAACAAACCAATCAGATGCAATTTGCCTTAAGGAACAGGTGATAACCACAAGAATCACAAATTTTAAAAATATAGCAATGGGACCCGGGCATGGTGGCGCACTCCTGTAATCCCAGCACTTGGGAGGCTGAGGCAGGAGGATCACGAGTTCAAAGCCAGCCCAGCAAATAAAACCCAAAAAAGGGCTGGGGATGTGGCCCAGTGGTTGAGTGCCCCTGAATCCAATCCCCGGTACCAAAAGAAAAAAATATATGTATACACCAATGATTAAGAAGGATTTAAAAATGCTGGGGAGTGATATTGGCCAAATTATATTATCATATTATGTGCATATACACATACATAACAACAAATCCCATCAATACATACAACTACAATGCATCAACAAAAAATTGGGGGGGGGGGGAGTGAACACTAATGTAATCTTAAAAAGAAAAAAAACAGACTTAACAGGCCTATCTGATATATAATAAGAGTTTTCTGTAGCAGTAACAAAAATGTCACTGAAACCATTTGAAATCCAAATAATAGTTCCAAAGTATTACCTGGAAATTTACTCTCTTCTCCATCAATTTTTGCTTGACTGAGCAGAGTTGAAACAGCAGTGGTGTTTTCTACTGGACTGTTTTCCAGTTTGGATTCCACACATAAGCTGAAATTCTGAACACATGTAATTCAAGATTTTTATATCAACCTTTGGGGCTTATCTCAATACATTGACCCTTTCAGCATCAACTCCCATTACCTCCCATCATGTTATATTTTTAAAAATATTTATTTATTTGCTTTAGTTGTACACAATGCAATGCATTTATGGTTTTTTTTTGTTTGTTTGTTTTGTTTTTGGCACTGGGGATTGAACTCAGGGGTACTCGACCACTGGGCCACATCCCCAGCCCTTTTTTGTATTTTATTAGAGACAGGGTCTCACTGAGTTGCTAAGTGCCTCGCCATTGCTGAGGCTAGCTTTGAACTCGTGATCCTCCTGCCTCAGCCTCCTAAGTGCTGGATTACAGGCGTGCGCCACCGCGCCCAGCTTGCATTTATGTTTATGTGGTGCTGAGGATCGAACCTGGGCCACACACATGCTAGGCAAGCGCTCTACCACTGAGCCACAACCCCAGCCCCATCATGTTAAATTTAAAACATTATCATACGCACAGTTACACTGCCTGCCTCTACATTTTTTCTGAGCTTCACATCTTAGAATATATTGTCCAATATGGTGGTCACTGCCATATCTGACTACTGAGCAGCTGAAATGTGGTCAATATGACTTAAGATATGTTGTAAGCATGAACCTGATGCCAGATCTGAAAAATTTAAGTACACATACACAAAATGGTAAAATCTGTCATTGATAATTTTTAAAACTGTTACATTGAAACGGCAGTATTTTTACAACCTAAATAAATAAAAATTAATTTCAGCTATTTCTTTTTGAACCATTAACATGGTTACCAGATAATTCAAAATTATCTAAGTGGCTCACATTATATTTCTACAGATAGTGTTGATCTAACACCTTTCCCTCAGAAAGAATTCAACTCATTCATCACTCAAAAATTAAACTCTCCCATGAGGCCTTTCCCAATCTTCCCCAATTCTCCCTTACTTACTTTAATACTTCTTTTGTGCCCTTGTCACTTCCTATTTTGAATCAGTTATTTCTCTGACTCATCAGTAACTTTTAAAAGCAAGAACATTATTATATATATCTATCTATTTATTCCTGAGTCTCTTAAGACTCTTGCCAAAAACAGATTATTAGTAACTAGTAAAAAAAATATACTCTAAATTCCATCATCATTGGTTATCTCACAGAAATGACAGAGGAAAACAGTTTTGTGTGTATTTCGACTGCTACAATGAATGGGCAACATTACTTTTGAACATTTATTTTTGAAAAAATGAACATTAAAAACAAGAACAATGACATTACTAACAACTCTACTCTCCATTAATAGGAAGTTAGTAAGTTACTGATTTAAAAAGCAGACTATAAAATAATTGAGCTTTAAAATTCATAGTTTTAATAATTAAAACTCAATCCAAGGGACTGTAGTTCGGTAGAAAAGCGCTTGCCTATCACATGTGAGGCACTGGGTTCGATCCTTAGCACCACATAATAATAAATAAATAAAATAAAGGTATTGTAATCATGTACAACTAAAAAATATTAAAAAAAAAAAAACAGCCCAAGATTTCAGGTTAAGTTTTATTGGATGCTTAGCTTTATAAACATCATTTCACAGCACTGTAGATATTGACACCAAATAATCAAAAGAGCAAACTTATGGGTGTCCATAGAAAAAGTTTTCAGTGTTCTACAAGTTGTGTTTGTTTTTGTTTACATTCTCCTACCTCCCCAAGTATAAATCTGCCAGTAGCTCTGAAGCCAGCCAATCTCACTTTCAATCATGGCTTCATCACTTGAAAATATCACTCAGCTTAAATTAGTTAAATCTCTATGTCTCACTTTCTTCACCTGTAACATGTGAATAACAACTGAACTTACACTGTACATTTTGGCTGGAAATTACATGAAACTGTTGTCTGCCTACAAAAGAGCCAGTACTTGGAATGGGGCTGCAGCTCAGCGTTAGAGTTGCTTGCCTAGCATGCACTTGGTCTGGAGCTTGATCCCCAGCACCATTCTTTGAAAAGAAAGGGGGAGGGACAGTATTCAATAAATAAATGGTTTGATCGTGCTACTTCACCCTTTAATGTTTAGGGAATAAAGAGAAATTTCTAAGTGATTTCTCAAAGTAAATTCCTTAAAGTAGGAAATTCATAGCCTCTTTGTACCAGTGGGCACTCAAGCCTCTCTTAAACTGATATGGTCACCATCACATTTCCTAATGACCCTGTGATAGGCAGCACATTTTTTATACTGGTGGGAAAAAGTTGGAAGCAATCTAAAAGTCCTTTTATACAGAAAAAGATAAATTTGTGGTATATTCCTTTACAGCTATTATTAACACCCAACTATCAAATATAATGCTGATTACACAAAAACAAATTGTAAAGAAATTTACAAATATGTTATTATTTAGATAAAAACTTAAATATATATAGGGTGTGGTGGTACATCCCTGTAATCCCAGATACTCAGGAGACTGAGGCAGGAGGACTACAAATTTGAGGGCAACCTGGGCAACTTAGTGAGACCCTGGAGATACAGCTTAGTAATACAAATGCCCCTTGAGTTCAATTACCAGTCCTACACAAACACAAATACATGTACACAAAACTTAAAATACAAACAAAGCTAAGTATATCTTATGGAAATATACACAAAATCATAAACATAAAAATAAAGATAACCCGAATCAACTTAAGGAGTATGTTTAACTCTGAGGGGAGAGAGGAATGGAATGAAGAGGAAAGCAGTCTTCACCAGCAGCTGTAATATATATTTTGTATTTTAAAGAATCTAAAGTACCTAAACAAAATATTCATTTTGATCAAATTCAGGTGGTAGATACAAAAGAGTAATGTTACTCTCACTGTATTCTGAATAAATATTTAAGAATCTCAAGCCCACCTCAGCAGCTTCGGAGGCTGAGGAAGGAGGAACACAAGTTCAAGGCCAGGCTCAGCAATTTATCGAGGCCCTATTCAACTTTGCAAGACACTGCTCAAAATAAACAGATAAAAGGGCTGGGATACTAAGATGTGGCTCAGTGGTCAACAGCCCCTGGGTTCAATTCCCAGCACCAAAAACAGAATTTTAAAACAAAATTTTTTAACACAAGTTTTTAGGCCTGCTTCTTAAGAGAACTGCATAAACAAAGCACTTTTCAGTAAGTATGTTATAAAAGGTCAAAATAATGTGATCTCAGTAAACATCTCTGTTCTTATACAGTTGGTACAAAGGAATGAATTAGATTTCTCATTCTTCTGCCTTCTGAGTTTTCAAAGATTTTTATGTAGCAAGGAGTTAGAAAATATACTCTCCATTCACACTGGGAGACAATAAATAAAAAAACACCCCATTTCTGCAAAAGACCATAATTTTTTCTTCTTTTTTCCTATGCTGGGAATCAAACCCAGGGCACTGCACATGATAAGCAAATGCTCTTTCTCTGAGCTTCATCCTGAATCCCATAACTTAGTACTGATATTACTACTTACTATGTATCTCTAATTATTACCACTGTTTCATATAATCTTCCTGAATAATCCTCCTTTTCTTTTTGGGGGGGGGGTAACATGGATTGAACTCAGGGGCATTCAACCACTGAGCCACATCCCCAGCCCTATTTTGTATTTTATTTAGACACAGGGTCTCGCTGAGTATCTCAGTGCCTCGCCATACCTGAGGCAAATAAAATCTAAGAGTACTATATGGTGTCTATCCTCTTTAAGTTTACTTTGATTTTCAGCATAAAATATAAAAGACTAACAGACAATCTCATATTTTCATAGTTTCTGGCATAAAGCCCAGATTTCTAACTCACTCAGATTTGCTCCTAGATTTAATGTCTCTAAAGAGAATCTGAAGTCATTTTCAAAATTTTAGGGTCACTTAACTTTTTTCTTATGATGATTTTTTTTTTTTTCTTTTTTTTTTTTTTTTTTTTTTTTTTTTGCTATACTGGGGATCCAACCCAGGGCCTCACACACATGCTAGGGAAGTCCTCAATCACTGAGCTACATCCACAGCCCTCAGAAAGACATTCTTGCCCAAATGATTTTTTAAAATTTTTTTTTAATATTTATTCATTTCCTTTAGTTGTACACAATGTGTTTTATTTGTACGTGGTGCTGAGGATCGAACCCGGGTCGCGCACGTGCTAGGCGAGCACTCAACCGCTGAGCCACAATCCCAGCCCTCAAATGATTTTTTCTAACATTCAGAGTATGTTGTACAAAGCAAGCTGTCTTGAAAATTTGAACACCTCAATTCTAGTCCTATTTGTGCCACCAAATTTGTGACCTAAGTCACATTCTGCTCAGTTATCCCAATATAAAATTAATACAAATTAATTTTTTTCATCTGTATTATACAGCGCCAGGATTCTATGACTATAAAATTTCTGCTTATTGGTTTTATATATTGGTATTCCACAAATTATTCACTTCAGTAAAGGCTGAGCTGCTTTTATAAAGTATAAAACTTTCTCAAGATAACCACTAAAGTTTCTTTCAGATATAAGATGTTGGTTTTTCAATTTATTTTTTCCATTTTAAAAATTCTTGGCCATTACAATTTTATTCTTAGACTGATTCATACCTCTCAGACATATCAATTGCCAACTATCCAAAATGGCGACACAAATCAAATCAAAAGGCATCCTTTTTTTTTTCTTTTCTTTTTTTGATGCCAGGGATTGAACTCAGGGGTACTCAACCACTGAGTCACATCCCCAGCCCTTTTTGTATTTTATTTAGAGACAGGGTCTCACTGAGTTGCTTAGGGCCTCACTAAGTTGCTAAGGCTGTTTTTTTTTTGTTTTAAATATTGTTTAGTCGTCACTGGATCTTTGTTTTATTTATTTCTATGTGGTGCTGAGAATTGAACCCAGTGCTTCACACATGCTAGGCAAGTGTTCTACCACTGAGCCACAACCCCAGCCCCTGAGGCTGGTTTTGAACTCTCTATTCTGAAGGCCTCAGCCTCCCAAGCCACTGAGATTACAGACAAACACCACCTTGCCCAGCTCAAAAGACATTTTAAAGACGCTTTTCAACTATATTAGACAAAGGTTGCTTTGTCTCAGTTGAAATTAATTTTTTAAAATATATTTTTTTAGTTATTGATAGGCCTTTATTTTATATGCAGCACTAAGAATGGAACCCAGTGCCTCACATGCGCCAGGCAAGTGTGCCACCACTGAGCCACAACCCCAGCCCCTTGGTTGAAATTAATTTTAACATCTTTTTTTTTGTTTGTTTTAAATCTCCTTTTTTTTAGTTGTAGATGGACACAATACCTTTATTTTCTTTATTTATGTTTAGGTGGAGCTGAGGATCGAACCCAGTGTCTCACAAGTGGTAGGCAAATGCTCTACCACTGAGCTATAACACCAGCCCTAATTTTAACATCTTAATCAAAACTGTACCCAAGAATAAGTTTTAGATTTTAGTAACTAAGAAATATATATTTTTGCCAGTTGCAATGGTTCAGCCCCAAAAACCCACAGAAGGCTGAGCCAGGAGGATTACAAGCTGAAGGTCACCCTTGGCAACTTCGTTAGATGTTGTCTCAAAAGTATAAAGGGATGGGGATGTAGCTTGTTGGTAGAACACCCCTAGGTTCAATTCCCTATACTGCCTCCTCTCTCGCAAACCAAAAAAATAATAATAATAAAAAAAGGGGGGGGGAATGTCTTTTAGTGGTACAGCAACTTGCCTAACAGGTAAGGTGCAAGCCCCTGGGTTTAATACCTAGTACTGCAAGGGGGAAAAAAAAAGGAAAGAAATATATTTTCTGTGGTTATAATTAGTAGAAAAATAAGTAATCATTTTTTAAAAACTATAATTCTTTTTTTTTTAATATTTATTTTTTAGTTGTAGTTGGACACAATACCTTTATTTTATTTACTTATTTTTACATGGTGCTGAGGATTGAACCCAGGGCTGCGCACATGCTAGGCGAGTGCTCAGCCACAGCCCCAGCCCAGAAAAAGAAGTAATCATTATGTTAAATTTAAAAGAAAAGCTGCAATTCAACAGGCTTATATACTACGAAAAATAAAAAAATGAAGGGTAAAAAAATAAAAGACAAGATGAATGCACATGAAAGTGAAACATCTAATGGAGTCAGTAAGTGCTATCACTACAAGATTGGATTAATAATTTTATGATTCTTTTCTCAAGCAAAAATATGTTGTAAATACTTATTTCTTATTAGAAAGTACTCACGCTACCTCTAATGCACATAATGAAAATTGATTACCTTATCTGGTATTGACTCGAAAGAATGTTTCATCTGATTATCCAATGGTGGGTCGGGAGATTTTATCTGATTATCCAACTGACAATTTTCAGTAGCCCTTTTTGTGGTTTTATTAATTTCACCTGTAATATCATTAATTTTAACTTCTTCAGATTTAATTTCTTTTATTTTTTCCTGTCCACAAGTTACATTTTTTATCATGTGGCTTTGTCCCTAAAAAAATGCACCTTGAGTCACTACATGATGCATTTCTAAAACCGGTGGTGAAAAACTGGTTTGTAATAAAGCCAATTTAGGGGAAACTTGAGAGTCCAACTTATTTTGCTGCACAGAGTTAAATTTTGAGAGTTTAATTTTAGTCCAGTTGGAGTTCTTCTTAGTTGAGCTGTTAATTCCATTTAATATACATTTCACAGGCTTTGTTTTTCTACTGGGAAAAAAACGATTATGCTGCACATCCTGATTTGTTTCCTTCTGATGAAGTATTTGTCTTTCAACATCAGTCTCTTCCAGTTTTACTTCTGTAGGCTTCTCCTCCTTTACACCTTCCACTTGTGAAGATTCCTTTTTTACCTCTACAGTATCTGATTCAATTTCACCAGCAATTTCTTCACAGAGCTGGAGAATGCTACCTCGTTTGCTCTTTCCTGCTTGCTCCAACTCATTATTATCTACACTTTGTTCAGGCACTGATGGCTGTGGACTTTTTTGGGATTTTGTGCTAGTGTTCACTTGTATATGAACTGACTTCTTCATTTCACTCTTTTTACATACCACTGAAGCAGCCACTTTTGATCTTTTTGTCTCAGAAGTTACAGGCACAGGTTTTATTTCTTCTTTTCTAGTAGACTTCTGAAGACACTTCTCAGATCCTTGTATGTACTGAAAACTACAAGTAGTCTGATGCTCTACTTTGCGTTTTTTTCCTTTTGGGGAATTTATTACTTCATTAACCACAGAATTTGCATCCTCTTTACAATCAGACTTTATTTCCAGTACTTTTTCTTTTCACATGTTTTTGACTTGTTTTAAATTTACTAGATTTACTTTGAATATTGTTACAGTGCTCTTTTCTTGTTGGTGGCAAACTCTGTTTAAGTGTTTGAACTCGACCCTGAATTTCTCTACTACGCAAAGACCTTGTTGAACACTCTGTTAACTGTTGTAGTCTTTGTGATCTCCGATTAAGCTGTTCATTTGCTTTAGGGGTTTCATGTGCTAATTTTTTCTGACATAATTTCTTTTTTTTTGTAGATTCTTGTGGCTGCCCCTTCACAGTTAACATACTTTTATTGAAGGATTTGGTAGCTTTTTTATCGTAGGAGGCTGCCTTTGCTGACCTTGTACTCATTCGGGTTCCCAATTCAGACTGATTTAGTTTACTTTCCTTTGGAGATTTAACCAGTGACTTTACAGTTTCCTTTGAACCTGACTGTTTTGCTAGATTGTTTTGGGAACCTTGAATTTCTATTTTCAAATTCTTATCTTCACTTTCTTTAATAACTTTGGAGGAATTTTCTTTTGATTTCTCCTGAATGGACATCATTCCTGAGTCTTCCTTTGCTGGGTAGTTTTATGAGGATTTTTGTGCCCTGGTTGGTGCAAATGCTGAATATCTAGTATTATTACGGAGGAGAAGGTCTTAAAAAAATCAACTGTAACTGATGCTAATATACATTTTCAACAAAAATACTAGTCTGCTTCAGGCAAGGTTTCTGTCACTCCTAGGACACAAGAAAGCTGGCATGAGTGCTGATATCTGCTTTACACTGGACAGGCAATAAAAATTTGAAGGAAATTTAATTCTAATTTTATATTTTCATATGTTTTTTGATGAAAAGAAACTTAATTCACATTCAATTTGTTTTGTTAATTTCAATTAATTTTAGTTTCGGGCCTAGCCCTGTTACTGGAGGAGTTATTTATCAGTAAACTGTCTGTTTTGACAAAAGTTTTGAAAACTTTCTTCTTCTGAAATCTATAGTTACTGGACTTTGATTCATTTGAAACATGTCTTATGGCTAACACGTTTCTTTTCTTGTGCGCTGAGTCTGTTGGTTTGCAGTTCTTATTTAACCTCCTTTGTTTAACAGAATACTCTATTAACATAGATTTCCTTTTGTGCTGCCATTTCTGAAAAATTAAAAAAATAAGAATTAAATTTTGTACAATTCATAAAATAAGAGCAATACTAAAAACTACAAAGGAATAACCTTGATTGAAATAAAATCCAACTCCTCCTTTTGAAACATTCACTGTGTATAACTAAGACTTAACAGAAAAAAGAATCCCAAATAGGTTCTTACAAATAATCAGTAACTTATCTTACATAAACATGCAGTAGTTGAAAATCAACTTATTCTTTCAGGTTTACTTACAGTTCTTTTCCAACAAGAGAGAACTGATGTTTCAGCCACCATAACTCATGAAAATCTGATAAAACCATTCCTTATAATCTGCTTTAAAACATTACACAGCACCTAAAATAAAAAGTATTTTTAAATGTTTTAAAAGACAAAAAAAGATGTAAACATACATTCACCTCTCATCACTCAAATATAACATTCTATAATTCTATGCTGTCCTACCATTAGTCTTATATTTTCAGAGCTGACTTTACACATAGCACTTAATTTTAGTCTTTCTACCTTGAAACTATGGTACATGCATCCAATGAAACAGTACATATCCAATGGAATGGGGGCTATGAAAAAAAGTTTTAAAATAAAAAAGCAGTTCCTAATAAGCATAAAATGGATTAAAATGCAAAAACAATTCATAAAATGGATTAACCTGGAAAAATCCTATTTGAGCCCAGGTGCAGTGGAGCACACCTGTAGTCCCAGCAGCTCAGTAGGCTGATGCAGGAGGATAACAAGTTCAAAGCCAGTCTCAGCAAAAGAGAGGCACAAGGGGCTGGGATTGTGGCTCAGCTGCAGAGCGCTCGCCTCGCACGTGTGCGGCCCGGGTTCGATCCTCAGCACCACGTAAACATAAATGCATTGCATTGTGTACAACTAAAGTAAATAAATAAATAAAAAAAATTTAAAAAAAAAAAAAAAAAAAAAAGAGAGGCACAAAAAAAACCTCAGTGAGAACTTGTCTCTAACTAAAACGCAAAATACGCCTGGGGATGTGACTCAGTGGTGGAGTGCCTCTCAGGAATTCAATCCCTGATAGCGCCCCCCCCAAAAAAAAAACTCCTGTTTGAAAACAGGCATAGTGGCACATGCCTATAATCCCAGCATTTGGGAGGCTGAGGCAGGAGGATCATGAGTTCAAAGCCAGCCTCAGCAATGGCGAGGCACTTCGCAACTCAGTGAGACCCTGTCTCTAAATAAAATACAAAAAAAAAAAAAGGGCTGGGGATGTGGCCCAGTGGTTGAGTGCCCCTGAGTTCAATCCCCAGTACCACCAAAAAAACAAAACAAAACAAAACCAACAACTCCTGTTTGAGGAAAAAACAGTTCAACATATATACATAGAAAAAAAAAATGACACAGTTAAAGAGTAAGAGAGCAGATATAATTTTTTTAAAGTATGGGGAGCAAAAGAGGTCAAATAAAAACCTCACAAACTCAAGCAAACCTGAATCCTAAGCTAGAAACTGAGAAAGCTGAGAAGCAACTCTATTTATACCAGAGAACTCCCAACTGAGGAAATTGGTATTACCATATTCCATAGGAAACAAGGATGAAAATGGACTCCAAAAAAGGAGAAAAAAATTCCACATTGCCATTCTAATTACTAGCACCCAGAAGACTGTGCATAACCCCCTGAAGACTGGAGATCTAACTCTCTGGAAAGGAACAAAAGATCTTTGGTCTAGGGATTCAACAGGCACAAGTACGGGTGGAAGTCATACTGATAATTAAGGAATACAAACTGATGGCTAAAAACCTACTCCCCTCCACCCACAGCCCTCGAGTTAGGGATTTAGGAAAAGGAAATACAGAATCATAAGGGAAACACCGTCAAGCCATTGAAATGCAAGATTAAGCCAATGAGGTGCAGAAAACAGTTGCCAACTTTAGCCCACCCCCTTATAAAATGAGGGAAATACATAAGCTCAGGAAAACTGCAAAATTGCAGCTCCACCCTGAATTCACCTCCATTCCAGCCCTGATACAGCCCTTCTATAAATATTGAACCCTCAGCCCAAGTCAGGGTTGCTTCTCTAGAGACAGCAGGCAATCTCCCTTGAATCTACCTTTCTAAATAAACCTCTGTCTATGCCTTTGCATGGCTCATGCTGAAATTGTTTTCTGTCATGTATGCCAAGAACCCCACGGGTCCTGAGTTGAGCTTTCTCTCTCCTCCAGGAACTCCTGGGACCCTTCTCCAGAAACATCTCTTCTCCCATGACACTCTGAATACTCAAAGCTACTAGAAGATAACAGCCAAGCCTAAACGTTCTGGAAGGGAAAACTGAAAGACAGAAATCACCATAAACGCAAAGAAAACCTTAACATGGGAGGGAAAAAAAAAGGAGCTTTCAAGAAACAAACTATACAGAGACAAAAACTAAAAATAGCCAGGCGTGGTGGACAACACACCTGTAATCCAGTCTGAGACATGAGAATTTCTAAATTCAAGGCTGGCCTCAGCAATTTATCAAGACCCTGTCTCAAAATAAAAAATGAGGCTGGGGATATAGCTCAGTTGGTAAAGTGCTTGCCTTGCATGCACAAGGCTCTGGGTTCAATCCCCAGCACCACAAAAATAAATAAATAAATAAATAAATAATAAAGGCTGGGAATAGGGGATGTAGCCTGGTGGTAAAGTACCCCTAGGATAGATCCCCAGTACAAAAAAAGTAAAATCAAATTTTAAATTTCCATATAAATTTTAAAATTTATATGGAAATGCAAACTATGTACAAGAGTCAAAGTGTTTTTCCAAAAGGAGCAAAGTTGAAATATTGACACTCAGATTTCAAGATATAGTATCTAAAGCTACAATAATCAAGACAGTATAATACCAACAAAAGGACAGAGATCAATAGAATAGAAAGTCCAGACCCACGCATTTATGATTGATTAATTTTTTGGTTTGTTTTCCACAGTAGTGGTCTGCAAACCCAGGCCTTGCTCATGGTAGGCAAGCATTCCACACCACTGAGCTACATCTCCAGTCATTTTTATTTTGAGACACAGTCTCACTAAATTGCCCAGTCTGGCCTTGAACTTGCAAGCCTCCTCCCTAAACCTCTGAGGGAACAGAGATTAGAGGCCTGAGCCACCCAGCCCAGCTATGATTAACTTTTTTTTTTTTTTTTGGTACTGGGGATTTATTAATCCAGGAGTATTTTAACACTGAAACACTGAGCTCCAACCCGTTTTTTTTTTTTTTTTTTGAGACAAGGTCTCACTAAGTTACTGAGGCTGGCCTCAAACCGGCAATTCTCCTATCTCAGCCTCCCAAATTGCTGAGATTATTATAGGCATGTGCCACCATGCCTGGCTGATTTTTGACAAATCATAGTGAGACAATGGAGAAAAAATGTCTTTTCAACAAATGGTGCTGGAATTACTGAATACCCAAATGAAAGGTAAGAAGGGAGAGGATAAACAATCTTCACTACCCCTAAAAGTAATTTAATCACAAACCTAAGTGTAAAACCACAGAACTTCTAAAAGAAAAAAGGTAAAAAATCTGACATAAAGTATATGTGTGTTTTTGTTTTGTTTCTTTGTTTGCTGTGGTATTGGAGTTTGAACGAACATGCTATGCAAGCACTATTTTTTTTTTTTGGGGGGGGGGTACAGGGATTGAACTCAGGGGCACTCGACCACTGGGCCACATCCCCAGCCCTTTTTTGTATATAATTTAGAGACAGGGTCTCACTGAGTTGCTAAGTGCCTTGCCATTGCTGAGGCTGGCTTTGAACTCGAGATCCTCCTGCCTCAGCCTCCCAAGTGCTGGGATACAGGCGTGCACCACTGCTCCTGGCTTAAGCACTCCAGAGTTAAAAATCCATGCCTGCCCCACCTTTGGTACCAAGGATTGAACTCAAGGGCACTTAATCACCGACCCACATCCCCAGCCCTTTATTGTATTTTATTTAGAGACAGGATCTCACTGGGTTGCTTAGGGCATCGTTAATTTGCTGAGACTGGTTTTGAACTCACAATCCTCCTGCCTCAGCCTCTCAAGCCACTTGGATTGGGCATGCTCCATAGCACCCAGCTCCCTAACCCTTTTTTAAAGTTATTTTGAGTCAGGGTCTTGCTAAATTCTGAGGCTGACCTCAAAATTGTGACCTTCTTGCTTCAGCCCCTGAGTGGCTGGGACTACAGAGGTATCCCACTATGACCAACAATGACAAAGTTTTTCTAGGTAGGATAAATCCTAGTCATTCAACATATGTCCACATAAAGATTTATTCAAAATCTTCCAAATACCTTTATATACAATAACCAAAATCTGAAAACAAACCCAAATGTAAGGTAAATGGAAAACCAAAATATGATATATATCACCAGTGTTTATATCTGTCATAATATCCCACTACATTACAATTTTAAGAAGGTGAAGTTTATTGAACATAATTCATACTCTCATGAAGCCATTCAACAAAAAGAGCTAAACTTAATTTGTACCTATGGCCAAGAAATATTATTAAACCAAAAAAGCAAGGTACAGAACAAGGTGTACAACACACTCCTATTTGTATAAAAAGGGAGATAGGAGATGATGGGAGAAAGGAAATACATATAACCATATGCTTCTTAAGCAGAGAATAGGTGGAGATGTAAGAAAATAGCAACAGTGATTTCTGGGGAAGACAACCACAGGACCAACTGTCAGGAGTGTGAGAAAAGCTTACTTTTCAGTAAGTATTCATTTAATTGTGGCCCTGGGGATTGAGCCCAGGGGCCCTTCAAATACATCCTCAGCCTTCTTTATTTTTTAAGACAGAGTCTTGCCAAGTTGCTTAGGGCCTCGAACTTGCAATCTTCCTGCCTCAGCTTCCCGAGTCACTGGGATTACAGGCATGAACCACCAAGCCCTGCTCTTTTTTAATTTTGTATTTTGAGACAAGGTGTTGCTAAATTGCCAAGACTGGCCTCAGACTTGCGATCCTCCTATCTCCCAAGCAACCAGGATTACAGGAGTGCACTACCATGAGAAGCCTAAATATTTATTATGCAAACATATGCCATTTTCAAAAATTAAAAAATAAATTTCCCTGAAAATATAAAATCATTTGGCATACTGACTAATCATCTTGAGAGACATAAAGTTATTATAAAAGTATAAGCAGCTTACCATAATGGAAAGAAAATCATATATCACCTTTTTTTTTTTTTGGTACCGGGGATTGAACTCAGGGGCACTTGACCACTGGGCCACATCCCCAGCCCTTATTTTATTTTATTTTTTTTTTTTGTATTTTATTAGAAGCAGGGTCTCACTGAGTTACTAAGTGCCTCGCCATTGCTGAGGCTGGCTTTGAACTCGCGATCCTCCTGCCTCAGCCTCCCAAAGTGCTGGGATTACAGGCGTGCGCCACCGCGCCCGGCTCATATATCACCTTTTTAACTTAACTAATGATGCCTCTAAATGACTCAACTTGCTTCCTGTATTTGGAAATTAAAAAAAAAAGAACTCTAGCTAAAGTAAAACTATCTATTGAAAAACCACATAATACTAAAAAATAATAATGTCTTCTAACAGATATACTAAAGTAACTTTGACTAAGCTAGACTTAGCAACTGCCTAGTGATGATTTTTCATTACTGTATGTGAAACAACACTCAACTGCCAGATGATCACCACCTTGATCACAACAGATTGGTTTTTGTTTAAAAAAAAAAAAAAAAAATCACCATCTTCTATCCCAATTGCTACCTCTAAGAAAGAGGTGTACCCTCCTTCCCAACTGATGCTGAGTTTGGTCACATTCCTTGTTTTTTTTTTTTTGGTACCAAGGATTGAACTCAGGACTCAGGGGCACTCAACCACTGGGCCACATCCCCAACCCTTTTTTTGTATTTTATTAGAGACAGGTTTTCACTGAGTTGCTAAGTGCCTTATTGCTGAGACTGGCTTTGAACTCGTGATCCTCCTGCCTCACCCTCCCAAGTGCTGGGATTACAGGCGTGCACCACCACACCTGGCACATTCCTTATTTTGACCTCATGGTAGACAGAGTATATATCTTTGACCCTATAACCTTGATCCTGTTACCTGCCTTAACCAATGAGACGTTAGGAAGAAATGATGCAAACATTTTAATATGTTTTTGTGCATCTGGGCTTGCCCTCTTATAGCTCTGTTGCCACCAAGAGAAGAGTTTTACCAGAAAATTGCTGCCCCTCCAGCCTAGGCCACTGAACACAAGGGAATAGAACTGAGTCAATCTCCAAATGAAGAGTCAAGTCAAACCCACAGAGAGAAGTAAAGTCCACCTACACCCACGTTATAACAGAGCTGATCAGTCAAGCCTAACTTAAATTACATCAGCCACAGATGCTGTACAAATGTATTAGCAAGACTGATATTGTAAGCTACTGAGTTCTAGGAAAGTTTCTTGTACAGTAAGAGCTGACTGAATTTTTCTGGTTAGCTCCAAATTTCTCAAAGATTAAGCCTCAGCCGGGGCGCGGTAGCACACGCCTGTAATCCCAGCACTTGGGAGGCTGAGGCAGGAGGATCATGAGTTCAAAGCCAACCTCAGCAATGGAGAGGCACTTAGCAACTCAGTGAGACCCTGTCTCTAAATAAAATACAAAAAAGGGCTGGGGATGTGGCCCAGTGGTCAAGTGCCCCTGAGTTCAATCCTTGGTACCAAAAAAAAAAAAAAAAAAAAAAAATTAAGCCTCATAGGAATAACAACTTGAAACAGATAAAGCTCATTTAATTTCTTTTATTACTTTAGCACCAAGAATTTTAATTTTTAAAATGATAAATTAGCCAGGCACTATGTCAACACCTATAGTTCCAGAAAATGATGTAGAAGAACCCTTTTGACCTGGGAGCTCGAGGCCAGACAGAAGTCTTTTTTCTTTGGTACTAGGATTTAACCCAAGAGAGCTTTACCACTGAGCTACATTCTCAGCCCTTTTTGCTTTGTATTTTGAGAGAGGTCTAACTAAGTTGCTGAGGCAGGCCTCCTCCTGCCTCAACCTCTGAAATCACTGGGATTACAGTAATGCGCCAAAATGTCCAGCAGACCCTGCATCTTAAAAAAATGTAACAAGGGGGGCTGGGGTTGTGGCTCAGAAGGAGAGCGCTTGCCTAGCACGTGCGTGGCCCGTGTTCGATCCTCAGCACCACTTACAAATAAACGCACTGTATACAACTAAAGCAAATAAATAAATATTAAAAAAAAAAAAAAAAGTAACAAGGGCTGGGGCTGTAGCTCAGTGGTAGAGCGCTTCCCTAGCATGTGTAATCCTGGGTTTGATCCTTAGCACCACATAAGGATAAATAAATAAAATAAGGCTATTAAAAAGTGTAACAAATTAATTAGCTTATTTCTACTCATTTCAATTTCCTTTTTTTTTTTTTTTTTTGGTACCAGGGATTGAACTCAGGGGCACTTGACCACTGAGCCACATCCCTAGCCCTATTTTTTATATTTTATTTAGAGACAGGGTCTCACTGAGTAGTTTATAGCGCCTCACTTTTTGCTGAGGCTGGCTTTGAACTCTTGATCTTCCTGCCTCAGCCTCCGGAGTAGCTGGGATTATAGGTGTGTGTCATGGCACCCAACTCAATTTCCAAATATTTTAATGTAACAAGTGATTTGGCAGTTGGAACCTACCATGGAAAGGAAGTGATACACATATCTACAGTGATTGTCACTAGTCTGTCAGGTATACTAAGGACCATTTAATTTTTTTGGTGGTGAGGTACTAGGGATTGAACTCAGGGGCACTCAACAAATGAGCCACATCCCCAGCCCTATTTTTTATTTAGAGACGGGGTCTCACTGAGTTGCTTTGTACCTCACTGTTGATGAGGCTGGCTTTGAACTCACAATCCTCCTGTCTCAGCCTATGGAGCGGCTGGAATTACAGGCATGTACCACCATGCCCAGTAGGACAACTTAATCTGTTTGTCCTATAAACCAAGTCATCACTAATGTAGCTTTATACAACTTAACAACTACCCTTTCATTATATAAAACCTTGCAACTGAGAACCAAAATGCATTCTCTAACCTGTTGACAAATTAACCTGACTCCCACCCACTACAATGCAAAAGTAGCTTAATAACAATATGAATTTGATACACTTATCTTATTCTAGACAAAGGTGCTATAAACATACTTTGGAGAAAAGATAGACTTTTCAACAAATGGTGCTGGAGAAACTGTAAATCCTTATGTAATAGAGTGAAATTGAATCCCCATCCCTCACTCTGCACAAAACTCAACTCTAAGTGGATAAAGGACCTAGGCATTAGACCAGAGACCCTGTCTTTACTGGAAGAAAAAGTAGGCCCAACTCTCCATCATTTCAGCTTAGGATCCAACTTCCTCAACTCCAAAAAAATGCAAGAAGTAAAATCAAGAATCAATAAAGGAGATGGTATCAAACTAAAAAGTTTCTTCTCAGCAAAGGAAACAATCAATGATGTGAAGAGAGAGCCTACAGAATAAGAGAAAAATCTTTACCACACACACCTCAGAGAGAGCATTAATCTCCAGAATATATAAAGAACTCAAAAAACTTAACACCAAAAAAATAAATAACCTAATCAATAAATGGGCTAAGGAACTAAACAGGCACTTCACAAATATAATCAATAACAAATATATGAAAAAATATTCAGCATCTCTAGCAATTACAGAAATGCAAACTGAAACTAAGATTTAATCTCACTCCAGTCAAAATGGCAATTATTAAGAAAATAAGCAACAATAAATGTTGGTGAGGATGTGGGAAAAAGGGTACACTTGCACATTGTGGGTGGAACTGCAAATTGGTGCAACCTTCCTGGAAAACAGTATAGCAATTCCTGAGAAAACTTGGAATGGAACCACTATTTGACCCAGCTATCCCACTCCTCTGTTTATACTCAAAGGACTTAAAATCAGCATACTATAGTGACTGCAGCCACATCAATTGCTATAGCAGCTCAATTCACAATAGCCAAACTATGGAACGAACCTAGATGTCCTTCAACAGATGAATGGGTAAAGAAAATGTCATACACAATGGAATACTAGTCAGCCTGAAAGAAGAATGAAATAATGGCATTTGCCAGTAAACAGATGGAACCAGAGAATATCATACTAAGTGAAATAAGCCAATCTCAAAATTCAAAGGGCATATGTTCTGATATGTGGATGCTAACCCAAAACAAGGGAGGGTGGGGAAGGGAAGAATAAAAATCCACTGGATTAGACCAAGGGGAACAAAGGAATGGAAGGTGGGAGGGGAACAGGAAGGACAGTAGAATTAATCAGACATAACTTTCCTAGCCTTGTATTTGAATACACGACCACGGTAACTCCACATCATGTACAACCACAAGAATGGGATCCTACATAGAATAAGTTATAATCTACGTATGCATAATTTGCCAAAATACTGTCAAGTATAACTAAAAAGAATTTTTAAAAAATGATATGAATTTCAGGACCAAGAAATAATAAGTAAACATTATAGAAAATGACTACTTCAGAAAAACTCCCAGTAACATTTGCCTGTTACTATAGAAAGATGTTTACCAAAAAATAAAAGTTAAAAAAAGAAAGATATTTAAAAGACATGTTAGAAAATACTCAAGAACTTGAGAACACCCATCTTCCCATCATGCTTCATAAGAAAATATGTTCACATTTTAATCATTAAGTTACTTTGAGTGTATAGCATCCAATATATTCTTGTATTCTGTCATCCAGTAAGTTTTTTATTTTGGGGGGAGAGAATACTGGAGATTGAACCCAGGGGGGCTTTACCACTGAGCTACATCCTGAGTCCTTTTTATTTTGAGACTGGATCTTGCTAAACTAATAAGACTGGCCTCAAACTTGCAATCTGACTTTTACTGGTTTTTTATGGACCTCTATTTTATTCATTTATTTATATGTGTTGCTGAGAATCAAACTTAGTGCCTCACACATGCCTGGCAAGTGCTCTACCACTGAGCCACAACCCCAGCCCCTTCAAACTTGCAATGTTCCCTCAGCCTTCAGAGTCACTGGGATTACAGATATGCATCACTGTGCACAGTTCTTTTTTTAAAGCATTTTTTAAAATATTTATTTTTTATTTTTACATGGTGCTGAGGATTGAACCCGGGCTGTACACTAGGCGAGCCCTCTACCACTGAGCCACAACCCCAGCCCCCTGTGCACAGTTCTTTAAAGTAATTTTTTAAAAAACATTTTATAATTGAGATATAATTCCCATACCAAAAAAAAATCACAACTCAATGCTTTTTAATATAGAGTTGTGCAGGAATCACCAATAGCTAATTACAGCTTATTTCCGTTACCCCCAAAAGAAGCTCATGCCCATTAGGAGTCATTCCCCCTCCCCTGCTCCATCCCTAGCAACTAATAATCTACTTTCTATCTCTATGGATCTGGCTATTCTGGACATTTCATATAAATGGAATCATACATGTAGCCTTTTGTGATTGGCTTCTTTCATTTAAGCATTATGTTTTTCAAGGTTGAACTGTGTTGTTACATGAATTTTAACTATATTGCTTTTTATGACTAAATATTATTCCACTACATAGACTACATCACATTTTGTTCATGCATTCACTAATTGAAACAGGTGAGACTGCATCTCCTTTTCCATAATCCTAAACAAAGAAGCTATGAACAACCCTACATGTTTTTGTTTTTTTGTTTTTTTGGTTTTTTTTTTTTTTTTTTTTGTGGTACCAGGGATTGAACTCAGAGGCACTCGTCTACTGGGTCACATCCCCAGCCCTTTTTTGTATTTTATTTAGAGACAGGGTCTCACTGAGTTGCTAAGTGCCTCGCCATTGCTGAGGCTGGCTTTGAACTCGCGATCCTCCTGCCTCAGCCTCCCAAAGTGCTGGGATTACAGGCGTGCGCCCTACATGTATTTTTGAATTAACACATTTTCAAGTCTCTTGGGTATACACTGAGAATTACTGAACCTTCTGGTAACTGTTTAATTTCTTGAGGGATTCCAAGTCAGCTGTCACCAGCTATGTTTAAGAGTTAGAATTTCTGCACATCCTTGTCAAAACATTATTGTCTTTTTTATTCTAGTCATCTTTATGGGTGTGTAATGCTATCTCATTATAGTTTTGATTTGTATTTCCCTACTGGTTAATAATGTTGATCATATTTTCATGTGCTTATTGGCCATGTAAAGAATAAGAAAAATGTCTCAGGGCTGGGATTGTGGCTCAGCGGTAGAGCGCTTGTCTAACATGTGCGTGGTCCGGGTTCAATCCCCAGCACCATGTAAAAATAAAGGCATTGTGTAACAACTAAAACAAATAAATAAATATTTTTAAAAAGAAAAAGAAAAATGTCTCTTCAAATCCTTTCTCTGGCTTTTTTTTTGTTGTTGTTTTTTGTTTTGTACTGGGGATTGAACCCAGGGGTGTTAACCACTGAGCCATATTTTTATTTTGCCCTTTTTTTGGTGGGGGGGACTGGAGATTGAATTCAGGGGCACTCGACCACTGAGCCACATCCCCAGCCCTATTTTATTTTATATTTGTATTTTATTTAGAGACAGGGTCTCGCTAAGTTGTTAAGCACCTCGTTTTTGCTGAGGCTGGCTCTGAACTCATGATCCTCTGACCTCAGCCTCCCCAGCTGCTGGAATTACAGGTATGCACCACTGCACTTGGCTTATTTTGCCCTTTTTATTTTTGAGACAAGCCCTCACTCAGTTGCTGAGGCTGGCTTTGAACTTGCAATCCTCCTGCCTCAGCCTCGTGTATCTCTGGGATTACAGGCATGCATCACTGTGCCACACCTTTCACTATTTTAATAACTGGTCATCTTTTAAATTATTTCATTGAGTTGTAACAGTTCTTTTTTGGGGGGGGGGGGTGAGGAGGAGTACTAGGGACTTAACTCAGGGGCACCCAACCACTGAACCACATCCCCAGCCCTATTTTGTATTTTATTTAGAGACAGGGTCTCATTGAGTTGCTGAGTGCCTCGCTTTTGCTGAGGATGGCTTTGAACTCCCAATCCTCCTGCCTCAGCCTCCCAAAACGCTCGGATTACACTTGTTTGCCAATGTATCTGGCTGAGTTATAACAATTCTTTACCAAGGTATTAAACTACTATTAGATCTATGATTTTCTTTTGGGGGGGGGGCGGGTGGTGGTACAGAAATTGAACCCAGGGGTGCCCTACTACTGAGTCACCTCCCAGCATTTTTTAAATTTTGAGAAAGGGTCTCACCAAGTTGCCCAGGCTGGCCTTGAACCTGCAATTCTCTTGCCTCAGCCTCTCAAGTAGCAGCAATTACAAGGATGTGCCACTGTGCCCAGATTCACTTTCTTAACAGAGTCCTTTGATGCAAAAGCCTTTAACTTTGATGAAGTCTAATCTATTTTTTCTTTGGCTACATATGATTTAGGTGTCATTTAGGAAACTACCGTCTAATCTAAGACCAAGACAACTTACATCTGTTTTCTTCTATGAGTTACACAGTTTTAACTTACATTTTAGATTTTTGATGCATTTTTGAATTCATTTCATTCTAAGGTATGATGCAGGAATAAAAATATTCTGTTGCATGTGGATCTCCAGCTATCTTAGCACCATTTACTAAAAAACACTATTCTTTACCCACTGAATTGTCTGTCTTGGCACCCTTACTGAAAATCCTATTAAAATTTTTTTTAAGTGGGCTGGGGTTGTGGCTCAGTGATAGAACATTTGCCTAGCACATGTGAGACACTAGGTTCAATCCTCAGCACCACATAAAAACAAATCAAATGAGGTATTGTATTTATAACAAAAAAATTTTTTTTAATTTTTTAAAGCTGGGGATGGGCCTGGTGCCATGGCGCATGCCTATAATCCCAGCAGCTTGGGAGGCTGAGACAGGAGGATCTCAAGTTCAAAGCCAGCCTCAGCAATTTTTTTTTTTTTTTTTTTGTGGTACTGGGGATTGAACTCAGGGGCACTCGACCACTGGGTCACATCCCCAGCCCTTTTTTGTATTTTTATTTAGAGACAGGGTCTCACTGAGTTGCTAAGTGCCTCACCACTGCTGAGTGCTGGCTTTGAACTCGCGATCCTCCTGCCTCAGCCTCCCAAAGTGCTGGGATTACAGGCGTGAGCCACCGCGCCCGGCTTAGCCTCAGCAATTTAATGAGGCCATAAGTAACTCAGTGAGACCCTGTATCTAAATAAAACACAAAAATGGCTAGAGATGTGGCTAAGTGGTTAAGCACCCTGGGGTTCAATCCCCAGTATCAAAAAATAAAAAATAAAAAAGCTGAGGCTGAGAATATAACTCATAGCTCATGCAGCTCAGTGATACAGCTCTTGCCTAGCATACCTGAGGCCCTGAGGTCAATCCTCAAGTACTATGGGAAAAAAGGACAATAAATGTCTGGGTTTATTTCTGGACTCTGTTTTCATTGATCTATATGATTTTATACCACTACCACACAGTGTTGTTATTGTAGCTTTTTTTTTAATATTTATTTATTTACTTTAGTTGTACACAATGCAATGCATTTATGTTTACGTGGTGCTGAGGATCGAACCCGGGCCGCACACATGCGAGGCGAGCGCTCCGCCGCTGAGCCACAACTCCAGCCCCAGTTATTTGAATCTTAAAACCAATTTTTTTAAAAAGGCAAAAGCAATTTAGGGAGTGGGGGGTGTAGTTCAGTGGTAGAATGCATGCAATTTAGTGAAACCCTGTCTCAAAAAATAAGGGCAAGAAAAAAAGAAAAATAAGGGCAACTAGCCGGGCGTGGTGGCGCACGCCTGTAATCCCAGCACTTGGGAGGCTGAGGCAGGAGGATCCCGAGTTCAAAGCCAGCCTCAGCAATGGCGTGGCACTTAGCAACTCAGTGAGACCCTGTCTCTAATAAAATACAAAAAAGGGCTGGGGATGTGGCCCAGTGGTCAAGTGCCCCTGAGTTCAATCCCTAGTACCAAAAATAAAAAATAAAAATAAAAAAAAAATAAGGGCAACTATATAGCTTAATGGAAAAGCACCCCTGGATTCAATCCCTAGTAACAGGGTGATTTTCGGGTCTAAGAATGTAGTGCTTGCCTCTACCGCTGCAGACCCCAAAACTCTGGATTGTGGGTGGATTCAATATAGCTAGTGGGAGGCAGTGAGACCACTAAAAGCAGAGTGAGAAGAGCATATTTATTCATCAGGTACATCAGGCCACTACAAAGGGGCTCCTAGATCTTTGTGACAAGATACGAAGTGTGAACTCAAGATAAATTTAGGCAGAGAGAAGACTGAGAACCCTGATGTATCAAATCTCCCTGAATTTTCCTTGCCTGCAAATAAATTCCACCTTTAACCAGCCTAATCTTTTGGTTACTGCAACTGGAGCAGGTGCCTCAAAAGGAAAATACCAATTCTCCTCAGGTATAGAAAATCAGATCTCAACACAGCCCAGAGAAATAGAAGACCAATTCTAGGAGGAAATAGCCTCTACCTTACCTTATCATCGACAGGAGTATGGAGAAGAAAAGAGTAGATTCTAAAGGTAAAAGACCAAGGGGGTGGGGGGTGGTGTAGGGAAAAGACCAAAGGGGGTAAGGGGTGGGGAAAAGACCAAGAGGGTTTGAGGGGTGGGGAAAAGATCAAGAAAGATGAACTACAGGCTTAATTAGACCAAATTTACTGTCATGAGTGGGCTTACCTGGTATTCTCTTCCTGTGAAGGGCCAGATAGCAAGAATGTTAGGCTGTAATGGTCTACATACAATATATCACATATTCTTCTTCTTTGCTTTTTTTACAACCTTAAAAAAATATATAAAAACCATTTTTAGCTCAAGGATGGGGCAGTGGGAGTTGGGGAATACTGGCCAAATTTGTCCCAAATGATATTTACCAACTGCTAGTCCTTTAACAATTATTTACATAACATACAAACAATAAACAGTCATCTTTGTTGCTGGAGTTATTTCTTTCTTTTTTTTTTTCAAATTTATTTTTTATTCTAAATTGTTAGAAATGACAGCAGAATGTATTACATTTCATATTATACTCACAGAGCACATTTTTACATATCTCTGGTTGTATGCAAAGTATATTCACACCATTCGTGACTTCACACATGCACTGTTATCTTGTGAGTTTTTTTGGTCTTTTTTTTTTTTAATAGTTATTTATTTACTTTTAGTTGTACACAAGGCAATGCATTTTATGTTTATATGGTGCTGAGGATCAAACCCGGGCCGCGCACATGCTAGGCGAGTGCTCTACCGCTGAGCCACAACCCCAGCCCCTTTTGGTCTTTTTTTATCCTTTTTTTTTTTTAAATATTTTATTTATTTGCTTTAGTTGTACACAATGCATTTATTTGTATGTGGTGCTGAGGATCAAACCCGGGGTGAGCGCATGCTAGGCGAGCACTCCACCGTTGAGCCACAACCCCAGCCCCACCCCCCTTTTTTTTTAATACTTTTTTTCCCCCAGGGCTGAGGACCGAACTCAAGGCCTTGCGCTCACGCGCTCTGCCACTGAGCTAAATCCCCAACCCCCATACATGCACTTAAGGTAATGATATCCATCTCATTCTAACGTATTTTTTTTCATATATATTTCTGATTCTTCCATTAAAACTTCACGTTGGGGCTGGGGCTGTAGCTCAGTGGTAGAGCACCTGTCTCACATGTGTGAGGCACTGGGTTTGATCCTCAGCACCACATAAAAATAAATAAATAAAACTTCACATCCAATCAGTTAATCACTATCAAGTCTTGTCTACATTCAAAACACATCCCAGATTCTGATCACCCAATGTGTCTCTACCACTACCACCTATATAGAATTTTTGCAACAGCTTCCTAATTAGTAATCCTGTCTTAAGCTGTGGGCCTTTCCCTACTTCTCCCTCAGTTTTCTTCTTAATGTAGCAGCCACGGTGCTCTTATAAAATTTAAATCAAGCCGGGCGCGGTGGCGCACGCCTGTAATCCAGCACTTTGGGAGGCTGAGGCAGGAGGATCACGAGTTCAAAGCCAGCCTCAGCAATGGCGAGGCACTTAGCAACTCAGTGAAACCCTGTCTCTAAATAAAATACAAAACAGGGCTGGGGATGTGACCCAGTGGTCGAGTGCCCCTGAGTTCAATCCCAGTACCCAAACAAAAAAAAAAAAAAAAAAAAAAAAAAAATTTAAATCAGACTGTTGTTTCTCCTCTCCAGAACCCTCTAGAGAATTTTCATCCCATTCAAAATAAAAGCATAAAGGCGCACACCTCAGCAACTAGGGAGACTGAGGCAGAAGGATTGCAAATTCAAGGTTAGTTTCAGCAATTTAGTAAGACCCTAAGCAATTTAGCGAGACCCTATCTCAAAACTTAAAGTTCAGTGGCAAATCACCCCTGGGATCAATAACCCAGTGCCAAATTTTTTTTTTAAAAAGTAAAAGCAAAGGTTCAATGTTAACTATTAGCTACTTTCTAGTTCTGCCCCTGCTCCAGTCAGGTTGTCTGTCCCCTTTGCTATTCCTTGAATACCTCAATAAGTACATTCCTAAGACTAATAAGTGTTACAGGCAGAACAACTTTCAAAGGGCTGGTAAGTTTTTCCCCAGAAGGCTGGGGGCATAGTTCAGTGGAAAAGCACTTTCCTAAGCATGCATGAGGTCCCAGCACCACACACACACACACACACACACACACACACACACACAAAAAAAAAAAAAACCCTTAAAATTAGTTTTTGTAGTACCAGGGACACAACCTAGAGCACTGCACGCCTGAACTACATCCCAGGTGTTTTTAAATTTTGAGACAGGGTCTTACCAAGTTGACAGGACTGGCCTTGAAATTGCAATCCTCATACCTTAGCCTCCAGTCAGTGGGATTATAGGCATGTGCCACCACCAACACCCAGCTCAAAATTAGTTTTAATACCAACACTAGAGTGTGCACAAGCACATACATCCCTTTTCTTCTATAAAAGTAAAATATGAAAAGCCTAAAGTAATAACAAATTAGCAAAATGTTTTTGTTTTGTTTGCAGTATTGGGATTAAACATAGGACCTCAAGCACGCTAGGGAAGCACTCTACCACTAATTCATATTCCCAGCTCTACCAAAAACATTTTTAGCAGAAAATGAGCTAAGCTAAATGGTCTACCACTACCCAGCATAATCAGTAAAAAGTAATAAATATGATTCAATTTTAGGAATGTTATAAACAGATGATACCAACAAGTCAAAAAGAAATTACCCTAGTACCTCATGAAGCCCCTTTCCTCCTCCAAATCACTTTTTTTAAATTTTTTTTTTTGTAGTTGTAGATGGACAGCATGTCTTTATTTTATTTGTTTTCTTTATTCTCTTAACGTGGTGCTAAGGATCAAACCCAGTGCCTCACACATGCTACACAAGCACTGGGCCACCGAGCTATACAGCCCGAGCCCCCAAATCACTTCTCTTTTTTTTTTTTTTAGTGTTTATTTATTTGTGTTACTTGTACACAATGCCTTTATTTTTATGTGGATGTTGAGGATCAAACCCAGGCCGCACAAGTGCTGGGCGAGCACTCCACCCCTGAGCCACAACCCTAGCCCTCACCAAATCACTTCTTAAACAGCCTTTTCCTCTACAGAACCCTATAAATATTTTACACAATCTGCTCTTGATGTTTCAAACATCACTGAACTTTCTACCATCTTAAATTGTGGTAATTCCATTAGAAGATTTACTACAAAATTCAGTACAGTACATCTCGCAACACTAACAAAAATTTACAAAAGTACTTTTCCCCTCAAGCCACTATAAAAGTCTCTTTGATTCCATAAAACACTGGTGTAAATTCAGGTAAACAATCCAGGGCCCTGTACATGCTAGGTAAGTGTTCTGCTGGGATTACAGAAATGCACCATCACGTCATGCTCAAATCATGAAGCTTTCTAATCAAATGGAAAATATTTCTAAGAAAACAGAATAAATTTTCAGCAATACTTAGCTTAAAAATGGCACAAAGAAGATTATAAGATCTACCAAGACCAGAACTCACATTCACATTTAAAGCCTTCAATTGGTACTGATCCACTTCTACCAACCAAATGCAAGCTCCCCTTGTCAACTGTCTTTTTTTTTTTTTAATATATATTTATTTGTTTTAGTTGTACACAATGCCTTTATTCTTACGTGGTGCTGAGGATCGAACCCGGGCGGTGCACGTGCTGGGCAAGCGCTCTACCACTGAGCCACAACCCCAGCCCCTTCTTTTTTTTTTTTTTAGTGTTTATTTATTTGTGTTACTTGTACACAATGCCTTTATTTTTATGTGGATGTTGAGGATCAAACCCAGGCCGCACAAGTGCTGGGCGAGCACTCCACCCCTGAGCCACAACCCTAGCCCTCACCAAATCACTTCTTAAACAGCCTTTTCCTCTACAGAACCCTATAAATATTTTACACAATCTGCTCTTGATGTTTCAAACATCACTGAACTTTCTACCATCTTAAATTGTGGTAATTCCATTAGAAGATTTACTACAAAATTCAGTACAGTACATCTCGCAACACTAACAAAATTTACAAAAGTACTTTTCCCCCTCAAGCCACTATAAAAGTCTCTTTGATTCCATAAAACACTGGTGTAAATTCAGGTAAACAATCCAGGGCCCTGTACATTGCTAGGTAAGTGTTCTGCTGGGATTACAGAAATGCACCATCACGTCATGCTCAAATTCATGAAGCTTTTCTAATCAAATGGAAAATATTTCTAAGAAAACAGAATAAATTTTCAGCAATACTTAGCTTAAAAATGGCACAAAGAAGATTATAAGATCTACCAAGACCAGAACTCACATTCACATTTAAAGCCTTCAATTGGTACTGATCCACTTCTACCAACCAAATGCAAGCTCCCCTTGTCAACTGTCTTTTTTTTTTTGTAATATATATTTATTTGTTTTAGTTGTACACAATGCCTTTATTCTTACGTGGTGCTGAGGATCGAACCCGGGCGGTGCACGTGCTGGGCAAGCGCTCTACCACTGAGCCACAACCCCAGCCCCTCAACTGTCTTTTCCCTTATTACCTTCCTCTTACCTCTCCTTCCATAAATAACAAATAAATATAAAATAAAGATTCTGCGTCTACCTAAAACTAAAAAATAAATAAATAAATAAACTGACTTTTTCCAAACCATTCTCTTTCCTCTAAAGCTCTGTGGTAGAGGGCTAAATGGTGGTCCCAAAAATGATGTGTCTCTGTCCTAATCCTTGGACCCTGTGAATGTGATTTTACTAGGAAAAAAGGTATTTGCAGACAATAGTTAAGGATCTTGAAATGAGATCATCCTAGATTATCCAGGTGGGCCCTAAATCCAGTAAGAAGTAATAAAGACACAGAAAGTTCAGCACAGAAAAAATAATGTAAAAATGGAGAAAAAAAATGGAATAATGTCATCACAGGCCCAGGAATGCCAGGCTCATCAGAAGGTAGAACAAATTCTCCTCTATGGCCTGTGGAAAGAGAGTGGCCATCTGACTCCTTGATTTCAGACTTCTGGGCTCCAAAACTTTAGAGTCCTAGGCTACCTTCAGGTTTCTATAAAGCCAGGTACGTTAATCAGCAAACCCTAGTGTCTGGAGGTTCCTGTTCTTTTACAAGATCTAGCTCTATAGTCTTTCCTTCCTTATTTATTTGCATATTGTTCTAATGAACTCCCATTATTTTCAGATAATCCAAGTTATTTCTCACATTTGAAAATGCCTAACAAATACTAATGAAATTAAAAATTGCTGGGCATGATGGCTCATGCCTCTAATTCCAGTAACTCGAGACGCTGAGACATAAGGATCCCAAGTCTGAGGCCAGCCTCAGCAACTTGGAGAGACCCTGTCTCAAAATAATAATAAAGGATTGGGGATGTGGCTCAGTGATAAAGTGCCCCTGGGTTAAATCCCCAGTTTAAAAAAAAAAAAAAAAAAAAAAGGAAGTAGGAAGAAATTAAAAATTTTTTTCAGGAAAATAAAGTTTAAAATAACTATTAGTAACTAAAAACATAGGATGGAGTAGTCTCATTGGTAGAACATATGCTTGGCATACAGTGATTCAATCTCCAGCACCAAAAATATAGTTAAAAACATATAAAACATCACAACTGAAGCAACAATAGACCATTAACAGAGAATGCAACATAATACATAGCATAACACAAGGTACTGCCCCTAATAAATTTTTCCTAACATTCAGAGAATAAATCTCTTGAGCTGGTACAATGCAACACCTGTAGTCCCAACTACTCAGGAGACTAAGGAAGGAGACTCCATTGAGTGCACAAGTTCAAATGCAGCCTAGGCCAAGGTAGCAAGATCCCATATCAAAAAAAAAAAAAAGAGTAAATCTTGCTGGACACAGTGGTTATCCTGTAATCCTAGCTACTTGAGAGGCTGAAGCAGAAGGATCACAAATTTGAGGTCAGCCTCAGCAGTATGTCAGATAAGTTTCTCAAAATTAAAAATAAAAATAACTAGAGGCTTAGCTCAGGGGTAGAATGTTCTACAGTTCAATCCCCAGTACTGCAGAAAAAAGAATACATCCAGGGCTAGGGTTGTGACTCAGTAGGTAGAGCACTCGCCTAGCACACGCATGGCCAGGGTTCGATCCTCAGTACCACATAAGAATAAAGGCATTGTGTACAATTAAAACAAATACACACACACACACACACACACACACACACACACACACACGGGAGAATACATCCATTACACAAATGGCCCCAAAATAAAAGCAGGTGGTATGCATCAACTCACTTTATGTGGAAGTAATATGTAAGCAATAAGATACCCACCACGACCAAGTAACATTGATCCTAAGAAATATTTTCATAATTAATCTTTGTGTGTGTGTGTCAGCACTTCGGATAGAACCCAGTAAGACTCTACCACTGAGCTAGATTCTCAGTCCTTTTTGTTTTGAGACAGGGTCTCACTAAGTTGCCCAGGCTCCCTCAAACTTACAATCCTCCTGCCTTGCCCTTGTAAGTAGCAGGGAGTATGGGTATACACCACCTGCCCAGCCATAATTAGTTTTTTTTTTTTTGGTACCAGGGATTGAATTCAGGGGCTCTCGACCACTGGGCCACATCCCCAGCCCTTTTTTGTACTTCATTAGAGACAGGGTCTCACTGAGTTGCTAAGGCCTCACCATTGCTGAGGCTGGCTTTGAACTTGCTTTGCCTCAGCCTCCCAACTGCTGGGATTACAAGTGTGCAACACTGTGCCTGGCCATAATTAGTTATCTTGATAGGAAAATTGTAAAATTCTTCAGAATATTCTCAGTAGACAGATAACATGGGCAATTTCTTTTACATATGCAAAGACATACATATCTAGCTAGATGCATGTATACATATATACACACACTTTTTAAAAATATTTATTTATTTGCTTTAGTTGTACACAATGCATTTTATGTGGTGCTGAGGATGGAACCCCAGCCGTGCAAGTGCTAGGCGAGCGCTCTACCACTGAGCCACAACCCCAGCCCCATACACACACTTTTTGGGGGGATGGGAATGGACAGTCTTTGTTGCTCAGACAGGTCTCAAACAATTCCCCTGCCTCAGCCTCCAAAGTGGCAGGGATTACAGGCAAAATGTGCCACAGGACCAGGCTTTTTTAATATTTTAAACACTCTTCCTCTTCCAGTCTCAAATATATCAGCATACCTCAAGGTTCTGTCCTCTTCTCACAAAACTCACTAGATAATTTTATCTATATCCATGCTTTCAATTCTACCTACATATAAGTTGCTAAAGTACAAATTAATATCCCCAACACTGATATCCACCTTTAGTGCTTCTCAAGTACCCACCAGCCTACTGGACATCTCCATTCTAAAGCCATCTTAAACCACTGTTAGTAACTCATGCTGCTATGCCTCTTTGCCACAACTTGTTACAATACCAAGTAGTGAAGCACCATTCACCCACATTAATAAAGTCAGAAAAGGAAATTAACAGCGATGACAACAAAAACAGCATTTTAATGAGCAAAACAGTCCAAATGCCCAAAAAAGAAGAATATGATGTCAAGGTGAAGCCAGGCGCAGTGGTGCACACCTGTAATCCCAGCAACTCAGGAGGCTGACAGGAGGTTCACAAGTTTAAGAACTGCCTCAACAACTTAGCAAGACCCTGTCTCAAAATTTTAAAAAATTTTTAAAAGGGGATTGGGATGTAACTTGGTAATAAAGCACCCCTGGGTTCAATTCCCAGTACCAAAATAAATAAATAAATAAAGATGCCAAAGTGGATTTTTTTGGGGGAGGGGGCTACCGGGGATTGAACTCAGGGGCACTTGACCACTGAGCCACATCCCCAGCCCTATTCTGTATTTTCTTTAGAGACAGAGTATCACTGAGTTGATTAGCACCTAGCTTTTGCTGAGGCTGGCTTTGAACTGCTCAGGGTGACCTTGAACTTGTGATCCTTCAGCCTCAGCCTCCCATGCCTCTGTGATTACGGACATGCTCCACCACGCCTGGCCCCCAATTCCCCCCCCCCGGTGGAATTTTGACAGCTATTAGATACAGCAGGTTCATAGCTATACAAGTATAAAATAATCCCATAAAACATATAAATTAATATCTCATATATACAACACAGAAAATACACTGGGATGAGGATACAGCTCAGTAATAAGGCACTTGCCTAGCATGTGCACAACCCTGGGTTTGATCCCAGCCCCACCAGGGGAAAATATAACACACTAAAATGTTGACAGTGATCACCTCAGATGAGGATAAAAGGTACACAAAGAAGCCAGGTATAGTGTCACATGCCTGTGATCCCAACTACTTGGGAGACTCACAGGAGGATCACAAGTTCAAGGTCAGCCTGAGCAATTTAGCAAGACCTGGTCTCAAAATAAAGTAAAACGCTCTGGGGGATGAAATTTAGTGAGAGAGCATTTGCCTAGCATGTGAGAGGCCTCGGATTCAATCCCCACTACTGGGGGTGGGGGGGGAGAGAAGTATACAAAAAATGAAGAAGCACCTTCACATTTTACTTCTGTATCATGTTTAATATTTCACATCAAAAATAAACCCTGGGGATTGGGGTTGTAGCTCAGTGGTAGAGTGCCTACCTAAAATGTGTGAGGCACTGGGTTTAATACTCAGCACCACATATAAATAAAATAATGGTATTGTGTCCATCTACAACTAAAAATATTTTTTAAATAAATAAATGAATAAACCAGGTGTTGGGCACAGTGGCACATGCCTGTAATCTCAGCAGCTCGGGAGGCTGAGGCAGAAGGATCCTGAGTTCAAAGTCAGCCTCAGCAACTTAGTGAGGCTAAGCAACTCAGTGAGAACCTGTCTCTAAATAAAATATAAAAAAGGGCTGGGGGGCTGGGGGTTGTGGCTCAGCGGCGGAGCGCTCTCGCCTCACACGTGTGCGGCCCGGGTTCGATCCTCAGCACCACATAAATACATAAATGCATTGTATTGTGTACAACTAAAGTAAATAAATAAACATTAAAAAAAAAAAAAAGGGCTGGGTATGTGGCTCAGTGGTTAAGCACCCCTGGGTTCAATCCCCAGTACCAAAAAATAAATACATAAATCAGGCACAGAGGTGCACACCTATAATCCCAGTGACTTGAGAAGCTGAAGCAGGAAAGATTGCAAGTTCAAAGCCAGCCTCAGCAATTTAGCAAGGCCCTAAGCAACTTAGTGAGACCCTGTCTCAAAATAAAAAATAAAAACAAAAAAGGGCTAGGGATGCGGCTCAGCTATAAAGTGTCCCTTACTTCAATTCCAGGTACAAAAAAACAAAAAGAATATACTATCAGGCATGGTGGCACATGCCTATAATCCCAGAAACTTGGGAAACTATTCAAGGTCAGCCTCTGCAACTACAACTTATCAAGACACTCTCAAAATAAAATATAGATGTAGCTCAGTGGTAGAATGCCCTGTGTTCAATCCCCAGTAGTGCCAATAAATAAATAAGCAAACAGATCCTTGCACAGAACACCTCTACGATGTCCTGGGCATGGCTTCTACTTGTTGTAAACAGTTCCCTTAGTGGGTTTTCACTTTTTGTTACAGGGTCAGTCTACGCAGTTTTCACAGGTAAAAGATATACCCTGGACATGGGAGGTGTTAAGCCAGGACTGACAGAAAGGTTTTCCAATTTCCTAATGCAAAATGCAAGTTGAGCCGGGCGCGGTAGCGCACGCCTGTAATCCCAGCACTTTGGGAGGCTGAGGCAGGAGGATCGCGAGTTCAAAGCCAGCTTCAGCAATGGTGAGGCACTTAGCAACTCAGTGAGACCCTGTCTCTAAATAAAATACAAAAAAGGGCTGGGGATGTGGCCCAGTGGTCAGCTGCCCCTGAGTTCAATCCCTGGTACCAAAAAAAAAAAAAAAAATGCAACTTGACATTCTTTTCCAAGAGGAATCCTCAGCAGATAAACTGAAATGTCCTCTACAGAAGAAACACACAAAATGGGTCAGTCAGAAGAAATTCAAAAGAGAAACCAATGTGCAGTCAATTTTCAGAGGGCCATCACTGGTGAATCTCTCATGGAAATAATGGCCAATAGGAATCAGAAACCAGAAGTTAGGGGCTGGGTTGTGACTCAGTGGTAGAGCACTTGCCTGGCAAGTGTAAGGCACTGGGTTAGAGTCTCAGCACCACATAAAAATAAATAAATAAAGGTCCGTTGACAATTTAAAAAAAATATTTAAAAAAAAAAAAAAAGAAGAAAGAAAGAAACCAGAAGTTAGAGAGGTTCAATGACAGCAAGCTATCAGGGCTGACAAGGAAGCAAAAGCAGCTAAGCAGGATCTAAAAAGACAGCAATGGCTGTTACTAAGTAAGGATCCCACAAAGGCAGCTCCTAAGCAAAATTGTGAAGCCTGTGAAGGTGTCTGCTCCCCAAGTTGATGGAAAACACTAAATTGGCAGATCAGATTTTAAAATAAAGATATATACAGGGCTGACAACAGTCCAGTACATATGTGCAGGGCACAGTGGCTAATACAACCTGTAATTTTCAGCTACTTTGGAGAACTGTGACTGGTGGCACAGGAAAGGTCTTCTTTTTTCAACAGCAGCCTGGGCATCAAAGGAGATAAAACCCAACCCCAAAGCATGACCCCCCCCCCCATATTTACATGTATGTAATAGGCACAATCACACTCAATATACATAACATACACATCATATGCTTCTTGACCCTAATGCAAAAAAAAATATGGCAATAGGAAAAAAAAAAAAAAAAAAAAAAAAATTAAAAAACTAAAAATATAAATAATAAAAGCTCAATGACGATTTGGATTTATGTTTACAAAAACGATTAACTTGTACCCAAATGCTCCATAGGGCATTTTGTAAACATCAACTATGCCACAGTCGATAGGACACCACATAAATTTTATCAAAATAAATGGGAATAATCAAATTGTGGTATATTTGCATGGGGTACATATTATACCAGTCGGGCTGGGGCTGGGGCTCAGCGGCAGAGCACTCGCCTCGCACGTGCATGGCCCGGGTTCAATCCTCAGCACCATGTAAACATAAATGCATTGCATTGTGTACAACTAAAGTAAATAAATAAATAAATAAATAAAGATATATACAAACAAACAAATCCAGTACATATGGCTGGGCACAGTGGCAAACACCTGTAATTTCAGCTACTTGGGAGACTGAGACTGGAGGACAGAAAGTTCAAGAGCAGCCTGGGCAACAAAGATAACCCCAACAAAGCATGACCCCCCCCCATATACATGTATGTATATGCACACACACATATACATACATACACACATATTCTTTAGACCTATGCAAAATGCACAGGAAAAGCTCAAAGAGAATCTGGATATGTTTACACGATAACTTGTACCCAAATGCTCATAGCATTTGTCATAACAGCCAAAGTAGACACAACATAAATTTATCAAATAATGAATAAACAAAATGTGGTATATTTGCATGAGACTATTATAGTCAACCATAGAAAGAAAGTACTGACAAATGCTACAGCATGGTTGAACCTTAAAAATATTAAGCTAAGTGAAAAAAGCCAACCACAGAAGTCCAAATATTGTTGATGTTGATTTCTCTTTTTTCTTTTTGTGTGCATGTGTGGAACTAGGGATTTAACTGGATGTTCTACCACTGAGCTACACCCCCAGCCCTTTTTTTTATTTTTCATTTTGAGACTGGGTCTTGTTAAATTGCTGAGTGTTTCTGCCAAGATGCTGAGTCTGGCTGTAAACTTGGGATCCTACTGCCTCGTCTTCCAAGTGACTGGGTTGACAGGTGTGTGCCACACCACCACAGCCTACTGACTTCATTTAAATGAAATGTCCGAAAAAGAAAAACCTACATAGACAAAATAGATAGGGGGTTTCTCTTTTTGGTAGATGAAAATATCCTAAAATTATACATCGGAAATGGTTGAATAGGTCTAAATAAACTAAAAAACTACTCAGCTGTGTATTGTAAGGGTAGGTTATATTAAAACTGAAATGATTTAGACTTTAGTATATGTAATTTTTTTTTAATGAGCCTAAATTAGTCTTTCAAAAACAATTATTTTGGGCTGGGGTTGTGGCTCAGCGGCAGAGCGCTTGCCTCACACATGTGTGGCCCGGGTTCGATCCTCAGCACCATGTACACATAAATGCATTGCATTGTGTAAAACTAAAGTAAATAAATTAATATTAAAAAAAATTATTTTGAAGCCAGGTGTGGTGATGCATGCCTGTAATCTCAGAGGCTTGGGAGGCTGAGGCAGGAAGATGCCAAATTCAAAGCCAGCCTCAGCAACTTAGCGAAGCCCTAGCAACTCAGTGAGACCCTGTCTCTAAATTAAATATTAAAAAGGGCTAGGGATGTGCTCAGTGGTCAAGCACCCCTGGGTTCAATCCCTGGTACCAAAAAAAGAGAAGAGTAAACAAGTACAGGTATGTGCCACTGTGCCCAGTGATATTTGCCTATTTCTCAACCATCATCATAAAAGACACCACAATAGAAACCTTTCTTAACATAAAATCTCTTAGAACAGTGACTACTGTTCTAAGAGATTTAATACTAAGTTTAATACTAAGCACTTAGTATTAAAGTAATAATTAACTGTAATATTTCTAATGTAATATATTACCAAAAAAATCTATTATTAAAAAAAGAAAATATTTCCTTAGTTACTCCTGGTTTCACCTACTCCACTTTCATATTCTCATTCCTTTCAGCTTCAATAATCACACTCCCCACACCCCCCTTCCCTGGTGATGCTGGGGATCAAACCCAGGGCCTGGGACATGCAAGGCAAGCATTCTAGCACTGAACCATATCCCAAGTCCAATTACATTAATTCTAAATATTCAATTACATACCTTGAGTCAGTAGTTCTCAACATTTGGTATAGGGACCCTTGGGATTCCACAGGCCCTTTCAAGGAGTTCCTGAGATCAAAATCATACAAGGGTAAAAGATCAACACCTAGCATGTGCAAGGACCTGATTTCAATCCTCAGCACAGCACACCAAAAGTACAAAACAGACCAATGAGGTTTTTGTTTTTTATTTGCTTTAGTTGTACACAATGTGTTTTATTCAATGAGTTTTATTTGTACATGGTGCTGAGGATCGAACCCGGGTCGCCCACGTGCTAGGTGAGCGCTCTACCGCTGAGCCACAATCCCAGCCCCAGACCAATGAGTTTTAATGTAGCAGTACAAAAGTATACAGAAAAAGTTTCAAATTCCACATTGTAACTTAACCTTTAAAATATTATATCTTGCCTGCACGCCCCCCGCCCTCCTTAATCTCAAACAGCTCTAGAGGCTGAGGCAGGAGAATTATGAATTCAAAGCCAGCCTCAGCAAAAAGCAAGGCAGGCGCTAAGCAACACAGTGAGGCCCTGTCTCTAAATAAAATACAAAAAAGGGTTGGGGGAGCTGGGGTTGTGGCTCAGCGGCAGAGCGCTCGCCTCGCACATGCGCGGCCCGGGTTCGATCCTCAGCACCACGTAAACATAAATCCATTCCATTGTGTACAACTAAAGTAAATAAATAAATTAAAAAAAAAAAAAAGGGTTGGGGATGTGGCTCAGTGGTCAAGTGCCCCTGAGTTCAATCTCTGGTACCAAAAATAAATAAATAAATAAAAATAAAACATTACCACATCTTGAGTTCTGTTGTAGTATCAAAGAAAAATATCACAATTATATGAAAAAGTTATTAAAATAACCTTCCCAACATACTGACGTGAAGCTGGATTTTTCTTCATATACTCCAACTCGAATATATAACAGCTTGAACACAGAAGCTGATTGGAGGGAGAATCCAGCTGTCTTCTCTTAGGCCAAATATTTAAGATTTACCAAAATGTAATCCAGCTACCATTCTTTTACTAATTTTTTTAAATATTTATTTATTTGCTTTAGTTGTACACAATGCAATGCATTATATGTTTATGTGGTGCTGAGGATCGAACCTGGGCCACACACGTGCTAGGTGAGTGCTCTACCGCTGAGCCACAACCCCAGCCCCTACTAAATTTTTTATTATAGTTGTTTTTCATTCAAAAAGTTACTTACATTAATCTGCAATTTATTATGCATACTAGTAATATACAATTTTTAAAGAAAATAATGGGATCCTGAGTCCAAAGTTTAAGAACCACAACATTAAAGTAATATTTTTTTTTAATTTTTTTTGTAGTTGTAGATGGACAGCATGCCTTTATTTTTGTTTCATTTTTATGTGGTGTTAAGGATTAAACCCAGTGCCTCACACATGATAGGCAAGTGCTCTGCCACTGAGCTCTAAAGTAATATTTAATATCTTATTTTTAGTTACCTTGAGTTTTTATCTAGAGGATATAAGTCTTGCTTTCTTTGAATGTAGTGTAATGCAGTTTGAGCTTAAAATAAAGCTGCCGACTCCCTCAAAAATAAAAAATGACAGCTAACCCACAAGAATGGGATCCTAATTTGAATAAGATATACTCCATATATGTATAATGTCAAAATATACTCTACTGTTACGCATATCTGAAAAGAATATTTTTAAAGTTAAAAAAGCTAACAGAAAGCTACATTTGCAAATATAATTGGTCACATAATATAAAGCTATAATATAGAACTTATGAAGGAATAGAGCCAAAGAATTTTTCACTGACAATGCGTTTTGGAAAGGTTAACAAGTTGGTTTCTATAATATAAACTTATCACCTTCAGTAGAGATTATTCGAAGAACTCTATGTGGAACATAAGTCTGATAATAAAATCATGAAAAAATATTTAACTAGTAGAAACAAACCCATTATTTTGAAATAGGCAACACTGGTCACCTTCATTATTAGAATAAATACAATCAGGTCCCTGTTTTAATGAGCTAAAAAGGGCCATCCAGCAAAGGGTACTAAAGGCATTCCTTAATTAGAATTCTTTTTTAGTTCTTCTGTACAGCATATCAATTTAAATGCCAGCACAAAACCCTGTACTGGCTACATATTTAAAAAAATAATTTGTTCACTACTGAATTATATCAGTGATTGAGCAATGCAAAATAACATTCTCCTCAGAAAAGAATGATTAAGATGGGTAATAGCTCCTCAGCCAGGCAAGTTTTGTTCAAAGAACCTACTTGCAAAGTCACACACCTGACCTAAGAGCTATGTTCTGCCTAAAATGAAGAAGTGGCTCTATTAAAGATCTAGTTTTCTCATTTCCTCCCATGGTATAGGCCTGAATTTGCAGTTTCCAAATTAAGGACTTTTAAAGCACTTCTCATCCTACTCTCTGGAGGAATTCCACTGGTACCCAGGTGGTGAAAATTTTTAAGTTTTTCAGTTAAGGAAAAAATATTGCATTCCTCGCGGTGCCCGGTGTAAAGCAGCAACTAAGGACCTGATCAGAGGAGAAGCTGAATATAGCATGGTTTTCCTGCACCCTCCATGTTTACTCCCGGAATTTTATTTTTTAGTGTTAGGAATTGAACCCAAGCCCTTGTGCATGCTAAGCACATGCTCTAATCCAGTTTTTAAAAAATTAATGTTTATATGGAGAAAACGCCGCCCACGTCTAATTATTTCATTAAGTGGCATTTTTGTTTTCTGCTACTTTATTAAAATATAATTTTCTAATACTAGATACGCTAAAATTACTTCCTGCTTAAGAAAAGAAAAACCTCATTTAATCTAAGACTACAGAAAACATGGTTCATAGTACTTCTCAAACATCAAGGTTTTAATTCCTTCCTCCTCCTCCTCCTCCTCCTCTCTCCCCGCCCCCTCCCACCCCCAGGAAAATTCTACATGCGACGCACTTTCACAACGCATCATTTAGACGTGGGTGCTTTTACTTTTTGGACATGCTATCCCATTCTGTCTGTGCAAAATACATCCCCATGAAAAAAATATTCTTGAGAACAGTGATAAAAATTAGGAACTCAATTCCCTCTTCCCGCATCTATCTCTATAAACTTCACTATGGCCCTCAACGCACCCAATACTACTCCAAAGCAGCCTTACCTGTGCCCAGACCGCCCGTCACCCCACCCCAACCAAAATTACTCCATGACCTTGGGCCCGGGCCACCACACCCCTCCCAAGCTAAAGAATGTAAAACCAAGATCCCCTCCTCCCATCCCGACCCGCAGACCGCAGAGGCCTCAGGGCTCATGCAGGTCAGCGGACTGTGGCGGGGACCGGAGAGCCAACCGCAGGAACCGCAACCCCCGGGCTGGTGATGAGGCTACCTAGAGATAAACGTCGGGAAGGACGCGGGGGCGGGGACGAGGCCCGGGGCTACCTGCAGGGTCGGTACCGACGCTGCCCCAGTAGGCGCAATGGCTGCACGCCACCTCTGGGCTCGGAAAGCCCTCAGTAACCCGGTTTCCGATTCGACGCTGTCGGGGCCCCTCAGTAAGCCTGTCCGCCCAGCAAGACGCGACAGGTGATGTGGCGACTGAGCAGCGGGGCGTGCAGGTCAGCTGCCTACCTCAGGCGACTGCGTCTCCGAGCCTCCCACCTCCCTCCCAGGGGCGCCGGGAGCCGGGACCAGACTAGGAAGAGGCGTGCGAAGGGTCACGACACTGAGACTGGCACAAGAAGAGGAGCCGTCTGCTCTCCGGAGGGGCTGGCAAAAAGGAGGTAAGGACGCGGGCTGAGGGACCGTCAAGAACTCTCGCATACCTTTTGCCTGGCCGCGGATCCCACTGGTGCCAACAGATCGCCTCACATCCGGGTATCCGGAGACATTCAGCTGCTTCTGCCGCGGCCGCCGCCTCCCCGCGGCGCAAACACCAAACTTCCGGCGACGACGGCTACGCCTCTCCCGTCAGATGGGAGTTACCTGTGACCGTCTTGGGTGCGCTTGCGCAAAGGTCCTCTTCAGCTTTAACCAGCTCAGCTGACGTGCCCAGAAGACGGAAGATGGCCGCCACGCTCATTGCGTGTCACGCAATTTTTCATCCCGGCCCCGTCGGCTGGGCGTCGGGGAAAGGCGAGCCAGCCTCAGCGCAGGCGCGGTGGGAAGCCTCGCGTGCGCTTCTCCGCGGGTGGGCTTCTCGTAGGGGGACGGTGGCGCCCTCTGGCGGCAGCCCCTTGTCCTCCCTGGCCCCTCAGGGTGATGGTTTCCTTTGGAAATGGGTTGCTACCGGTTCCCTGTAGGTTTCCAGTATTTTAATCAAAGCCCCGAAGTCTTTGATCTAACATAGGGACCAATGTAAAGAAGCAGAGTGGGATTAACCACCTATCTCCTTTCCCTGTACTGGACTTTAGCGTGTCCAGAATGCACGCTTTCCACCTTGTGCTCCAAAATACGAGAGTCTATAAGAAAATGTAAATTCCTGTACTACATTTATTCAGGATAGTTGTTCAGACAATGCTTTGGCTCTTCAAAACTTCTAAAAATAGAGCCCTGGGCTGGGGATATAGCTAAGTCGGTGGAGTGCTTGCACAAGGCCCTGGGTTCAATCCCCAGTACCACAAAAATAAATAAAGATAAAACCCAAGGTTGGTTTTGTCACTAGGATTTATGTTTTTCACACTGCTTTTAAACACGCTTTCTGTGCTACCTTTATTTGCAGAGCTGTGATAATAGGTACTCCACTCAGAAAAGAGGTGATGGTAAATGGGTTCTCCCCTTCCTGCCCTCCTTTTCTTGATGCCAAGTACAACCAAAATGTGCTCTGAAGTTTGTCAAGCCTGATGCTTTTCTGACAATACCTCTTCCACAAGACTTTAGTGAGCTGCCTGGCTATTAGTAGGGAGATTTTATGGATAAAGCATAGTGGTGGAGGCCATTTCTCCATTACCATATGTTGTGTGTTGTGTTACTTGGCAAAAGCCAGCCCAGTGTCTCCCCGCCCCCCTTTCCTGATGGTTTATGCTTTAATGGCTTATGATTAAATTGTGTGGAAAAAGAAGCCCTGGAGTAAACTGCGAAGGTAGCTTGGTATTTACCTGAGGATCTGGTGTATGTTTTCCTTCATCTTTAGAATCGTCGGACAACTAATGGAATTTCTTTTTTTTGTTGTTGTTTCTTTTGCACAGAGGATTGAACCCAGGGGGCTTTACCGCTGAGCCTCATACCCAAACCTTTTTATTTTTTATTTTGAGACAGTGTCTCACTAATTTGCTGAGGCTGACCTTGAAATCCTCCTGCCTCAGCCTCCCCAGTCTATGGGATTACAGGTGTGTACCACCACATCTGCCTGGAATTTCTTATAGTTGGGTAGACCACTTTAATAAGTTCTGACATACACACACACACACAGGCACACGCCTTTTTTTTTTTTTTTTTTTTTTGGTACCGGGGATTGAACTCAGGGGCACTCGACCACTGGGCCACATCCCCAGCCCTTTTTTTGTATTTTATTAGAGACAGGGTCTCACTGAGTTGCTAAGTGCCTCGCCATTGCTGAGGCTGGCTTTGAACTCACGATCCTCCTGCCTCAGCCTCCCAAAGTGCTGGGATTACAGGCGTGCGCCACCGCGCCCGGCGGCACACGCCATTTTTACAAGCATCCAATTCTCCCCAAAATAGCATTTGCTTCTGGGCTGGGATTGTGGCTCAGCAGTAGGGCTGGGATTGTGGCTCAGCGGTAGAGTGCTCACCTAGCACGTGGACGACCCGGGTTCGATCCTCAAGAGCATGTACAAATAAAACGCAAATAAAACGCATTGTGTACAACTAAAGCAAATAAATAAAAATATTTTTTTAAAAATAGCATTTGCTTCTAAGTGATCTATTCCACTGTTTCACTTTGTTGTATTAGTCAAGGAGCATGGGAATCCTGATAAATATGACAATATGAAAACATATGTATTTCTTTTTGGTACAGAAGTAATTAGTTGTATAATTCATATCTACAATTTGAGATGTTTTTTCCAAAATTAAATACACTTCTTTTCCTTCTTTTTTTTTTTTTTTTTTTTTTTTTTTTCTTTTTGTGGTTACCGGGGATTGAACTCAGGGGCACTCGACCACTGGGTCACATCCCCAGCCCTTTTTTGTATTTTACTTAGAGACAGGGTCTCACTGAGCTGCTAAGTGCCTCGCCATTGCTGAGGCTGGCTTTGAACTCGCGATCCTCCTGCCTCAGCCTCCCAAAGTGCTGGGATTACAGGCGTGAGCCACCGCGCCCGGCTTCCTTCTTTCTTTATTTATTCTTTTAATTGTGGTACCAGGGATCGATTGAAGGACCTTGCACTGAACTACATTTTTGGCCCTTTTTATTTTTTACTTTTCCCAGTCTGGCCTCCAATTTATAATCCTCCCACCTCACCCTCTCAAGTAGCTGAGATTTTACAAGCGTGAGCCACCGTACCTAGCTAAAGTCAGTTTCATAAATGTACTGTGAAAAAAATAGTATCTTTTTGGAAAACATGAACTTTGACCAACCATTACTTTTTATCATTTTGAAGAATATTTTCACTTCTGATTTGTTAATATCAGAGGTCTTACTTCATAGACTAATTAAAAATTTAATTATTCTGTAACATCTTATTTAACAAAATATGTTCTGCCTTCTACCTATATTTTCTTTTAGAGAAAAGTCTGCCTTTTTTTTTTTTTTTTTTTTCCTTTTGGTACCAGTGATTAAACCCAGGGATGCTTATTTTGAGACAGGGGCTCCCTAAGTTGCTTAGGGCCTCTCACTAAGTTGCTGAGGCTGGCTTTGAATTTGCGATCCTGCTGGCTTAGCCTCCCAAGTTGCTGAGATTACAAAAGTATGTCACCATGCCCAGCTAGAGCAATCTGTCTTTGAGCTCTGGAATTTGGGTCATTTAATTTGATTGTCTACTAAAAAATAATCATGGTCAACTGAATAAATTTCTTGCTTCCCTGAACTTTCAGTGTCTTCCAGGAAAGTGTAAAGAATTCAGGTTTTGAAAATATTGCTCAATGAGAACATTAGCATTTTACTTGTGGAAGAGTATAAATCACAACTGAAAGAAAGAAAAATAAGATTTAGTTCAGAAGGGATCTGGGATGAGCAAGAAAATAATTTTTTTTTCAGATAATCACCAGGTAGGAAGACATTTAATTTAAAAAGAGAAAGAAATGCTTGAAAAACCAGACAAAATATTAGTCAGATCTCTTTACTTTGAAAATGATTGAAATCCAGCTAAAACTAAGGTAAGCAATGTTTTTTGTAAGTACTTTATTGCTACCTTGACTGGGAGCTATAAGGAAACAGCTGACCTCAGGCCATCCTGAAACCTGAGGCTCAAATTATATCAGCAAGACACTCTACTAATGCTCAGCTATTCTTCTATCGGTATTAGCTTTAGTCTCAAGTAGGCTTTCCTGACAACTCAGCAAAGATTTCAAAAGCTTGCAATGAGCCAGGTCTTGTGGGTTCTTGATTATAATTTCAACAACTCAGGAGGCTGAGGTAAAAGAATCAAAAGTTGGAGGCCAGCCTCTGCAATTTAGCAAGACCCTGTCTCAAAATAAAAAAGGACTTAGAATATAGCTAAGTGATATAGTACCCCTGGGTTTAATTCTCAGTACAGAGGACAGGGAGAAGCTTGCAATAAACTGATTCCAGTAAAAAGTGAAGGCTCCATTCCTAAGAGCTGAGAAGTCCTGGGGGAGAGTTCAGATCAGTTCAACTTTGTCATGTGCCCATGGTAGAAAAAAATGCTGGAACCTAGATGTTGCATGTTAGAGCTCATACTATGGTCCTTTACGTGGTGATTGTCATTTACACAGCCCCTAACTCCATGTACTCTTTCTAACCTAAAAACTGTGAATGTAATCTCATGGGCTTATTTAAATTGCTTATTTTCCTTGCTGACTCCAAACTGCAGAATGTTCTTTTCTGCACTGCTTTTTTTAAAAATATTTTTTATTTACTTTAGTTGTACACAATGCAATGCATTTATGTTTACGTGGTGCTGAGGATTGAACCCGGGCCGCGAATGTGCGAGGCGAGCACTCTGCCGCTGAGCCACAACCCCAGCCCTCTGCACTGCTTTTGATGATAGAATAATCGCATTGCTCCATACATCATATTCTCCTTTACTTGTTCTTCTTCTTTTTCATGACCAATCTAAATCCCTACAATATGTATATGTGTGTGTGTATGTATGTTTTCTAATTCAAATAGAACAGAACAATCTCACTTTCAGACTGACCCTACTGCTAGCAGCAAATAAAGGCCTTTACTTTGTTGCTGCACTTTTGCTGCCTTTATTTCAGGACTCTCAGCAGTTTCCATACTATGAGAGAGTAAAAATTCTAAAAACACTTCAAGCTAGAAAACACAAAAATTATAGCAATTTGGTATAAATCAACTGACAGTGGCATTTCAATTTGCTATCTGGGAGACTGACACTAATAAATACAAGTAATTATGCTGGTCCCATGTATTTAAGAAAAGACAAGTAAGTGTTATCCAGACTAAAGAACTGCATGTACAAAAGTCTAGAAAGGAGCTTGACCTTGATGAATTGCAAGAGCTCAAATATTCCTATACTGTTTAGGGGAAAGGAAATAGATTAAAAGGTAGGCAAAGGGCTGGGGCTGGGGCTGGGGCTCCGCAGTAGCCCACTTGCCTGGCATGTGCGGGCACTGGGTTCAATTCTCAGAACCATGTATAAATAAATAAAATAAAGATCTATCAACAACTAAAAAATATTTTTTAAAAAGTAGGCAAATCTGGGGGCTGGGGTTGTGGCTCAGCGGTAGAGTGCTCACCTAGCACGTGCACGGCCCGGGTTCGATCCTCAGCACCACATAGAAATAAAGGCATTGTGTACAACTAAATCAAATAAATAAATATTTTTTAAAAAAGTACGCAAATCTGGATAAGATGGCATATACCTTTCATCCCAGCTATTCAGGAGGCTGAAACAGGAGGATAGCAAATTTGAAGCCAGTCGCAGCAACTTACTAAGACCTGGTATCAACTAAATAAATAAAGGGCAAAGGATGTAGCTCAGTGGCAGAGCACCCCTGGGTTCCATTCCCAGTACTGGAAAAAAAAAAGGCAAAGCTCAAAGTTGAAAGGGAGAAGTACTCTGTGCTTAGTACTAGGGATACTTCAGTGAACAATATATACAAGTTTTCCTTCCTTATAAAGCATATATTCTAATGGGGAAAACATTTAGTTATTTTATCAGTATTAATTGAGAGCACATGACTACCCATCTTGAGTCAAAACCACTATGATTTCCCGAATAATTTTCCAGCATAGGATGAATGGAAAAAAGTAGAGTAGCATGTGGAGTTTTGTGACCAGACCTTGGCACCAGGAATGTACCTGACTCTTTGATATTAGCCTGATATAAATCAGGTACATTTTGGCTTGGATGAAGTAACTTTGGTCTTGATCATTTGATACCCCCCATCTTTTGACCCATATCACAGGGATCCACCTAGTCTTATTGCCATCCAGGACCACAGTTCTGTCTTTGAGAATTGAATCTAGGGATGCTTTACCCCTGAACTACATCCCTGGCTCTTTTTATTTTTTTATTTTGAGACAGGGTCTCACTCAGTTGCTTAGGGTCTCCCTGAGTTGCTGAGACTGGCCTCATATTTGTGATCCTTCTATCTTCAGTCTCTAATAGACTATACTCTGTATAATCCTGGATCTGTCTCTTTCTTCAGTTTCACAGCACTTGGGGTTAGTTCAAAGCCAGCCTCAGCAATGGTCAGGCACTTAGCCACTCAGTGAGACCCTGTCTCTAATAAAACACAAAAAAGGGCTGGGGATGGCCCAGTGGTTGAGTGCCCCTGAGTTCAATCCCCCGTACCAAAATAAATAAATAAATAAATAGTAAGAATGAAACAAATATGATGATAAAGTAAAAGTATCCAACTTTCCATGTCAATGGAAATATTTTATATGTGCACTGTATCAGAGCTACCTATTGCTATTAAGTATTTATTATTATTATTATTATTATTATTATTATTATTATTTGGTACAAGGGATTGAACCCAGGGGCATTTAACCACTGAGCCACATACCCAGACCTTTTTAATATTTTAAGAGAGATAGGGTCTTTTTTTAATATTTATTTTTTAGATATAGGTAGACACAATATCTCTATTTTTATGTGGTGCTGAGGATTGAACCCAGTGCTGCACACATGGTAGACGAGCACTCTACCTTTGAGCCACAACCCCAGCCCCCTCGACCCCCCCCCCCCCCCACCCCCGCAGACAGGGTCTTGCTGAGTTGCCCAGGGCCTCCCTAAATTGCTGAGACTGGCTTTGAACTGGAATCCTCCAGCCTCAGCCTCCCAAGCCCCTGGGATTATAGGTGTGTCCCACTGGGCCCAGCTGCTGTTGAGTACTTGAACTGTGGTTATATAACTTATATAACCACACCCAAGCACTTTTTTTTTTTTTAATTAGGGGCTTATTAACATCATCATGGATTTTGGTTAATTTAAAATTCTCTGTCTTGAGTACTAGTTCTAAGGAAATTATTTTCAATAGACCCAGGGGTTACAAACTATCCATTTACATCCAAAAGGGAAGAATATTTCATGCAAGGGTCTGATTGGATCAGCTTAGATCCCAAGCCAATTGTGGTCAAGTAGTGGAATATAGATATAAAGGATAGAGTCAGCTTGCACAGGACCACATGGATCGCCAGAAAAATATTAGGAACTTTTGGGAAAAGAAGAGATAGAGGTAGAAAAGGCAGAACACAAATATTGATTACAGCCATGATACTGATATTGCAGTCCATGGACTAGGGGCTTCTTCATCAACTTGTTAAAAATGCAGAATTTCAAGCCCCACAACAACTGATTTACACTTTAAAGTATCCCTTTAAATTTTTAATCCATGCACATTAAAATTTAAGAGTTCTGGTGATCAAAGATGAAGTCCAGACAAGAGATACACTTTTTTTTTTTTTTTTAAACTACTGAGGATTGAACCTAGGGGTGCTTTATCCCTGAGCTATGTCCCCAGTCCCTTTTATTTTTATTTTGGGACAAGGTCTTGTTAAGTTGTTGAGGGTCTTATTAAATTGCTGAGATCACACCCGTCTACTGATACAAATTAAAGCCATAATTTTGGAGATCACTTAGCAGAAAAGTATCCATAAAGAGACTACAGCAGTTAGCCCCCAGGCACGCCAGTGGTTAACGGTTCTACAGAGAAGAATGAGCCATGGAAAGAGCCCTAAAAATAAGTTAGTGAGGCAGAAAGAAAACCATGCTTGGCATCCTGGCAGTCAAGAGAGGAAGGTGTTTCAAAAGCACAGTGTTTGAATTAAATGGTTGGGAGATGTTAAGATGAAAGTAGAACGTTTTGTTTCGGAGCTCGGAACTTAAAATGCGTATAATCAGCTAGAAGTTTTGATTTTCTTCAAGTACATTAAGTAATGCTAACGTTCCTGATATTGAAACCGAAATTAGAATTATCCTTTGGGCTTCCCTTAGAAATTCTCTTCGTTCAGAGCAAGTTCTATTCGGTGCTTCATCACCGCGCCCTGCTGTGCGGAAAGCCGAAGGCGACAGGCCTAAATACATTTAACGTCTTCAAATCTCCCTTTTGCCCAAAACGTCCTCCTAAACCAACCCTCACGCTTCCAACAGCCGCAAAGCAGTCCTCCAGTCGCCAGGGGCCGCCGTCGCACTCCTCGCGGCCGGAAGGGAGTGCGGCCCAGCGCGGCCTCGGGGTTTCCGCCGTACGCCTCAGGTTTCCGCGCGCTCTCTACGTCCGGAGCCTCCGCAGTAGGCGTTTCCGGCCATTCATAACTCTTAGTTGGTGGGTCTTCGCCTGTCTGATATCGTGCACTATCGGACCGAAAGGGTAACGGGGCCGCTAGGATGAAGCTCGTGAGGTGAGGATGTGACCTAGCGAGGTGGGACTGTGAAGGGAGGATTCGGGCCGGGGTCAGAAGCTGGGCTGCTCCGATTACAGGAGGCGGGAAACCGCGTGCGTGCGGCCTGCTAACGGCCTCCGGCGCCCGCCTCTCGCGCCCTTATTGGCGGCGCCGAGGGTGCTGGAGCCTGGGCTTGAGTCTGGGTCGCACCCGGACCCAGCGTGTCTTCTGGTAGGTGAGTGTGAAGGCCGAGCCGTTTCTTGCCACCTAGTGTGTAGAGGCCTTAAAAGTGCAGTGCCTGACGTCCAAGCTCGCTTTCGGTTAGTAACCACCCTTCATTGTGTGCTTGGTCCTAGTAACTTAGAAGCTGCATGAATGTAACTGGAAATACCGACACCTATGTGCAAGAGGAACTAATTCGTAAATTTGCGACTTTAAACATTTTTTACAGTCTCTAGACTTGTGATTGATTATTCAACCTACATTTCTTGTTTAGGATATGCTTTTGATTTGTGAAAACCTCCTAGTATAGGGCAGAGTCGTCATTTTAATTGTGGCTGATGATAAGGATATTTCTCCTGTGTGTGTGTATGTGTGTGTTTTCCGTTACCGGGGATTGAACTCAGGGGCACTCGACCACTTGACCACATCCCCAGCCCTTTTTCGTATTTTATTAGAGACAGGGTTTCACTGAGTTGCTAAGTGCCTCGCCATTGCTGAGGCTAGCTTTGAGCTCGCGATCCTCCTGCCTCAGCCTCCCAAGTGCTGGGATTACAGGCGTGCCCCTCTCTTGTGTTTTTTTTTTTTTTTTTTTTCCTTTTTCCTTTTTCTGTCACTGTGTCAGTTAATTGAGCCTACTGAAGACTTGGAGGCTCCTGGAACATAGGGGCAGAGAGTTACAACTAAGCCAGCAATTAGAATTATTTAGCTAGTTTCTTTTTTGTTGAGTCAAGGATTGTTGTGGTGGACTAGTTATTGGGCACCTGTTACACTGTACATAGGTAATAGAATTTAAAAAGCAGAATATCTGCCATTTTGGAGCCTCATGTGTAGTGGTGAAGACAGATGAATAGGCAGTTTCTATATTTGAAATAACAAGGTTCTCAATATTGTATTGTGGGGGCAGTTTGTAGAGAAGGCAATTAAGATTAATTTTTAGGGTCTCCCTTATATTTCCCCCCAGCCCGTTCGATTTTTATTTGAACTATAATAGTGAGTAAAAAGACTCAGAATTTGTTATGCCTTCTAGTCTTAAATCATAATGTTTTGAAGTTAACGTTCCTGTAGTGTACTTTTTGGCTTTTTTTTTTTTTTTTTTTTTTTTTTTGGTACTGGGAATTGAACTCAGGGGCACTCGACCACTGGGCCACATCCCCAGCCCTTTTTTGTGTTTTATTAGAGACAGGGTCTCACTGAGTTGCTAAGTGCCTCGCCATTGCTGAGGCTGGCTTTGAACTCGCGATCCTCCTGCCTCAGCCTCCCAAAGTGCTGGGATTACAGGTGTGCGCCACCGCGCCCAGCTTCCTGTAGTGTACTTTTTGATTCAGTTTTTGTCATTTAAAGATGTTGTTATCACAGAATTTTCTGTAACTTTTATTTCAGTTTATTTTATTTTTAAAAATATTTTTATTTATTTGCTTTAGTTGTACACAATGCGTTTTATTGAATACATTTTATTTGTATGTGGTGCTGAGGATCGAACCCGGGTCGCCCACACGCTAGGCGAGCGCTCTACCACTGAGCCACAATCCCAGCCCTTTTCAGTTTATTTTATTTTAATTTGTTTTCATTACTTGTACATGACAGTAGAATGCATTTTGACAATACCTACATAAATGGAGTATAACTTCTCATTCTACTGCTTGTACATGATGTAGAATCACACTCATCATTTAATCATGTATGTACATAGGGTAATAATGCCCAATTCATTCTACTATCCTTCCTAACTCTAAATCCCCTTCACTTCCTTCTGCCTAACTTAAAGCATTGTGTGTGTGTGTGTGTGTGTGTAGTTTGTTTTTGTTTTTCCTTCTTTTGGGTACTGGGAATTGAACTCGGGGGCACTCAACCACTAAGCCACACCCCCAGTCCTTCTTAATATATATATATATTTTAAGATGGACACATATTTTTGTGTGGTGCTGAGGATGGAACCCAATGCCTCACATGTGCAAGGCAAGTGCTGAGTTATAACCCCAGCCCCTTGTTTATTATTTAGAGACAGGGTCTCACTGAATTGCTTAGTGCCTTGCTTTTGCTGGCTTTGAACTCTCATCCTCCTGCCTCAGCCTCCCAAGCTGCTGGATTACAGGCGAGTGCCACCCTGCCTGGCCCCCAAACCATAATTTTTTTTTTTAATATTTACTTATTTGTTTTAGTTGTACACAATGCCTTTATTTTTACATGGTGCTGAGGACCGAACCTGGGCTGCACACGTGCTAGGTGAGCACTCTGCCACTGAACCACAACCCCAGCCTCCCAAAGCATGATTTTTAATGGTTATATTTAATCTTGTTTTGTATCTTTGGTACAATATAGAAGTGAAATTTCTTCTTACTATAGAATGCATTCTGTTTCTGTACCTCAGTTGGTTGGGACCATCATCTTTATCCTCATTGTTTTCATAACCCAGGAGGAGATTCATTACTTTTCTCTTGATCTTTCTGTTGTCTGATAAACTTCTAGTTTTGCCAGTTCTAATAAAAATGTGTCGTTATCCAGTTCTCTTTGTTCACTCAGTATGAATTTGGATACCGAAGGACACCATGTTTTGATTCTAACTTTTAGTAATTGGGAAGAATTCAGATAGTAAAGGCTTCGACAGAAAATAATTGAGTGTTTGTGCTTCCTTGGTTCACATAGGGTGAGATAATTGTATATTTTTCCAACCTGAAGTACCCTCCTCTCTTTATCTACTCACCACAACTGAGGTTTGCCCCTCTCCCCACACTCATGGTTTATTTCCCCTTTTGAGCAAAGTATTTTATATAATGAAATGCAGCATTTTATTTAAAACTACTTGGAAGGCTGGGGATATAGCTCAGTAGGTAGAGTGCTTGCCTTGCAAGCATAAGGCCCTGGGTTCAGTCTCCAGTGCCACCAAAAAAAAAAAAACTACTTGGAACATTCTTGTGTAAATCTTTTTTTGTGCACATAGCTTTCATTTACCTAAGCAGATACTTAAGGTTGGAGTTTTTGGGTCATACTATAGAGGTATAATTAACTTAACAAGAAGCTGTTTATCAGTTTTCCAAAGTGATTGTACCATTTTTTGTTTCTACCAGTAATATGTTCTATTTGCCCTTCATCCTCACCAGCATTTGTTGTTGTCAGTCTTTTTTAATTTTAGGCAGTTCAGTGGGTATGTAGTAGTATCTCCTTTTAATTTGCATTTTCCTAATGACCAGTAATGTTCAGCACTTTTTCACCTCTCCTTTGGTCATTCTGTTTGATTTTTTTTCCCCCTTAAATGCCCAACCCCTGAGCATGTTTCTAGCCTTTTTTATTTTGAGACAGGGTCTCTGCCAAGTTCCCAATCTGGCCTTTAACTTGCAATCCTCCTGCCTCAATTCCTAAGAAACTGGGACTTCAGGCCTGTGCCACTGTGCCCAGCTATCATGAATTAATTTTTAATTTTTAAAAATTTTTTTGGGCCGGCCGCGGTGGCGCACGCCTGTAATCCCAGCACTTTGGGAGGCTGAGGCAGGAGGATCGCGAGTTCAAAGCCAGCCTCAGCAATGGCGAGGCACTTAGCAACTCAGTGAGACCCTGTCTCTAATAAAATACAAAAAAAGGGCTGGGGATGTGGCCCAGTGGTCCAGTGCCCCTGAGTTCAATCCCCGGTACCACCAAAAAAAAAAAAAAAAAAAAAAAATTTGGTACTAGTGATATAACCCAGAGCCCTTTAACACTGAATTACATCCTCAACCCCTCCCCCCCTTTTTTTTTGTACCAGGGATTGAACTCAGGGGCACTCGACCACTGGGCCACATCCCCAGTCCTATTTTATATTTTATTAGAGACAGGGTCTCGCTGAGTTGCTAAGTGCCTCACCATTTGCTGAGGCTGGCTTTGAACTCGCAATCCTCTTGCCTCAGCTTCCCAAGTGTTGGGATTACAGGCATGTGCCCCCACACCTGGCTTCCCTTTTTATTTTTTATTTTGAGACAGGAACTCACTAAGTTGCTAAGGCTGGCCTCTAACTTGTGATCCTCCTGCCTCAGCCTCCTGAGTCACCTGGATTATAGGTGTATGCCACATGCCCAGGGCAAATAACAGTTTGTGTTAGGATGCTAACATTCTTTGTAAGTATTGAGGGTATAGTTCAGGGAAAGCTGAAAATGCTATGCAGATTACTAATAGAAATTGATGCAGATAGCCTTTAGCAGATTTTCAGCATTTTTATCCTTTCAGCTCTATAAATTTTATTTTGAAGCGTTAAAGGTGAAAATTAATGGTTTTATTCCTATTTTTCATAGATTTTTGATGAAATTGAGTCATGAAACTGTAACCATTGAATTGAAGAATGGAACACAGGTCCATGGAACAATTACAGGTATGGAAACAGTTGGACTATTTAAATTTAGACACTTTGTTTTCTTTTAGCGCCCCACCCTCCCACCCCCCAATCTCTGCTTGCAGACCAGAATTCTTTTTTGGTTGCTTAATGAACATTATCCTAATTCTAGTATGTATCTGCAATTTTTTGTGTGAGTGAATTATTTGATTGAACTTACATGGGCCTTACCTTAAAGGTACTTATGCTACAACCAAACTGAATTCCCCAGGTATCCTGTTTTCTTGCTTTTCTGACTTTCTTGTGTGTGTTCTTCTGTATTGAATGTTTCTTTTAGAATATATTACAGAGCTTTTCTTTTCGTTGGGATTGTGTTCCCTATTAGATTGTAACATTTTTGAGGATGGAGTGTAGAGTTTCCATGTCTCATTATGTTGTGTAAAAAATATGTGGAAAATGAGGGGGAGGTTAGGAAACCATAACTTGATCTACATAAGGCAGTTAGTATTCTCATAACATTTTGGAATATTTTCTTTGCTCACGAACGGTTTTCCAAAATTTTGCAGAATTTCTTTCTTTCTCTCTTTTTTAATTACTGTGTTGGGGATTGAACCAAGGGCCTCCCGTGTGCTAGGCAAGTACACTACTAAGGTATATCCCCAGCCCTCAAATTGCAGAATTTTCAGAAGAATTGATGGGCCAAATGAAAGACAATACTCTTGGAGCATATGTTTCCATTCTTTAAAATACTGAAATTTTATATTTGTGAGGATTTGAGTAAACCAAGGAAAATATGAAGTATTAAACTGACATTACTTGTGATTATATAAGAACTTTACAAGTTGCTGTGACAGGAAATCAAAACAGCATAAGGTTGTGATACAGTCTTTGATCATACTGCAAAAGTATAATTGCTGTAATGTTGAAATTCTGTAACTACTGGGCTGGGGTTGTGGCTCAGAGGTAGAGCGCTCGCCTTGCACGTGCGTGGCTCGGGTTCGATCCTCAGCACCACATAAATATAAATGCATTGCATTGTGTACAAGTAAAGCAAATAAATAAATATAAAAAGAAATAAAGAAATTCTGTAACTACCTAGGTGCAGTAGTGCATACCTGTAATCCCAGCAACTCCGCAGGCTTGAGACAGGAGGATTGCAAGTTCTAGGCCAAGCCTCAGCAACTTAATGAATTCCTAAGCAAAAATTAGCGAGACCCCTATCTCGAAATTTTTAAAATAAAAAGGACTGGTGGGGGTTGAACCCAGGGCCTCCTGCATACTAGGCAAGCATTGTATTACTGATCCTTATCCCAAGCCCATGCATTACTGTTAATTTTTGCGGCACGGGGGATTGAACTCAGGACCTTGCACATGTAGGCAAGTGCTCTACCACTGAACTACATCCCTAGCCCCAGAAATTTCATAAGTAGTGGTTTAGTCTGTTCCCTCAGAGCACTGTTTTAGGTGTTATGGAGGAGACAGTGTTCTTTCCTCATTGGAACCCAGAATCTAGTGATGAAGGAAGACATAACCTAAATGATATAATGCAAGTTTTATCTAATACATAATGGGCACTTAATAAATGGATGTCCCACTGGGTGCAGTGGTGCACACCTGTAATCCCAGTGGCATAGGAGGCTGCCACAGGAGGATCCCAAGTTCAAAGCCAGCCTCAGCAACAGCAAGGCACTAAGCAACTTGGTGACACCCTGTCTCTAAATAAAATAAAAAATAGAGTTGGAGGGCTCAGTGTAAGCGCCGGTAGCAATCTGCCGCTTGGAACAGCAGCCCTGCGGGAGAAAACTCTGAGGCAGGATGGAAACGAAAAAGTTCTTTTATTCTTCTCTCTATGGCTTCTGTAACCTCTAACACCACACACACACTCCCACAAGAAACCACGGCACACACTCTTACAAGAAGCTACAACATATACACACAATAGCGTTAATCTGGCATGCTCTCGGGCACAGTCTCACGCGCCCACGCAGAATGGTGCCAGCCGGCTTCACCTCCCGGCGTAAGTCCCTCCAGATCCCGCGCCAAGTCCCGCGAGCGAGATTCTGGGCCAAGTCCTACGAGCGAGATCCTGAAGGCAGCAATGCCCGGGCATTTTTATGTAATCAAACGCAGTCTCAGCCAACTCTTTAATCAGGGCTTCTGCATTTCCCCCTTTTCGTTTTAAAAGAGGGGATGTTGTGGCTTTAAGGCGACAAGCCTTTTGTTGACGAGCCAAATTGTATAATATATCAAATTTTTTAAACAAATCAGCTGTCTTGAGTTTCATCAAGCAACACACTGAGTCTTGTAGACAAATATCAGCAAGGCATTGTCTCGCAAAGTCACAAACAAATGAAAGACCAAAATGTCCACCCGTCACAACACGTTGATCGAGGAGGCCCCATGTATGTAGAGCAGAGGCCACAATGTCGGTGAAGTTCCCCGATGCCTGAGCAGCAGGGATGTTTGGAGCGACTGGGATCCCTGTAGCTGTAGCAGCAGCTGTGTTTTTCATGTCTAGACAATACCGCCGGCAAATCTTCAGGGCCCGCTACCTAGAAACTCAAGCATTTATTATTGAAGGAAAGGCAGTGTTATTCTGGCACTGAGTCAAGAGGCGAGTTGTCAAGCTAGAAAACAGAACTATTAAAGTTGATTTGTGTTCACACACATTGCTGCTTGAGCTCCCGCAGGCATAAGCTGGCAAAATATCATATTTAGAACAAAACAAAGAAAGACTGAGGGTATTTACTGCATTAAAGATAGAGTAAAGAAAAGTTAAAGGCACTTTGGAAAAATAATTTGTTAGTTGGAACCATTGAGTCTCTGTAAACTTATATGAGATTAACTGTTGAAATAACTCAAAGTAATCAGTTTATAAAACAAATAAAGTTAATTACAAATAAACATCTGTATGTCAAAACACCAATACATCAGGCTACACAGCACTGGTCATATTTTTCGCTAAAAAGAAATCTCTGGGACACCTATAAATCAAAATTGAAGGTACCTTTACTTATTAAATTATTTACCTAAATTGAATATTATTAAACTTAAATGAATTAAAGTTATTTGGATCCATAGACATATATATATATATATATTTTTTATAAGCGCTTAGTTATCTGTGACGTCACACTGGACAGACACACAAACCTACAAACATATTTTTGTGACATCACAATTATATGAAATTTAGACAAATGGACAGACATAAAGACATATATAAAAAGAGAAAAAATACAATTGTGTGCACACTAAAGAGAGATCTCTTTATCTCGGCCTGGAGGAATGACACTTAAGTTGTGACTCTTTTAACCTGCCGGGCGCGGTGGCGCACGCCTGTAATCCCAGCACTTTGGGAGGCTGAGGCAGGAGGATCACGAGTTCAAAGCCAGCCTCAGCCATGGCGAGGCACTTAGCAACTCAGTGAGACCCTGTCTCCAAATAAAATACAAAAAAGGGCTGGGGATGTGGCCCAGTGGTCAAGTGCCCCTGAGTTCAATCCCCGGTACCACACAAAAAAAAAAAAAAAAAGGAGTAATAATAGTAGCAGGGAGAATGCCAAATATTTTAGTAGAAGTCTTAAGTCCTTGAAGCATAAGTTTAGCCACCATGGAGGTATAAGACTCAATTATACTTTTAGGAGAGATGGGAAAATGTATCCATAATAAAGGCCCTTGTTGCCAAAATACTCCTGTGGGTGTATATTGTGAAGAAATAATAATCAATATCAGCAGTTAAAGTTAAATCAAATCTATCACAATATGCTCCTTCGATTGCTTTTTCTACTAACTTTAAAGCTTTCCTAGCATCAGGAGTCAATGTTCGTGATGAAGATGGATCAGGGTCCCCGCGAAGAATGTCAAATAAAGGTTTTAGTTGGCCAGTAGTGAGGTTTAGTGTAGGGCGAAGCCAATTAATGTCTCCCAGTAGTTTTTGGAAATCATTGAGGGTGGTCAGATGTTCTTTATTTATTAAAATTTTGGGGGGGTCTAACAAAGGTATCCATGATTTTAAATCCTAAATATAATATGGGAGATCTGGTTTGAACTTTTTCTTCTGCTATATATAATCCATATATTTTTAAATTTTCTACCACATCACTGAATATATTAAATAAGATTTTTTGATTAGGGTGGGCCAGTAAAACATCATCCATGTAATGTAGACACATGAGGTTTGGATATTTATTTTTAATGGGTTGGATAGCCTTGTCCACATATATTTGGCATGTGGTGGGGCTATTGGCCATTCCCTGTGGCAAAACCTTCCATTGATATCTCTGATCAGGGCCATTATTGTTAATAGAGGAACTGAAAAAGCAAACCTGGGAGCATCTAGAGGATGTAGGGGAATGGAAAAGAAACAATCTTTTATATCAAGAGTAATAAGATGGAAATTTTTTGGAATAGCTACAGGATTAGGAAGTCCAGGTTGAGTCCAGGGCCCATGATTTGCATGGTTTTATTAATTTCTCTAAGATCATGTAACAATCGCCATTTTCCTGATTTTTTTCTTGATCACAAATATGGGGGAATTCCAGGGAGAGGTGGAAGGTTCTATATGTCCTGCTTCTAGTTGTTCCTGAACTAGTAGGTGGGCCGCTTGTAATTTCTCTTTAGATAGGGGCCACTGAGGGACCCACACTGGCTTATCAGAAAGCCGTGGTATTTTCAAAATTATTTTCTCAGTGGCCCCGAAGAAAAATATCTTTTTCCTTTATGATAATGATTTCTTTTAGGGTTAAGCTTACCCTGTACTTTTTTTTTTTTTAATATTTATTTATTTAGTTGTACATATTGCTTTCACATTTATGTGGTGCTGAGGATCGAACCTGGGCCGCGCATGTGCGAGGCGAGCGCTCTACCGCTGAGCCACAACCCCAGCGCCCCCTGTACTTTTTGATAATGCTTTCTTTTAGGGTTAAGATTACCCTGTGGGTTTTCACATTTAACACCTGCAGGCTTGGTTGCAAGGTGTACTCCCATTTGTTGTAAAATATCTCTTCCCCATAAAGTAACCAGTAGGTTAGGTAAAACATAAGGCTGAGACGTTCCTTTATGTCCTTCATCATCCTCCCATTTTAAAGTTACCGCACTTTTTTCTGGGAGGTTATTATATCCCAAGCCTCTTAAACTGGTTGAAGCTTTTTGCAGAGGCCAGTGCTTAGGCCATTGACGTTAATTAATGATGGAAGAATCAGCTCCAGTATATTATTAGTCCCTCCATTTCTATTCCTTGGATTTTTATTTTACACATAGGCCTCCTTGAACAGTCTCGAACCCACAAGCCATGGGTCTCGAGTCAGTGGAACAAAATCCTCTATTGTTCCTTTTTTGAGGCATACTCATTTTAAATGAATTATGTAAATTTGGAAGGAAAAGCAGCTGAGCAATTCTATCTCCTTGATTAACAGAACTTATACTTTGGGGTGAGCTAAGCATTATTTTTATTTCCCCTTTGTAGTCTGAGTTTATTACACCTGGGGTCACTTGCAAACCTAATAAGCTTTCAGGACTTTGCCTGAGAATAAGTCCCATAGTCCCTGAGGGAAGAGGTCCCCTGACTCCTGTGGGAATCAGTTGAACCCCCATTTCAGGTGTTAACACTATTCGGGCAGTGGAACAGAGGTCTAATCCTGCATTTCCTCCTGTTCCTCTGGCGAGGGAGTGGATGGGTAGTAGGGATTGTGTTGGGGAAGCATCTGAGTGGATGCTTGAGGATATTCCTCCTCTAATGCCTCGTACATTTGTGGGCCCCATGCCCCGTTTTTTTAATTCCTGAACAAATGATTTCCATGGATGTCAAATTTTGAATGGCATTCATTGGCCCAATGATTTCCCTTTTTACACCTGGGGCAGCAGACTGGGGCACTGTATGAGCTTGGTCTTATTTCTCTTTGGGGATTTTTCCTAGAATAGCCTGATTGATTATGATAATTTTGCCTGGAATATCCTGATTGATTATAATGTCTAGGTTGAGCCCTTGTGAAATTTTGAGGGGCAGCATCTCTCATAGCTGCTGCAATCATATTTCCTGTGACAAAGGCATCATTTATATCTTTACATAGTTGTATATATATGGAAAGATCCTTTTTATTTCTCCATGGCCTGATGGCTTCCTGGCAGTATTTATTAGCATTTTCATATGCTAATTGAACAACTAATGGCATAGCTTGGTCGACTTCTCCAAACAATCTACCTGCAGTTCTCAAAAGTCGATCAGCAAAGTCAGCATAGGGTTCATTAGGTCCCTGAATCACCTTTGACAAGCTACCTTGCAGATCCCCAGGTCCTTGTAAAGTTTTCCATGCCTGTAAGGCAGCTGCATATATTTGAGCATATACGCCTGGGACATAATATTTTTGAGCCTGTGAGTCTGCAAATTGCCCCTCTCCTGTGAGCATTTCTAGATTATGGTCTCCAAACCCTGCAGCTGCATTTCTTCTAGCTGTTTCTATACAAAGTTCTTGAAATTGTGATCGTCAAACCAAGTATTGTCCCCCACTTAAAACTGCTTTACATAGACTTTTCCAGTCTGAGGGGGTTAAGTTAAAGGTAATAAGGGACTCTAGGGCTGGGGTTGTGGCTCAGCGGTAGAGCGCTCGCCTAGCACGTGCGCGACCCGGGTTCAATCCTCAACACCACATATACATAAAAAGCCATTGTATACAACTAAAATAAATAAATATTTAAAAAAAAAAATAAGGGACTCTAGCATATTTAACGTGAAAGGAGCTTGGGGTCCATACGTCATTACTGCCTCTTTGATATTTTTTATTGTTTTGAAATCTATTGAGCTCAGTGGTTGAGTGCCCTTAAGTTAAGAATCCTATTCCCAGGTTGGGGTTGTAGCTCTGGTAGAGTGCTTGCCTAGCACACGTGAGTCACTGGGTTCAATCCTCAGCACCACATAAAAAATAAAATGAAGGTGTTGTATCCATCTATAACTAAAATAAGAAAAAGAATCCTATTCCCTCCACACTGACAAACCACTGTTAAAAGTTTCTTATATATGAACATATACAAACGTAAATAATTCATATTCATTTAGTCACAACAGGGACAGTCATACTTTCTACCATAAGAATAGCTGGGATTAGGGGGCTGGAGATAGAGCTCAGTTGGTAGAGTGCTTGCCTTGCATGCTCCAGGTCCTGGATTCAATCCCCAGCAAGGGGGCGGGGTGGGGGGAGCTGGGATTAAATTAAAATGACTTAAAATGTGCATCCTGGAACTGAGAAGGAGTTCATTCATTTCCCTCCTCTCTCTGCATGGATCAGGGTCCCCAAGGAAATGGAATGTATTATGAGCATATTAATTTTAGGAAAAAAGAGGTCTTCTTGTTCCTCTCACTGGAATGGAGGAGGAAAGGATTAGTAACAAGTCTCATACTAAAAATAATGGCTTACTGAAGAAAAATATATTGGGACAGAACACTCAGAAACTTCAAAACTCGGGTCTAGGGTTGTGGCTTAGCAGTAAAGTGCTTGCCTAGCATGCTTGAGACGCTGGGTTTGATCCTCAGCACCACATAAAAATGAAATAGAGGGCTGGGATTGTGGCTCAGCGGTAGAGCGCTTGCCTAGCACCTGCGCGGCCTGGGTTCGATTCTTAGCACCACATACAAATAAACGCATTGGTACAACTAAAGAAAATAAATAAATATTTTTTTAAAAAAATGAAATAGAGGTGTTGTGTCCACCTACAACTAAAAAAAAGTTTTAAAAAATCCTTTGAGGGGGCTGGGGTTGTGGCTCAGTGGTAGAGCGCTTGCCTACAACATGTGAAGCATTGATTGGGTTCAATCCTCAGCACCACATAAAAATAAATAAACAAAATAAAGGTATTGCCGGGCGTGGTGGCGCATGCCTGTAATCCCAGCACTCGGGAGGCCGAGGCAGGAGGATCTTGAGTTCAAAGCCAGCCTCAGCAATGGCGAGGCACTTAGCAACTCAGTGAGACCCTGTCTCTAAATAAAATACAAAAAAGGGCTGGGGATGTGACTCAGTGGACAAGTGCCCCTGAGTTCAATCCCTGGTACCACAAAAAAAAAAAAAAAAAGAAAAAGGTATTGTGTCTGCATACAACTTTTAAAAAAAAAAAACCTTTGAAACTTTGTGATCAAAAGTATTAGCAAAAACAGTAACAGTCTTTTAAAAATATAGTCAAGAGCTGGGGCTGTAATTCAGTGGTAGGACACTGATTGTTGTGCATAAGGCCCTGGATTTGATCCCCAGCACTGCAACAAACAAAGAAAAACAGTTTAAAAAAGATCTTAAGTTCCTAGTAATAACAAAAAATACCGTAGGCCTTATAGGACTTTATTGTCAAAACAAAGATGAGAATAGTTGGTGGAATGTGGTGTATGTAAGTTACAAAGACAGTGAGAGAACTGCCAACAAAAACCTTCCAAACTTGGAGAAGAGTACAGGGCATAATGGGCATATGTAACAATCAGGGCCCCTCTAGGGCTTGCTGTATTCACTTGTATAAGCATACCTAGCTATGTAAAACAGTAGTATGGTAGTAGGGAAAATATGAAGGAAAGATTGCTAATTTGCACTGATGTTATTCCCTAATGTACTCATTGCACATGTGCTAAATTCTGTCAAGAAACATGCAAAACAGTGATTTTGACAGATTAATTGGTTGCCTTAGTTATTGTGCTAATAATAATGGCTGTGCTTTTTTTTCTTCTTTAGGTGTAGATGTCAGCATGAATACACATCTTAAAGCTGTGAAAATGACCCTGAAGAACAGAGAACCTGTACAGCTGGAAACGTTGAGTATTCGGGGAAATAACATTCGATACTTTATTCTACCAGACAGCTTACCTCTGGATACACTACTTGTGGATGTTGAACCTAAGGTGAAATCTAAGAAAAGGGAAGCTGGTAAGTTTGAAGGATTATAAATGTTTTAGTATGCTGTTTTAAATCCTAATGCACTATTCAAAATACAACATTTATGAACACAGGTGTTGTTTTGTTTGTATATGGTTTGAAATGTCCTGTACTTGCCATGTGTGCATATAGTATTTATTATAGCTCTAAAAGATTATTACTCTTGTAATATATTGTCCCTTTGTGTATGGCCTGATCCTCCATCCTCTGCACACTAGAAGATTTGGAGATTGACTTTATGCCTGGTATTTTAAAATACCTTAATGACTTTGCATAGGATCCCCCTTCTTTGTTTTTTCTCCTCTGTATTGTTGTCCTGAGTACTTGGTGAGTTCTTTTGTTGCAGATATTCTTGTCCCTAATAGTTAAGAAAACTTACTAGTTAAACTTCCATAATTTCTTCCCTTTTGCTTGCTCTTTTCTTCCTACTTTGGAACCACCAAAAACAAAAACCACTTTTTTTTTTTTTTTTTAATATTTATTTATTTGCTTTTAGTTGTACACAATGCGTTTTTTTAATTTTTACATGGTGCTGAGGATCGAACCCGGGCCGCGCACGTGCTAGGCGAGCGCTCTACCGCTGAGCCACATCCCCAGCCCCAAAAACCACTTTTGACAGGTTTGGTTTGGCTTGGTTTGGTTTGGTTTGGTTTTTGGTGCTACAGGGGAATTTAACCCAGGGCACTTTACTATCTAGCTACATTCCCAGCCTTTTTTTAATTTTGAGACAGGGTTTCACTAAGTTGCTGAGGTTGTCCTCAAACTTGCAATCCTCCTGCCTCAGCCTCCCAATAAGATTACAGATGCGTGCCACCATATTGGCTTCTGACTGATTCTCTCTTTATTATTCTCTCTCTCTCTTTTTTTTTTTTTTTTGTATTGGGGTTTGAACTCAGAAGCACTCCATCAGTAAGCCACATCCCCAGCTCTGTTTTTTTTTTTTTTTTTTTTTTTTTTTTTTTGTGGTACCAGGGATTGAACTCAGGGGCACTCACCCACTGGGCCATATCCCCAGCCCTTTTTTGTATTTTATTTGGAGACAGGGTCTCACTGAGTTGCTAAGTGCCTCACCATTGCTGAGGCTGGCTTTGAACTCGCGATCCTCCTGCCTCAGCCTCCCAAAGTGCTAGGATTACAGGCGTGCGCCACCGCGCCCGGCTCTGTTTGTATTTTATGTAGAGATAGGGTCGCTGAGTTGCTTAGCTTCTCACCCTTTGCTGAGGCTGGCTTTGAACTAGCAATTTTCCTGTCTCACCTCCTGAGCCACTGGGATTATAGGCATGCACCACCATGCCCAGCTGATTCTCTAAGTCTTATTTTTTTAAAACTCTCTTGTTTTTTCTTTGCCTTTTTTGTTTTCTGAGTGTTTTTTTTTTTTTTTTAAGTTGTTGATGGACCTTTATTTTATTTATTCATATCTGGTGCTGAGAGACGAACCCAGGGCCTCACATATGCTAGGCAAGTGCTCTACCACTGAGTCACAACCTCAGCCCCTGAGAAATTGTTTGTTTGTTTGTTTGTTTGTTTGTTTGTTTCTCTGTTTGGTACTGGGGATTGAACTCAGAGGCACTTGACCACTGGGCCACATCTCCAGGCCTATTTTGTATTTTATTAGAGACAGGGTCTCACTGAGTTGCTAAGTGCCTCGCCATTGCTGAGGCTGGCTTTGAACTCGTGATCCTCCTGCCTCAGCCTCTCAAGTGCTGGGATTACAGGCGTACACCACTGTGCCCAGCCTAAGAAATGTTCTTGCCCTTATCTTTTCAAGCCTCCTCCTTTAATCATTTTTCATAGAATCTTGTTATTTTTGTGGATGTAGTGCTTTTTCTTTTCTGATAAGATTAATTTTAGTTTTGCTTTTTAAAGTTTTCTTCTGTATTTGGCATTATTAGATAGCTCGCTCTGTGTGTTTGTGTCTGTCTTCTGTGTATCTCTCTCTCTTTTCTCTCTCTGTCTCTTCCTCTCTTTTCCATTACTGGGGATTGAACCCAGAGGCACTGTACCATTGAGCTACATCCCAGCCCTATTTCCTAATTTACTTGGGGAAGGGGATACTGGGGATTGAACCCAGGGGCACTTAACCACTGAGCCACATCTCCAGTCCTTTTTATATTTTCGTTAAAGACAGGGTCTTGGTAAGTTTTCCAGTCTGGCAGCCTCCCAAGTCTCTGGAGTTACAGGCATGACAAGGTTGGACTCCTCAACTAGTGTGAGTCTCACTGTGAAGTTGTCCCAAAGTAAATTGGGTTCTTCATTAGGAGACCCAAAATTTCAGGATCTAGAAGTCTTTTGTAGAGCTGTTTTTCTCAGCTCTGCTTCTTTCAGCCAGCACTATAGAAATAGGGCTAGGGGGCTGGGGTTGTGGCTCAGCGGTAGAGTGCTTGCCTAGCACGTGTGCAGCCCTGGGTTTGGTCCTCAGCACCATGTAAAAATAAATTAAATAAAGGTTTAAAAAAAAGAAAAGAAATAGGGCTGAATGTTTTGTAGATATTCACTTAACATAGTGACTTTGAGGCTTTTTTGCTCTATGCCCACAAAAATATACTTTGCATCATGACCTGCTTATACCTATATCTGAAACAAGAGTCTCATAAAAATTTAAAAATTAAAAAGTAGTAGTCTTAATACAAATGTGCTTAAGTTTCTTATTCTGTTGTCTTTTGGTTTAAAAAAAAAAAAAAACTGGTTGTAACACATACCTTAAAAACCCCTTTCTCCCTCTCAGTTCTGTGCTATCCACTTTGCAAGTATTTTCAAGTCTGAAGCCTTCTGTCTCAAAGTCTTTTGATTCATTCTGCCTTTTCTTTCCTCCTTACCTGTTAGGGAAATAATGATTCACTTTCCAAGATGAGGAAGAGGAGTGCCAGTCTAACTGATTCACAGGAAGATTACCAACCATTTAATTTTTGTTAGTTTTCAGTCTCCTACTACAAATCATCTCATCCCCTCCTTCCCAGGTCCTAGTTTTTCAGAATTCATTTCCTTTACTAAACATTTACAGGGGGCTGGGGTATAGTTCAGTGGTAAAGCATTTATCTAACACATATAAGGTCCTGGCTTTGATTTCCCACCATGGGGATGGGAGGGCAGAATTTACTGTTCCATCTATGTTCTGACGAAATATTTTTGAAGTCTTTAATCCACTGTGTTTTCTCTGCTTTTCTTTCTTTCTCTCTCTCTCTCTCTTTTTTTTTTTTTTTTTCATGTGCGTGATGCTGGGGTTCAACTACTGAGCTGTGTCCCCAGTTCTCCTTTTCTATCATGAATAGTATTTCAGAAAAAAATTGGAGATAAATCTGGTTGATCTGCATTACTTTAACAGAAGACTTGACTTACTCTATATTGCTTTGAATCAATGGGTATAACTAGAATCAATGCAATGATTCTAGAAATTTTAGAATGCAGTCCACGTCAGGTATTTCTAATATTACTATCCAAAGATGAAATAAGTGTGTTTGTATGATAAGTCCTCTATCACTGTGGTATTCAGCAAGGGTTATAGTGACCAGGTGTCAGGGATATTGCTATATGAATTAAAGTGAAAGATTATGATTGGACTTCTAAGATTCTAAAGTTATGAGATAATTATTTGATATAGTATATTTAAATTGTCTTGGCTGTGAATTAACTTGCTTGGAGTATAGTGAGTAACCAAAAATCTGACAAGGTTTTCATGATCTGTTCCGCTGATATGTTCTCTTATTTTGATATCTCTTCACTTTTTTTTTTTTTTTTTTTTTTTTTGTTTGTTTTTTTTTGGTACCGGGGATTGAACTCAGGGGCACTCGACCACTGGGTCACATCCCTAGCCCCCCTTTTTTTTTTTTTTTTTTTTTTTTTTTTGTATTTTATTTAGAGACAGGGTCTCACTGAGTTGCTAAGTGCCTCGCCATTGCTGAGGCTGGCTTTGAACTTGTGATCCTCCTGCCTCAGCCTCCCAAGTGTTGGGATTACAGGTGTGCGTCACCACGCCCGGCTCTCTTCACTCTTAAATGAGGTCCAAATCATTTATGTTTTCTTTCTTTCTTTTTTCTTTTTTTAATATTTATTTATTTACTTTAGTTGTACACAGTGCAATGCATTTATGTTTACGTGGTGCTGAGGATCGAACCCCGGCCGCACACGTGTAAGGCGAGCGCTCTGCCGCTGAGCCACAACCCCAGCCCCATTTATGTTTTCTTTTGTTGTGAAAATAAGATATAAAGAAAAAATACTTTTCAACTTGACAAGTTTAATGGTAAATTCAAGTAAAACAAATATAATAAATAGTCTTTGTACCAGCAATTCTTCATTCTGCATGATAGGGGGGTGCATTTGCTCTGAGGTTTAACATGTTTGCGAGAAGCTGAGATTTCTTTCCTATAGCTGCTATAAAAGAATCTGGGCCTGGCTACAGGTGTAATCCCAATAGGTTGGGGCTGAGACAGAAGGATCACAGATTCAAGGCAGCTACAACAATTTAGCAAGACTGTCTCAAAAAGAAGGGAAGGGGGCTAGGGTTGTGGCTGGGTTGTAGAGCGCTTGCCTAGCATTTGTGAGGCACTGGGTTCGATCCTCGGTACCACGTAAAAAGAAATAAATAAAATAAAGTTATTGTGTCCATCTACAACTAAAAAAGAATGAAGAAGAAGGGAAGGAGGTCACTGGGTGTGGTGGTACATGCATGCCTATAATCTCAGCTACATATGAGATTGAGGCATGAGGATGTTAAGTTGGAGGCCAGACTGGGAAACTTAGTGACACCCTATCTCAAAAAATTAAAAAAGACTAGGGATGTGGCTCAGTGGTAGAGGTCCCCTGGCTTTAATCCCCAATACCACCACCACCACCAACAACAACAAAAACAGGGTTGAGGAGAGCTTGGATCTAGCTCAGTAGTAGAACACCCTTGATTTCAGTTCCCAGTACTAAACTACAACAGCAGGAACAAAAAAGGGCTGTAAAGTTGGGGGTGGCTTCTATGTAAATGCTTTGTGTGGTGACCAAAAGACAATTTAACTTGCTTTTCTTTTCCCTCAGTTGCAGGAAGAGGTCGAGGCCGAGGTAGAGGAAGAGGACGCGGCCGTGGAAGAGGAAGAGGAGGCCCTAGGCGATAATGTGTCTCTTGATTACTATTTGAAAGTGATAAATGACTTGAGATATTTTTTGTACAGGTTTTGTTTGTTTGTCAGTTTTTAATAAACATAAGTGTGGGACAGAATTGTCTGTTGACTATATCAAATTAAAATTCCAGTAGTTTCCTACACATTAATGAAATTAACAGTGAAAACTAGGCAATTTCATTCTTAAATGATAAGTCTTTAAATTAGTTTTTGTGGTGCTAGGGAATCAAACCCAGGGCTTTTACACACATTAGGCAAGTGCTCTGCCACTGAGCTACATCCCCAGCCTCAGTCTTTAATTTTTTTAACTGAAATTTTTTTTTCACAGTGTATATACATGGAATATATATCTCTATTTAACATTCATTGAATATGCCTTTTATTGTTTTACTCTGATTCTATTGCATGATGCCTGTTGGTGAAATACAAGTTATTTTTGGCATTTAAGAAAGTCCTTATGGAGTGGGGATCTAAAATTATTTCTCCTTTCCTCAGCTGATAGTCATCTAAATCAGAAGTCATTGATTTTTGTTGTCATTGTTAATGTTTTTTTTTTCTTCAGCTTTTTTGTAGGTCTTTTGAGTTGAAACTCCAGTTAATGTTCACTAGATTTGTGAGCAGTATTGAATCTGTCAGTGTGGAATGTCACTATCAGGGGCCTCCTTTATCAAGTACTTTTATAAGGCATCCTTTCAGAACAAAAGGAAAAGTAACTTTTTGATAGTAAAATAATTCTAATTTTTTTTTTAAAGAATTTAGTCTTGGGCTGGAGTTGTGGCTCAGCGGTAGAGCGCTCACCTAGCACGTGCGCAGCCCGGGTTCGATCCTCAGCACCACATAAAAATAAACGCATTGTGTACAACTAAAGCAAATAAATAAATTTTTTTTTTTTTTTAAATTTAGTCTTTATTTGTTTTTATGTGGTGCTGAGGATTGGACCCAGTGCCTCACCCATGCTAGGCAAGCACTCTACCACTGGTTAATAAGGATTTTAAATAATTGTTTTAGTTGAATAAACTAAAGAGGAAAATATGTCTCAGTAGATAATAGTTCCTTGTAAAGCTTACTGTGACTTGTCTATATGCTAAGCAAAGAAACTAACATTGAGGATGGCGGGGGGGCTAACCTATTTTCCTTATTTTTGATACACATTGGGTTTTAATATTTTAAATAAGGAAATTTTCTACAAAGATTATTACTTAACATAGCCACTTTAAATGGTTATAGAAGTAAAAGCCAGGTGTGAACCAGGCGGGCGTTGCCTATAATCCCAGCAGCTCTGGAGGCTGAGACAGGAGGATCTCGAGTTCAAAGCCAACCTCAGCAACAGCGAGGTGCTAAGCAACTGAGTGAGACCCTGTCTCTAAATAATAAATATAAAATAGGGCTAGGGATGTGGCTCAGTGGCTGAGTGTCTTGAGTTCAATCCCTGGTACCCACTCCCACACCAAAAGAAAAAAAGCCAAGTGTGTGTGCGTGTGTTTAAGAAGTTGACATAAGACTTACAGAAATGTATTTTTTCTCCTCCCATCAAGTAAATTCAAATACTTCCTGATTATTCCCATTAAACATCTATTGTTCATCAGTCACTGAGGTTACCGTGTCATTTTATCAACTCCAGCTGTGGTTAAACAGCTTTATCACAAATTCATGATGATTAAGACTACTGAAGGGGCTGGGGTTATGGCTCAGCAGTAGAGCGCTTGCCTAGCATGTGCGGCCCTGGTTTGATCCTCAGCACCACGTAAAAATAAAGGCATTGTATAGAACTAAAGCAAATAAATATTAAAAAAAAAAAAAAAAAAAAAAGACTACTGAAACTGGGTGTGGTGGCTCATTCCTGTAATGCCAGCTACTCTGGTGGCTGAGGCAGGAGAATTACAAGTTAAAGGCCAGCCTTGACAACTTGGGGAGATCCGGTCTCAAAAAGGGGACTGACGTTGTAGCTCAATGGTAGACTGCTTCCCTTGTGTGCATGTGGGGGGCACTGGGTTTGATCCTCAGTACCACATAAAAAATAAAGGTATTGTGTCATCTGAAACTAAAAAAATATATATATAAATAAATAGAAAGGGCTGGAGATATAGCTGAGTGCTAAGTGGCCCCTGTGTTCAATGGCCAATACTGGGGGAAAAAAGGATCACTTTTTTTTCGTGGTGCAGTAGGTTGAACCTAGGACCTTATGTGTGTGGGGCAAGAGCTATGCCACTGGGCCACATCCCTAGCCCTATGATCACAATCACCTTATATTAATTTGAGTAGTAATAAATACAGTTGGCCCTCCATACCCATGGGTTCTACATCTGAGGATTCAACCAATCCAGGATCAAAAATAATTGGAAAGAAATTGTGTCTATTGAACATGTTTTTTTTTTTTTTTCTTGTCATCCCCTAATATGGTATAGCAACTATTTAGCATTTAAACTTTATTAGATACAAGTAATCCAGATGATTTAAAGTATATGAATGGTTGGGGTGAGTAGCTCAGTTGTAGAGCATGTGTCTAGCATATATTGGGCCCTGGGTTCAATCCCCAGAGCATATATAGTATGTGAGAGACTGTACAGGTTATATGTAAATATTCAAAGGTTTTAGTCTGCAGGGGATCCTGGAACCAATTCAGGGACAACTGAATTAACATTGAGTCAGTGTGAAGAAATAGAACCAATGTATAATTTTTCTCCACAATTTCTTTTTGTCAGTTATTCTGGGCTGAAAGTAAGAGGCTGGGGGTATGGCTCAGTGGTAGAGTGCGCCTGGATTCAATCCCTGGACCACACACATTAAAAAAAAAAAAAAAAAAAAAAAAAACTGGGAGCATAAATACCTAGATCTCATTCTTTACCATCTGATCTGGTGGTGCTCCTATTGATTGTATCCTAGCAGATGGCAAGGGGGTGGAGAAGAGATTTGAAAGAGTCAAAAAAGATTCTGCACAAATAATACATTAGTTGGCTCCTGCCTTCATGGAGCTTATGGTCTCAAAGGGAAGCAGATATTAAATACAAATTGGTAAAAAGTTGGAAACTAACCAAAAAGTATTTCATATATGCCCACTTAAAAAGTATGTCTTGAGCCGGGCGCGGTGGCGCACGCCTGTAATCCCAGCACTTTGGGAGGCTGAGACAGGAGAATCGTGAGTTCAAAGCCAGCCTCAGCAATGGCGAGGCATTTAGCAACTCAGTGAGACCCTGTCTCTAAATAAAATACAAAAAAGGGCTGGGGATGTGGCCCAGTGGTCGAGTGCCCCTGAGTTCAATCTCCGGTACCACAAAAAAAAAAAAAAAAAAAAAGTATGTCTTGGCAACCTATTGTGATTTTAGTCAGATGTCAGATTTTAACCTTTACTTTGAGAGATTAGTGTCTAGGATGTTGCAGGATGAAATCAGTCCAGTAAGACAATAAACCTCAATGGGTACTAGGTAGAGTTCATTCCACTAGAGGTCATTGTTTCATTTTTATGTAAAAGGGCTCAAATTGTGTGAAGAAAAAACTTAAAACTGATTTCAAGGAAGCCCAGCAATGTTACAGAAAACAGATCAAGTATAATATGCCTCTCTTGTCCCCTGCACTCCCAGTACTGGGGGTTGAACTCAGCCCTTTTTATTTTGAGACAGGGTCTCACTAAATTGCTGAGGCTGACTTTGAACTTAACATTCTCTTGTCTCAGCTTCCCAAGCCACTGGGATTTCAGGTATTAAGCCTCTGGACCTAGCCCAACTCTTCTTGAAACAGGATCATGCTAGCTGCCCCGGCTGGCATCTGACTTGCAATTCTAAGAGCCTCAGCCTGGGATTATAGGGGTAGCTGGAATTACAGGTATGAGCCACCAAGCCTCTATATGATCTTAGTACTGCTGTGTTTATATTTTTTCCCCCTGTGCTGGAGATTGAACCCAGGGCCTTATGCATGCAAGGCAAGACTTGCTCTACCACTGAGCTATACCCAGCCCATGTTGTATTTTGTACACATCTAATACCTAAAGCTCAAGCTTTTATATTTGAAATATAATTTTATTTTTATTTTGTAGTACTGGGGCTTGAACCTGGCGGTGCTCTGCCACTGAGCTACATCCCCAGGCCCTTTTTTAGTTGTAGATGGATACAATACCTTGGCTTTATTTTTATGTGGTGCTGTGGATTGAACCCAGTGCCTCACAAATGCAAGGCTCTACCACTACAACCCCAGTTGAGCTATAACCCCAGCCCCATCCCAAGTCCCTTTTATTTTTTATTTTGAGACAAGATTTATCAAATTGCCTGGGCTATACTTCAATTTGTGATCCTCCTGCCTCAGCCTTTCAAGTAAAGTTTTATTACAAGTGTAGTCTGAAAGCCCCAAGAAATACCAGAAAATCAAATTTCACAGTATCTTTTACTTTATTGAGTTTTGCAAGAATGGCTATTTTGAAATGTAATAATCTAGTCAGCAAACAAAATTTACATAATCTATAATAGATACCAGCATGACATTTAATAAAAAGCTCATTCCTGAACATATAACCTAGATAGTACTTCTTAAGATAATGCCTGTTATAAACCAATAATGTACATTTTCTAGAGACATTAAAATATCTGATATTGTTCTGTATTATTTAATGTGAAATTTCAGTGGATCCAGACAAATTCTGTAAATGCAGGAACATGATTATGTTGTTTATTTTGTATAAGCTTTTGTTTGTTTGTTTTGTTTTGTTTGGTACCAGGGATTGAACTCAGGGGCACTTGACCACTGGGCCACATCCCCAGCCCTTTTTTTTTTTTTTTTAAATATTTATTTATTTATTTTAGTTGTACACAATGCAATGCATTTTTTATGTTTACGTGGTGCTGAGGATCGAACCCGGGCCGCGCACGTGCGAGGCGAGCGCTCTGCCGCTGACACAACCCCAGCCCCCCAGCCCTTTTTTGTATTTTATTAGAGACAGGGTCTCAGTTGCTAAGTGCCTCGCCATTGCTGAGGCTGGCTTTGAACTCGTGAATCCTTCCTCAGCCTCCCAAGTGCTGTGTACTAGGATTCGGCCCAGGTCCTCTACAACTGAGCTGCATCCCAAGCTCCCCACCCCTTTTTGTTTTGAAAGAGGGTCTAAGTTGCCCAAGCTTGAAGGAGCCCTAATTAGGAAGGGCTGTTGCAGCTAGCTGGAAGCCATAAGTTCCACCTGATATGTATGTGACGCACCTGTAGGCACCCGCAAAGCTGAAGGTATATAACCGGGTGAAAGCGGTCCGAGTTAGGAGAACGGAGATTCAGTCAGTCGGGCAGTCACTTGGTCGGTCAGAAGAATCAGAGCGGCCAGAACGTAGGCAGAGCAGTTACAGAAAAGAAACCAGATAGAAGACAGAAGAGAAACCAGATAGAAGAAGTAATGACTGGTCAGAGTTAGGCCGAGGCTCCTGAGGAAGACAGAAGACAGAAGAAAGAAGAAGGAAGAAAGAAGAGAGAAGAAAGAAGCTCTAATCTTTCTCTAAGCTAAGCTCTATCTTTCTTTACTCTAAGCTAAGAAGACAAGAAGAAAAGCTCTCTTTAATCTTTCTCTCTAAAAATCTTTCTTTCCCTCTCTAAGCTCTAAGAAAGTAGAAGTAAAAGTAGTAAAAGCTTAACTGCCTCCGAGAGTTTTTCCTCCCGGTTTTCGGTACCAGGCAGCTTACACAAGCTGATCTTTTTTTAAATATTTATTTTTTTAGTTGTAGTTGGACACAATACCTTTATTTTATTTATTTCTTTTTACGTGGTGCTGAGGATTGAACCCAGGGCTGGGCAAGTGCTTAGGTGAGCACTCTACCACTGAGCCACAACCCCAGCCCACCCAAGCTGATCTTGAATTTGTCATCTTCCTGCCTCAGCCTTCAAAGTAACTGGAATTACAGGTGTGTGCTACTACGTCAGACTTTCAGAAAGTGACATTTTTAAGTTTGGTTTATATATTCTACATATTGTGGGGAAGAATAGTATATAATGAGAGTGAACTTACTAGTTGTCAAATGTTGTTAATTGGTGGTATGCACGATAATTAACATGCTATAAAGTTCAGTGGTAGAGTGAATATTGAACCATTGTTGCTGGGTAGATTCCTGCAAGCCTCTTGTCACATTTTCATTACTTTGTTTTATGTGTGTTTCTTTTTGAAGACACTGTACCTAATATATAATGACTCATACACCAATTCATGCCTGAAGGAAACTTATCTGATACACTTATTTTATCTGAAGGGCACATCACAGCCTTCTTGAACTAAGGAACACCAGATACTACTACCCCTGGAGGCCATTTTAGACAACAGAACTGCCCCCAAAAAAAACACCTGGTTCTAAATAGACCATGAAAAGGACATTTGCCTAGTGTGAGAGCTGTAACAAGAAGGCAACCTCTTCTGGGAAGGTATAAGTCAGGTGACAGTGTTTGCTGCTCTGCAAGTGCCCATGCATGGCTGAAAGCACCACAAGTATTGATTTTGGGGTTACAAACAAGTTTAGCAAATAGATGACTTATAGAGTTTGTGAATAATTAGGATTTGCCATATACAACATTTTGGTAAGACTATGCCTAAGTAATTTAAGTGATTTGTTACCATAGTGGTTTTGGTTTTGGTTTTGCAGTGCTAGGGATTGAACCCAGGGCCTCCATAAGTATATGTTCGACTGCTGAGCTATGCCTTCAACTCTGTTAGTACCTAAAATAATAGCACATCTAAACATTGATGACTTAGATCTTGTTAACTATGAGACATCTAATCTGGTTAATTCGACTCAAATGGAGCCACATTAGCTACTACAACTACTTTAGAGGATTACGTGCATTGTAAATCTTCCAGGAGAGTAAAGATTTTTCATGTTTTCTATAACTGTAATTTTCTCTACTTTAAGAACTTGTGAAACAGGGCCCAGTAGCATAGGCCTATGATCCCAGTGGCTTGGGAGGCTGAGGCAGGAGGATCGTGAGTTCGTAAACCAGCCTCAGCAATTTAGTGAGGCCCTAAGCAACTTAGCGAGACTCTGTCTCAAAATCGGGTTCCATCCCTGGTACCAAAAATAAATAAAAATAAAAAATACATGTGGGCCAGTGACAAAAATCAGCTGCAGCATTTTAAAAAAATTCCAGTTAGAAAACAGAATAGTACCATATTCAAGGGTGGGAAAACTGAAACAGTGCAAATTGCCCCTCTTTGTAGATTTGCTACAGTTGTCCTGGTAAATTTTTCCTCTTTTTTTTTTTTTTTTTTTTTCCTTTTTTGTATTGGGGATTGAACTCAGGGGCACTCTACTACCCTTTTTATTCTGAAACAGAGTCTCACTAACTTGGTGAGGCTGGCCTCAAATTTGTAATCTCTTGTCTTGGCTTCCTGAGTCGCTAGGATTATAGGCATGCACCACCACACCTGACTCCTTTTTATTTGTTATTTGTTTTTAATTTGTGTGTGTGTGTGTGTGTGTGTGTGTGTGTGTGTGTGCTGGGGACCGAACCCAGGGCCTTGTGCATGCAAGGCAAACACTCTACCAACTGAGCTATATCCCCAGCCCTCCTTTTTATTTTTTATTTTGAGACAGAGTTTGACTAAAGTGTTTAGGGCCTCACTAAATTACTGAGACTGGCCTCAAAATTCTGAACCTTCTCCCTCAACCTCCTGGGTTGCTGGGAAAACAGGCATGCACTACTACACCCAGCTTAATTTAGATTTAATTTGCCATTGCCATAAAGGAATATTTTAACTGACAGAATTAATTATTCTTGTTAGCTGACAAACATTTGGTTGTTTGGTGCCAGGTTCTACACTAAGCCCTTTTATGTGTAATTTCTTTTAACCCTGAGAACAACCTTGTATGGCAGCTGTGATTTTATAAGAAAATTTATGCCCTGAGAGGCTAGGTAACTGCCCTGTAATTCCCACAGTGTTTTTGGTGGTTTGAGACAAGTTCTCACTGCTAGGCAGGCCTTGAATTCCTGGGTTTAAGCTAATCTCTTCAGTCTCCTGAGTAATTGGGACTACAGGCATATGCCACCATATCCAGCAGTTCCCACAGCTTTTAAGCAGCACAGCTGGGATTTAGATTCAATTCTTAAACAAAGAACCCTGTATTCTTCCACTGGAAGACTGATTCTGATGTTCATTCTGAAGAATGAAGAGGCCATAGGAGATAAATTGTTTTTCTAGAACAGAATGGAAAGGAGTGTGGGAATCTAACCAAACATTATAAAATGTTAAAATCAGAGAAAATTATTTTGATTCTCATTTTTTAGTCAAATTTCTTTCTTTTTTGTCTCCCCCACCACAGACACACATGTAGTGGTGGGGACTGGGATTTAACTCAGGGCCATTCTATCACTGAGCTACATCCCCAAACCTTATTTATTTTTTTAAGACAGGGTCTCACTAAGTTGCTGAGGCTGAGCTTGAATTTATGATTCTCCTGTTTCCTGCCTCAGTCTCTGAAATCACTGGAGATTACAGACATGCACCAAATTTCATTTTTGATATATCAAAATTAGGGTTTTTTTTTTTTTTTTTTTTTTTTTTTTGTGGTACTGGGGATTGAACTCAGGGGCACTCGACCACTGGGCCACATCCCCAGCCCTTTTTTGTGTTTTTTTTTTTTTTTTTTAGTTAGAGACAGGGTCTCACTAAGTTGCTAAGTGCCTCGCCATTGCTGAGGCTGGCTTTGAACTCGCAATCCTCCTGCCACAGCCTCCCAAAGTGCTGGGATTACAGGCGTGTGCCACTGCGCCCGGCTTTGTTTTGTTTTTTAAGTGGTGCCAGGGCCTTGAACATGCTAAGCAAGTGCTCTACCACTAAGTACACCCCCAGCCTCAACAGTAATTTATTTAATAATGCCTGGTGCTTTGAAGGTAGAAGACCATTTAGGGCAGGCTCATAGGAAGTTAAATATTTCTAGAAGGCAGTTGGTCGAGCTATCAAAAAAACTTTAGATTTTTTTCTGGCACTTTGATTTAGAATTCTATTCCAGAGAATTCAAGGGGAAAATATTGACAAAAGTTTAATCACCCTGTACCACTGAGCCACACCCCCAGTCTTTTTTTTTTTTTTTTTTTTATTGTTGTTGTTATTTTGGTACCAGGGATTAAACTCAGGGGCACTCAACCACTGAGCCGCTGGGATAACAGGCGTGCGCCACCTTGCCCAGTTTAATTATTTTTATTTGGTGTTACTTTCTGGCCAACTGAATTCCTTACTTTCTTGGACCAAATTTCCTTAAGATATATACTTTCCTTGAACAACCTAAATAACCATCCCTCTTTCTTTCTTCCTTTCTTTTTTTTTTTTTCTTTTGTTTGGAGGCAAGTACCAGGGATTGAACTCAGGGGCACTCAACCACTGAGCCACAGCCCAAGCCCTGTTTTGTACTTTATTTAGAGACAACTTCTCACTGAGTTGCCTAGTGCCCCGCTTTTTGCTGAGGCTGGCTTTGAACTCTCGATCTTCCTGCCTCTGCTTCCCAAGCCGCTAGGATTATAGGTGTGCACCACCACGCCTGGCTATTTTATTTCTTGAGACAGAGTCTTGCTAAATTGCCCAGATTGGCCTTAGAATTCTCAATTCTCCTGTCTCAGCTTCCCAGGTAGCTCAGATTACAGGGATGTGCCACCACTCTCTGCTAATAGTCATCCACTTAATTCTTTTATTATTATTTATTTTTTAATTAATTAATATTTTAGTTGTAGATGGAAATAATGACTTTGTTTTGTTTATTTATTTTTATGTGGTGCTGAGGGTGGAACCCAGTGCCTCACACTGTGTGAAGCAAGCACTCTACCATTGAGCTCAACCCCAACTCTCTTAATTCTTCTTGAGCCCAAGTTTTATGAGCTCTGCTACCTGTTGCTGCCTGTTTTAACAACAGAGAGGGGGGTAAAAAGATAACTTTTACTTAACTTCAGTTAAGTTGTAGTTATACTAACATCTGTATTTATCTGTCTGTTGAAGCACAGAAAGAAAAAGAAGAAAATACTCCTATATGGTACTTGGAAGTTGTTTTTGAATGTGGCTGGTTTTCCCCCACATTTCTTTATTGGTGCATTATAATCACATACATACTGATGGCATTGTTACATATTCGTACATGCACACAATATAATTTGGCCAATATCACTCCCCAGCACTTTCCCCCTCCCTCCCTGCTTCCCCTTAGTCCCTTTCTCTACTGACATCCCTTTGATTGTCATGAGATCCGCCCCCATCTCTCTTTTCCTGTTTCCACTCTAGCTTATGCATATGAGAGAAAACATAAAACCCTTGAGCTTCTGTGTTTGGCTTATTTCGTGTAACATGATGGTCTCTAGTTTCATCCATTTTCCTACAAATGACATAATCTCATTTTTCTTAATGGTTGAATAAAACTCCATTGTGTATATACAACACATTTTCTTTATCCATTCATCCATTGATGGACATCTTGGCTAGTATCATAGTTCGACTATTGTGAATTGTGCTACTGTAAACGTGGGTATGGATGTATCACTGTAGTGTGCTGACTTTAATTCTTCAGGATAAATACTGAAAAGTGGTATAGCTGGGTCATATGGTGGCTCCATGCCTAGTCTTCTGAGGATCCCCCATACTGATTTCCATTGGGGTTATACTAATTTACAATCCCATGAACAGTGTAAAACTGTTCCTTTTTCTCCACATCCTTTCCAAATGTAGCTTTTGTTGTTGTTGTTGTTGTTGTTGTTAAATATTGGGAGTCACATTCCTGAAGAATGTATGTCATTTACTTGAAAAGAGGTACTGTAGATACATGGATGAATGACAGTCTTATCCATAGAGACTTTGTTGTTGTTGTTGTTTGTATCAGGAATTGAACCCAGTGGCACTTAACTACTGAGTCACATCCCCAGCCCCTTTTTGTATTTTATTAGAGACAGGGTCTCATTGAGTTGCTTAGGGCCTTGCTAAGTTGCTGAGGCTGGCCTCAAACTTGTGATCCTCCTGCCTCAGCCTCCTGATCTGCTGGGATTACAGGCATGAGAGACTGCATGAGGCTAGAATGTAGACTTTTAAATATATGTTTCTAGTGAATACCTTAAGATAAATTTGTTGCATTTGGAAACTAAACTAGTTGACAGTATGGAGTTAGATCAAGTTAATACAAGTACGGCAGAAGAACTAATTCTAAGTAATTATAAGTTACTTTTCCTCCCCTCAGATTTTAAGCCATATTTTTTGAAATTATTAAAAAAATTAAATGTATTTGAATTTTTACTGTCACTTAGATATTATTCTTTGACAGCTTTTACTGAGATAGACCTCATGTACCACACAATTCATCTTTTTCTTTTCTTTTTTTTTTTTGACATGGGTTTTGCTCTGTTGCCCAGGCTGGCCTCAAACCCCTGAACACAAGCCATTCTCCTACTTCAGCCTCCTGAGTAGTTAGTACTAAAGGTGCACACCACCACACTTGTCAAATTCACCCATTTTGTAAGTGTATATTTTATTTATCCATTCCTCAGTTAAAGGGCATTTGAATTGTTTCCACTTTTTGGCTTTTGTGAATAATGTTGCTATGAACATGCTTGTGCATGTTACTGTTGTGTTGACACATATTTTCAATTCTTTTGAATGTACACCTCCTGTAGTTCCACCTATTCTAGAGGCTTAGGAGGAGGATCACTCAAGCTCAGGAGTTTGAGGCTAGCCTGGTCAACATAGTGAGACACTGTCCCCACTAAAAAATATACCTAAGAGTGGAGTTACTGGATCATATAGTAACTCTATATTTAATACTTTCTGCAACTTCTAGACTTCTCCAAAGTGGCTATACCATTTTACATTCCCACCAGTAATGTACAAAGTTTCCCATTTCCACATTTGCAATCAACACTTATTATTTGACATTTGGATTGTATTTTTATCCTTGGTTGCTCTAAAAATAGGAAATGCAATATTCTTGTCATAACAAATTATTGGTTTTTCTTTCGGTTGGTTAGTTGGTTGGTTTTGAGGTACTGGGGATTGAACCAGGGGTGCTCTACTACTGAGCCACATCCCTGGCCCTTTTTATTTTGAGACAGGATCTTGTTAAATTGCCCAGGCTGACTTAGAACTTTCAATTCTCCTGTCTTAGCCTCCTGCGTAGTTGGGATTACAGGTGTACACCACCACTTCCTGCTTGTACCAAATTATTGAATAAAGAGACAAGTAGTTTACCTTCTGAGATTTCTTTCTTTCTTTCTTTTTTTCCCTTCACTGTTTGGGATTGAGCCTAGGGCCTCATGCATGCTAGGCAAGTGCTCTACCACTGGGCTACTTCCCCAGCCCTAAACCTTCTGAGTTTGGGAATTTTTTAATTGCTCTTTTTAGATATATATGACAGTAGAGTATATTTTGACATATTATGCATACATGGAATATAACTTATTCTGATTAGGATCCCATTCTTGCAGTTGTACATAATGAGGAGTTTAACTGGTTGTGTACTCATATATGAACATAGGAAAGTTCTGTCCAGTTCATTCTACTGTCTTTCCTATTCCCATCATTCTCCCTTCCCTTCTTTCCCCTTTGTCTACTCCAATGAACTTCTGTTCTTCCCCCCAGGGAATATTTTTTTCTTCAAACATTTTACTGCATGTTAAAACATGACAATCTTATATTAAAATTACTATAATTAAGACTTCATTTTCATCTAATTAAAGTGAGATTTATGAAAAGTAGATACCAATGAGATTTTTTTTTTTTTTGTGGTACCGGGGATTGAACTCAGGGGCACTTGACCACTGGGCCATATCCCCAGCCCTTTTTTGTATTTTATTTGGAGACAGGGTCTCACTGAGTTGCTAAGTGCCTCGCCATTGCTGATGGCTGGCTTTGAACTCGCGATCCTCCTGCCTCAGCCTCCCAAAGTGCTGGGATTACAGGCGTGCGCCACCGCGCCCGGCCCAATGAGATTTTTACCTGAATCTACCCTAGTTTAACTAGTGAAGAAATACACCACACTATGTCATACTGTTCTTAAGAGGTGAGGGAAACCAATATCTCAATGACTGAAATAGGGTTCTAATAAACTATCTGCTCTTGAAACAAACTCCCTATCAGCTCTTGTTACAGATCACTGCTAGAAGCTCATAATAATTGGCCCTTGTCCACTGGCTGCAGAGGAGCCCAAGGTCCTAGAGGAGAGCAACTGCAAGGCAGCTGAGGCCACAATTGGCCTGTGTTTACTAATGAACAGCCTTCATAGTGGCAGAGTTGGCTATTTGAAGACAGAGCTGTCCCTGAGTCTTCCCCAACTAGGGAACCTCTTGGGTTAGTTTATTGCATCTGAAAAAATGGAGGCAACCTCTCTCTACAGCAAGGAGATATTTTAATTCTAAAAGCCAAAATGAAACATAGAAAGACAAGTGACAAAAACTTCCAAGACTAGAGCTTCTGTTTCCTTTGTTTTGATCCATAGCTATTTTCTTCCCAATAAAAGCTTTTTGAATCAGGGATGAGATTTTGCACTTTCACTGAAGATAACAGTTTTCAGCAGGATGTTTCCAATTGAACAAGTCACTTCAGTGTCTTTTCCTTGTCATAAGCTGATCCAAATCTCCTTATGATCTGAATCTGAATTCTATTCTGAAGTTTTAAGATTTGAGTGAGAGCCTGGTGAGGTGGCTCCCCTCTGTAATCCCAGCGGCTCAGGAGGCAGAGGAAGTAGGATCATGAGTTCAAAGCCAGCCTCAGCAACTTAGTGAGGCCCTAAGCAACTTAGCAAGTCCCCATCTCTAAATAAAATATTTAAAAGGCGGGGATGTGGCTCAGCAGTTAAGCACCCCTGGGTTCAATCTCTAGTTAAAAAAAAAAAAAAAAAAAAGCCGGGCACAGTGGCACACCCTGTAATGCCAGGGGCTCAGGAGGCTGAAGCAGATGATCATGGGTTCAAGTCCAGCCTCAGTAAAAGCCAGCAGCTAAGCAACTCAGTGAGACCCTGTCTCTAAATAAAATATAAAATATGGCTGGAGATGTTACTCAGTGGTTGAGTGCTCTTGAGTTCAATACCCAGAATCCCCATCCTCCCCCACCCCCCAAAAAAGATTTGAGTGAGGAGACTGGCTTTCTTTCTTTTTTTTAATTATGTACTTCTCCTTAACTGTGCAATTAAACTATTTGGTAATTATTTTTTGTTTATGTTTTTAGAAATAGTGTATATCACCTGAGGGATTTGGCTAATACGAATCTGAACATGATGGTAGATTAAAAGAAACCAATACATTTTTGGGGGGAGATCCCTGTACTAGGGTCTCCCAGAGAAAAACCAATAGGAGGTATGTCCCTAGCCCTTACTATGTTGTCTTTTTGTTTTAATTTCGTAGATGATGAAAGGATATTTAATAAAGGTCTAATTTCCCCATAGTGACTATTCCAGCCTTTTTTTTTTCAGTGTTGATAGACCTTTATTTTATTTATATGCGGTGCTGAGAATCAAACCCAGTGCCTCACACATGCCAGGCAAGTGCGCTACCACTGAGCCACAGCCATAGCCCACTATGTTGTCTTTTAACATGCTCCCTTGTCCCATGATTTTATTTTATTTTTTTATACTGGGGATTGAATTAGGGGCACTTTACCACTGAGCTACATCCATAGCCCTTTTTAATCTTGAGACAGGGTCTCACTAAGTTGCTTAGGGCCTCACTAATTTCTGAGGCTGGCCTCAAACTTGCAATTCTCCTGCCTTAGCCACCCAAATCACAGATTGCAAACAAGCACTGTTATGCCCAGCCCATGAATTTCTTATAAACTGGAGGTTTGAAGTAATGGGATTGATATGATTCAAGTTCCATTTCATTGGCAAGAATACTTCATAGCTGTCATGAGATTGTTTTGCTTTTTTTTTAAAATAATTTTTTAGTTGTCGATGGACCTTTATTTTATTTATATGTGGTGCTGAGAATCAAACTCAGTGCCTCATCCATGCTAGGCTAGTGCTCTACCACTGAGCTACAATCCCAGCCCCATGAGATTGTTTTTATTGTATTCTTTACAGCTTCTTATACAGTGTAATATAGTGGTTTAAAAGGGGAGCCCTGGTACCATGCCCTAATTTCGAATACTGGTTCTGCCCTTCATTATTTGTGTGACCGTAAACAAGCTACTTAAATGTTCTATCTCAGCTTCCTCATCCATCAAACATGAAAGGTGTGTTGAGAGGCTTAAAATAAAAGAATACACTTAAAGCACTTTGAATGCTATTTGACATAAGGTGAGTGTAGGGCAGACCCAAGATGACTATAGTTAGACTCCCTCACCAAGACTTCTAGCCAGCTATGTTTTTAGTATGTAATCAAGGTCATAAACACCCTATGTACTTGAGGTCATAAACATTGCTGGTAAGCATGCACTCATTTATATAATCTGTTGGCATTGTGCCTTCTTTGGTCTGTGAATAAAAAAAGGCCTATGGAACATGGTTACAGGACACAGGGCAACCCTCTGGACTCAGTCTGAGGGCTCCTCTGTAAGGCCTGCAGGTTTATCAGTGGAGTGATTCACATAGAGAAAGAGTCTCATGGTGGATAGCTTCCCCAGAGTTCATTCATATCCACTGTAAATTCAATATTTCAACATACATAACCTAAAAAGAAAATAAATACATTTGATATTGAGACCCTTGCTAAATTACACTTACTTCCAAGTAAACATAATTTAAAATATATCTTGAATGTAAATTTAATAATCACCCCTATTTCTGTTAGACCTCTGAATTTCTTCTAACCTTATAAACACTTCAACTTACTGCTTAAAGATCAAAAAATGTAAGGCTGGGGCTGTAGCTCAGAGGTAGAGCACTTGCCTTGCATGTATAAGGCACTGGGTTCAATCCTCAGCACCATGTAAAAATAAATAAAGATCTTGGGTCCATCTACAACTAAAAAAAAATAATTTAAAAAAGATCAAAAAGTGTGTATCTCTGAATTTTATGGCATCTTTGATTTAAAAATAGGTCCATTTATCAAATTGCAGACCAAATGCCTATATGTATTATCCTTTGTAAATAAAACACTATTTTTGTTTTTTGGTTTTTTTTAAATTTTATTTTTATTCTAAGTTGTTATAAATGATAGCAGAATGCATTACATTTCATATTACACATATAGAGCACATTTTTACATATCTCTGGTTGTATACAAAGTATATTTACACCATTCGTGACTTCATACATGCACTTAGGGTAAAGATATCCATTTCATTCTACCGTCTTTTTTTTTTCCTTCACCCTTTTTCCCCCTCCCTTCCCCTCCCTCCCCATTGGCCATTCTAGTGTTTCTCTAATCCTCCTATGCTCCCCATCCCAACCCCACTGTGAACTGGCCTCCTTATATCAGAGAAAACATTTGGCATTTGGCTTTTTGGGATTGGCTAAATTCACTTAGCATTATATTCTCTAACTCCATCCATTTACCTGCAAATGCCATGATTTTATTCTCTCTTATTGCTCAGTAATACTCCATTGTGTGTATATACCACATTTTCTTTATCCATTCATCTACTGAAGGGCATCTAGGTTGGTTCCACAGTTTAGCTATTGTAAAACACTATTTTTGAAATTAAAAAAAAAAAAAAAAAAAGGCCTATGGAAAGACTTGGGGGTTAGAGGGCTGCTGTTGCTGCCTCTGAAGAAAGCATGAGCCGGGCACGGTGGCACATGCCTGTAATCCCAGCACTTGGGATTACAAGAAAGCATGGCTACTATCCCAACTGTGCCTCACATCGTATTTCACCTGCTAGGATCCCAGATTTTTGCTAAGCCTTAGTAGGATGAGAGTTCTATAGATACTAGCTATTATTGTAAATCTCCTACCACCAAAAAAAATCCCTTTTAACTGACCCCAGGAAAGCAAGTCTAATAATTTAGGCATTATTAACACCTTAATCATAGTAATAGTAATAATATTTATTTCAGTTCTGGGGCTTGAACCCAGAGGTGCTCTACTACTGAGCTACATCCTTAGCCCTTTTCTTTTTCTTTTCTCTTTCTTTTTTTTTTTTTTTTTTTTTTTTTTTTTTTGTTACTAGGGATTGAACTCAGGGGCACTTGACCACTGGGCCACATCCCCAGCCCTTTTTTGTATTTTATTAGAGACAGGGTCTCACTGAGTTGCTAAGTGCCTCACCATTGCTGAGGCTGGCTTTGAACTTGTGACCCTCCTGCCTCAGCCTCCCAAGTGCTGGGATTACAGGCGTGCACCACTGCACCTGGCTAGCCCTTTTCATTATTTATTTTGGGACAGGGTCTTGCTAAATTGCCAAGGTTGGCTTCAAACTTGTGATCCTCCTGTCTTAGCCTTATTGTTCAGAGAAAACTAATGTGTTATATTCTAATAGATTGAATCTAGTAATTACTTTTCAATGTTGACTGATCTCTTTTTAATGCATATTTAACCATGATGGAGAGTTAGGAGTTATAGAACCACAGGACCCCTAGCTCCAAAACAGCTACTCCACCTAAAATGGCTGGTGAATGGCTGTTTTAGCTATTACCCTTTCTTTTTTGGGGGGAGGTACTGAAGATTGAAATTGGGGTGCTCTACCACTGAGCTAAGTCCAGCCTTTTTTCCTTTCCTTTTCTTTTAAGACAGGTCCTCCCTAATTGTCTGGGCTGGCCTTGAACTTCTGATCCTTCTGCCTCAACCTCTTGAATAACTGGGATTACAAGCATGCCCCACCATGCTCTGTCCGGGTCTCACCTGTAATTGAGCTTAATCCAGATTTTGAATTTTGAAACTTCTTATTGTTACATTAATTAATACTGGTATATTCTGCCGCTTTGAGTTTTCTCTGGAAGATTTAGGGGTAGGGACAGAAACTTTAGAATCATGATAGCTCACTAATCGATTCTGAAGGGTCATGTAAGCTAAAACATGAAAGAAATGTTTCACATATATAACAGGATGGCATTGTTGTCTTTGCCTGTGGAGAAACTGGGTGTTGTTAAACATTTGAACTTGGAGTAAAGGGGAAATAGAGAGGAAAGTCTATGGTGGGAAAAAGAAAAGCTTTTTTTTTTTTTTTTTTTTTTTTTTTTTTTTGGTACCAGGAATTAAACTCAGGGGCACTCGACCACTGGGCCACATCTCCAGCCCTTTTTTTGTATTTTATTAGAGACAGGGTCTCACTGAGTTGCTAAGTGCCTCGCCATTGCTGAGGCTGGCTTTGAACTCATGATCCTCCTGCCTCAGCCTCCCAAGTGCTGGGATTACAGGTGTGCGCCACCGCGCCCAGCTAGAAAAGCTTTTTTTTAATGAAAGAAAATTATAAATTTATTTAATGTCACTTCATAATGCTTTTTTTAATATTTATTTTTTAGTTATAGGTGGACACAATATCTTTATTTTATCTTTATGTGGGGGCTGAGGATTGAACCCAGCACCTCACACATGGCAGACAAGCACTCTACCTCTGAGCCACAATCCCAGCTCTTCATAATTCTTTTAACTTGAGTTGGAGATGCTAAAATCCAGTCTTTTACTTTTGTCAGATGCTTCCTAATCAGATCAAAATACATAACTGCAAAATGTTCTAACATTCCAGGTGGAATCTAATTCCCTTTGGTTTTGTAGTTTACCTTTGGTTCAAGCAAATGTATACATTCCAAATACTCTGTTCAATTTTAATAAGACATATGAATTGCAGTATACCAAAACTTTAAAATATATTTATGAGCTTATGAATCAGAGAACCTGTCTGCCATCCTCTTATTCCATGGTGATTTCATTCTCTCCAGTAAATGCTAATGAAAACCATGATAATACCAAATGGTGCTTGTTGACTAGTTTTTGTCTTTCTGCTTAGTCCAAAATTAGAAAGAAGAAGATACATATGATAGCTCATTCTTTATCGTGTTTCTCAAAGTGTCCTTTTAATAAGAAAACCTAGAGATGGGGGCTGGGGTTGTGGCTCAGCGGTAGAGTGCTCGCCTAGCATGTGCGCGGCCCGGGTATGTATATATAGATATAGATATAGATACAGATATAGATATAGATATAGATACAGATATATAAAGAAAATAAAACCTAGAGGCCATACTGGAATTCTTTTGTATGGCATTAGGAGAAATAAACTACCTTCAATGTCTAGGAAGTTACATGATACGAATACCTCACTTTGACCCTGGAAAAATAGAAAAAAAATATGAAATGCTCGTCTGCCCTTAGGTAAAGCAGATAAGTGGAATATTTAAATTTTATGAATACCAACTGATAGGTTGATAGTTGAAAACAGAGAATAATACCCTTCTGTGATCATCCAAATCTGTTAAAATACTGCTAGTGTGTCTATTGATAAACCAACTGGTACTGACTCCTTGGTTATATGATCAACAAAGTATTTATGGAATAGATATGATTACTGTACTGCTTATAAGATTTGGGTTTCGTGCTCGCTTCGGCAGCACATATACTAAAATTGGAACGATACAGAGAAGATTAGCATGGCCCCCGCGCAAGGATGACACGCAAATTCGTGAAGCGTTCCATATTTAAAAAAAAAAAAAAAAAGGTGGTTGAATGAGATGGATACCATTTTCCTTAATGCATGATTGAAGACCTGAATTGTATGAATATACTTTGTATACAAACAGTTGTATGTAAAAAGATAATAAATATATGCACTATGAGTTGTACATATTAAAAATTATAAAAATTAAAAAAAAGATTTGGGTTTCACTGTTTAATTCGTGGTGGGTGGGGTAGAATAACTCTGTAGAAGTCACAAATATACAAATTGTGTATTAATAAATTAATACCAAGTAATAAATTAATACCATGATCTTAACTGACAGTGAAAAAAAGTCTTTCTTATTTGATTTATATAATTCTTTCTTTTTAAAATTTCACTTTCAAGTATTTTTTTCTTTTCTTCTTTTTTTTTAATTTTGTTGATGATCTTTCTGTACAAACGATACTCAGGCCAGGTACAGTGGTGCATGCCTTTAATTTCAGTTGTTTTGGGAGGCTGAGGCAGGAGGATTGCAAGTTTGAGATCAGTATGGACAACAACTTGGACAGACAGTTTCAAAATTAAAAGGGCTGGGGATATAGCTCAGTGGTAGGGTGCCCATGGATTTTGCAAAAATAAAAACAAAAATAAGCAGCCGTGCACAGTGGCACATGCCTGTAATCCCAGCAGCTTGGGAGGCTGAGGCAGGAGGATTTTGAGTTCAAAGCCAGCCTCAGCAAGAGTGAGGCATTAAGCAACTCAGTGAGACCCTGTCTCTAAAGAAAAATACAAAATAGGGCTGGGGGTGTGGCTCAGTGAGTGCCCCTGGGTTCATTCCCCAGTACCATAAATAGATAAAATACTCAGAGAGGTAAATTGTTCTTGCTAAATTCTTGCCTTTCCTTACTTTTTTTTATGGTAACAGTTTTCAAAGTAATTTCTATATTTAGATGATTAAAGGAGAGAGCCAGAGAAAGTAGCTCCAAGGTTTAATACTGGGAATAGGGACAAATAGCACAATTGAGCACTTACATCTTTATAACAGGCATGACAAAAGCAGAAAACATTGTTCTATTTTCAGCACAAGGCCTATGAATATAGAAATATCACTGTCTTTACTTCAAAATAGAACTTGAAAGCAAAATAATAAAAACAACTACATGCCACAATTTTTACTGCATTGAGTATCGATCAGTGCTGATACAACTATGATATTATAGGAGAAGGAACATTAGCTTTGAATCTGTATCTTTGCTTTTTCTTAGAAAAGGATAGAACCAACATACTGTCTTTTAAGTGAGAGCTGGAGCTTAAATAGCACATTTCCTAGGTATTCTTTATCACCTGACCTTGCAAATTGTCCTCATCGACTCTAAATTAAGTTCTAAAAAACCGGGTGCTTACCTTGTGACCATTGCTATATTAGGTTCAGAGTAACTGTGAGATTTTTTTAAATTACCATTTGACTTTGAAGTCTGCAGGGAAAACAGACTGCTTTAACAGATGTCCTGATCCAGAGAGAGGCTGCAGAAACGCCTCCCACTTTCTTCACTGCTAACTTGTAAGTCCTACCTAGGGTCCTACCTAAGGGCCAAAGTTTCAAGTATTTTTAAGTATTAAGCACAGTATTATTAAAAAAAAAAAACAATCATTTACTAAGAATCTAATATGTGCCAGATATTATGTTGGCCCTAGGGAATAAAATGGAGAGTAAGTCATGTTTCCAGTTCTCACTATAGCTTAGCATCTGCTATGAAGGTTGACATAAAGAAGCTATTACAAGCTGGATGTGGTGGTGCATGCCTGTAATTCCAGCAACTTGGGAGGCTGAGTTAGGAGGATCACAAGTTTGAGGCCAGCCTGGGAAATTTAGCAATGCCCTGTCTCAAAATAAAAACTAAAAAAACCAAAAAATAGATGGAGATGTGGCTGAGAGGTAGAACATCTCTGGGTTAACTCCCCAGTACAGGTGAAAACACAAAAAAGCTATTATGACAGCCGGGCGTGGTGGTGCACTCCTGTAATCCCAACACTTGGGAGGCTGAGGCAGGAGGGTCACAAGTTCAAAGCCAGCCTCAGCAATGGTGAGGTACTTAGCAACTCAGTGAGACCCTGTCTCTAATAAAATACAAAAAAGGACTGGGGATGTGGCCCAGTGATCGAGTGCCCCTGAGTTCAATCCCCGGTACCAAAAAAAAAGCTATTATGACTAAATGTGACAGCTGCCATAGGCAATAGTGATTAACTTCTGGGAGTTTCTAGAATTCTAGAATTCGTGTGTATTTGTTTTTTGTTGTTCTTTTTAATTGAATCCCAGTGTTTTTTCAAACTGCATGTTGTACCCATTGGTGGGTCTCAAAAGGATATTTTAAAACAAGTGCAGAGGTGCAGGTCTATAATTCCAGGGTCACAAGAGGCTAAGGCAGGAGGATTTCAAGTTTGAGAACAGCATGGGTAATTTAGCAAGACCCTGTCTCAAAACAAAAACTAAAGAGTTGGGGATGGAGCTCAGTGGTAGAGTGCCCCTGAGTTCATTCCTCAGCACCAAAACAAATAAATAAATTTTAATAAATAATAACTAAATAAGTTTTATTTATTATAGAATAATTTTTAATATTTTTATATTTAATATTTTTTATAGTTGTGGATGAACAGCATGCCTTTATTTTATTTCATTTTTAGATGGTACTAAGGATCGAACCCAGTGCTTCACACATGCTAGGGAAACCCTCTGCCACTGAGCTACAGGCCCAGTCCTAGAATAATTTTTTTATTTATTTTTTATTTTTTATTTTTTATTTTTTTTTGGTACCGGGGATTGAACTCAGGGGCACTCGACCACTGGGCCACATCCCCAGCCCTTTTTTGTATTTTTATTAGAAGCAGGGTCTCACTGAGTTACTAAGTGCCTCGCCATTGCTGAGGCTGGCTTTGAACTCGCGATCCTCCTGCCTCAGCCTCCCAAAGTGCTGGGATTACAGGCGTGCGCCACCGCGCCCGGCTCCCTAGAATAATTTTTTTAAAAAAATATTTATTTGCTTTAGTTGTACACGATACATTTTTTTTATTTATTTATTTATTTATTTATTTATTTATTTATTTATTTATTTATTTATTGGTACCGGGGGTTGAACTCAGGGGCACTTGACCACTGGGTCACATCCCCAGACCTTTTTTGTATTTTATTTAGAGACAGGGTCTCACTGAGTTGCTAAGTGCCTCACCATTGCTGAGGTTGGCTTTGAACTCACGATCCTCCTGCCTCAGCCTCCCAAAGTGCTGGGATTACAGGCTGTGCCACTGCGCCCGGCTCGTTTTTTATTTTTACGTGGTGCTGAGGATCGAACCCGGAGGCGCACGTACTAGGCCAGCGCTTTACCGCTAAGCCACAACCCCAGCCCCTAGAATAATTTTTTTAAAGTAATTTTTTTCACGTAAAAAAGTGGAGAGAATAATGTAACAAGTCCCATTTAACCATCCTCCAGATTTGAAAATTAACAAAATTTTGCATTTTTGCACTTTCATTTGTCAATTGAAAACATGATAGTTAGGGCTGGGGTTGTGGCTCAGCGGTAAGAGCGCTCTCCTAGCACGTGCGCGGCCGGGGTTAGATCCTCAGCACCACTTACAAATAAAAGCATCGTGTACAACTAAAGCAAATAAATAAATATTAAAAAAGAAAGAAAGAAAACATGATAGTTAAAAGAAGAAAATAGACCAGACTAGTACCGGATGGGCTAGAAAATGGGCTGGGGTTGTGGCTCAGCGCTCCCCTAGCATGGGCGCGCCCGGGTTCGATCCTCAGCACCACGTAAGAATAAAGGCATTGCTTACAACTAAAACAAATAAATAAATATTTAAAAAAAGAAAATGTGAGTATGTTGCTCTGAATATTGCATATAGTGAAAGTTAAGTATTGTCCTATAAAATGTGTCTTGTATTTACTAGGTTCAAGGTATTAAAAAAGTGTGTGTGGAGAAGGAATAAAGGAAGGATAGGAAAAGAGGGAAGAAAGCAAAGGAAAACCAAGGGAAAGTATTGTATCCATTTGCACCCCTCGTATCCAATATGATGCTCTGTATAAAGAAGACTTTGGATAAATATTTGATAATGACAATAACCAACGGAGCCAGGATCCGTGGCTCACACCTGTAATTCTGGTGGCTCAGGAAGCTGAGACAAGAAGATGGAGAGTTCAAAGCCAGCCTCAGCAAAAGTTAGGTGCTAAGCAACTCAGTGAGACCCTGTCTTTAAATAAAATACAAAAGAGAGTTGGGGATGTGGCTCAGTGGTCAAGTGCCCCGAGTTCAATCCCTGATACCCCTAAATAAATAAAATAACCAATGAAAACATGAGAGAAAAACTAGAAAAAAAATTCTAGGGTATACTTACAATAAGATTTTCAAAATAGGCTAGCTGTCTCACAACGTGACATTTACATACTTAAGCCACTATTACTCAGTTAATTTTGAATACACTGTTCCAGGCAATATGCAAATTGCTTGGGATGCAGAAATAATTGACACATAACCTTTCTTTCTCAGAGCTTGTTATTGTGTGACAAGACAGCTGAGGGGAAATAATTTGTCCTCTAGGTTAAAAAAATCAACATTTAGGGCTGGGGTTGTGGCTCAGCCGTAGAGTGCTCACCTAGCACGTGCGCCGCCCAGGTTCTATCCTCAGCACCACATAAAAATAAATAAAAAAATAAAGGCATTGTGTACAACTAAAATAAATAAATAAATTTTTTTAAAAAATTAACATTTAAAAATGTCCAACCATTATAACTAACATAACCTTTTATAACATAAACATAACCACCTGTATGTGTACTTGTATTTTTGTTTTACACAAATGGGTTCATATACATATGAATTTTGATTTTTTAAAAATAAATATTATGAAAGTCTCATAAATCAGTATTTTTAAGGGATACCTTATGTAAATGTATTATAATTTACCCACCTGCTATGTGCCAGAAACTATATGATATGAAGTTTATAAAGATACATGAATCGTAATCTCTTCCCTCAGGTAGATTACAGTCATAGGGAAAAGATGGGAGATTACAAACATCTCAATAATAATTACTGAATTATTAATCATGAGGATGGGTAGCTTATTTGCGTGGAAACATATCTAAATGAATACATAATAATGGTAATGGCTAATTTAGGACAGTTGGGTAGAATTATAGCACACTCTAGTTTTCTACCTTAATGATTACTGCTAAAATCTGTTATCTCATTCAATCCTCACAATTCTTCTAGAAATCCTATAGTAAGGTGATAAAGCTGACTAGAGTGGTGCTGGGAAAACTGGATATCCGTATGTCGAAGAATGAAACTAGATCCCTATTTTTCACCCTGCACAAAAGTCAAATCAAAATGGATTAAAGAGGGGCTAGGATTGTGGCTCAGCAGTAGAGAGCTTGCCTGGCATGCATGAGGCACTGAGTTTGATCCTCTGCACCACATAAAAATAAAATAAAGGATATTGTGTCCACCTACAACTAAAAAGTATTAAAATATTTTATAAAATGGATTAAAGATTTAGGAATTAGCTGGGTGTGGTGGTGCATGCCTGTAATCCCAGCAGCTGTGGGGATGGGGGCTCAAGCTGGAGGCTGAGGCAGGAGGATTGCAAGTTCAAAGCCAGCCTCAGCAAAAGTGAGGCGCTAAGCAACTCAGTGAAACCTTGACTCTAAATAAAATACAAAATAGGACTGGGGATGTGGCTCAGTGGTTGAGTGCCCCTGAATTCAATCTCTGATACCGCCCCCCCCCCCAAAAAAAAAGACTTAGCAACTGTTAGAAGAAAACAGGGTCAACACTCTACTACATAGGTATAGGCACTGACTTTGTCAACAAGACCCCTAAAACTCAAGAAATAAAACCAAGAATCAATAAGTGGGATGTCAAACTAAAAATATTCTGTACATGAAAGGAAATGATTAAGAGAGTGAAGAGAGAGCCTACAAATTGGGGAAAAAAATCTCTGCCAGCCACTCCTCTAATAGGGGATTAACATCCAAACTATATAAAGAACTCAAAAGACTTCATGCCAAAAAAAGAAAATTAAATTACCCAATTAATAAATGGGCCAAAGAACTAAATAGACACTTCTCAAGAGGAAATACAAATGGCCAACAAATATATTAAAAAATGCTCACCATCTGCCAGGTGCAGTGGTGCATGCCTGTAATCCCAGCAGCTGGAGACCCTGAGGCAAGAGGATCACAAGTTCAAAGCCAGCCTCAGCAACTTAAGGAGGACCTATGCAACTTAGTAAGACACTGTCTCAAAATAAAAAATAAAATGGGCTGGGGATGTGGCTCAGTGGCTAAGCACCCCTGGGTTCAACCCCTGGTGCCAAATAAATAAATAAAGGTAGGAAAGGAAGATCAACAGAGGTAGTAGCAAGAACTGTGGAGGAAGGAGGAAAGGGAAAGGGGAGGAGAGGAATGGGTATTGAAATTAAATTCTGTTATAATTAGCCCTAATACTATGTATAATTATTTTTTTAAAATATTTATTTATTTACTTTAGTTGTACACAATGCAATGCATTTATGTTTACGTGGTGCTGAGGATCGAACCCGGGCCGCACACGTGCAAGGCGAGCGCTCTGCCGCTGAACCACAACCCCAGCCCCACTATGTATAATTATAATGCTCTAAAAATAAATTTTTTTTAAAGAAGTTTAAAAAGCCAGGCATGGAAGCCGGGCGCGGTGGCGCACGCCTGTAATTCTAGCATTTGGGAGGCTGAGGCAGGAGGATCACGAGTTCAAAGCCAGCCTCAGCAATGGCGAGGCACTTAGCAACTCAGTGAAACCCTGTCTCTAATAAAATACGAAAAAGGGCTGGGGATGTGGCCCAGTGGTCGAGTACCCCTGAGTTCAATCCCCAGTACCAAGAAAAAAAAAAAAAAAAAGCCAGGCATGGTAGTGCACTCCTGTGATCCCAGCTACTCCGGAGGCTGAAGAGGGTTGCAAATTCAAGGCCAGTCTGGGCAATTTAGGAAGACCTTGTCTCACCAAAAATGCTGGGGATGTAGCTCAGTGGTAGAGTACTTGCTTAGCATGTGAGAGGCATTGGGTTCAATGCTCAGCACTGTCAACAAAAAGTTAAAAACATGATTTAAGTCATCAAGGAATGACATATACTTTAAAACCCATATTGTTCTTTATTCTTTCATTCATTCATTTTGGGGAAACAGGGTCTTGCCATATTGCCCAGGCTGCTCTCCAACTTCTGGGCTCAAACAATCCTCCAGCCTCAACAACTTGAGTAGCTGGGATTATAGGTGTATGCCACCATCCACATCTTAAAATCTTTAAATTAGCTAAGTATATGCACAAAGCACTACGTAAATGCTTTGGGGCATAAAAATATATGAGACTCCATCCTCCAAGGGTTCCCAACTAAGCATTCTCATTTAGGTATAATTTGGTCACATACATCATTCCTAAATATACTGGCAGGACTCGGAGTTGTGAGTAGAAACAGATCAACTCAAAACTAAAGTGAAAGGAGGATTTATTTTTGTTTGTTTTGCTAACAAAGGATAAGAACAGGGGACTCCTGTCCCAGAGGCTGTGATTCTGCCCATGAGGGGGAAAAGGAAGGAATTTAATAGCTCCTATAACAAGGAAGACCAAGGGTTTTTTAACTGACTAGAAACAGAGATTCAAATAAAGGTTTTAGGACTCTTGCTTCTTTCCTTTCACTCCTTGCAAACCATGTAGCCATGGTCTGGAGGGTTTGCAATCCCAGAGAAAGAATGTCCTTCATGATAGTCTCCCAAAAAGTGTAGAAGACAACCCTGAAAGCAGGATTTTCCCTACCTGATCCATACAGACTGAATGTAACTATATGATTGAATCATAATACATGATGAACAGACAAGAAAAGCACTGGATTATCAATGCTGTCTTCTTAGAAACAGTATTGAGAGAACCTACAAATACATCATCAGTTCTCCAATTTTTTTTTTTTTTTTTTTTTTTTTTTTGTGTGTGTGGTACCAGGGATTGAACTCAGGGGCACTCGACCACTGGGTCACATCCCCAGACCTTTTTTGTATTTTATTTAGAGACAGGGTCTCACTGAGTTGCTAAGTGCCTCACCATTGCTGAGGCTGGCTTTGAACTCACGATCCTTCTGCCTCAGCCTCCCAAAGTGCTGGGATTACAGGCGTGCGCCACCGCGCCCGGCAGTTCTCCAATTTTTTAGTAAATAATTTTGTACACACACACATGTATATTTGGTACATGGTTATCTCAATGCAATACCTAGAGCAAAATTATATGTATTTTATAAACAGGTTGAAACAGTAAAAAAGGAGGGAAGGTATGTTGAATGATGTGGAAGATGTTACTGTTCACTGGCTAGCCCAACAACCATTGCCAATCCCCTCTTCCTTTCCTGCTTCTGCTATAGTTGGAAAAGTTTTCATACTTGCATTCCCAGTCTCCTACTTAATCCAGGTGGACATGTGGCACAGATCTAATGTATGTCAGTACAAGGCTTCTGGGAAAGTTTCATTTTCCTAAAAGGGCAGGTAGATGTGTTGGACTTCATTCCTTCCCTCTTCTCCTTCTCTAAAGACAAATGTGATGTCTGGAGCTGCAGCAGCTACTCTGCATCTAGGAGATAACTAGCCATCTTGCTAAGGATGGGTGGTAGACATTGGTAAGCCCCTGGACCAGCCCTGTTCTCCCAACAAGGAGACTTCTTGTTATATCTTTCTTTGTATCAGGGATTAAACTCAGGGGCACTCAACCACTGAGCCACACCTCCAGCCCTATTTTACTTTTTTTTTTTTTTTTTTTTTTTTTGGTACTGGGGATTGAACTCAGGGGTACTTAACCACTGGGCCACGTCCCCAGCCCTTTTTTGTATTTTATTAGAGACAGGGTTTCACTGAGTTGCTAAGTGCCTCGCCATTGCAGAGGCTGGCTTTGAACTTGCGATCCTCCTGCCTCAGCCTCCCAAAGTGCTGGGATTACAGGCGTGCACCACCGCACCCGGCTTCCAGCCCTATTTTGTATTTTATTTAGAGACAGGTTGTTGTTACATCTTTTTTTTTTTTTTTAAAAATATTTATTTATTTGCTTTAGTTGTACCCAACGCGTTTATTCGTATGTGGTGCTGAGGATCGAACCCGGGCCGCGCACATGCTAGGCGAGCGCTCTACCGCTGAGCCACAACCCCAGCCCTTGTTGTTACATCTTAATGGCAAGATAATTAAATATATTTACATGCTGGGGACCAAACCTAGGGCCTTGTGCATGCTGAGCACACACTGTACCACTGAACCACATCCCCATCCCCTATTAAATATTACTATTCCTTAAGGCCATGTTAGGTTTCCTATAGCTTAAAGTATTCTTAATTGCTAAAAATGATGTAAGACCAATATTCTGGAAACAGTGAAGCAAAACAGTTTTAATTTTTTTAATATTTATTTATTTGCTCTAGTTGTACACAGTGCAATGCATTTATGTTTACGTGGTGCTGAGGATCGAACCCGGGCCGCACACGTGCTAGGTGAGCACTCTACCACTAAGCCACAACCCCAGCCCAGTTTTAATGTTTCTTACTAATGTATTCATGAAGTTATCATAAATGACTTTCTAGGGATTACTTTCTGGGCCCTTTTTATTAAAAATAAACTCACAGAGAAACAATTTAAAATGATAGAATTTATTTTAATGTGATATATATGTATGCACATATACTATTTTAAAAATAAGCATGTAAATTATAATCATTATAAAACAAATCAGCACTAATTTAATGTTATCAGAGTAAAAGAACATGTACAGAAGTCAGTCTAACATTGTTGCACTTGCCTTTTAAAGTAAAAATACATAAAAGATTTAGCGCATTGTATTTTATTTCAGTTTTCATGTTATCGTCATTAAAGTATAAATACCCTTAGGAATGTGCCAACTTATAACTTACATTCAAATAACCAAAATCTCTTAACAGTTATTAAAGTACCATTAAATCACCTAAAATAAGTAATCTAAAAAATACTAGCCTAAATTAAAACCCTGAGGAATTAAAATCTTTTTTACCCAATAGTTTTGGTTAAGTGCAATTCCATGTAGGTAAGGACTACTTTATTTAAGGGCATACTTGGTAAGGCATAGTAAAAATAAAATCTACGTAAGTAACAATCTAAACTATATTTAATTTCTTGCTACAAAGTTGTTTTGTTTTCCTAAAAAGTAGTTTTTGCATATCATTCTGGACCTCTTCACCCATCTGCTGGCTTATTTGCTTTATATACAGTAGTTTTGTGCACTAAGCTGAGTTGCCTTTATAATGGTGTTCAGACACAACGCACACAAAGAGCTACATATTAGAGAGTTCATGTCCATGCTCAACCATGGCCTGCACAAACTGCTTGAAGACTCGATCCATGTAAGTGCATTGCCTTGGCCAGATTCCCTCCAGAAAACCAATATGGCCTCCATAAGAAGTAAGGACCAAAGCAACATTAGGATTCTGCTTAGCAGTTTCTATTGGAATAGCTTGAAGAAAGAAAACAGTGGCAGTATGAGAGAGAGGGAGAGAGAGAGAGAGAAAGAATCATTACCATTTTCTGTTAGGAAAAGTGCATACCTTTATAATTTCTTACCAATATAAACCAAAATAACATCTGAAAAATATTTGGAATAAAATATAAATGGAATAAAAATAAATGGAATAAATCTAATTATATCAACCATCTACATTCTTATAATAGTTCATGTTTACAGTCATGTACTGGACCATCATTTTTGGAAGAATCAACCCAAGATTTAATCATAACACAAAAGTATAGGCTGAATCTTGTTTTGAGAAATTGAAAATAATCTTAGCAATTTTGTGAGAGTTATGAATTCATTATGTATGATTTTGGATAACTTTATATGAAGTTAGATTCCTGAGGCCACTGGTGGTTATAAGGAAATTTTCAAAATTGTAAATACAATGTAGTAAAAACATAGAAAACCAAAAAGCCAATACGTAGTAAAAACACAGATAACAAAAAAAAAGAGAGAGAGAAAACAATTTTCTCAAATGGTAACAGTATTTATCTTTGGGTACTGAAATATCTGAAACATCAGTGATTATTTTTAATTTTTCTTCTTTCTCTGAATTTGTATTTATAGTCAAGAAAAATAAAAACTGTATTTTGAAAATATAGTTGAATATACATTAAAAATTAGAACAAATAAAAAAGAAAATATAGTTGATATATTAAATATAATTCACCACTAATGACAGTCTTTGTCTGAGGGAGTCCAGAGGACTAACCCACTCCACCACGGGCCCCTTCGCACTAATGACAGTCTTTACATGTGTTCTACAACATCAACTGAGCACAAAATTTAAGGATATGAATTACAGTTTACTTATTTTTCTCTCATGCTCAGAGTTCACACAGTGAAAAAAAAAAAATTTTTTTTTTGTCCTGTGGACTGAACTCAGGGCCTGTGAATGCTAAGCATGTTTTCTACTATTGAGCTACACGCCCAGCCATACTCAGAAATTTCTAACACTGACTGTTACAGTCATATCAGAAAAACAAAAGGCTGTGCCACATTTGAATCATGTGAAAGATGCTGGCTGCCTGTTCTCTCAGCTGAAGACAATTGTCTACTATTTCAGTGTGGCAAGACTATTTTAAGAGCTTGGGAAAGAATTGGAAATGAGTTTAAACTTCACCCTGTAGGTCAAGTTAAATGTTGGGAAATTTTTGTGGCTGTAAAGCCAATGAGATATGTAAATGGATGAAGAAACACTAGACTTACTTAATCCAACAAAAATATGCTAAATGATTATTATGTAATTCAAGTGATATTAAAGTTTACAGTTTCACTTTCTTTTCTTTCTTTCTTTTTTTTTTTTTAATTTTTTTAGTTGTAGGTGAACACAATACCTTTATTTTATTTATGTGGTGCTGAGGATTGAACCGAGGGAGCGCTCTACCACTGAAACCCTACAGTTTCACTTTCTGATTTGTGGTCAAAGGCCAAACATTTCAGCCATCTAAAACTACCTGTGCTTAAATGGGATCTTGTAAAGAAATAATGGGGGCTGGGGATGTAGCACAGTGGTAGAGTGCTTGCTTAGCATGTGTGAGGCACTGGGTTTGATCCTCAGCAGCACCACATATAAATAAATAAAATAAAGGCCCATCAAAAAAATAATAATAATAATGGTTAATTTATAACACACACACACACACTCTGGGGATTTTCTGAATTTTTTACAATATATAATGCTTAGAGTTAGAATAAATGTATATTTTTTCTTATTTTCTTTCTTTCTCTATTTGTGTGTGTGTGGGGGGGGGGGGAGGGTGCTGAGGATTGAACTTTGCCCAGGGCTTTACTACTAAGCTGCAACTCTAGTCCATAATAATTGCTTTTAATGGAGTAGTTGGGGAAAGTGTTTTTCAAAGTAATTAGGGGGGAAGTAAGGAGAGGAGGCTTCACAAAATATTTCACTAGTCAAATTTCACTAGGATAAAATCAGAGGTCAAGCCTATTAATCCTTGAGCTAATATGATTACTTCTTTCTTTTTAAATTATTTTTAGTTGTAGATGGACACAATACCTTTATTTTATTTATTTACTTTTATGTGGTGCTAAGGATCGAACCCCCTACCTCACACATGCTAGGCAAGCACTCTGTCACTGAGCTACAACCACAGCCCTAATGATTACTTCTAATTACACTGCTTCAACAGGCAAACACATACACAGTGTTCATGTTATCAAATTTTGTATTTCCTGAATTAAGATAGCAGGAAAGTTAAGTCTGGAATAATTTTCTTTTCTTCTGTATCTAGGGGAGAAATTAAAACTGTTTTCACTTCAAATATGACCTTTTAGCCCAAATTTGCTCTCATCATTAAGATACTCAAGGCCATTATGTTTCTAAAGTGTCAAGTTCTCTTCCAGGTTAAAAGGGGAAAAAAACCTTCAAATTCTTTTATATAGGGACCTCAGGAACAAAAGTCATGTGATGACAATGTTCTTCTGAGGCAAACATATTGTAACATAATCTGTCCAAAGAACAGTTATTTGATAAGAAGGAAAGGTTATAAAATTGAGAACAAGCAAAATTCTGAGTCCTACTTTGTTCTGAGATGCTCCAGAGTCCCTGGACTAGATAATGGACTCTGAAAACATTTAAGACATGATCTGAGACATTTAGATACTAAATTGTGAGTATTTAGTTATATTTTTAATCACAGTGGAAAACATAATTATGAGTGATATTTTATTTATTTATTTTTCCTCTGTCACCAGGGATTGAACAGAGAAGTGCTCTACCACTGAGCCACATCCCCAGCCCTTTTATTTTTTATTTTGAGATAGGCTCTTGCTAAGTTGCTGAGGTTGGCCTCAAACTTTTGATCCTCCTGCCTCAACCTCCCTTGTCACTGGGATTACAGGTATGTGCCAACTGTGCCCAGGTTATTTATTATTACTTTTTTTTTTTTTTTTTTTTTTTTTTTGGTACTAGGGATTGAACTCAGGAGCACTTGACCACTGAGCCACATCCCCAGCCTTTTTTTTTGGTATTTTATTAGAGACAGGGTCTCACTGAGTTACTAAGTGCCTCACCATTGCTGAGGCTGGCTTTGAACTCATGATCCTCTTGCCTGAGCCTCCCAAGTGCAGGGATTATAGGTGTGTGCCACTGTGCCCGGCTACTATTATTACATTTTTAAAAAACAGAACAATATTTTAAAAGCTAGTTCATGACAAAATATATATCCAAAATATATATCCAAAATATATCCAAAAATGCCAATTTTACCATGACTTGGTGAGAAAACATCATCCACAGAATTCAGGCACAATACTGGAATTCCTACTGAATTCAGTCTACGATTTGGGCTGGCATCAGTATAATAATCATCGATTGTTCGGTATCCAAACATGACAGAAGTGAATCGCTTATCAAACTCTCTGAGAGATTTAGCCTGAGAAACAAAAACAAATTTTATCAATTCTTGTATTAAAAGAGTAAATAAAGTACTACATAAAGTTTACCTCCTACCTTCATGACATGATCCATATCAATTTGTTTTACAAACATATGGCGGTGCCTGGAACAAAAGAATTTCAGAACTACAATTAAGGTCATTTCTACCTCAATCATACCTAAAATACAGAATAACAAATAATTAGATAGCCTAGAAGAGGGCACAAAGTTGGCACTCAAAAAATACTTGTTCAATTAGAAACAGCAGAAGGAATATTGATGTTTGTTCTGAAAGTAATTTTATCTTGCAGGGTTGGGGGTTCTGGAGATTGAACCCAGGGTCTTGTAGATTGGTTGAACAAGAAAAGTGACCAACATTTAAAAAAAAATAAGTATGCAAGCTGAGCGTGGTAGCACACACCCATAATCCTAGCTACTTGGGAGGCTGAGGCAGGAAGATCACAAGTCCAAGGCCAGCTTCAGCATTTCATCAAGACCCTGTCTCAAAAAAAGGGGGGAGGGGGGACGCTGGAGCCATAGCTCAGTGGTAAGCACCCACTGTATTCAGTCCCCAGTGCCAAAAAGAAAAAGAAAAAAAACTATCATAAAGGAATAAACAGAAACAATTATAGGTTCTTCTTCTTTTCTTTCCTTCCTTCCTTTCTTCTTTCTTTCTTTCTTTTTCTTCTTCTTCTTCTTCTTTTTTTTTTTTTTTTTTGTATCCAGATTGAACCCAGGGGCACTTAACCACTGAGCCACATCCCCAGTTCTTTTTTGTATTTAACTTGAGACAGGATCGCTTAGGGCCTTGCTAAGTTGCTGAGGCTGGCTTTGAACTTGAGATCCTTTTGTCTCAGCCTCCCCAGCCACTGTGATCACAGGTGTGCATCACCATACCTGGCATCTGTATGTTCCTTATCATGCCAATTTAACTATTAGAAGATACACAAAAAATTCCAGAAAAATTAATGCAGTAAGGACAGTATTTTGTTAGTGTAATAACTGCAAGCTAAAAGTGTGCACAAGAATTGCATTCTCTTACTTCTAAAACATATTATGCTTGTAAGCACATGCTTAAAGAGTTGTATTATTCAACACTAAAGAATTAGGTACTGACAAGATTAGCAAGAAATAGAAAATCTATGGGAATAGCCCATAATCATAATATGGCCTTCACATGTTCCACAATGTTTTAGTTCTTTAGAATATATGTGTATATGTGTGTGTGTGTGTGTGTATTTTTTTGTAGTGGGCACTGAAGCCAGGGGTGCTTTACCACTGAGCTGCATTCCCAACCCTTTTGTTTTGTTTTTTTTTTTTTTATTTGAGTCCTGCTAACTTGCTGAAGCTGCCTTGATCTTGTAATCCTCCTGCCTCAGCTTCCCACATTGCTGGAAGTACAAGTGTGTACCACCACACCCAGAAGTTTGTTAGAAATAATTTCACAGTGATTTAGAGCAGTGATCCCTCAAAGAAAACATTATGACTTTTATCTGTAAGTTTAGCTTATGATTACAGTTTTTTATTTTTGCATGCATTCACAACATAGAAAATATTTTGGTACAGTAGTAAAGTCATGTGTAAACAAATATACATATATTGACAATGTTAACACCTTAAATTTTTTTACCGTTGGGGCATGTGATCTAAAAAGTTTGGAGACAAAGAATTTTAAAGATGACTTACTTATTAATTGAAGACTGGAGGCAGGTTGTCAAATAGTAATTAAAAAGCAGCCAGTTCAGTGGTTTCTCCAATGACTCTGAGCAAGCAAAAGTATTCCAACCAACTGAAAAAGTGGCAGCTGCCATCAAAGGAGTTTTGGGCCCAATTTTCCCCAGGTAATTTAGAAGCAACATTCTAAAATGAGGAGAAACACGAAACTTGGTGACTAATTTTTCTGTCAAAACACCTAATTTCTTTTTTAAAAAACATTTCTTTTAGTTGTAGATGGATACAATAACTTTATTTTACTTATTTTTATGTGGAGCTGAGGATCAAACCCAGTGCCTCACACATGCTAGGCAAGCACTCTACCACTGAGCTACAACCCCAGCTCAAGAAATCTCATTTCTAAGTGTGGACTTCACACTAATTATAGAGGAGAAAAATATAAACCAGTGTTTAAATAAGCAAATATCTCTGTCTTTCTTCACTTCATACACACATGTATATTGCAGTTAACTGTACTGTGGATGGGACAGTTATTTCTGTACATGTTTCAGTCTATGAAGTAAAGCATGAGAACGCAAGAGAAATCCACCCAGGGAGTCAATCTCAAATATGGCTGCACATTGGAATCACCTGGGGAGTTTGTAAAACTACCACTGATGTCCAGGTGGTACCCCAGAGATTCTAAGTTGGTTTGGGTGGCCATCCTAGTTGCTGAGACCCTTGTGCCCTACAGCAAAGCTCTGGAAGACTCTCCAGTCTAGAGTTAGACTTTCTGAGTTGTGGCAGAGCAACCGGCTCTTAAAGTAACTTATTTTCTCTTCCTATTCTCCTTCCTGCTATTTGTGCTTATCTCCAATCACATGTTTTCCTCTTATTTCATCAATTTTCCTGATTGTATGCTGGAAAGAAGGACAAGAATTGAGTTCAATCTAATAATATTTCAAAAATCTAAACTTAACACTGCCAACTAAAAGAAAGGATGATGTACTAAATTCCATTTCTCTTTATATTTTCTGTACTTAATATTTATTTATTTATTTTTCAATTGCTCAGGTTCTAAAACAGGAAGAAGAAGAAAAAAATTCTTCCTCACTCTTTTTTTTTTTTTTTTTTTTAACCCCCAACCAAATGACTTTCAGGGCAAATATGATGAAATTTTAGAAGGAAAGTGGACATGTTGCTTTAGAAAATGACTCCACTAGTTGGATATCGCACTGTGGTTCACTAAGCCATATAAAGGGTTGTGCTTACATTCCTGCAAAGGGATCTTTTAGGGTTCTAGTTTTGGTGGTCCTACTTGTTTGGTTGAAGGTCAGATATTGCTAGGAGGCTGTTAAATGTGCAAATTGCAGGGGCTGGAAGGGAACTCAGGAGTAGAAAGATCCAGGAAGAGATGGGACCAAACAGTTGTGGGTGATTCTTGGTTATTACTCAGGAGCAAAACAATGCCAAGATGTTACCCCACAAAAAGTTCTTCTACTTTAACGAAAACAAAACAAAACAAAACAAAACAAAACAAAACAAAACAAACCATTTACTTACCCCATTACCAAAAAAAAAAAAAAAAAAAAAAACTACAAGGAAGAAAAAAGAGAGTGAGATGGAGAAAGAACCCATGGATTAAGAGATTTAAGACACATACCAATCCCAAGGTGTGGGTGAACTTTATCTGGCTCCTGTATCAAATAAACTATAAAATCAAATAAATAAGCAGACATTGGGAAATATGAACAATGACTGATTATTTGATAATACATTAATTTTGTTCAGGTGAGATAAGAATATTTTTTTAAAAAGAGAGAATCCATTTTTTAGAGACAAAAATAGAAATATTCATGTATTTACTTTATTAAATTTTTTTTGTGCACCATTCCTGGAGATACTGTAATACCAGGCTAATGCATGGGTTAGACAGAGCAAGCCCCTATTTCATCTCCCTGCTCCAGAAATCCATTTACTATATCATTCCTGGATAGAGGATGTGTGAGATATTAAACTGATGAGAGCATATACTATACTTGGTCTTAGCTAAGGGGCCAAGAAATTAAAATCCAAATGAAATAATTATTTATTAATTTTTGTGGTGCTGGGTATTGAACCCAGGGCCTCCTTCCTGCATACTAAGCAGACACTCTGCCACTGAGCTATATCCCTAGACTCAACTGAAATATTAATAAATGATGTCTGAGATATAGTGAACAATTATTGTAGTCGGGAAGGACTGGGGAAGGAGGATGCTACTGATGAAACAGGATTACCTGTGCGTTGATAATTAATTGAAGCTGGGTGGTGAGTTTATGGGGTGTATTTTTGTCTTCTATATATATTTGGAATGTCTATACATTTTTAAAGTGTATTTACCATCTCATTAGGAGACTAGAATCTGGGTCTCAATAGCAAGGGGACCCTGACTTGACTCAGCTATAGCTCAAAGCCTACACTGCCATCCCCCCAGCCCCTGCCACGGGCATCGCAGGCTTGGGGATTACCCAAGGGGCACTGGGCCTAGGAATCTTCCTCAGACTATGCTTTTGTCAGCTGCATCTCCAAAAGAAAAACGTGTCAAGCTTTAAAACACATCTCCAAGTGTTGTAAGACCAGTTGGGACTGTGTCACAGTGCTAGGCAACTAGAAAGGATGCTTCTTTCAAATAATTTACAAGACATTAATATTCAACCAGCTGTAAAGGCTAATGGTCAAGTTCTGCCTTCAGGCACTGAGGCTTCAGTGTGGCATGAATAGGCACTTCCCAGGAGCTTCTGAATAAAGAATGTGGGCCTGTTTATATAAGGTCTGGCCTTAAAAAAAGAAAAAAGAAAAAGAAAGAAAGAAAGTCAAGAATGTATGATTAAGGGTGAAAAGTTCAGCTCTCACCCTGTCCTTTAGGCTTCACATTAAATGGGGGTAAGGAAAGAGAAACTAAATTCTGTCTGTTAAGGAAAATTAAGAAATTCTGCCTTTTTTCTGCATTGATTCAGATTTCTTCCTTTAGTAGGTCAAGGCAGACCTTCCATGCTAATGTAACAGATGTATTCTTGCCTTCTTAGTTTTATGTTTATCAGAATCTAAAAGGCTCTGGTTAAAGCCTATTTTTCAGAGTCTATCACTCATAAAGGCTGTTCATTTTTAAGCACGTATACTCCTAAGATGTTGTGAAAACTGAAATGACAGATAAATCAATTACAAAATGAAGAAAAAGCATTATTTTTGACTTAAAGTGTTAACTGATTTTAAAAAGTACCTTTGGGGCTGGGGGGTGTAGCTCAGTGGTAGAATGATTGCCTAGCATGCATAAGGCCCTGATCCCCAGCATTACAAGATAGTTTTTGGACAGTGGTGTAGAAAATCTGAAACAATAAAATACCACTACATAATAAAATTTTGAAATTCCTTAAGCTCTCTCTCACCAGAACAAAAATATAAATAAATTAGTAGTAGAAAGAAACCTAAGTATTAAATATGGTAAATAAAAGTTCCAAATAAGCTCTCATGTAATGACAAACAGCATAAACCATAATAATAAAACAGCAGCTGGAATTAGGGGATTAACAACAAAATTTCAGTTTCTAGGAGAACATTCCACATTAGGCCTATTTGCCCAGCAACAAAACAAACAGAACAAAATGCCACCTAGGAAAAAAATAATTTGGAAGGCCACTTGAGAATTTCTGTGACTGGAGTGATGAACATCGTAGCGATCAGGCTCTGCTGAGTTACTCCATGGTGTATAGAACAGCGGTTTTCAGGCTATGCCTAAACCTTTGTTATTCCATTTTATAAAGCAGTAGTTTGCCATGAGCTACTCCATTTTGAGTGCTCCATTTTGAGTTTAAGTGCTGAGGTGGAATGACTCCAAACCTTGTTTGTACAAATAAACCACCACCATCTGCCTGGCACAACCATAAGGTACAAACTGATAAATAAATGCTAATACGAATGACCACCTGTGAATGTTATCAAATTGACCAGAAGCACAGGGACACATGGATATATTGAACTCATACTGGAAAAGCCAGGCCCACAAGTTCATCAAACACATACACCACCAAGTGACGCAACCCCCTCACTTGAGACCCATAAAAGGAGGAGAACCCTGAGACTAGGCTCAGCAGAACCTTGACCCAATTGCTGGTCACTCATCATGGGCCTTGCCCAGGAAAATGACCACAGCAATCCACCTCTGAATATCTGGCTTCAGGCTCTAGCAGACTGCAGTTTCTCCTGTCCACGATGACCACGGGACTCACTCCAAGCCAACATCTCAAGCCCACACACCATGCTGACAGTGTGAAACTACACTGGCCTAGAATAAGTTCCCATGCTTTGACATTCTGTGCCCTGAACAAGTTCCTGTGCTTTGACTGTTCTGTGCCCTGAACTGTCAGTTCTTTGGCTGATTCAGTAATCTTATCTGACCACCTACAGTGATTCTTTGCATTCATATCAGCTCTCTGCCTTTCCTCTCAGTTCAGCTTTCTGAACCCCTGTGGCTGCCCTAACTCTTTCTTAGCCTTTCTGAAACACACGCACACACACACACACATATATATCTTTAGTGTGATGTGTGACTTGAGTGTTATAGATACTAGAAATTAAGATTGGAATAAAAGAACCTGTGAATGTCCAGCTTATGTCTACCAGGTGACGGACAAGTGTTTAGTAACACTGATGAAAGTGCTTTAGCCTGTGAATTTATTGTTATTCCATAAATTCTGACATTGTGGAAAGACACAAATGTGTTTGGTCTATATTAATGACATAGCACGCTCACAGCAATGGTGGGGAGGGAAACCAGAAGGACAATGGGGTAGCAAAGTGATGCAAATCAGCTTTGTGAGATTCAGGCTCACAAAAGCCTGACAGCCCTGAGGAAAGTCTTGTACCCTTTGATCATAGAGACCAGTAGTCAAGGAAAATATTAAACTTCACCCGAATTAATTCCTTCCTTCCTTCAAACACATGTGATAAAATGTGATAAAAAACACTTATGTCAACACATCTAGGAGGTAGCTAATAAGAACACTTCTCTCTGAGATAGTTTAGAAAGGGAAAACCTTACCCTCCCATTGAAACCCCAGCTGCCAGAAAAGGAGCAGAAGGGTACAGGCTGTGGACATGGTGAATAACTGTCTCCAAGTCTTCAGTGTTAGCGCAACAGTAAGTCCTTGGTGTCTGCAAGCAGTGACAAGAAGAGCAAAAAAATTAAAATGTGAGGTTAATGATTTGTAGAATGCAGCAGTGTTAAAAAAAATTAAGCAAGAAGTCATCACTATGAAAAAAACTTTGCACATTCTCTTAATAATAGTTTAACTTTTCATTTTCTCTCTTGCAGTACATTTATGTGCCATTGGGAGTGAATGTGAATTGGGCTGGTACTAACAAAAAGACTTTGAACATGCAAGACGACTTGACGCAAATGGGACAAAACCATTACACACACCTTCAATTAAACACAATTTACTACACTCAAATGTGTCTCTACCTTAACAAGAAGAGTCAGTTTAGGAAGAAAAAGTAGAATTATGGGATTTTGTGTGTGTGTGTGTGTGTGTGTGTGTGTGTGTGTGTGGTGGGGGTGGTACTATGGATAGAACCCAGGGTGCTTTACCACTGAGCTATCTCTCCAGATCTTTTTATTTTTATTTTTTTTTAAATATTTATTTATTTGCTTTAGTTGTACACAATGCAATGCATTTATGTTCACGTAGTGCTGAGGATCGAACCAGGGCGTGCACATGCTAGGCGAACGCTCTACCGTTGAGCCACAACCCCAGCCCAGATCTTTTTATTTTTTAAAATTTATTTATTTCTTCTAATTTGTTATACATGACAGCAGAATGCATTTCGATTCATATTACACATATAAAGCACAATTTTTCATGTCTCTGGCTGTCCACAAAGTAGAGTCACACCATTTGTGTCTTCATACATGTTCTTAGGGTAATGATGTCCATCTCATTCCACCATCTTTCCTACCTCCATGCCCCCTCCCAACCCCTTCCTCCCCTCTAAAGTCAGACCTTTTAATTTTTTTTATTTTGAGATAGGGTTTAAGTTGCTGAGGCTGGCCTCAAACTTCCAATCCTCCTCCCTCAGCCTCCTTGAGTTGCTAGAATTTACAGGCATGTGTAACTGTGACTGGCAAGGGCAGAATTATTTTTTAGGGAAAAAAATTTATAGTACCAGCCGGGCGCGGTGGCGCACGCCTGTAATCCCAGTACTTGGGAGGCTGAGGCAGGAGGATCGCGAGTTCAAAGCCAGCCTCAGCCATGGCGAGGCTTAGCAACTCAGTACCCTGTCTCTAATAAAATACAAAAAAGGGCTGGGGAAGTGCCCCTGAGTTCAATCCCCGGTACCAAACCAAAAAAAAAAAAAAAAAAAAAAAAAAAAAAAAAAAAAAAATTTATAGTACCCCCAAGCCAAAATAATTAGCTTTTAGAAAATACACAAGTAAGTAAAAAGGCTTTGCCATAGTGCCATACAAGTACTAAATTGTGGCACTACTTTCTCCACCCTGAGTGCTATCAGTCAATGAAGGAGTGAAGTTTCTGGGCACTGCCTTTCCTCCAGATAAGGCAATAATATATAGTCTGACTTACCAAGTAAATATTTTCTTTTATAACAGTATGTATATATATATATATATATATATATATATATATATGTATCCCCAACTGTGCTACATTGCAACAGACATTTAAAAATGTTAAGCTATGTAAAGCTGATTACGCCTAATACATAATGCATCAAAACAAATGATTTTCATGTGAAATTCTTCAATAAGGGCTTTGTTTTTTTTTTTTTTTTTTTGTGGTACCGGGGATTGAACTCAGGGGCACTCGACCACTGGGCCACATCCCCAGCCCTTTTTTGTATTTTATTTAGAGACAGGGTCTCACTGAGTTGCTAAGTGCCTCGCCATTGCTGAGGCTGGCTTTGAACTCGCGATCCTCCTGCCTCAGCCTCCCAAAGTGCTGGGATTACAGGCGTGCGCCACCGCGCCCGGCAAGGGCTTTGTTTTTAGAAGGAAAGCTTCACAGATGCTTCACTTGAGGTCTGGGAGAAGGGAACGATCCTCTACATAGAATATATGTGTGGCTATGTGAATAAAGTGTCTATAAGAGAAAATAATCTGAAATGTAATGACAAGGAGATGAATCTGATAACATTATTCATTACTAATAAAAACACTGAAATCAGTTATCCTCACCACCCCAACTTTAATATTCCTATAAACCATAATCATACTAAGAAGATTATATATCACCTACTGTTCAATCACTAATGAGTAGTTAGAGAAAATTACAATTTTCAACAATCCATCCAATTAACCTCAACCCCAATACACTACCTATTGCATTTACTGCCATCTTTTCAACATGCAAATATGGAATGCTCCAAACGACAAATATTAACTGTATTTACAATGGCTAACACTTACTGAATAATTAAATTTGTATCCACAAAAGAAGATCCTATCATATCTATTTTAGAAATGAGGAAACTGAATTAAGAGATTAATGCCCCCGTAACTTTTTCCCCCCCTTTTTGGGTACCAAGGGATTGAACTCGGGCACTTAACCACTGACACACATTCCTAGCCCTTTTTCATTTTATTTTTAAATTTTGAGATGTGGTCTTGTTAAGTCCTTAGGTCCTCACTAAATTTCTAAGGTTGGCTTTGAACTTTTGATCTTTGTGCCTCAGCCTCCCAAGCTGCTGGAATTTCAGGTGTGTGGCACCGTGCCCAGCACTCCTGTAGCATTTTAAGAGTAAGTGATTAAATTGAAATAGAAAAGAAAAAGAAAAGAAACAACAATCAAAAAAACCCTTTGTTATTAAATGCACTTGAGGGGTACAAATTCAGTATAAAAATCTAAAATAAGGGGCTGGGGTCGTGGCTCAGCGGTAGAGCGCTCACTTGGCACATGTGCGGCCGGGGTTCGATCCTCAGCACCACATACAAATAAACCCATTGTGTACAGCTAAAGCAAATAAATAAATATTTAAAAAAAACACTTTTATAAAAAAATTTAAAATAAAACAATACTTTCCACCTTGTTCATTTGTAATGACTGCAGAATTTGTCATGAGAATTTCTTAGTATTTTTATTGTATATGTCTATTGACACTGAATAGCTTTAAAGTTTCTGACTTATTTATGAACATATACAGGCTGTAAGTGAAGTATGTGTGTATGTCTAGGAATGTGTGTGTGTGCATGCGCACACTTACACACATACACTCAGGGTAAAGAAAAATAGTCGGGGGCCGGGGTTGTGGCTCCACGGTAGAGCACTCGCCTAGCACATGTGCGGCCCGGGTTTGATCCTTAGCACCACATAAACACAAAGGCATTGTGTACAACTAAAAACAAACAAATAAATATTAAAAAAAGAAAGAAAGAAAAAGAAAAAGAAAAATAGTCTATGGAAAATCAGGATCACAGAGTCTTAGTGTCAGGATGGACAACAGATGTCATCAGGTTCCTTATTTACATATAAGGAAACTTTAGGCCCAGCAAGGTTGAATAATTTGCCAAAGGTCACAAGTTAGCAAAGTCTAGATTACACTGCAATAACTAAACTAGTTCTTATAAAAAGCACTGTGGTTCCAGGAGATATATATCAAACAAATTAATGCCTGGAACTCTTAAGACATAGGTGCTTGTTTTTCTCTAAACATCTGCCTCCAAATGGATAACATTAAGATCAAAATGGATAAGGCTGGGGCTGGGATTGTAGCTCAGTGGTAGAGCACTTGCCTAGCACACATGAGGCACTGGGTTCAATTCTCAGTACCACATATAAATAAAATAAAGGCCCATCAACAATTAAAAAAAAAAAGGATAATACTGCCAATGAAGTAGTGTGGCCTTCTGGCACTGCCTTTACACTAGATAAAGCAATATATAGTCTAATTTCTCAATTAAATCTTTTCTTTTACAATAGCATATCATGTGGCTCCAGCTGTACACACTGTAATATATGCCTGCTTTATTTCCAAAATTTTAAAATTAACTCTATTTTATTTATTGATTTTTTAATGTGACACTGAGGCTCGAGTCCAGTGCCTCTCACATGCTGGGCAAGCATTCTACCACACAGAGCCCAAACCCCAGCCCTCCAAGTATTTTTTAAGTGGTAGGAGGATACAATACAATATTTATTCGTTTTTTTTTAAAATATTTATTTATTTACTTTAGTTGTACACAATGCAATGCATTTATGTTTACGTGGTGCTGAGGATTGAACCTGGGCCGCGCACGTGCGAGGCGAGCACTCTGCCGCTGAGCCACAACCCCAGCCCTTTTTATTCGTTTTTATGTGGTGCTGAGGCTAGAACTCAGTGCCTCACATGTGCTAGGCAAGCACTCTACTACTGAATCATAACCCAACCCTGTTTTTTTTGTTTTTTTGTGTTTTGGCACTGGGGACTGAACACTGAGGTATATCCCCAACCCTTTTTTTTTTTTTTTTTTTAAATTTTGAGACAGAATCTTGCTAGGTTGCTGAGGTGGGCCTTAAATTGTAATCCTCCTGCCTCAGCCTCTCAAGTCACACTGAGATTACAGATGTGTGCTACCACACCAGGCTCATAATATACTGTTAAAATAAGCTAACATGATTATGTCTCAACACAGAATGACCCACCACTATGGACCAAAAGTTACCAGAGGGGTGGGATTGTGGCTCAGTGGTAGAGCGCTCACCTAGCACATGTGCAGCCCGGGTTTGATCCTCAGAACCACGTAAAAACAAATGCACTGTGTACAACAAAAGCAAATAAATAAATATTTTAAAAAATTATAAATTGCATAAAAAAAGTTACCAGAACTGAAAATGCAGCAAACCTAGAACCTTTCCACATAGTCTTTCTCTTGTCTGCTCCTCCTGACTCCCAACATGGCTTCAGCCTACTGGTTCCTACTGCTGCTGGCTGTCCATTCCTCACCCAGTTCCTGTCATTCTTCCCACAACCCCATATGTGCGTATTCATTCTTAGGCTTGCACCTGCTCACCCTCTGGTCAAGGTGTTATCCACCTCTACAGCTTCATCAACTACTTTTATGCAATGATCAAACCAAATCTCTACTCTCTTGCTTTCATCCTAAACTCCAGATTCAAATTTCCAACTTCTAGCAGGCAGCTAGAACTTCTAGCTGTTGTAATGTTCTACTAGTACTTCAAATGCAAAATGTCCAAAAGTAAACCCTTTCTCTTATGAAAATTCCCATTACTCCTAACTTCCCATTTTCCATATGTGGCTCCTATATTTTCATAGTTAAAACTGTAGGTGACATTGCCTTCTCCCCAGATGGTTGATAAAGTGTCAAGTCCTGCAGGTTCTTCTTCCTTAGGATCTCTTGCAGGACACACAAGAAACTCCTCCTTTCCACTATAGTAAATGTCTGGTAAGTTGGGTTCCCTCAAAAGGGCACTTGAGGCAAGGGTGTAAGTGTGAGCAGTTTCATTTGGAAGGCGATGCCAAGAAGTTTCAACAGGGATATGGTGAAATGAGTCAGAAAAGGTAAGATGCCAATAAAGGGAATATTACCAATCAGTTTATGGCTGTAGGCAACTAAGACTCAATTTTCTTGAGATAATCTGGGACAGTGTGTTGAATATGACTTAAAATGATCCCAACAAGATGGCAAGGGAGGGCTGGGGATATAGCTTGGTTGGTAGAGTGCTTGCCTTGCATGCACAAGGCCCTGGGTTCAATCCCCAGCACACACACACACACACACATACACACACACACAAAATGGCAAGGGAGTTGGGTTATTTAGTCACCAATTCCCTCTAGTATCTGGCTGAAAGCTGCTCCTGGAGGAATTTAACTCCCTGGCACTTCTGGTCTACCCTTGAAACGGGTCTAGGAAGCTCCAGTGGCTAGGGAAACCCCCCAAAGACAGGCAGGTACTTGCATTTGGAAGCCCTCAGCATAGGAATGGTAAGTGCCAAGAAGGTAAGGTGTGGCACTGACAGTCTCTGCTACAAGGCCTTTTCACCTTTCACCTAGACTGTAGCATAACCTCTTACCTGGGTAACAATCAGCATTTCCTCATAGTCATCCATATTTCTATTTCCAGTGCATTCTTGGATTAAGCTTCCTAAAGGACACTTCCAGTTCTAGTTATACAGTCTTTCTGCTTCACTGGCTTTCCATTGCCAATGGAATTAAGTATAAACTCCTCTGCCAAGTGTTCAAGGCCTCCACCATATGATGCTAAGTATTCTTTCCAGCTCTGTATTTTACTACATCTCCACATGTCCAGATTCAGGTCAATGGGGCACTGCTGTTCTCTTGCTGGCCAGGAATCTTAATACCTTTGCCACCTGTGTAAACTTCATATGCCACGTGTCCCACACTGTGAACCTTGACTACTGAAACTCTGACTTGAACAAATGCCAGACAATAGGCGAGACATGATCCTGTCAGCTGGAACCTTATAGCTTTTTCCTGCTTCTGCCCCTAACTGCCTAGTATTCCCTGTGAGTCTATTACTTCCCTATTCACTTCTATCTCTGGCAGTCAAACTGAACACTTGTCAAACACTTCAACACTTGTCACACTAAACACAGACAAACAGGATTGCAAGTGAGAAGACCTGATCATTATGTTTCACATGCAGAACTATGGGCTTATGTCACACAATCTCTTGCTACTTGATGGGCTCCAACGGGAATATCACAGACTTTGCATCATGATCCTAGCCAGGCACAGTGGCCTGTCATCCCAGCAACACAGGAAATTGAGGCAGGAGGATCACAAGTTCAAAACCAGCCTCACTAATTTACTGAAGCCCTAAGCAACTTAGTGAGACCCTGTCTCTAAATAAAAAACAAAAAGGGCTGGACATGTGGCTCAGTGGTTATGTGCCCCTCTGGGTTCAATCTGGTAAAATGCTCCTGGGTTCACTCCCCAGTACAAAAAAAAAAAAAAAAAAAAGTAAAGAAAAGAAAAAGAAACAAGCAGGACTTAAAGAAAAATTTAGGTCCTATAATTAGCAGCTTTTTAGACAAAAGACTAGTTAATTCTCAGTTACTAAGACTACTAACACAACTAGCAACTATCTTATTGTGGTAATTCCTGTCTTTTTCCACACTCCCAGGACAGAAGTAAATTAAACCACACTTAATCAGAAAAGGGATAAAGGAAGACCTGGCAAGATTCAGCTGGGCAGTAAAACTTCTAGGGTAAAATGAGGATGGGAAAGGTACTCTGGGAAAAAAATAGAGAAAATCCAAAAGACAGGATACCTTCTAGCAGATGTTTGGGCATATATATTCTATAAATTAGTCAAGTGTGGCAATGTACACTTGTAATCCCAGACTTGGGTGACTGAGGCAGGAGGATATCAATTTCAAGGCCAGTCTCAGCAACTTATTGAGACCCTGCCTCAAAATAAAAATTAAAAAGGACTGGGATGTAGCTGAGTGGTAAAGCACTCCTGGGTTAAATCCCCAGTACCAAATAAATAAAATAAAATAAATATTTTACAAAATAGATTGAATAATTTGACAGTAATTACAAATCAAAACTGTTCTGTTTAATTTGTTCAACTGCTACTATGGCCAGAGCCAAGAATAATCACAAAACTGTTTAATGATTTTTAGAGGTTAATTTTTAAAAAAACTATTGATGAGACTAATGAAGTATAACTAATTCCTATGTAATAGGAAAATAATAATGTATGTACTTTGTACTTATCTATGGACTCTATCTAATTTTCCTTCTTAATCAAGTAAGGGCTTCCAAAAAACAAAAACACTGACTTTGTCCTAACCTGAAAAAAATATTTCTTGTCCTAGGTTTAGACGACCTCTTTCAACATTTTAAAATTTTTTATTAATAAAGTTATTTTTTGAGCTGGGCGCGGTGGCACACGCCTGTAATCCCAGCACTTTGGGAGGCTGAGGCAGGAGGATCGCAAGTTCAAAGCCAGCCTCAGCAATGGCGAGGCACTTAGCAACTCAGTGAGACCCTGTCTCTAAATAAAATACAAAAAAAAGGGCTGGGGATGTGACCCAGGGGTCGAGTGCCCCTGGTTCAATCCCTGGTACCACCAAAAAAAAAAAGAAAAAAAAAAGTTATTTTTTGGTATTGACAATGTTATTATTCTGAGTAATACACTGACAAAATGCTCTCAATGTTCTTATTTGCTATTTCTTTTATTTTTTGGTCTAGAAACAAATTTTAAAATTCACCCTGTTAATCAGGTAGCTTGAATCTCCCTAGCTATTCTGGGAGGAGATTAATTTGCTAATCTGCAGTAGAGGACATAACTCAGAATCCTTCTCTTTCTCAGGGGTAGAGTTATCACACATCCTAAGTCAGATAGCCTAAATCAGGCTATCAAGGATTTCAGTTTTCTGTCCAGTACAAAGAAAACCTAAAAAGGCACATGTGTCTTTTTTAAAAACCATTTAAATTTCATGTGTACTTCATTGTACTGTCTGATAATCATCAGCAGTTTAGGATAATTCATCTTGTAGTTTTCTGTCAAGTATTTAAAAATCTGTACTCAAATATTTCATGACACTATTTAATGAACTCTGTAAACTGGGTGCACACGCCTGTAATTCCAGAACTAAGGAGGCTGAAGCAGGAGGATCACAAATTCAAGCCTGGGCAACTTAGTGAGATCCTGTCCTCACGATAAAAAGGAAAATGGGCTAGGGTGTAGCTCAGTGGTACAGCACCTGTGGATTAAATCCCCAGTACCCTCCCCCAGACACACACAAAGAACTCTGCAATTCTTGTGTGAATATGGGTCCCCAAAAAGGAATAATGTTTTTATTATAGGACTAATTATATTCTGTAATTAATTTTTTTGGTACTGGGGATTGAACCTAGGGGTACTTAACCATTGAGCTCCATCCCAGCCCTTTTTATTTTGAGATGGGTCTCACAAGTTGCTTAGGGCCTTGCTAAATTGCTGAGGCTGGCTTTGAACTTGTGATCCTCCTGCTTCAGCATTCCAAGCCGCTGGGATTATAGGCGTGTGCCACCACACCCTGCCTCTGTAACTGATCTCTACAGTGTGATTTGTTTGTGTTCATTCTACCCAATTACTGTCCAGTACCTAGTGAACTGCCCAAATTGTCCCCCGGACAACTGATCTTATTTTTGGGATATGAGTTCATCAAATAAGGAGTTGCAGAAAAGAAAAAGTACATGCCCATAAGGAAATCAGCAACTTTAACATACAATCTTTTGTGTGTGTGTGTGTGGTGCTGGGGATTGAACCAGGGCCTTGTGCATGCAAGGCAAGCACTCTACCAACTGAGCTATATCTCCAGCACTAATGTACAATCATTTTGACTAGTCATTGACAGACATATAAAATGACCAAGTGTCTACATTTGTCTGTGAGCTTGTTAATTTTTTTTTTTTTTTTGTACCAGGGATTGAACTCAGGGGCACTGGACCACTGGGCCACATCCCCAGCCCTTTTTTTGTATTTTATTTAGAGACAGGGTCTCACTGAGTTTCTAAGTGCCTTGCCATTGCTAAGGCTGGCTTTGAACTCGAGATCCTCCTGCCTCAGCCTCCCAAGTGCTGGGATTACAGGCGTGCGCCACCGCGACCGGTGAGCTTGTTAATTTTTAAGAAAATAACTAACCACAAAACAAAGGCCCTCCCTGGTCAATTCAGGCCAAAATGGCCTGTGTGCCACCTTCCTGTTTAATGCTTCAGTTGGCTCTGGTCAATGCTCCCACAGTCATGCCACACAAGCTGTACCACTACATGAGCATTTCTGTTCATGGCTTAGAGCAGTCTAAGAGATGACAGTTCTTTTCAGTTCAGGTCACTCAGAGGCAAATCTCATGTTCTTCCATGGCTGAGTTGGGGGCCTGATGCACCTAACCTGATTCAGGAAAGCTGCCCTGTGCAGAACAACTCACCGCCTCACAGGGATTTTCATCCTTCTGCACATGACCTTCACTGGAGAGTGTTAAGAAATATTACAGACACCTAGACACTACCCTAGACCAAAAGGATCCAAATTTCCAGGGATGGGGCTCATGATTTGGTAGTTTTCAAAGTTTCCCAGAGGATTCTAATGTGCAGACAAGGCTGAGAACCACTGCTCCAAGAGTATAGAGACGGGTGAGAGCTGAGCCAAGAGAGGAAGGAAACTCCTTCCTGATAAGAATGATAATACCTATCTAGAGTGACTTGGGAGAAGGCAAGTCAAGCTCATGGGGGTCTGAATCCCTGGGATTCCTTGTAGTATTTGGAGGAGTGATCTCAGACATCCAGGACCTGGCACATACTAAACATTCAAGAAGTACTAGTGAGCTATGAAATTATTATTATATCTAAAAGACTTCAATTGTGTGTGTGTATGTGTGCGTGCGCGCATGCACGCACGCACGCTACTGAGGATTTAATCTAGGACCTGTGCATGCTAAGCAAGTGCTTGACCACTGAGCTACATCCCTAGTCCTATTTATCAATTCATTTGGTGCTGGGGATTGAAATAAAGGGCACTCTACCACTAAGCAATACTCAAAATACTTTTTCTAAATTTTTAAATTTTTGAGACAGGGTTTCACTAAGCTTCTGAGGGTCTTGCTAAATTACCAAGGCTGACCTCTAACTTGTGACCCTCCTGCCTCAGCCTCCTGAGTAGGTGGGATTACAGGTATTCATGCCCAATTTAAAATTCTTCAATTATTTAAGCTTTCCTCCCACAACAGTAGGAATTGAACCCAGGGCCTTGTGTATGCTAGACAAGCACTCTACCACAGCTGCACCCTCAGCCTCTTTTCATTTTGAGACAGGGCCTCCCAAAATTGCTAAGGCTGACCTTAAACTTGCCATCTTGGCCTCCCAGTCTTTGGGATTACAGGCCTGTGCCACTGTGTCTTCAGGCTCCTGCTTCATCAAGGCAAAAAAGGAAGTTCCTTAATCCTTCCTGAAAACTCAGGAGGGGGAAGAGCTTTAAATCCCTCCTAACACCCTCAGGGGAAAAGCTAAATAGGCAAGGAGCAGATTTCTCTAGATCTGAGTCCTTAACTACCCAAAGTGTGTGAAGCTGAACAGAAAACCCTCTCAGGAAACATTTCTTACATCCCCCATACCCCTTGGTAGTCAGTCTCACTTGACTGAAAGCCAGTACTGAAAGGTCTAGATACTACATTAGAGAGTTTGAGTTCCTGTTCTATGATCACTGATCAGCTTCCTGATCTCAGATCAGTCACCCTACTTCCCCAGAGGTGTCCTTCATCTGCCAATGAAGTTTTTGAGACTGAGGACCTCTGAAGTAGAGCCATTCAAATGGCCAGCACAGGGTGAGATAAGGGGCTGGCCTAGGAGTGTGAATCAGAATGCTGCTTCTGCTAACAGGGAACACAAGTCAGTTTACTTAATGGGTGTGCAGGGAGTTGGTTTACCTTATTATCATCAGTATTTTTTTTTAAATTAACCATTTATTGAAAAATATTTTAGCCAGGTGGCACATGTCTGTAATCACAGTGGCTCAGGAGGCTGAGGCAGGAGGATTGCCAGTTCAAAGCCAGCCTCAGCAATTTAGCAAGGCCCTAAGCAACTTAGTGAGACTCTGTCTCAAAATAAAAAATTAAAACGGCTGAGGATGTGGCTCAGTGTTTAAGCACTGCTGGGTTCAATCCCAATACCACCCTTGCAAAAAGTACAAGTTTGTGGGTTTTAGTGTATTCAGAGTTGTATAACTCCTACCACCAGAATTTAAGAATATTTTCAGGGGCTGGGGTTGTGGCTCAGCGGCAGAGCGCTCGCCTTGCACGTGCGCGGCCCGGGTTCGATCCTCAGCACCACGTAAACATGAATGAATTGCATTGTGTACAACTAAAGTAAATAAATAAATATTTAAAAAAATATTTTCATTTCCTTAAAAAGAAAACCCCACCATTAGCAGTCACTTCCCCCAAGTCCTAGGCAACCACTAACCTACTTTTTCTCTTTATAGATTTGCCTACTCTTAATATTCCATATAAGTGGAATAATACATATGTAATCTATTGTTAATGGTTTCTTTCACTTAGCATAATGCTCTCAAGGTTCATCTATCCCTGCTGGGTGTGGAGGCACATGCCTATAATCCCAGAGACTTGGGAGCCTGAGCCAGCAGGATTATAAATTCAAGGCCAGCCTGGGCAATTTAGCAAGACCCTGTATCAAAATTAAAAAATTAGGGCTGGGGTTGTGGTTCAGCAGTAGAGCACTCGCCTAGCACGTGTGCGGCCCGGGTTCAATCCTCAGCACCACATACAAATAAACGCATCATGTACAACTAAAGCAAATAAATAAATATATTTTTTAAAAAAATTAAAAAGGGCTGGCGATGTTACTCAGTGATAAATTATCCCTGGGTTTGATCTCCAGTACATACACACACACAAAAAGTAATGCATAGAAGGGTCATCCATCCATGTGGTAGCATGCATCAGCACTTCATTCTTTTTTTTTATTTTTTTGGTTAACAGAAATTGAACCCAGGGCTGGGGCTGGGGCTCAGCAGTACCACACTTGCCTGTGGCATGTGTGAGGCACTGAGTTCAATTCTCAGCACCACATATAAATAAATGAAATAAAGGTCTATCAACAACTAAAAAAAAAAATATTAAAAAAAAAAGAAGCCGGGCGCGGTGGCGCACGCCTGTAATCCCAGCACTTTGGGAGGCTGAGGCAGGAGGATCGCGAGTTCAAAGCCAGCCTCAGCAATGGCGAGGCACTTAGCAACTCAGTGAGACCCTGTCTCTAAATAAAATACAAAAAAGGTCTGGGGATGTGACCCAGTGGTCGAGTGCCCCTGAGTTCAATCCCCGGTACCACAAAAAAAAAAAAAAAAAAAAAAAAAGAAAGAAAAAAAGAAATTGAACCCAGAGGGCCCTAAGCCACATCCCAGGCCTTTTTATTTTTTATTTTGAAACAGGGTCTAAGGTGCTTAGACTCTTGCTAAATTGCTGAGGCTGGCTTTGAACTTACGATCCTCCTGCCTCAGCCTCCTGAGCTGCTGGGATTACAGGTGTGTGCCACCACGCACACCTAGTCTTCATTCCTTTCTGATGAGGACTAATGTTCCATGACATGGATATATCTCATTTTATCTATCCCTTCATCCATTTATGGATATCTGGGTTGTTTCTACCTTCTGGCTATTATGAATAATACTGTTATAAATACTTGTGTTCAGGTTTTTGTGAGAACATATCTTTTCATGTCTCTTCCAGTGATGTTTAACTTTGGAGGATCTGCCAAATCTGTTTCCAAAGTGGTGAGGAGACTTTTTTTTTTTTTTTTAATATTTATTTATTTGCTTTAGTTGTACACAATGCAATGAATGCGTTTATGTTTATGTGGTGCTGAGGGTCGAACCCGGGCCGCGCACGTGTGAGGCGAGCACTCTGCCGCTGAGCCACAACCCCAGTCCCAGTGAGGAGACTTTTCTTGTTGGCCCTGGATATACAGAAGTCTGTGTGACCCCATAACAAAAAACCAAGGGGCTCATAGGCAGCTTTCAACAAACTCAATTTTGTCTAAGTTATTTGCAAATTATCATTCCTAGACTAAATTCAGGAAGTAATTAGTAATATAAGGAAGTTTGTGGATAAATTGGATTCCTGGATTCCTATCCTTGAAAACCAATCTACAAGGACAGAAGAAAAGATTCCCATCTACTCCAAGGACCCTAGGAACCCTGAAGGAATGTGAGATTCCATGTACCGAGGCTGGGCTATCTGTCTCCTACAGCAAACAGATGCGGGGAGGGGAGGTACAGGCTTCTCATTTCCTAGTGAGAAAGGCCTCAACCCTCAGAGGACAAAATGGTACTGGAAATTTTCTGCTTCCTCAATCGTCTGCAGGAACCATAATAATCCTTATAAATTCTAAGTATATCTCTGACATATTTCAGCAAAGCCTTTACTTTTGCATTTTTCCACTCCTAGGGAAACTGCTTACCCCAAATTCCATTTCACTGTTGCTAGTTCTTTTGGGTTAATTTCAGTTAGAGACAGTTCCTTCCTGTTTGATCTTTGCTGATTCATCTTTTGTTCTTTTTTATGCCTACCCTAAGGTCTTTCTTACTCTGGGTCTAAGCCAGATTAAATCCTTTCTGGAACAAGAAGAGGTATAAATAAACATAAGAGTTTCTCTAGTCTGAAAGAGTAATTATTCATAGCTGTGAGACAGAAAGAAGAATTACCAAGGAATCTGTCAAAGTTAGCTCTAATAATCAATGCTGGTATCTTGTTTTTATGATCCAATTTAGGACAGAATTAAAGACACTGAATGACCAAAATATAATTTTAACTATATCCTTTTAGAACAACTACTTTAACAAAGAAATTTAAGAGAGAAAAATTAATTATAATTAAGTATATGCTTCTTGTACCCTAATGATCTAATAATGACTTAATACAATAGCAATTATGCCTTAGAGGATAAAAAGCTTTATTTTACAAGATATTTTCATATTCGTTATTCTGTGTGAACTTCAAACATCCTTGTGAGATAGCATGTGTATATATTATCATCATTTTCAGGTAAGAAAAGAGACACAGAAAGGTTATTTAACTCGTATTCTATCATTTAGCTGGATAGTGGTGAGAACAGAATTTGAACTTGGGGCTTCTTAGAGCTGTATCCCCAGACCTTTTTCATTTTTCATTTTGAGACAGGGTCTTGGTCCTTCTGCCTCAGCCTTCTGAGTAGCAGGGATCACAGGCATTTGCCACCGCATCTAGCTATTTGTTGTTTTCTAAAATTCTACCCATGGACCTCTTCCCTTGAACTCTACAAACCAATTTGATTCATAAAGAATGAAATCAATCAATGAATCAATCAAGCAATCTCAGCCATTCCCGGGCTCCAACTTGTATCTGCTCACTGACTGTCCCAATCTCCATTTACAGCCTTCACATCTCTCCTGGGAGTCAGTCCATGTATCCAAATGTTTACTAAAAATTTCCACCTGGAAGCTGGGCACGGTGGTGCACGCCTGTAATCCCGGCACTTGGGAGGCTGAGGCAGGAGGATCATGAGTTCAAAGCCAGCCTCAGATGGCGAGGCACTTAGCAACTCAGTGAGACCTTGTCTCTAATAAAATACAAAAAAGGGGCTGGGGATGTGGCCCAGTGGTCGAGTGCCCCTGAGTTCAATCCCCGGTACCCAAAAAAAAAAAAAAAAAAAAAAATTCCACCTGGATAATCTAAAAACACCCTAACTATCTGCTTTGGTTTCAATGTGTGACCCCAAAGTTCTTCCCCATGTGTTGTTTTTTTAAATATTTTTTTTGAATTGTTGATGGACCTTTATTTTATTCATTTATTCACATGCAGTGCTAAGAATCAAACCCAGTGCCTCACACATGCTAGGCAAGTGCTCTAACAGTAGGCCAACAAGCCCAGTCCCCTCCATGTGTTTTAATGTGTCTCCCAAAAGTTCTTCCAAATTGTGTTTGGAGGTGGGGCCTTTGGAAAGTAACTTGGATTAGATGAGGTCATGAAGGTGGGACTCCCATGGTGGCATTAGTGGTTTGATGAGCAAGAAAGAGAGACCTGAGCTAGCACACTTGCTGTGTCTCACCATGCAATGATCACTGCCACATTATGATGCAGACAGGCGGCCCTCACCAGATGCCAAGCAGGTGTGGGCACCATGTTCTTGGATTTTCCAACCTTCAGAACTGTGAGCCAAATAAATTTCTGTTCTTTATGAATTACCTCATCTCAGGTGTTCTTTTATGGCAATAGAAAACAGAATAACACAACATCTAAAACATAATTTATCTTTATCACATCAAAATCTTTTAAACTTTCTTAAATTTTCTATTTCAGCAAATATTAGCACCTTTTATCCACTAGTCAATTTGAAAATGTTACCCTGGACTCCCCTCTCTTCACTTCCCACAAGACAATTAATACATTCTTTTGGTCTCATAAATTCATTCATTTCTGTTCTCTCTTTATTCCTTCTATGTCTGTTTTCAAACTCCCAACTCTGGGTAGGTCTGTAGTAACTGCTTTCTAATGGTCTTCCAGCCTCCAGCCTCCTCCCCCACATTCTCTTTTCTACACATCACTGCTGTGGTTCTTCTAAAACATGAACATGATCAAATAGGCCCCTGCTTCCAAGTGGCATTGGTTCAATACTGTTTCTTAGGATTCTACACACAATTTTTCAAAATCTGGCTACTCCTCTAGAATAAATCCTGTTACTTCCTGAACAGTAAGAGGGAGTTTAGCATAATAGTCAAGAACACAAGTACATGTGTGTCTGAGTCCTGACTCTACCAGTTCTTGGCTGGGGCAAGTTCTTAACCTTCCTGTTTTATTTTCTTCACCTGGAAAATGTGAATGATGATGGCTATACTTACCTAAATCACTGGGTTGTTCTATTGCTGAATATTAAGGATGAAAAAAATAACTGATACATTCTAAAGACTTAGTAAATATTAGATAAAATTATCATTATCTAGCTGCAAGTTAAGGAGTTGATCCAACATGTGACCTCCGCTATGACATTTTCCCACTTCCTCAGGCAGTTAGTTATACCTTCCCTTTGTGCTCTGTAGTCTTAATAAATCTTCCTATAGTTACATTTGGCATTGAATCACATACATTTTTGTATACTTGACTCCTGCAACTGAAGTTTGTGCTCCTAAGGATTAGGATTATGTCTTGATGTGAATACATCTCATCCTTATGCTTTGCACAGTGCCTGATTTAATAGGTATGCACTACAGTTTTGCTGAATGAACAGATCTTTGTCCCTCACTTTATGGACCTAATAGACTCTGCTTGTAGCATATTATTTCTGTGAGAGCCTCAGACCATGTCTTCCCCATACACAAGCACATACAAGAATACACAGCAAGCCAGGCACAGTGGTGCACACCTGTAATCCCAACAACTAGGGAGGCTGAGACAAGAAGATTGCAAGGCCAAGGCCAGCCTCAGCAACTTAGTGAGGCCCTAAGCAACTTAGCGAGACCCTGTTTCAAAAAATAAAAAGGTTGGAGGGGCTGGGGTTGTGGCTCAGTGGTAGAGTGCTTGCCTAGCATGTATGAGGCATTGAGTTCGATCCTCAGCACCATGTAAAAAATTAATTAATGAATTAATTAATTAATTAAAGTTATTTTTAAAAAGGATTGGAGAGATAGCTCAGGAGTAAAGCACCTCTGGAACCACTCCTCAGTACCAATAAACAAACAAATATATAAATAAAAATACAATGCAGACAGGAACTGCTCAAAATTATTTCCATGGGCCAGGACCACAGTGACAAATTCAGATCTTTCTCTTTAGAGTGCTGTCTGTGTCTACAAGATTCCTAGAGAGCTGGACTAAGTGAGGAAATGTGAAGTTTCACATCAAACTATTTATTATGAGGCACTGAATAAGACCAGTAATGCTTTACAACTTTTGCTTTTGAAATCATATTGATCTGATTTCCTCCAGGGCCTAAGTCACTGTAGAGCAAAGTATAAGTGCTCTTTCTTCCCAGGTTCTTTTAAAGTGCTGACATTTGTAACATGACTATAAATTTTCATTTCCAGTGTGACTAAATTATTTATAGTCTTAATATCATTCTCTACCAATGACTTAAAACTCCTTCAATTCTGGTAGAGTTACCTTTGACCTGCTGAAGTGGTAAGAAACTAAAGGTCAAAAAGCTGTAACAAAAGTTTAGCAAGTGTAATATTTCTTATTCTAATGCATAGGTTAAACATTAGATAGCATGATGATTTTCCTTCTTTCTCTCTTTGTGGGGGGAACTGAAGATTTAACCCAGGGGTGTTTACTGCTGAGCTATAACCCCAGCCATTTTTTTTTTTTTAATTTTCCATTTTGAGTTAGGGTCTCACTGAGTTGCTTAGGGTCTTGCTAAGTTACTGAAGCTAGCCTAGAACTTCTGATCCTCCTGCCTCAGCCTCCCAAGCTGCTGGGATTGCAGGTGTGTGCCACCTTACAGGATTGCACCAACACACCTGGATAAAGTGATGATTTCCTAAGAGGTGGGGGAAAAAAACCTATTCTGGAAAAAACTAGGAGTTAGAAGGGGGAAAATACCTGATTTAAATAAAAAGGTTTAAATAATGTGGTCTCTAAGTAAAAAGTATGGCTGGCAAATAGGCATATACCATACAGTCAATCTCTTTCATGACAAAAATCAGCTTGTTCATTAGTGGAAAAAAAGTATCATTGTACTAGTTAATTTGTTTCATACTGGTTATTTATTTTTGTGGTGCTGGGAATCTAACTCAGGACTTCATACATGCTAGGTGAGCATTCTACCACTGAGCAATAACCCTAGCCGGCACTGTTTTTTTCGTTTTCGGTACCAGGGATTTAAGCCATGAGCACTTCACAGATCTACATCCTCAGCCTTTATAATTTTTTATTCTCAGACAAAGCCTCACTAAGTTGCTGAGGCTGGCCTTGAACTTGTGATTCCCCTGACTCAACCTCCCAAGTTGCTGTACTGTATGCATGGGCCACCATGCCCAGCCTGTACTGATATATATATATTTAGTTGTAGGTGGACACATTACCTTTATTTTATTTATGTGGTGCTGAGGATTAAACCCAGGACCTCACACATGTGAGACGAGTGCTCTACTGCTGAGCCATAGCCCCAGCCCCTGGTTTATTTTTTTAAAGAATATATTTGCATTAAAAATGGTGTAGATTGGGCTGGGATTGTGGCTCAGTGGTAGAGCGCTCGCCTAGCACGTGCGTGGCCCGGGTTCGATCCTCAGCACCACGTAAAAATAAAGGCATTGTATATACAACTAAAGCAAATAAATAAATATTTTTTAAAAAATGGTGTAGATAAATATCAACTGCTCTTAGAATACAGTAAATACAAAGTTGTTATAAAAATAGAACTTCAAGCTGGATGAGGAGGTGCAGTTTGTAAGCCCAGTACCTCAGGAGGCTAAGGCAGGAGGATGACAAGTTCAAGGCCAGCCTGGTCAATTCAGCAAGACTCTCTCTCTCAAAACAAAAAACAAAAACCAACAACAACAAAAAAGAAGGGATAGGGAGTATTAGAGTGCCCCTGGGTTCAATCCCAAGTACCACAAAATAACTGAATAAATAAAAAATTTAAAAAATAGAAATTTAATTTATAAAAACATAAACAGATTGCATATGTACATACATATATATGATCTGAATGAACAAAGACCAAGAAGATTTTTCTGGCTGGATAATTATGGGTCTTAGGTCTTGTAAACCCCCCCCCTTTTTTTCTTATCTGTATTTTTCTACTATGCACTTGTAGTATTTAAACAAAGTTTTAAATACAAAATAACATGCTTTTCACCATTAATCTATAAATGATTATTTAAAAAATTAAGACATCATTTGAATTTACTTACCAAGAGATTCTCTCCTGCTACTCCTCTGTTGTTAAAAACCACACATCTAAAAATCAGGAAAGTAATTCTGTTATTTCTATACATGAACCTTATGATAATGTTCAACAACTTCATCTAAATAGTCTAAAAGACAATTCCAGTTCTTCAAATTCAACATACATGTTCAAAGTAGCAAGCTGTATATTGAAGTGATATTAATTTTTCCTATCAAAAAAGCAGAAAATTTATAACGTCTCTCTATGCATATGTATGGGCCTTAGATAAGAATTATTAAAACAATTCTAAAATCAAGTAGAATTTAAGAGTTTTTGCTTCAAATATGTCCTCTACCCACTGTATTTGTAACGTTATTAAGAATCTATTTATATTCTAAGAAACAGCTCTTGCTCCCTCAAGGCTCAGAAAATACGGAGACTGGAATTTTACACGAGATGAAAAACAGGTAGAACAGCAAGGAGCCTGACACCAGATCTGGGAGGACGGCCCTTTGTGCTATAGACCCTGTTATGCTAGTTGAACTGGGGGAGGAAAGAGGATCTTATATTTTCCTGTAATTCTGTTTGCATGTCCTGGATAAATGGGTGATGTAAAGGGCTTGGATCAATGTTGGCCCAAAGCAAGTACTTAACCATAACTCCAGATACATATGTATTTGCCCTTCTTGGACTAAGTCCTGACTTGTGTCTTTGTAGAATCTCATTGACTTAGTAAGCCTATATTCATGTCAATTAAAATTCATTCTGTTTTCAGGTAATTGCTTATCCAAATCAATCAAGGCCATTTAAAAGATTCAAATTCTCTTCTTTCAGAGTGCCACCACTCCTTGTGCAGGTTCTGAGCACCAAGGAACTAAATGCCCTACAGAAAGAACATGTACTCTCCTCCCAGGGAGTTGATTTTAAGGCACATCATCTCCATTCAATGTGGTGTCCAGGGGGAATGTACTGTGCAAAGAAATTCTTTCTTGCATCAGAAAATGCATACAAAAAATTATTAGTAGGTCTAACTAAAAGAAATGTTTAAAAGTCTCAGAAATCTGACTTGAGAAAAAATTAGAAATACTACATTTTAAAAAATTGCTTAGTTGTAAATGGACAGAATACCTTTTATTTATTTATTTATTTATTTATTTATTTATTTATTTATTTTTATGTGGTGCTGAGGATCGAACCCGGCACTTAGCACGTGCTAGGCAAGCGCTATATTGCTAAGTCACAACCCCAGCCCCAGAAATACTACATTTTTATTTACTCATCTAAGAGAAATCTTAAGCACACCATAAGTACAGGCAGAAGTTAAAGTAGGGTCATATACTCCTTTATCTTTTCTTGTTAGAAAGAATGGCAAGACAGACTAGATATAAATAATACTTAAGTTGGCCACTTTTCTTCACTTGCATAAGCACCTAAGTCATACAGGAATTAGTGTTAAAGACAACTGTTGACCTTGAAACCTGAAGCTCCTTGTCATTCAGATAAGAATTTCTTTTAGAGTGTAAAAATTAAGTATTAAAATGACTTCTTGAGCACGATGTCATCATGTGACTGCCACTGAGAAAGGGCAACAGAGTTAGTGAGGGGAAAGAAAAATATGAACTGCAAACTCATGAAAAAGAAGCCTATGTGGCCGGGTACGGTGGCGCATACCTGTAATCCCAACACTTGGGAGGCTGAGGCAGGAGGATCTCGAGTTCAAAGCCAGCCTCAGCAATGGCGAGGCACTTAGCAACTCAGTGAGACCCTGTCTCTAATAAAATACAAAAAAGGGTTGGGGATGTGGCCCAGTGGTCGAGTGCCCCTGAGTTCAATCCCCAGAACCAAAAAAAAAGAAGCCTATGGGCTGGGGTTGTGGCTCAGTGGTAGAGCACTTACTTGCCTAGCATGTGTGAGGCACTGGGTTCGATACTCAGCACCACATATAAATAAATGAATAAAATAAAGGCCGATCAACAACTAAAAAAAGTACGTATTAAAAAAAAGCCTACACATCTTAGATTTTCTTCTAAACTGCAGTCTGGGATATCTGTAGTTTCCCTTAGGTAACTTTGGAAACTGGATCATAGCTCTGGTATCTCTTGCTAGAGGAACTGAAATGACCTTTCCCCGTGTCTTTGTTCTTGACAATGTTCAAGAATCAGCAGCGGTCATCATTATCCACTTTTAGCCTGGGACATGTGGCAGAACCAAGCAGTCATGGAGAATGGCAGAATGAGGGCTGCCAATCTGTCCCTCTCTCAGAGACAAGAGCTGGTTGTGAGGCTACTAAGGATGGGCAAGCCTCTGTTAACTTGCCTAACAACTCTCCAATTTTTACAGTTTATCCCAAATGTTTTTTAAAAAAATATTTATTTATTTACTTTAGTTTGTACACAATGCAATGCATTGCAATGCATTTATGTTTAGGTGGTGCTGACGATTGAACCCGGGCCGCGCACGTACGAGGCGAGTGCTCTGCCGCTGAGCCACAACCCCAGCCCCCAAATGTTTTTAAAATGTGTGTGTATGAGGAAATCAGTTTGTAAAATTAGTTTTTCCTTCATATTTTAACTATTTAAATTTTCTTCTCAAAAAAAGGAAAATAGAAATAAAGAGAAGAAATGCCAAATAAAGAATAAATCTGGAGTGAAAATCTTTTTGGCACAACAAGTGCCTTGATTAAGATATAGTTTGAGTATATTCCCCAAGGGTTCATGTGTTGAAACTTCATCCCTTTAGGGGGCATTAGAAGGATAGAAATTTAATCCATCTATGATGCTTAAAAGTGGAGTCTTTGGGAGGTAATTAGGATTAGATAAATTCATTAGATTGCAGTCCCCGTAATTGATTTTGGTAGCTTTACAAGAAGAGGGAGGGTAGGGCTGGGATTGTGGCTGAGCGGTAGAGTGCTCGCCTAGCATGTGCACGGCCCGGGTTCGATCCTCAGCACCACGTACAAATAAACGCATTGTGTACAACTAAAGCAAATAAATAAATATTTTTTTAAAAAAATAAGAAGAGGGAGGGAGACCAGGACATACATGCATGTACTCCCTACCTCTTGCCAACAGTCCCTTGACCTTGGACCTCTAGAACCATAAGCCAAAATAAGCCTCTTTTCTCTATAAATATCCAGCCTCAGGTATTTCATTAGAGTAATGCAAAATGGTATAATATACCAAGAAAGCAGATAAGTCTCTTTTAAAGACAGTTAAATAAAAGGTAGAAAGCAGTCTGGTGTGGTGGTGCACACCTACAATGCAAGCTACTCAGGAAGCTGAGGCAGGAGAATTGTAAATCTGAGGTCATCCTGGGAAACTTAGCGAGAATTTGTCTCAAAATAAAATAAAGGACAGGGAAGCCGGGCGTGGTGGCGCACGCCTGTAATCCCAGCACTTAGAAGGCTGAGGCAGGAGAATCGTGAGTTCAAAGCCAGCCTCAGCAATGGCGAGGCACTTAGCAACTCAGTGAGACCCTGTCTCTAGTAAAATACAAAAAAGGGCTGGGGATGTGGCCCAGTGGTCAACTGCCCCTGAGTTCAATCCCCTGTACCAAAAAAAAAAAAAAAAAAAAAAAAAAAGGGACAGGGGATGTAACTCAAAGGTAGAGAGCTTGCCAAGCATGTGTGAGGCCCTGGGTTGGATCTCCAGTACCAAAAACAACAAACAAACAAAGGCAGAGAGCAACCTACTTATAACACAGGGTTTCACTCAATCTTTAGCACTGTAGATATTTTTTTAAAATATTTATTTATTTGCTTTTAGTTGTATACAATGCATTTTTTATTTTTACATGGTGCTTAGGATCGAACCCGGGCCGCGCACGTGCTAGGTAAGCGCTCTACCGCTGAGCTACAACCCCAGCCCAGCACTGTAGATATTTAAGATCAAATAATTCTTTGTGGTGGGGCTATTCTGTGCACTATAGGATGCTCAGTAGCATTCTGGCCTCTACCACCTACAAGCTAAAACTTGTCCCAGGCACGACAATCAAAATATATCCAAGGCTGGTAATGAAGCTCAGTGGTAGAGTGCTTGCCTAGCACTCATGAGGCTCTTGGTTTGATTCCCAGCACTGAAAAACAAATCAAAATCTGCTCAGTCTACCAGAACAAGAATCCCCACTCTTTGAGTCTAACAAAAGAAATAATAATCAGTAAGGGGCAGAGTGATAAGAACATTCAGGGAACAATTATTCATACTACTCTAATTTCAGCTATAATAAAAACAGTTAAAGTTCATCACTTTTAACTACATGTCAGATCACGTTCTAAGCACTTCCTAGGAACATTAATATTGAAGTGATTCATTCATTCATCATGCAAAACTTCATTAAACAGAATATTTACTGAACAAAAGATGAAGATACAGCTTGTAACAAAGAAACAAAATAACAATATAAGTTCCTAACCTTAAGGAGAGTGCCATCTAGATAGATTGAAAAGCTATATGCCATATTTGTCAGTGGAGTGACTACAATAAAAATGGAATCACAAGGCAGCATAAAATTCAATGTCCAATGAGTGGAACAGAAAATAAAGCCCTGGGGTGGGGTTGTAGCTCAGTGGTAGAGCACTTGCCTAATTCAGTGTGAGGCACTGAGTTCAATTCTCAGCACTGCATATAAATAAATAAATAAATGAATAAATAAATAATAAAGGTCCATTGAAAACAAAAATAAATAAATATATATGTATGTGTACATATGTGTATACACACATATATATGTGTGTGTGTATATATACATATATATGTGTATATATATATACATATATATATATATATATATATATATATGTCCCATGACGTCAGGATGGGCTGAGTTGATTAGGAAAGTTTTATGGAAAAGGTAGATAAATTTTAGGCTGAGAATTGAAAAATGTAAAGATTGTAGTAGGAGGAAAGTAGGATGTATTATGAATGGAGCAATGTGAACAAAGATATAAAGAATATACAAAATGTTCTTAGGGGTGAAAAAATAGATATTTGTTGAAATATGGCTACATACAGGATAACAATAGAAAACAAGGATGGACAAATAGATTAGGAGGTTTCTAAATGCAAGGTTAGGACATGACAAGGAGGTTCTGCTTTCAGGAAGGTCAGGGTGGATCCTATCAGGTCAACCCTTCCATAGAATAATAACTATATATTCCAAACAAAATATCAAGGCAATAGAGAACAAAAACAAAAGTAAAAAAACAAAAACAAAAACAGGAGTGGTGGTACAGACCTGTAAACCCAGTGACTTGGGAGGCTGAGACAGAATGTTTACAAGCTCAAGGGCAGCCTTAGCAACTTAGTGAGGACTTCAGCAACTTAGCAAGACAAATAAACAGGGCTGGGGATGCAGTTCAGTAATAGATCAGTGATAACACAAGTTAACACTAGAAAGAAGAAACTGACATTGGGTGGGATTTCCTATTTTTACAGCTTTTTATTTTTGTTTTGGCTAAGAAGAGGCAATAGTTGGGACTATTCAATGATAGATAAAACAAAAATCCAATGGAATGTTCAGTCTCATAGGCTTGAAGAACTAGACAATGGAGTTTGGGGTAACTATAATAGTTAGACAATGGGGGAAATCTTAGAAAGTAGACACAGAGGAAGAGTCCTAAATTATGGATAAAAAACTGAGCCCCATCTCTGACTAATCCTTTATCTATGTCTGTATCTACATCTACATCTATATATGAGGCAGGTTAAAAGTAGCCCCAATTAAGGCTAAAAAACTAAATGAAATCTAATGTCTGTTTATCACAGATATGGCAGAGTTTCAAGTTTGAATTTAGCCATATTTTCTTCCTGATGAAAAAAAGAAACTAAGAAAAGTCAATCATCTTTTGAAAAATATTGCACAGTTCAGAATCTCTAAAATGGATAATTCAAATTGTTCACAACACTATTCAAAATTAATTGACCATGAAAGAACAGGAAAACATGACCCATACTCCAACAGATAAGATAACTGACCCTAGATGATCCAGATGCTAGAATTAGCAAATGAATATTTAAAGCAGCTATTATAACAAAGCTCAAGGACACAAAGTGGTTAAAAAAAAAAAGTTTGTAAAGAATTTGAAAACTGCCAGGCATGGTAGTACACACTTGTAAACCCAGTGACTTGGGAGACTGAGACAGGATGATTACAAGTTCAAAGGCAGCTTTAGCAACTTAGTGAGGACTTCAGCAACTTAGCAAGACAAATAAATAGGGCTGGGGATGCAGCTCAGTAATAAATCAGTTTGTCTAGCACATGTGAATCCCTGGGTTCAATCCTCACCATTGAAAGAGAAAAAGAAAAAAAAAAAAAAAAAAAAAAAAAAACCCTGGTGATTTATATAACAATATCAAAAGATCTAAATACATGTAATTGTGGTTCCTGAAGGAGAGGACAGGAAAAATATTTAATAAACAAAAAAATATTTAATAAAACAAAGAATAAAAATATTTAATAAACCCCCCAAATTCCAAATCTGATATAAAAAGACATGAACTCAGATTCAAAAGGAGGATAAGTCAGTATATGAATGGATAAAGAAAATGTGGTGTATATATACAATAGAATATTACTTAGCAATAAAAGAGAATAAAATAATGGCATTTGCAGGTAAATGGGTGAAATTGGAGAATATAATGCTAAGTGAAGTTAGCCAATCTCAAAAATCCAAATGCCAAATGTTTTTTCTGATATAAGGAGGCTGATTCACAGTGGGGTTGGGACAGGGAGCCTAGGAGGATTAGAGGAACACTAGAAAGGTCAATGGGAGAGAGGGGAAGGGAGGGGGCAAGGAGGTATAAAGGAAAAGAAAAAAGGGGAAAAAAAAAAGATGGTAGAATGAGATGGATATCATTACCCTAAGTGCATGTATAAAGACACGAATGGTATGAATACACTTTGTATACAACCAGATATATTAAAAAAAGTGCTCTATATGTGTATTACAAATTGTAATGTATTCTACTGTCACATACAACAACTTTGAATAAAAAAAAAATTAAAAAAAAAAAGAATGATCTTTCCCAGGAGACAAATGACGCAGTTTTAAATTAAAGTGAATTAATCATCCAAACATTATAATACTCAACCATTTCAGTGACTGTTAATCAATATTAAATAGAAAATGACACCTCATGCTAAAAAAAAAAAAAAAAAGAAAAGAAAAAGGAGGGTAAGTAACAGAGAAACAAACAAAAAATCAAATAATCAAAAACCCTCTAGAAAACAAATAATAAAATGATATACCTTAAATCCACCATATCAATAATTATATTAAATGTAAAAGGACTAAAAATTCTAACTAAAAATTAGAGACTTTCAGACTGAATAAAAAAGCAAGTTCTATGGGGTGGGGCTATAGCTTAGTTGGTAGAGTGCTAGCCTCACATGCACAAGGCCCTGGGTTCAATCCCCAGCACCACACACACACACACAAAAGCAAGTTCTAAATATATATGTCTACAACCCATACACTTTAAGTATAAAACCAGATATTTTGAAAGTTACAATATGAAAAAAGACATAGAAACAGTAAGCAAAAGAAGGCTGGAGTAGCTACAATAATATCAGATGAAAAGTATACTTTGTAACCAGAGATTAAGGACAAATAATAATGATAAAAGAATTAATTCACATTAAGACCAAGAATCAGGGCTGGGGGGTTGTGGCTTAGTGGTTAGAGTGCTTGCCTAGCACTCTAGGCAAGCACTAGAGTGTGAGGCACTGGGTTCAATTCTTAGCACCACATTTAAGTAAATAAAATAAAGGTCCATTGACAACTAAAAAATATTTTTTAAAAAAGACTGAGAATCATAAACATGTGTGTGATGAATAACAGAGTTTCCATATACAAGAAGCAAAAATTTAAAGAAATAAATGGAGAAATAGAATATTCACAATCATATTGATTTTAATACTTTTATATCAATTAAATGAAAAATTAAAAACAAACTATATAATAATATCAAAGTATTAATTTAATTTACGTTTATTGAACACTATAATCATCAATATCAGAAAAATTATTCAAAAAATTCTAATTCCTGGGGATGTGGCTCTGTGGTAGAGTGTTTGCCTAGCATGCATGAGGCCCTGGGTTCGATCCCCAGCACCAAACACACAAAAAAACTATAATGCCTGAACATTTCCAAACTTATTGTAAGTCATAAAAGTATTAAAAGGAAGGATTAGGGATGTAGCTCAGTTGTAAAGCATGTGCTTAGCATGCCATTGAAGCCATTGGTTCGATCTCCAGAACCAAGAAAAAAAAAGTAGTAAAATAAATTAACATAGTCCATGTAAGTTTTTCTAGAATATAAAGCTTCAGAAATCAAAACAAGTCCAGCGTAGTGGCACACACCTATAACACCAGAGACTCAGGAGGTTAAGGCAGGAGGATCACAAGTTCCAGGCTAGCCTCAGCAATTTAGCAAGGCCCTGAGCAACTTAGTGAGACCCGGTCTCCAAATAAAAAATAAAAAGGCTAGGGGATGTAGCTCAGTGGTAGAGCATCCCTGGGTTCAATCCTTAGTACTGGGAGAGAGGGAAAGAGGGAGAGAGGGAGAGATCAAACACAATAATTAACAAGAATGTATTATTGCCAAATGTGGTGGCATATGCCTGTAATTCCAGCAACTACAGAAGCTGAGATAAGTGGATCACAGGTTCAAGGTCAGCCTCAGCAACTGAGTGAGATTGTCTCAAAATTTAAAAATAAATACTAAATAAATAAATAAATAAATAAATAAATAAACCTGGATATGTTGCTCAGCAGTAGAGAGACCCTGGGTTCAATCCCCAGTAACCTCTCCCAAAGAGTATATTATTGACTAGTATACCCTACTCATGATTATCACATGGTAATAGAGAATAGTGAAAGTCAATTCAAAATTCAGGAAACTTGATATCTCTTATTTCAATTCCTTCTCTACAAAAACCTATTCCCTGAGCAAGAAACATGACTTGTGTGCTTGTCAAGTCTTGAATTTCCCTGGTAAAACTGAGTCTTGGGGCTGGGGTTGTGGCTTAGCGGTAGAGCACTCGCCTGGCACGTGCACGGTCCGGGTTCGATCCTCAGCACCACGTACAAATAAACCCATTGTGTACAGCTAAAGAAAATAAGTAAATATTTAAAAAAAAAAAAAAAAAGAGTCTTGATGATATCACAGGTATACATTATCCAGGTAGGCAACAATCATGGGATTTGAGGAGTTGGTTGTTCCCAAGCTAAGAGCCTGAGATACCCAAGGGTGTAAAAAGCAATCATGAAGGGTCTTCAAGAACTACTGATTATCAAAGTCTAACAGAAATGAAAGATATATCTGTAGTAAGGCAGCTATACAGTTGAATCTTTGTCACACACTAGCTGTCCAACTTTGGTCAAATTAATATTATTTTAAATATTTTGGTTGTAGATGGACTTTATTTATCTTTTTATGTGGTGCTGAGGACTAAACCCGATGCCTTACATATGCTAGACAAGCACTCTACCACTGAGCCACAAACCCAGCCTTTGGTCAAATTATTAACACTGTAGTTCTCCCTTTTGGTTGGTAAAATAGGGTTAATAATGTATGTCTTGGAGTTGGGTACATATTAAATAAAATAATCTATGTATAGTTCCTACCAGAGGGCTCATCATGTGGTAGGCAACTCAACAAAGCTAAATTTTTCGATTTTTTAAAAAAAATATTTATTTATTTGCTTTAGTTGTACACAATGCAATGCATTTATGCTTACATGGTGCTGAGGATCGAACCCGGGCCGCGCACGTGCTAGGCGAGTGCTCTACCACTGAGCCACAACCCCAGCCCAAATTTTTCGATTTTTTAAAAATGGCATAATAAGCAAGGCACAGTGGTACATGCCTATAATCCCAGCACCTCTGGAGGCAGAGGCAGGAAGATCACAAGTTCAAAACCAGCCTCAGCAATTTAGCAAGGCCCTAAGGAACTTAGTTAGACCCTGTCTCAAAATTTAAAAAAACTAGGGCTGGAGTTGTAGCTCAGTGGTAGCGCGCTTGCCTAGCATGTGTGAGGCACTGGGTTTCATTCCCAGCACCAAATATAAATAAATAAAATAAAGGCCCATTCACAACTAAAAAATATTTTTAAAAAAATTAAAAAACATTGGGGCTGGGGTTGTGGCTCAGCAGTAGAGCGCTCGCCTAGCACACGCACGGCCCTGGTTCGATCCCCAACACCACATAAAAATAAAGGCATTGTGTACAACTAAAACAAACAAATAAATAAATATCTTTAAAAAGAAAAAAAATTAAAAAACAAGGGGGGTGGTTGGGGATGTGGCTCACTGGTTAAGTGCCCCTGGGTTCAATCCCTAGTACCCGCCCCCCACAAAAGACATGAAAATTATACATATTAGGTGGTATAGTGTGATAATTTGACACATGTATACAATATGTAATCATCAATTAGGGTAATCAGCATGTCTATCTCCTTAAACGGTTATCATTTCTTTGTGTTAGGAATCTTTGAACTCTTTTCTCCTAGTTCTTTATAAAATACACAATGAGCCGGGCGCGGTGGTGCACACCTGTAATCCCAGCACTTGGGAGGCTGAGGCAGGAGGATCACAAGTTCAAAGCCAGCCTCAGCAATGGCGAGGCACTTAGCAACTCAGTGAGACCCTGTCTCTAATAAAATACAAAAAACGGCTGGAGATGTGGCCCAGTGGTCTTGTGTCCCTGAGTTCAATCCCTGGTACCAAACAAAACAAACAAACAAACAAACAAAAAAACCACAATGAATTAGGGACTATAGTCCCTAATGCTATAGAATATTAGAACTTATTCCTTCTATCTAATTATATTTTAGTATCTATTATTCAACTTACCTCCTCAACGTCCCCTCCCCCCCTTTAAATTTAAAGCTAAATTTAATTCTTGCAAACCAAAGTAGCAATTCTGGTTATCTTTTGCTGATCAAAAGTTCTAAATGACCCCATGAATTTAAAACAAGCACAGCAAGTTAATATTTAATGAATGTAGTTTATTTTTTAGGCATATTTCAAAACCATGGCCAGAAGGGGACAAAAGAGTCAAAATTATCCTTAATGTGAGGAAGGTAAAAAACTTATGTACAACTAGCATCAAGAATTCTCTTTGGGCGGGGGTTGTGGCTCAGTGGCAAAGTGCTCGCCTCGCACGTGCGTGGCCCAGGTTCGATCCTCAGCACCACGTAAACATAAATGCATTGCATTGTGTACAACTAAAGTAAATAAATAAATAAAAAAAAAAAAAAAAAGAATTCTCTTTAAAGCGGATGTGACGGGGGCTGGGATTGTGGCTCAGCGGTGGAGCGCGCTCGCCTAGCGCGTGGGCGACCCGGGTTCAATCCTCAGCACCACGTACAAATGAAACGCATTGTGTACAACTAAAAGCAAAAAAAAAAAAAAAAAAAAAAAAAAAAAAAAAAAAAAAAAAAAAAAGCGGATGTGACGGCGCATGTCTGTAATCCCAAAGGCTCAGGAGGCTGAGGCAGGAGGATCATGGGTTCAAAGCCAGCCTCAGCAACCATGAGGCACTTAGCAATTCTGTGAGACCCTGTCTCTAAATAAAATACAAAATAGGGTTGAGGATGTGGCTCAGTAGTTGAGTGTCCCTGAGTTCAATCCTTGGTACCACCCCCCCAAAAAAGAATTCTCTTTAAACCAGGTTTGGTAGTGCATACCTGTAATCCCAGCAGCTCAGGAGGTTGAGGCAGGATCTTGAATTCAAAGCCAGCCTCAGCAAAAGCCAGGTGCTAAACAACTCAGTGAGACTTTGTCTCTAAATAAAATATAACAAAGGGCTAGGGATGTGGCTTGTAGTTAAGTGTCCCTGGGTTTAATCCCCGGTACCAGAAAAAAAAAAAAAAAAAAAAAAAAAAAAAAAAAAAAAAAAAAGAATTCTCTTTAAGAGGTTGGGGTTGTAGCTCAGTGATAGGCATTTTCCTAACATCAAGAATTCTTTTCCAGCTGGGCGCGGGGGCGCACACCTGTAATCACAGTAGATTAGGAGGCTGAGGCAGGAGTTCAAAGCCAGCCTCAACAACTCAGCAAGACCCCATCTCTAAATAAAATATAAAAGAGGGGCTGGGGATGTGGTTGAGTCCCCTGGGTTCAATCCCCAGTACCAAAAAAAAAAAAAAAAAAAAAAAAACTTTTGTAGTGCTCTTTTATACTATTTTATTGGAATCTTACCCTCCCATCCCCTTGTCATCTCTGACACTAAAAGTTACTGAGCTTCTTTCTGAGGGTCTCATATTTTATCTTACTATTTGCATTCTACTCTGTGTCTCTGATATTCTTCATAAATTCTGTCAACTAAATACCAAGTTGAACTAGCTGAATGCTTCATGTTCCTAGTGTTCAACTAACAGCAGTGTCACAAGTCACAGCTGGAAACTTTATTATCAGAGACAAGTATTACAGGATGATGTAGATTCCAGCAGCCACTCTTAGTAAGGCATTTCCTTCCTGCTTCCTGGGCCACCCATTGACTGGCCAGGTACACTGACATTATTGTCTCTGCGCCTTCTTGGAATGTTTTCTTCCTGGTAAATAGGGCCTACACAGTAAGTAGCTCATTTCTATCTGACTAGAGACTAGAACAGAGTAGTGAGGCTCTTCCCTAAGCTAAACAATGGCCCTGATTTCTCTCTTAGATTTCATAGCCAACACTTTTTAATAGTTCATTATGGGCCATGTATCAGCTGATATCCTTTATATACATTACAAGCAAACCTCACAATCCTAGGAGGTGTAAGGTATTGTTATGGAGGAAAAAGTGGGGTTCAGAGAGGTTAAATAATCTGTCCCTGGATATACAAGTTATTTGATGGGAAGATCAGATATTAGAATAAAAAGAATAAATTATTTAAACATTTAACAAAAATATGATTTAAGAATACTTTAACACCAAGAAATATATTTGATTAATGCACTAAGCAGACAACTGCAATTTTACCATATTAAAAACCTATGTGAGGACAAATGAAAAATGGATACGATTTCATGTGCTAAATTCAGAGCTGAGCCCAGACAGATCTGACTTAAGAATCCTCTTAACCACCTCCCTGTGCTGCCCCATGCTATCTGTGCTAGTAACATTCAAGTCTTTTTCTAAGAAAGATGGGAGTTCTGAACACAGAGTGCCCTTATGGGCATACCAACACTGATAAAAAGAGCTTTGTCCCTGAAAGTGTGTTAAATGAGGTATCGTTTTGTAGTAGAATATCTAATGAGTTCTCTAGAGAATGGGACCACTTGTCAGAATCCATCATAACTTTCCCCAGAATATCATTAAATAGGTTAAACTCTTTGGTGTTTTTTAATATGCATTAACTAATATAGCTAGTCCTGTGAATAATCAGTTAACAACCTTATTTCCGAACTTTTAAAAAACAAATTGTTTTAACAACAAAAACGAATTACTGAGCTAAAAATATGCGGGTGCCAATTCACAATAATTTCTTGTTTAAGATACTGCTTTCAGATTGGAAGGAAACAGTGGGAATTTTTTTTGTGTGGTACTGAGGGTTGAACCCAGGGGCACTTAACCACTGAGCCACATTCCCAGCACCCCCCCCCTTTTTTTAAATGTTTATTTATTTGCTTTAGTTGCACACAATGCCTTTATTTTTACTTGGTGCTGAGGATTGAACCACATGCTAGGCAAGTGCTCTACCGCTGAGCCACAACCCCAGCCCACCCCCCCAGCCCTTTTTTTTTTTTTTTTTTTTTTTTTTTGGTACTGGGGATTGAACTCAGGGGCACTCGACCACTGGGCCATATCCCCAGCCCTTTTTTGTATTTTATTAGAGACAGGGTCTCACTGAGTTGCTAAGTGCCTCGCCATTGCTGAGGCTGGCTTTGAACTCGCGATCCTCCTGCCTCAGCCTCCCAAGTACTGGGATTACAGGCATGCGCCACCGCGCCCGGCTCCCCCAGCCCTTTTTTATATTCTTTTTTAGAGACAGGGTCTTGCTGAGTTGCTTAGGGCCTCACTAAATTGCTGAGGCTGGCGTTGAACTCAAAATCCTCCTGCCTCAGCCTCCTGAGCCACTGGGATTGGAACTCACACTTTTTTCACTGCCTCATTTTCATTTTCCTTTGTTTAACCACCTTCATTCTGCCTCCCTCAGAGTCTGCAGATGAACCCCAAGGCACCTCTATTGCTGTAGGAAGAGCTAAACATCATAGAAAGTCATAGTATTTATAGCTGCTGCTTCTCCTAAATAAAAATTTTATCAGGCACAAACCCCAAACTTGAAAGTAAAGGAACATTTAAAAGATTTAAAAGCAGCCAGGCTGGAATTGCAGCTCAGTGGCTGAACACTTGCCTAGCATGCCTGAGACCCTGGGTTTGATCTCCAGCACTGTCCAAAAAAAAAGGCAATAAAAGCAGTCAAATTTTCAAATTTTAACCACTTTTAAAATCATGTCCCACTTTAAATCTAAAAAATATAAAGGATGGACAATGACATCCTTGCTATCAGTAAGTGTGATCTGCAGTGAAAAATAAAAGACTTTGGTCCTGCCAAACCATATAAAATCAGTGCTTTTTCTAAATAACAAAAGCAAACAGCCAACACCCCCCCCAAAAAAAAGAACAAAAAAAACCAAGTGGCATAAGAATAAGAAATTTCTTGAAACACAGTCTACAATGTTTACAACGTTGAAAACCCCCAAATGATCCTTTTCCATCTTCTAACAACTCTCCTGTTTCTCTTCCTCTGCCAAACATCAAATGTGTGAGCCATCCATGTAATCCTTGCCCTTCCAGCTACATCTGACACTGCTGACCTATTCCATCTCTCCACAAAATGTCCCTCTTAGTTCTGGTATTCCAGAATCCTATGCCCAACTCTCTGACCACTCAGTGGTAGAGGCTGCTAATCATCTTCCCCCTCTTCCTCAGTAACAGATGTCCAAAATAAAATTTAATTTTTAAGCTTCCCTTGCATTTAAGAGCAGGCCAATGAGAAACAAGCAAAAGTGGTGTGCACAATTGCTGGATTTTTCTTTTTCTTTTGCAGTGCTAGGAATCGAACCCAGTTTACTAGGCAAACTTCTATCACTCAACTGCGCCTCTCCACCAGCCCCCTGGGTATGCATCTTTAAAGAAAGATGGTACTTTTTAAGTATCCTTTTAATTGCTTTCTTGGGTCCTGGAATGCACTATAATGAGAGTCGAGTGGAAGCAACATGATAAAAGCCTGGGTTCCTGGCACTGTAGAACACCAGGAAAGCTGTGGTCCACCTTCTTGGATATTTTCCATGAGAGAAATAAATCTGTATCTCTTTTAAGCATTGTTATTATGTTTTCTGTCTCTTGCAGCCAATCCTGGTCCTTTCTAATGCATACTTCCCTACTTTTGGACTCTTGTCACTTCAACTAGACTATATGCTCCTTGGGAATATAGGTTCTGATACTGTACTTTACAGTCCCAAAATACTTAATGACTGACCTAGATTTCAATGAACTTATTATTATGTAATTCTAGTTGAGACATTCTTTTAATATTAGCTGGGGGTGGAATATATTGGTATACCAATAAAAAGGTCAAGGTAAAAGATGATTTAGATGTTGTTGGTTACTTTTTTCTCCTTGCTTTTGTTTTAGTATTGGAAATCAATTCAGAGAATGGGAAAAAGATTTAAGAAATTGGAATATTATCCAGGAACATAAAATAATACCTATGAGGCTATGTTCCTGCATGGAATTCTTTGTTTTGAAACATCGATTTTCACTTATGTTGCCTAGGGTGTGTTTTTTTTTTTTTAATATATTTATTTATTTACTTTAGTTGTACACAATGGAATACATTTATGTTTACGTGGTGCTGAGGATCGAACCCGGGCCGCGCATGTGCGAGGCGAGCGCTCTGCTGCTGAGCCACCACCCCAGCTCCTGTTTTTTTTTTTTTTTAATATTTATTTATTTGCTTTAGTTGTACATAATGTGTTTATTTTTACGTGGTGCTGAGGATCAAACCTGGGCCGCTCACGTGCTAGGCAAGAGCTCTACCGCTGAGCCACAACCCCAACCCCAACCTAGGCTGGTTTTGAACTCTTGGGCTCAAGCAATCCTCCTGCCTCCTACTGAGCAGCAGGAGGGATAAGACTACAGGGGTTCATCACCATGCCTGTCTAGCAGATTTTTAAAAAGAAATCTATAAAATATGCATAAGATTTCAACAACTTTTTCAGTTGCACAGTTGTAAATCATTAGAGCAAACTATCTTTTCTCCTGTCCTCTGGGTTTCCATGAGGAAGGTTTCTCTCTAAACCTTCTCCTGGTCTTCTACTTTCCTTATGTTACTCACTCTCCAGGACTGATAAAATTTGGAAGAATTTGTCTGGTTCAGCACTTTTCTCCTTTCAGGGTCGGGTATATGCCAGAGATGTTCTGCAATCTCCCAGAAGATGGTCAATAAAAGCAGGCCAAATATTCCCCATCCAATTCCATTTAACTTTGACTTACTTTGGAACACCTTTGTTCACACTTATCTTATAAGAACTTTAGCCTACTTTCCATCCCATCAATCATTAATTTTGAATTAGTGAAACCTAACAGAAAAATATTTTGTTTTCATTAGTTTTCAGAAATTGTTTAGCATCAACAATGAACTCTTAACGTTTCATTTGTCCATATGGTGAGAGTGAGATTCTAATGTCTAAATCACCTCTCACCAGTGAAGCATCAACAATTTCCTGGTGACCTAATGGAATTTACAACCCTTTCTGAACACTCAATTTTAGACCAGAGAGTAACTGGGGCCAGAAGGGCCAAGTGTACCCCTCACTACAGAGATATTCATACTGTCTATGAAAGTCTCTGTATAAGACATTATAACAACACCCAAGCATTCCTGCAAGCAAACTAGACATTTGAAATTCCCAAGAGGTAGGTTGGCTTGTACTTGCTCTTCTGAATTATAAAACATTTTTCTACTCTGATCAGGAATTGGAAGACAAGAAGGAAGATATAAATATTTTCTAAAGACTCACTTTGCGCAAGGCACTGAACCATGTATTTTATACATTCCAGCTGAAGTAGGTGAGAAAATTGTGATGTATAAAGTCTTATTTATTTGTTTATTTGGTACAGAGGGATTGAAACCAGGGGCACTTTACCACTGAGCCATATCCCCAGCCCTTTTCTTATTTTTTAAATTTTGAGACAGGGTCTTACTAAGTTGCTTACAGCCTTACTAAGTTGCTGAGACTGGCTTTGAACTTGCAATCCTCCTGCCTCAGCCTCCCAAATTGTTGGGATTATTGGTATACCTCACCCGGCCTGGTTGTGAAGTTCAATTACACTGCCTAATAAGTGGCAGCTCCAAGATGTGAATTCAGGCCTGATTCCCAAGTTCACAGACATGCTGCCATCCTGGACAGTCTTTCATACACCCAGTTCTCTGCCAGATCCCCTGCTACAGTATTGATGACTTAGTACCATTTTGTCTCCGAAGGACACAACCTAGCTGCATGCTAAACTTTCAGATCTATTTTTTACCTCAGTGGTCTTTGAAACTACTTGTTTTTTTTGTTGTAGACTGCAAAAATATTGTTAGCTCTTTTTTGAAGGTGTGGGGGTTACTGGGGATTGAACCTAGGGGTACTTCACTTCTGAGCTACACCACTATTCCTTTTTTACTTTTTATTTGTGAGATAGGGTCTCACCAAGTATCTGAGGCTGGCCTTGCACTTGAGATTCTTCTGCCTCAGCCTCCTGAGTTGCAGAAATTATAGGTGTGGCCTGCCATTCCCAGCTATTTTGTAGATCTTCCTGTCAAGAGCAAGAGTCTATTTCCCTTCTCTGGGCTGAATATATCATTTGCTTTGACCAGTAGATTGTGGCAGAAGCAATACTGTGGGAATTCTCAGTTTGGGCCTCAAAAAGCCTTGAAGCTTCTATTTTTGACTCTTGGAATCCTCTGCCACCAAATGAACAAGCTCACGGTGAGCCCAATGGTGAATGAGACCATACAGAGTTGAGAAGAGGCATTTCAGCTGAAGGGCCCCAAGCACAAAGTTGTCCTGCCAGTTGACCACAAACACACAAATCATCCTGGCCAAGACCTGAAGACCCTCCTAGCTAGACTCAGCCCAATTTACTGACCCACAGAATTGTGAGAAGAATGGTTGTTGTGTTAAGCCATTACGTTTTGGGTTGATTTGTTATACAGCAATGGTAACTGACACAAGCCTCTCTGAACCTAGATTCAGAGACTCTTTGAAGTTAAAAATAAATGGGTATAAGTTCAGAGGTCATTGAAAAGTTTACTGACAATGGCTTATTCATCTATTCTGCTTCCTACAAATCCAATCTGATTCATTGTTAGCATCCATTTTTTTTGGGGGGGGGTACTGGGGATTGAACTCAGGGGCACTCGACCACTGGGCCACATCCTCAGCCCTTTTTTGTATTTTATATAGAGACAGGGTCTCACTGAGTTGCTAAGTGCCTTGCCATTGCTGAGGCTGACTTTGAACTCATGATCCTCCTGCCTCAGCCTCCCAAGTGCTGGGATTACAGGCACGTACCACTGTACCGAGCTTTTAGCATCCTTTAAACTCAAATGGGCCAAGTTTTCAAGGAGCTAATGATAAATTGGTTCAGGCTTGCCTTGTCATATTCCTGGAGGGAAGGTAAAACGTTTCACAACTGTTTATATTTCCTCATAGGACCTAGCACAAAGCCCTATTATTATTATTATTATTATACCAGGGATTGAACTCAAGGGTACCACCGAGCCACATCCCCAAGCCCTTTTTATATTTTATTTAGAGACAGGGTCTCCCTAAGTTGCTTAGGGCCTTGCTAAATTGCTGAGGCTGGCTTTGAACTTATCATTTCGCTGGTGATCCTTAGCCTCCCAAGCTACTGGGATTACAGGCATGTGCCACTATACCTGGTCACAAAGTCCTCTATCATATATCCTCAATAACTTTTCTGAATCAATAGAAAGACAATTTTAACCTCGAGGGAATTTAGAACTTTCCAACTGCTTTAAAGCATAGACCTGGGAATAAAATTTGGCAACTTTTACAAGTGATGGACAAAAACCATGTACACTGGCAATACTAGGTGTTATGAGACTTAGTCCCTGAGTTTCAATTACATTATTTGTTTCTTTGTGTCTTGGTCCTGGGGATCAAACTCAGGCCTTACTCATGCTAAGTAAGCATGCATTCCACCACTGAGCTATATCCCCAGCCCCTTAACTACACTGTTTTGTTTTTGTGGTGCTAGGGATTGAACGTAGGGCATTCTACCACTGAGCTACATCCCCAGTCCTTTTTTTATTTTGAGGCAGGGTCTTGCTAGGTTATTCAGGCTGGCCTCCAACTCACAATCCTCCTGTCTTGGTCTCCTGTGTAGCTGGGATTATAGGCATGTGCCATCATGCCCGGCTCAACTACATTGTTGTTGTTGTTTTAATTTTTTTAGTTGCAAATGGACACAATACCTTTATGTTATTTATTTATTTTTATGTGGTGCTGAGGATTGAACCCAGTGCCTCAGATATGGTAGGCAAGTGTTCCACTACTGAGCTACAACCCCAGCCCAACTACATTGTTTTTAAAAGCAGTTTCTAAGTCTTCGGAGACAGTTCAGGAAAACTCTAGAATCAGCAATTTAAATATGTACAAAAGGCTGTATGGACTTCTGTACTTTCTGAGCATGACTAAGTTTTAGCAAAAAAAAAAAAAAAAAAATGGAAACAAGCCTCATATCTAACTAGATGGTGCTTAAACATGGAATAATGAATTCCTGCTACTGTTTAGAAAATTTCTGGAACACCATATCATAGTTTCTGAATATCACTTCATAGACAAAATAGGCTTTATCTGTAAAAGATCACAGTTAACTTGTTAAAATCGAATTTGCCACAGTGGCATTTCCCCCTTCACATCAAAATGTTTTTTTTTTTTAATATTTATTTATTTGCTTTTGTTGTACACAATACAATGCATTTATGTTTACGTGGTGCTGAGGATCGAACCCGGGCCGCGCACGTGCTAGGCGAGCGCTCTACCGCTGAGCCACGACCCCAGCCCTCAAAATGTTTTTATTAACATAAACATAACATCAGTTTTTCACACAAACAAATGTTTCAAGTTCAACAAGAGATACAACTCTACTTTAAATACCAATGAAAGAGTATTCCATTATAATAATTATCAGCAGCTAAAAAAGACTGAGGCACCAAAAAAAGCAGTACTTCTCACAATGTCCCTGCTTTAAGATCCTAGAGCTCATGGGCTGGGGTTGTGGCTCAGCAGTAGAGGGATTGCCTAGCATGTGCGTGACCCCAGGTTCAATCCTCAGCACCACTTAAAGAATAAAGGCATTGTATACAACTAAAAACAAATAAATATCTAAAAAAAAAATTAAGATCCTAGAGCTCAGGGTTGGAAGTATACAGTGGTATAGCACTTGCTTAGCATGTGTGAGGCCCCTGAATTCAATCCTCGGTACCAATGAACCTGAAACTTAAAAGATGCTAAGTCCCTTGCAAAAAATTATATTGTACCTAGTGACTGAGTTGAATAATGGTTACTCAAAAATGCTGTAGCATCAACTGGACATTATCCGTGTTCACCTACAAATTTAGGTACCTCTTTTGTCTAAAAGAGGTACAGATCAACAATGGAAAAATAAGGATGACCTACAGATAATTCTGAATAATTTTTTTTTTTTTTTTTTTTTTTTTTTTTGTGGTACCAGGGATTGAACTCAGGGGCACTCATCCACTGGGTCACATCCCTAGCCCTTTCTTGTGTTTTTATTAGAGACAGGGTCTCACTGAGTTGCTAAGTGCCTCGCCATTGCTGAGGCTGGCTTTGAACTCGCGATCCTCCTGCCTCAGCCTCCCAAAGTGCTGGGATTACAGGCGTGCGCCACTGCGCCCGGCTAATTCTGAATAATTTTTGCACTTGGGATCTTAGCCAGAGAGACAAGATTAGTGAATAGAAGGCCCAAATACAGAGTGTGACAGGAACCACTGTGTTGTCTCCAGAGTTTGTAACTATTGTTGTCCACAACACTCCCTCCATTTGGTTCTGCTTCTCAAACCTTGGGGTGGGAGGGGGGGTGTTCTCTTAATTCGCAGATGATTCTAATTTCATTCCTTCATTCAACCTAAGTTTGCTGAGTGCCTACTATGCCAAGTCCCATTTCTTAGGAGATGATTTAGCTATATATTTTCCCAAAAAAAGAGGGACAAGAGGAAGCAAAAAAATAATAATTGTAACCTAGAGGATTGCTTAATCTATGCAAAAAAATACATATATCTGAAACACACACATAGACATATTTGTAGTTCATTTAGAGTGAATTCAGTAGAAAGTGGAAAAAGGTCTTTCACTGGTACCTGTATCCCAATTCTTCACTGAGATGGATCATATGAAGGATATAGGATTCCTTGCTTGTTCCAGTGAGGCCAGGCAACAATAAGATAGTAGGTCTGGTGCTGCCATCCGTATAAACACACACTGTTATCATTATCAAACCAGTCCAGTGAAATCTGTCCTCCATCAGCAGTTCTAATAAGTTCACTGAAAGGAGCAATTCAAAAGACACTACTCATCAAGTGTTTTTTGAGTTCTTTTTTAATTTAAGTGTCTTAATTCTATAATTGTACACCATTATTTGGTAATCTCAAAATGACTTTTTTCAGCAGTCACATGCACACACACCTATATACAATTTCCTTTCATTACAAAGATGTTATAAAGATTAATACCATAGCATACTTCCAGCAGCCCAAGTAAAAGGTTGTATATAAAAATGAATTTGAAAGCATTTCAAATATTTATCTTAATCATTTCCTCATTATTCTAAAATATCTAGCATTTAACCCCTATTTGATTGAGGTCACTCAGATAACTCAACAGGGAATTCTGAATTTAAAAAATGCTCATCTGATCACTGCTCTAGCTTTTTTGAGCTAGAGTCTCCCCACAGAACAGAGCGTACTACAGATTTGCTTCTTAAATAATTTAAAGTACTTCTCATATAGTAACTATGAACTTAATAGAATTTTCCCACATAGTGAAAATTTCAAGCAAAAAAGGAACTCCAGGACTAGATGACTCAGGGAATTAATAGCAGGCTCTATTTAAATCTCCAGGTTAATGATATTTTCTGGATCATATCTTTAACACCTCAGGGATATTATCATCAAGAACCCATTTTGCTTATCAACATGAAACCCTTTTACATAAAAGAGTCCGGCACACAAACCTAAAATAATTGGCATCTTTCTCACCCTATCGCAGCATGTTACACATCAATGAGTTGGTGCATATATCATCAAAATGTCTATGTCTTCAGGGACTGAGGCCTGACAAACTGGAAAACACTAACCCTCAAACACTTCTCTCATTCAGAAATAAGTTATTTGCATTAGGGCCTGGCGGGGGGGGGGGCAATAAAATAAGAATTTCCTGCAACTGGAAGTAGGATGGAAGATATCCCTTTCATTTTCCTTCTTTCTGTTTTATATACTTAGTAAACCTGAGGTTCTACTAAGAACTGGATAACTGAGAGTACGCAAAACAGAAACAAACAAAACAAAACAAAAAATGATCTTGGAAAAAATGACTGAAAATGGACATTTACTTTCTGTACTGCACCGGCGGCTTGGAAGTGATGAAAGGTCTCAGCAGTGTCTGTCCTCGACTCTCCCAGCACCAGACGGTAGGGTAATACGTTTCTGTCACCACCGGACAGTGATTCTGCAGGAAGCGGCTGAAAGCGGCTGAAACTCTCCCCTCCCGTCACTAACTGGGGTTTCTGAAGGGAAAGACAATATCAATGAAAGGGTCCGGGACACACCAAAGTTTCTGCCAAGCCTAAACAGGAAACCAGAAAGCCTGTCTCCCTCGCACGCGCAACCCTTCCGATTACATTTCCTGGAAGACTGATGCAAAGAATCCACAGTCACAAGAGTCTTTAACAGTGATTTATCAAATCCCTGGGGGAAAGTCAAGGGAGTAAGGGAGTCAAGGGGTAAGGGAGTCATTCTCCAAAGTGCTGCAACATGCGGAGCAGCATTGCTTAGCGCTAGCGCTTCGAGGTCAGCAGGGTCGGGGCTGCGGTCCGAGGACCCCCCTCCCCGGCCCCCAGCGTCAGGCAGGCGGTCAGAGGCTGGCCAGCTTTCCCGCGCGCGCCCAAAGGGCTCCATCACACGCTGGGGCAAGGGCAACCACTCCGGAGCAGCACGCTCGTCCCCGGGGCTGCCCACCCTCCGCTGTCCTAGCGGCCCTGCGCCAGGCGCCCGCGCCGCCCCCCGGCTCACCTTGGCAATGCTGCTCAGGTAGTAGCAGGCGTACGCGACGCTGAAGCCCAGGATCAGGGATAAACCCACCCCCGAGCCGAAAAATCCAACCCGGACTTGGTGCTCCAGGTAGAGGGAGAGCTCCCGGGAGAGCATCCGCAGGTCCATGGCTAAGCGCTGCATGGCCCGGGGAGCGCGGTGCGCCGCTCCTGCGGCGGGAGAAGAGCCAGTCCGCGAGCGGGCGAAAGCGGGTGCCGCTCCGCCGGCGCCCTGGACTAGAGCGTCTCCTGCGGGAGGAGCGCGGCTTCCGCCAACGGGCGCGGCAGAGCGGCCCCGGGAGGCGTAGCCAGGCCCGCCGGATGCCGCCGGCTCCGCCCCGGCCTCCCCGATCTGCCCCCACCGCTAGCCACTCACGAACCTTCCAGAGGCGCGGTTCCCAGCCCAGCCCGAGGGCGGGCGGACTGGGGTCTCCCGGCTCGGTGGCTGGCAGCCGGGGCAGCCCCTAGAGTGGGGCGAGAGCGCGTGAGCCTACTTGCGAGAAAGAAACGGGCTGGCCGCGTTGTTTCAGGTCGGGGGCGGGCACCTGCCCGGGTGACCTTGACCGATGCCGCGCGGGTCTTGGTAAACTAGCGGTTTGTTGTGAACGGGAAGTGTGCAGAGATATGTGAGGAGACTGCCCTACGTATGAAAGAATCCTACATCCGCAGGAGTTAGCGTTGCCCTCCAGGACCATCAAAAGAGGGGAAAAAAAAAAAAAAATCCTAGGGACGTTCAACAGCGAGGACGTTCATGCTTGACTTTAAATCTCTCTGTGACTCTTTTTAATTGCTAAATGACTTAAATGAGAAGTGGTTCTTGAACTTAAATGAAAAGGTCAAAATAAGAAATAGGATTCAATAATGTCAAAAGCTTATTTGTGGTTTATTAAGGCTTTGCACTTAGAGATGTATGGAAATTCACACCGATTACCTAATGTGCAGACAGGAAACTGAAGTAGGCACTCCTAAGGCTAATTTATGGCAACAGGACAAAGGAAAGAGAATATTTAAAGGCATATGAAAGTGTGGTAAGATTTAACAATCTGTCATTATGAACTTCTCCCTTTCAGAAGTGGGGAGATTTAAACAAGCAAATTAAAGAAGGTAAGGGCAGGTCTAGACTATGAAAAATATCACAGAATTGTCAATTAGTTCCTGAGGCTGGCCTGCAATTTGTGAATCCTCAGCCTCAGCCTCCTGAATAGCTGGGATTACAGGTCAGCACCACCAGGCCATGATAGGCGTCACGGTGTGTAGAAAGTATGCTGACCTGGGTGTCAAAAACAGATTCAATACATGTACATAATATGTAGTGATCAGCTCAGGTTAATTGGCATATCTATCATCTCAGACATTTATCATTTTTTTTTTTGTGTTGGGTACATTCAAAATCCTGTCTACTATTTTTGAAAGATTCAATTGTCAACCATAGTTAGAATCATAGATTAATGATATACCTTAGTGACAGGGAAATAGCATGAGCTAGAAGTGAGTAATTTATTTGGCTTTGATGGTTGCCAGTACCTAGGATAATTTAAGTATTTCACTGAGTCTGGTTTTTTTCTTTCTTAAATCTGTAAAATAATAATTTCCACTTTATAGAGTTGCTGAGATGACTAAGCAAAATAATGTATGTACCACAATCCCCCTGAGCATAAGTAATTCTCACTCCTTGACTCATGCCTGAGCACACACCCCTAACACAAGTGCACACACTGGTTGCCATCCTTGACACCTTACATGCAACATTCTTTATATTGCCTGCACCTAATTTCTGCTGTGTCTGCCAATAAATGCATATTTCTTGAGTTTAAAGTAAAAAAATAATCATAAAATTGCCTTGGTTCTGGCTGCTACAACAAAAAACTAAAACACTGCATGGCTCAAACAGACATTTATTTCTCATACTTCTGGAGGCTGGAAGTCTGATATTAGGGCACCAGCATGATTGGGTTCTCAGGAGGGCCCTCTTGCCTTGAAGATGGCTTCCTTCTTGCTGGTCTTACCATGATGGAGAGTGGAAGTTCTGGGGTCTTTTCCTCTTTAAAGGGGCACTAATCCCCCCAGCACAGGGGCTCCACCCCCATGAGCTCATCTAAACTCAATTACCTGCCAAGGACCTACCTTATAAAACCATCATGTTGGGAATTAGGTCTTCAATATATTGATTAATAGGCATCACGGTGTGTTGAAAGTGTACTGAGCTGGGAGTCAAAAACAATTCTAAACTCATTCACCAAACTTTAGAAAACCTTTTACTCTCTTAGGGTCTTAGTTTCTTGTCTATAAAATAAGATGGTTGAGATGGAAGATGTCTGTTTGTTTCCTCTTAGAAGAACATTCATAGTCTTAAGACAAAAACTATGACTCCCAAATTATAGATGAAAAAATGAGAGCTCAGAGAATTTCATTCACTCACTCAACCAGTTTCTGTTTGGGTGCTTATGAGGCACTGAGGATCCAATGATGAATAAGAGATCAAGAACTTTTTAGGTGAGTGGTAACAGAGGAGTAAGCACTCAAATTGCATTAAATGTAATGATTGGAGCTGAGCACCATAGTGTATGCTTGTAATCCCAGTAGCTCAGGAGGTTGAGACAGGAGGATTGCAAGTTTGAGGCCAGCCTCAGCAATTTACAAGGCCCTAAGCAACTTAGCAAGACCCTGTCTCAAAACAGAAAATCTGAAGGCTAGGGATGTGGCCCAGTGGTTAAGTGACCTTAAATTCAATCCTCAATAACAAAACAACAACAACAAAAAAAGTAGTGATTGATGGGATGAGGGTAGGAATCAGCTACAATAGTAGCACAGGGCTCTTAGTAACAAGCACCAAAAACCAATTTTGGGCATAAGTAGAGAAGAAAATACCAATGGCATTTGGTAGCTGATGAAATCTCTAGAGGGGCCAGAGAACCAGGCTTGGAAGTTAGAAACAATGCCTTAAAAAGTTGCTTCTTCTGGCTCTACTCCATGGTTTTTGGCATCCACACTAGATACACAGGGGCCTGGACTCTACTCTGAAGCGCTTATACTAGTGCTTCTGTTCCTTGCTAAAATGGTTTCCCTGTGATCCCTGCCTCCTAGATTCACCTGTGCTTATTCAGTGTCTTGTGTGAGCCAGGTGTAGTGGTGCCTTCCTGTAATTCCAGTGACTCTGGAGGCTGAGGCAGGAGGATTGCAAATTCAAGGCAGTCTCAGCAACTTAGCAAGCCCCTAAGCAACTTAGTGAGACCCTCTCTCAAAAAAATAAAATAAAAAGGGCTGGGAATGTGGCTCAGTGGTAAAGCACCGCTTGATTAAATCCCCAGCACCCCCACAAAAAAATTGTATCAAGTTACTATTAATAGAGCATCTTGCAAAAATAGTAAAAAGAAGTTTATTAGTTACCATTGTTTCAAAATTGAAAGCTAAATTAGGCACATGCCTGTAATTCTAGCACTCTGTGGAAGTTGAAGCAGGAGGATTGAAGGTTCAAGGTCAGTCTCAGCAATTTAGTGAGGTCCTGTCTCAAAATAAAAAATAAAATAAAAAGGACTGGGAATGTAGCTTGGGATAAAGTGCTCATTGGTTCAATCCCCAGTACAAAAAAAAAAAAAAAAAAAAAAAAAAAAAAAGATTTAAAGCTAAACCAAGAAAAGAATCTTAGCTTTAATCTTATAAACCTTTAAGGAATGTGTCCATTTGCTGGCTAGGCGCTGCAACAAGATCTGCAATGGTAAGGGTTCATTAGTAGAATTCTCATGAGCATACTATACAAAACATATTGTAAATAATAAGATAGATTAAGGTCAACTGTTAGCCACCTATGTGATTTCACTTTCCTAATAATCCCACAAACATTGCTTGATTATAGAAGAAATTCATTAAGTATCTGGAGATTATTGTTTGTTTATTTTTGATGTTTATTTGGAGATTATTGTTTGTTTATTTACATCCATGGTCTTGCTCCTGCCAAGCATGTACTCTCCCAGTGAGCTACATCCCCAGCCTTTGGAGAAACAATTTAATAGAAGCAAAAACAGAGCTATAATGTAGAACTGTATGTAGCCATAGCCTTGCCTAGCATAGCAGGTGCTGAATAGAACATTCCTTTTTATTCTGGAAAAGATAAATACAACCCATATCCATGTACAGAGAATCCAGGTGCCAAAAGCTGGGGAGCTACACAGCTCTCTGGAGGTTAGTAAGAAATGTTTGAGCTGAGCCAGCACAGTGGCACAGGCCATAATTTGAGCTACTCAGGAGGCTGATAAAGGAGGATCACGAGTTTGAGCAACTTAGCAAGATCTTTTCTCAAAATAAAATTTAAAAAGAATTGACTATGCAGTTTAGTGGAGAACACTTGCCTAGCATGTACAAGAAAGACCCTGGGGTCAATTCCCAGTACCACCAAAAAATAAAAATAAAAATAAAAATAAAAATAAAAAAACCAACATTCTAACATAGCCTTTTGAAACATGCACTTGGGGAAAATGAGCTACCATGTGAGAAGTCCTACTACTCTGAGATCATCATGCTGTGAGGAAGCCAAAGCTCACCACATGCAGAGGCTGCATGTATTAAGAGAAATACCCGGTCAGCTCCCAGATGTTTCTGCTAACCCAGATGAAGTGCCAGACACGTAAGTAAGGAATCCTTTACAGGCCAGGAATGGTGGCACATACCTGTAATTCCAATGACTCAGGAAGCTAAGGCAGAAGGATTGCAACTTAGAGGCCAGCTTCAGCAATGCAGTGAGGCCCTAAACAATGGAGCGAGACCCTGTCTCAAAATTAAAAAATTAAAAAGGGCTGGGGAAGTAGCTCATTGGTATCACCTCTGGGGGTCAAGCCCCAGTACAAAAAAGAAAGAAAGAAAAGAAAATCCTCTTGGATGTTCAGTCCAGTCCAATTTGTAGATGACTCTGACCCCAGATGTCATCTGACTGCAATTATACAAGAGACCCAAGCAAGAACTGCTTGAGTTGCCCAGCCAACTATAAAACTCAGGGATAATCATGCGTTATTATTTAAGTCATTAAATTTTGGGTGGCTTCTCAGTGGCGCACGCCTGTAATCCCAGCACTTGGGAGGCTGAGGCAGGAGGATCACAAGTTCAAAGCCAGCCTCAGCAATGATAAGGCACCTAGCAACTCAGTGAGACCCTGTCTCTAATAAAAACACAAAAAAGGGCTGGGGATGTGGCCCAGTGGTCAAGTGCCCCAGAGTTCAATCCCCAGTGCCAAAACAAAAAAAAATTTTTTTTTGGGTGGCTTCTTAAGCAACAGTAGTCAACTAACTTGGTTAAGGTACTGGTAAGACAGTCCATCTAGTCATCTTCCTTGGTGTTAGTAAACAAAAAGCTACATGGAATCAGTAATTAATTTTTACTAATTCTCAATGGATTAAAAGTATTAAAAAATCTTTAAAGTAGACCCTTTAATATGGATAGTTTAAGAATCACTGACTTATAATTTCTCATTTCTTTTTTTTTTATATTTATTTATTTATTTTAGTTGCTTTTATTTGTACATGGTGCTGAGGATCGAACCAGGGCTGTGCACTTGCTAGGTGAGCGCTCTACTGCTGAGCCACAACCCCAGCCCCATAATTTCTTCTTCTTCTTCTTCTTCTTCTTTTTTTTTTTTTTTTAATATTTATTTGCTTTAGTTGTACACAATGTGTTTATTTTTACGTGGTGCCGAGGATCAAACCCAGGCCGCGCGCTTGCTAGGCGAGCGCTCTACCGCTGAGCCACAATCCCAGTCCCCATAATTTCTTATTTCTAATAGATCTCCCTTGATGTTTTTGCCACCGATGAAGGGTTCAGAGGGAAAACTTCAGGATTATCTCAAATTAAGAAGCTATGTTTACACCATTTATAATAGCAGCCCAAATATTATATTTTTCGGAATAAATATTTTTTTTTTTGCAGTACTGGAGATTGAACCCAGGGGTACTCTACCACTGAACTACATCTCCATCCCTTTTTATTTTTAAGATAGGGTCTTGCTAAATTGTTGAGACTGGCCTTTAATTTGTGATTCTCCTGTCTCAGCCTCCTAAATCACTGAGATTGCAGATGTATACCACTACACCCAACATAACAAAACATTTTTTTAATACAGTTTTTTTAAAATATTTATTTATTTGCTTTAGTTGTGCACAATGCGTTTATTTGTACGTGGTGCTGAGGATCGAACCCGGGCCGCACACGTGCGAGGCGAGCGCTCTAAAACCGCTAAGCCACAATCCCAGCCCACAAAACATTTTTTTAAAATAAAGACTTATGCTGGGCATGGTGGTGCACGCCTGTAATCCCAGCACTTGGGAGGTTGAGGCAGGAGGATTTTGAGTTCAAAGCCAGCCTCAGCAGTGGCGAGGCACTAAGCAACTCAGTGAGACCCTGTCTTTAATAAAATACAAAAAAGGGCTGGGGATGTGGCCCAGTGGTTGAGTGCCCCTGAGTTCAATCCCAGGTACCAAAAAAATAAAATAAAAGATTTATAGTAGAGAGTGCTTACCTAGCACATGTGAGACCCTTGGGTTCAACCCCCAGTAAAATAAATTTTAAAATAAATAATTTTAGTACAAAGATAACTTTTTGGAGAAAATTGGTTCACATTTGGAAGATAGCAGGGCACCTATTCATTAATCTGAGAAGTACTAAGTAAAGGGAAAGAAGCCAGCAGTTTTCTTTTTTCTTTCTTTCTTTTTTTTTTTTTTTTTTTTTACCAGGGATTGAACTCAGTGGCACTCGACTACTGGGCCACATCTCCAGCCCTTTTTTGTATTTTATTAGAGACAGGGTCTCAGTAAGTTGCTAAGTGCCTCGCTATTGCTGAGGCTGGCTTTGAACTCGCGATCCTTCTGCCTCAGCCTCCCAAGTGCTGGGATTACAGGCGTGTACCACCACGCCTGGCTTTTCTTTCTTTCTTGTATCAACCTTTCTTGTGACAACTGTATCTTAGGATAACCAAATAGCCCTGAAAGAATTCCAGCTAAAAAGTGAAGAAAAAATGGAAGAAACAGAGTATCATTATTTTTCAGCCTTTAATAAAGTAATCAAATGTCTAGGCAATGAGTATCAATAGGTGGTTAAACCATACAAGCAGATGGGGAAATTGATTATGAATGGACCAGGTTGACAATTCTCTTGATCAATTTAAATATAAAAAATTCATAATAGTCAGGTGCAGTGGTGCATACGTGTAATCCTGGCAACTCAGGAGGCTGAGGCAGGAGGATCTCAAGTTCAAAGCCAGCCTCAGCAAGGGCCAGGTGCTAAGCAACTCAGTGTATCTTAAAATGGGCTGGGGATGTGGCTTAGTGATTGAGTGCCCCTGAGTTTAATCCCCAGTACCCTGCCACCAAAAAATTTCATAATCATCCAGCTGGGTGCAGTGACACACTCCTATATTCCCAATAATTTGGGAGGCTGAGACAGGAAATTGCAAGCTCAAGGCCAGCCTCAGCAATTTAGCAAGACCCTCTCAGTAAAGTAGTGAGACCCTGTCACATAAAAAGGACTGGAAATGTAGCTCAGTGGCAAAATGCTCCTGGTTTCAATTCTCAGTACCAAAAAAAAATTTTTTTTAAAGAAAAAAGTCATCCATAAATTAAGTGAACCCCAAAGTCATTAAAATAGGAAATATACAACATCACCTATGTTTGGATTTCATTCTTGGGGGAAAAAAAAAAAAAGAAAGAAAACTCTGCTAAAAAAAATATTCAAGTCTTTAGATCAAATTACCATTTTATAGAAATACCAGAGACAGAGAAATATGTTCAACAACACTGAGAGATATGATGATTAGAAAAATCCAGAATAGGGGAAATTCCATGGGTCAAACAATCTGGCTTATTCAATATATTATTTTCAAAGGATTGAAAAAAAAAAAGAGGGAAGAAAAACCCATAAATTGAGAGACTAGTCAACACGTTGTGACTCATGTTTGGATTCTGATTTAACAAACCAATCTTAAAAAAACAAAAATGACAATGAGCCAGGTGGTGCACACCTGTAATCCCTCAAAGCCAGCCTCAGCAACAGTGAAGTGCTAAGCAAACTCAATGAGACCCTATCTCTAATAAAATACAAAATTGGACTGGGGATGTGGCTCAGAGGTTGAGTGTCCCTGAGTTCAATCCCTGGTACTCCCCTATCCCCACTCCCCCAAAAAAATTACATGAGAAAATAAGGAAAATGTGAAGATGGATTGGATATTTGGGGAAACCAAGGAGTTACCCCTGGGATAATATGCATAATACTATCATGTTTATGTTTTTTTTTTAAGAGTACTTACCTTTTAAAGGGATCATTATAGATTTGCTAATTAAATTATCCCTGAGATATGCTTCAAAATAATCCAGTGGTCAGTGGGTGTGGGTTGAGATGAAACAAGACTGTTTCAGCTAAGTGATAGGCACATTTGTTGTACAAGTCTCTGTACATTCGTTAAGTTAGAAATACTATGTAAGGACCACGGGTGTAGTTCAATGGTAGAGCTCCACATGTAAGGCATTGAGTTCAATCCCCAACACACACACACACACACACACACACACACACACACACACACACACACACACAAGTCATGTAATAAAAGAAAAAGCTTAAAAATGATTTTACTAATAGTTTCTTTGTGACTGGGATGCTATCCAAAGGAATTTTGGGGAAAAGAGGTAAATACATGTGTGCCAAGGGAATTTTCTCGCGGAAAATGTCAAGCTGTGAAGGGAGAAGCTCAGAAATCTGTGAGAAGCAACTATGTATGTATGCCAGTAATCATTGCCACGTGGACTTCATAATGAAACTGTAGAGTGCTAGGACCTGATTTTGATCCCCAGCGCGCGCGCACACACACACACACACACACACACACACACACACACACACAGTGTACATTGTGGTTGGGGCTGGAAAAAATATATATTTTTTAAAAATTCTTTGGCACTGGAAATTGAACCCAGGGTGCTTTACCACTGGACTACATTCCTAGCCCTTTTCATTTTTTATTTTGAGATGGTGTCTTGCTAAGTTACTGAGGGTCTAAATGGCTGAGGCTTGTCTCAAACTTGTGATACTCTTGCCTCAGCTTCCCAAGTCACTGGAATTATAGGCATGCCCCAGTGTGCCCAGCTAGAGTATAACTGGTCTTTTTAAAATTTTTTTCTTTTAATATTTTTTTAGTTGTCAGTAGACCTTTATTTTATTTAGTTATATGTGGTGCTGAGAATTGAACCCAATGCCTCACACGTGCTAGGCAAGCGCCCTACCACTGAGCCACAACCCCAGCCCTAAGAGTGTAACTTACTTTTGTTGTTTTTTGTTTTTGTGGTGCTGAGAATTGAACTCAGGGCCTTATACATGCGAGGCAAACACTCTACCACTGAGCCACAACCCCAGCCCTAGAGTGTAACTGTTTTAAAAAATATGTTTTAAATATCTTTTTAACCTTGGAATAATTTTAAGTCTATAGAAAAATTCCAAAGATAATACAGAGTTCACTCCTCACCCTCTTATCCTCATTAACATCTTATATTACTATGGTATATTTGTCAAAACTAAGAAACTAATATTGTCCCATTAATTATTAACTAAACTTTAGACTTGTTTGGATTTTACTAGTTTTTCTATTCATGTCCTCTTTTGATCTTGGGATCTGATCCAGGGTGTCACCTTCCATTTAAAGTCATATTTCCCTAGTCTCCTTGGGTTTGTGATAGTTTCGCTGTCTTCCCTTATTTTTATAACTTTGACACTCTTGAGGAGAACTGGTTAGGTATCCTGTAAAATGCCTCTCAGTTTGGATTTGTCTGATGTTTTTTTCTCATGACTTGAGTGGTTATGATTTTTTGTAAAGAATACCACAAAGATGAAGTGTCCTTCTTTTTTTTTTTTTTTTTTTTTTTTTTTGGTACTGGGGATCGAACTCAGGGGCACTCGACCACTGGGCCACATCTCCAGCCCTTTTTTGTATTTTATTAGAGACAGGGTCTCACTGAGTTGCTAAGTTCCTCGCCATTGCTGAGGCTGGCTTTGTGTCACGATCCTCCTGCCTCAGCCTCCCAAGTGCTGGGATTACAGGCGTGCACCACCAGGCCCAGCTGAAGTGTCCTTCTTGTCATGTCATATTAGGGGATACACATTAGCTACATGGTATCACTGGTGATATTATCCTTCAACACCTGACTACAGCAAAGTTACTATCTAGAAGAGTCACAAGTCTAGCTCACTTTCATAAGGAAGGTAGCAGAAATCATATATCACCTCCTAGTGGAGGGAGTGCCTAAATATATTATTTTCAATTTGTCTATAAGAAATGTATTGTGTAGGCTGGGGTTGTGGCTCAGTGGTAGAGCGCTTGCCTAGCACATGCGATGACCTGGGTTTGATCCTCAGCACCACGTAAAAATAAATAAATAAAATAAAGATATTGTGTCCAATTACAACTAAAAAATAAAAAAAGAAATGTATTGTGTCCCTACATATTTATTAGATCATTTATTTATATTGGTATGAACCTATGTAAATTTACTTTATAGTTGGATTATAGTCCAAAATTATTATTTTATTTCTCAAGCTCTTCCATCAGAAGCTGTTTTGTATTGGCTCCTGGTCCCTTTGACATGCCCTCGTCCTTTATTTCTTTGAGTACTTCCTTATTTTCTGGTATTACAGGACTCCAGGCTTGTCTTATATTTCCCCTGTCCTGGGTCTAGAAGTAGTCTTTTCTCCTGAAGCCCTATTCCTTAAATGAGAGATGGCATTAGAAACCAAGATCTGAGCCAGGTGTGGTGGCACATGCATGTAATCCTAGTGATTGGGGAGGCTGAGGCAGAGGAATTGCAAGTTCAAAGCCAGCCTCAGCAACTTAACAAGGCCCTAAGCAACTTAGTGAGACCCTGTCTCAAAAAAAATAAAATCCATTATTACCCTATGTGCATATATAATTACATGACATGTGTAACTCTACATCATGTACAACCAGACAAATGAGAAGTTATACTCCATTTATGGATGATGTGTCAAAATGCATTCTACTGGGGCTGGGGTTGTAGCTCAGTGGTAGAGTGCTTGCCTAGCACATGTGAGGCACTGGGTTCAATTCTCAGCACCACATATACATAAGCAAATAAAATAAAGGTCTATCAACAACTAAAAAATATTTAAAAATGCATTCTACTGTCATGTGTAACTAATTAGAACAAATAAAAATACATTTAAAAAGCCAAAATAAATAAATAAATGTAAAAAGGACTTGGGATGTAGCCTAATAGTTAAACACCCCTGGGTTTAATTCCCAGTACCAAAAAAAAAAAAAAAAAAAAAAAAAAAAAGCAAGATCTGAGCAAGGGTATATCCATTGCAATTAAGGTATCATTGCTTTTAGGCCCTCTCAGTCAACAGAGCTAAGTAACATGTGTACACATACTAACTCATGAACAAATTCATATCTACAATTATTTCTGTATTCCTCCATCTGTGTATATATAGTAAGTTAAACCTGAATTCAAAGTATAACTCTTTTGTGTGGTTTCCCTGATTGTTTATAGAAGAAATTAGCAATGTTTCTGAGTTTTTTTTTTTACTTTAATTTTGAATGAAGAAAAGTTCTACCTGCAATAGGACACATTCTATATCTTCACCCTCCTCATATCTAGGGCAAGTCAGTAGCAGAAATCAGGCAAAGGACAGAGTGGTTTATATGGAGAATTACAGAAATAGAAATCATAAGGCATAAGCCAATCCCAAAAAACCAAAGGCTGAATGTTTTCTCTGATAAGCAGATGCTGATATATAATGGGGGCAGGGGTAGGGAAGAATGAAAGAATTTTGGGTTGTGCAGAAGGGAGGGTAAGGAGGGGTGGGGCTGCGGGAATGGGAAAGACGGTGGAATGAGACAGACGTTATTACCCTAGATCCATGTATAATTAATTACACTACTGGTATGACTCTATCATGTACAGCCAGAGGAATGAGAAGGTGTGCTCCATTTGCGTACAATGTGTCAAAATGCATTCTACTGTCATGTTTAACTAATTAGAACAAATAAAAAAAGTATCAGAAAAAAAACCCAGAAATCACAAGAAATACACTTGATGGCCAAAAAAAATTTTTTTTGGTAACATTCAATTAAAAATTTATTGTAGGGGTTGGGGTTGTGGCTCAGCGGTAGAGTGCTCGCCTAGCACTTGCGCGGCCCCGGGTTTGATCCTCAGCACCACGTAAAAACGCATTGTGTACAACTAAAAGCAAATAAATAAACATTAAAAAAAAAAATATATATATATATATAGTAGTTCCAGCTGGGTGTGGTGGCACATGCCTGTAACACCAGCAACTTGGGATGCTGAGGCAGGAGGATCACAAGTTTAAAGCCAACCTCAGCAACTTAGTGAGACCCTGTCTCCAAATAAAAAGTTTTAAAATAAATAAATAAATAAGAGGGCAGGGGATGTGGCTCAGTGGTTAAGCTCCCTGGGTTCAACCCCTGATCTCTCCCACTACCAAATGAAGGCAAAAAGAAGTCGTGCTAGAATGAAGCAATGCACATGTAGGTCCCCCTGAGGAGGCCTAGGAAAGAAAGAAGCAAGTTGAATTCCTAAGGCTTATGGAGTGGTCAATGGCAAAGGAGTTTGTGGCCCCAGGCCCCACTCCCTACTCCCAATTTGTATAGTTGAGACTCATCACTGGAGTCTTGAGTAGAAATCTGCTTACAGCTTCCTTTTTTTTTTTTTTTTTGTGGTAATGGGGATTGAACTCAGGGGCACTCAACCACTGGGTCACATCCCCAGCCCTTTTTTTGTATTTTATTTAGAGACAGGGTCCCACTGAGTTGCTAAGTGCCTCGCCATTGCTGAGGCTGGCTTTGAACTCGCGATCCTCCTGCCTCAGCCTCCCAAAGTGCTGGGATTACAGGCGTGCGCCACCGCGCCCGGCTTGCTTACAGCTTCCATCAGCATCAATTTGTGTTTGTTAGATTCAGGGTACAGGAGCCAAGTCGTATCCATAATAGGGAGATAAATTATCCCTGCTTCCTCCAAGGTAACTGAGTCATTTGGGAATATCTTCCTGTGGAAGGGATTAATTTACAGATGATAGCCCAACTGGAGGAACATAAAACTAATGCTGCTTCTTTCTCTTTCTCTAGGAGAAAACCAAAGACATATTTTGTGTGAGATGGACAGGAAGGAAGGGAGAAAGGAAAAATGATTACATTAAGTTCTAAATGCAATGACGGAGATAATAATTATCTTAGTAAAACTGCAGTATAATTCTTTCATTTCTTCTTCATGCAATGATGCAGCTTTCTGATCATACATAGTTGGAAAGAGATATTTTGGGCCACCTTGACATCTGTGAAAACACCCTGTCTTGCTAATTCCTAAATAGCTTGTTTACAAGTAAATGGAACCATTGTAGAAAAGTGTGGAGTGGTCATGTGAAACACTGCAAGGATGTGCTGAAATCAGTTCTTAAACAAGGCCACTCATTTAAGTCGAAAGAAAAATAGGAAAGAGAACAGTTGCTTGTGGTCATATACTTCCAAACACATTTGGTATGCATACAGTGTGACAGATAGGATATGTTCTTTGAAAAGGAAGAGGACAATGAGACCCAAAATGCAGGTGAAGATGATATCCTTTCCTATCCAAAGATCACAAACAGTGGTAGGAAGAATTCTAAGATGCCCCTCACCAACCCCTCTCCACCAAGTTTCATCCCCTGATGTACACAATTTCATATAATCCCCTTCCCTTGAGTGTGGGCAGGATGTGTGAATATGATGAGCTGTCACTCCTGTGATTGTATTTTTTTTTGGAGGGGGGGTACTGAGGATTGAACTCAGGGACACTAAACCAGTGAACCACATCCCCAGCCCTATTTTGTGTTTTATTTAGAGACAGGGTCTCACTGAGTTGCTTAGCGCCTCACTTTTGCTGAGGCTGTCTTTGAACTCATGATCCTCATGTCTCAGCCTCCTGAGCCACTGGGATTACAGGTGTGTGCCACCACACCCAGCTGGTTATATTATTTTACATGGCAAACGTAAGGGGATTTTTGCAATGTAATTACAGTCTTTGATCAGTTGACTTTGAGTTATCAAAAGGGAGACTATCCTGGGCAGACCTTATCTAATCAGGTGAGCCCTTTCTTTAAAAGATAGTCCAGAGATCAGAGATAGAAGGCAGAGACTTTTGTTATTATTATTATTTTTTTTGATCTGTGTGCCTTGAAAAAGCAAGCTACCACAAGTTCTACAGTTGCAAGGAAATGAATTCTCTGAACAACCACAAGACCTGAACCTCACATTAGACTATAGCCTGGCCAACCCCTTGACTGCAGCTTTGTGAAATCCTGAGCAGAGGACCCTGCTAAGCTGTTTCTGAAGTCCCAACCCACAGAGATTGAGACATAATAAACAGTTTTATTTTAAGTCACCAAATTTGTGGTAGTCTGTTAGGAAGCAAAAGCAAAAAAAACAAAAACCAAAAAAACCAATATGACCATCAGTCCATTTCCATTCTCTGGTACCTTCATGTATCTGCCTGTCTGCCTGTCTTTCTTTCTACCTACCCTGGCTCTTTCTTATTGGTAATTAAACAAATTCAAGTCTACCCTATCTTGTTTTTTTAATATTTTTTAGTTATTGATGTACATTTATTTATTCATTTATATGTGGTGCTGAGGATTGAACCCAGTGCTTCACACATGCTAGGCAAGTGCTCTGGCACTAAGCCACAATCCCAGCCCCACAAGTCTACCCTATCTTACAAATCTAACCCTAATCACATGTCTTCTTGTAGTGACTGGTCTATCTGTCCTCCATGTCAAAGCCAAATACCTCTAAAGAGTGGTATGGCAGATAGAAGTTGTATACAGTTTACACATGGGGCTTAATCAAGATAAGGGCCCTTTACTTTTCTTTCATGTGACAAAAAGTCTGAAGGCAAGTTGTGACAGAAGCTTAAAAAATGCCTTCAGTGTCCCAGGTGGCTGCTTTCTGCTATGTTGTGTGTGGCTCCTGTGGTTGCTTTTATGACTTTCCCAGTCATTTCAACTGCATTTCAGCAAGGTAGAATGTGGGAAAGAAAAGCAGAAAAGGGTAGGGGGTAGAAGAGACTATTTCCCCTTTAAGAAAAGACCTCAGGCACCCTACTAAATTACTTTCTTCTATCTCACTAAACAGAACCATATTTCATGGCCACACCACCTCTACAGGACTTTGACAAAGAAAGTTTTTAGTAGGGAACATGGATTCCCTCAACAAAATTAGGGCTTGGTTAGTGAGGGAGATGGCATCTTACTCTATGTGAATTGCTCTGACCAAATGCCTGAGACTGGGTAGTTTATAAACAATAGGAGTTTATTCATATTGGCTGGAAAGTCCAACATGAAGATACCAGTAGATTCATGTCTTCGTGAAAGCACTGTTCTTCATAGATAATGCCTTCCTGCTGTATCCTCACATGGCAAGATACAAAAGGGCTCCCTCAAACCTCCTTTATAGGGGCACTAATTCCATTCATGAGGGTGAAGCCCTCATCACCTTATCACCCAAAGGACCCACATTTTAGTACTCTCGCTGGGGATTAAGTTTCAATTTGTAAATATTTCAGGAACAAATATTCAGACCATAGCAGTTTATACCCTCACTGGGCACCAAACCTACTAGTATCTTGATCTTGGACTTCCCAGCCTCCAGAACTGTGAGAAATATATTACTGTTGTTTATAAGTTATCAGTGTCATAAAGCTTCATTACAGCCTGTTTGATCTGGTGTTTGCTGGCCTTGATGTCCACAATGAACACTAGTGTGGTGTTGTTGTCTTCAATCTTCTTTGTGGCCAGCTCAGTGGTCAGGGGGAACTTGATGATGGCATAAATGGTCAAGCTTGTTTCTCCTGCGGGTGCTTTTCTGAGGATATTTGGGCTGTGTTTGGAGCCACTGTGTCTTGGGTCACTGAAAGGTAGATGACACGTGGTTCTTCTTTTTTCTGGTTGTGGACATTTTTCAACATTGCCTTCTTGGCCTTCAAAGCTTTTGCTGTGGCTGCAGCTTCAGGAGGGGCAGGAACTTTCTTCTTAGCTTTTGGTGCCACCTTGGTGAAAAAAGCCCATCCACTCCTCAATCTTTTATTGTAGACTGATTTGCGTCACCATAAGGGCTTCTGAAATGATTCTTTCCAAGGTCTCCAGGAACTTCTCTAGCCTATGTCCTCTAGATCTGTTTTGGTTGTCATCTTTTCCTTTCTTCATCTCACATTTCTTTTCCAAGTTTCCAAAACATATTTTAAACAACACTGGCAGCCAGGCAAAATGGTGTGTGACTATGATTTCCAGCTCCTTGGGAAGCTGAGGCAGGAGGAATACTTGAACCTAGGAGTTTGAGGCCAGCCTAGGTAACATAGTGAGACTCCTGTCTCTTAAAACAAATATCAGGATGTGGGGGTGCATGCTTGTAATCCTAGCTACTTGGGAGGTTGAGGCAAGAGGACTGCAAGTTCAAGGTCACCCTGGCCAACCTAGCCAGACCCTGCCTCAAAATAAAATAAAAAGAGCCAGGGATGTAACTCAGTGGCATATACGGCACTTGCCTAGGATGTGCAAAAAAAAAAAAAAAAGGAAGAAGGAAAAAACTGATTTTTTTCCAATTTAGAGTCCAAGTCTTGTACAATTTTCTTTTTTAATTTCAAGATTGGTTTAAAGTCAAATTTTCTCCTCTCCCTCCTGAAGGGCAAAGCATCACACCGGGGACAGCCGTGCAGCCAAAAGATTTATTTAACAGCCTTTGTGGCCGGTATCGAAAACCGGAGAAGAGGTGCTCTGGTCGAAGGTCGAAGAGGTGGGAGAGGGGAGTCAGGGAGAAGGGAGTGTGCAAGCTCTGGTGGGAGAAGGGAGTCAGGGAGAGGGGAGCGTGCAAGCACTGGACAGAAGGTGGGTGCTTGGTTGCACCGGCTGGGATCTCTGGAGCTGTTGGCTGAAGCAGCTGCTGTCTGGCTGGAGGCTGGAGCTGTCAGCTGGGAGCGGCCGTCGGGCTGAAGGTGGTCGGTCTGGAGCTGTTGGCTGGGGCAGCTGCCGTCGGCTGGAGGCGATGGGTCTGGAGCTGTTGGCTGGGGCAGCTGCCGTTGGCTGGAGGCGATAGGTCTGGAGCTGTCGGCTGGGGCAGCTGCCGTCGAGCTGAAGGCGATGGGTCTGGAGCTGCTGGCTGGGGCAGCTGCCGTCGAGCTGGAGGCGATGGGTCTGGAGCTGTTGCAGTGGCTTCCTCCTCTCTGCAGCGACGAGCCGATGTATCTGTCTTCCTCCTCTCAGCAGCAACGAGCCGATGTTGTGTCCGTGTGTCTCTCTCTGTCTGTCTGATCTGAGTCTCTCAGACAGGGCTTTATATAGGGATTTCTGGTGGGGGGTGCACTAGAGCAACCCCAAACACCATTGGCTAGAACAGGGTGTCCTTTAAGCCTATTGGCTCTTGCCTGGGGAAAAGAAACATCCTGCCTGGGGAAGAAACATCCTGCCACATCCTGTCGGGGAAGAAACATCCTGCCGAGAATGAAACAAGGTTGCTTCTCTCAGGATGTGGAGAACTCTGAGGGTGGGGGAGGGTAAGCTATCTATCACCTCCAACTTCAACTTGTGAATTGGAAATAGCAGAAAAGATGAGTTAAAATTCTTGATTTTCCACGTAGTGCCTCTATTCCACATCTATCATTCACCAGGCTACCTCTGACTCTTCGTGGGTTGAAATGAGAGAGGGGAGATTAGGAAGCAACAGATTTTATTTGACTGGTCTTTATCTAGCTTGATTTATTTTGACCATGGTGTATCTAAAGCTGTCTTCTGGGCCATTTAAAAACTTTTTGGAAACCTCTCCCACCCATCGATGTTATATTTCATGCAGGCGAGTGCATATCCTTGTCTGGTCATGTTAGTATCCTCCTTGATCCCTGATTATTTCCAAAGTGTTTTTAGAGAGGTCTCCTTGCTCCTCAAGCTGCAGTCCTGTGCAAGATCTAAGGCAATGGCTTCTCCCTTTCTCTTTCGGGAGCTGTACTTCTGGTCTGTCCCTCCCACCTGCCATCTGTTTCACGGAAACTTTGAAGGGTGTACCTGCTCCGGTCAAAGTTTTGCTGCCATAGCCTGCTTCAGTCAGCACGTTGCTCTTTATATATTTCAGGCATGAGTCATCTGATTTATCCATTGGTTTTCCTAAATTGTGGGAGTCCATATATCTCAATCTATATAAGCGACCTCTCTCTCTGACTCTGGGATCAGAGGAAATCATCCCTACCGTTTTCGCCTCCTTTCTCATGGGAGTATGCTGTGCCTCACAACAAACCTCTCCCTACAGAAATCCTTTAATTTCTAACTCTCTCTTGCTTCCCCAGTCTTCACTTAGCTACAGGTCATCCAAGGGTCTGACATATTCTTGTTTACCTCCTTGTAAATCTTGCTGTAGTGGACTCAGTTTGGAATGTGGGGGTGGTATTTGTCTTAGCACGTTTGCAACGAAACAGAAATTGTATCATTTTATCATTAAGATACAAAACACCTGTAATCCCAGTACTTGGGAGGCTGAGGCAGGAGGATCTCGAGTTCAAAGCCAGCCTCAGCAATGGCAAGGCACTTAGCAACTCACTGAGACCCTGTCTCTAAATAAAAATAGAAAAAAAGGGCTGGAATGTGGCCCAGTGGTTGAGTGCGCCTGAGTTCCATCCCCGGTAACAAACAAAACAAAACAAAACAAAACAAAACAAAACAAAACAAAACGTAGTTGATGTGCATCTTCTTCCCCAGTTTCATGAAATTTCAGTGAAACATCCATTTCTTGTCAAGGGCTTCCATCTCTCTCTTTTTGGTACTGGGGATTGAACCGTGGGGCACTTAACTACTGAGCCACATGCACAGCCATTTTATTTTTTATTTTGAAACAGGGTCTAAGTTGCCTAGGGCCTTGTTAAATTGCTGAGGCTGGCCTTGAGCTTGTAATCCTCCTGCCTCAGCCTCCTGAGTCAGTAGGATTACATGGGAGTGCCACCATGCTGGCTTTCATCTCTTTTGAAAGAGAGGATGATATACTGAGTGTGGTATTTTTTTCCCCCACTAATTCAATAATTTATTCCTCTAAAAAAAGTGTGTAAAAGTATATAGCTCTCATCCACAAGATATATATGAATGACATTTAAAATGGAGGATTTTTATTATTGTTTCTTCTTTTTTTAAAGAGATGTTCTTTTTACAAAGGATATCTTTATTTTTATTTATTTTTTAATGTGTTGCTGAAGATGGAACCCAGAACCTCATGGTGCTCTCTACCACTGAGCCACAACCCTGGCCCCTTATTGTTTCTTTATTTTTTAAAAACATTGTTTTAGTTGTAGATGGAAGCCGGGCGCGGTGGCGCACGCCTGTAATCCCAGCACTTTGGGAGGCTGAGTCAGGAGGATCGCGAGTTCAAAGCCAGCCTCAGCAATGGCGAGGCACTTAGCAACTCAGTGAGACCCTGTCTCTAATAAAATACAAAAAAGGGCTGGGGATGTGACCCAGTGGTCGAGTGCCCCTGAGTTCAATCCCCGGTACCAAAAAAAAAAAAAAAAAAAGTTGTAGATGGACACAATATCTTTATTTTTATTTATTTTTATGTGGTGCTGAGGATTGAACCCAGGGCCTCACATGTGCAAGGCAAGTACTCTGCCACTGAGCTACAGCCCCAGCCCTTACTGTTTCTTTTTATCAAAGTCTTTTAGTGTACTGTACCATGCTATACTGTAGTTTTTTTTTTTAAACAAACTTCACATATTTTTGTATTCTTTCAAATTATTTGCTATATATAAAAGGAGCTCAAAATGCTTGAAGGAAGAAAGAAAACAAAAGAAATTCAGAACTTCCCAGAAATGTACAGCTTTTACATTTAAAAAAGATTCTGAAAATATATATATATATATATATATATATATATATATATATATACACACACACACACACACACACACAAGCATGCCAGACAATTCCACCCTTCTCCCTTTCCCACTGTCCCTTTGTAGTTCAAACCATGGTAAGAGTTCTGATTTTTGCAGAATTTCCAAAATTAAAACAAAACAAAACAAAACATTTCACTGAGTGTGCTTCTTTATTTTATTTTATTTTTTTATATAACACTGTATACAAAGTATATTTGTAGTATTCAAGTCTTCAATCATGCATTTAGGATAATGATATCCATCTTATTCTACCACTTCTTTTTTTTTTCCCTCCATCTCCCCTTGCTCCCTTCCTTCCCCTCCCTCCCCTTTGACCATTCTAGTGTTCCGCTAATCCTCCTATGTACCCTAATACCCAACACCACTGTGAATCTGCCTCCTTATATCAGAGAAAACATTCGGTATTTGGATTTTTGAGATTGACTAACTTCACTTAACATTATATTCTCCAACTTCATCCATTTACCTGCGAATGCCATTATTTTATTCTCTTTTATTGCTGAGTAAAATTCCATTGTGTGTATATACCACATTTTCTTAATTCACTCATCTACTGAGGGACATCTAGGTTGGTTCCACAACCTAGCTATTGTGCATTGTGCTGCTATAAACATTGAGATGGCTGTGTCACTGTAATATGCAAGTGTGCTTCTTAATTGGAGTGTGGGTCAACTTGTAGTTAGATTGTCACATCTGGGTGATATATGGTGCCATAATGACCAGAATATTCAAACTAATATGTATTATCTGGCAACAACTTAGACCAAATTCCACCTTACAAATGAGCCCAATGTGTGCATTCTTTTTTTAAAAAAATATTTATTTATTTACTTTAGTTGTACACAATGCAATGCATTTATGTTTACGTGGTGCTGAGGATCGAACCCGGGCCGCTCACGTGCGAGGGGAGCGCTCTGCCGCTGAGCCACAACCCCAGCCCGTACATTTCTCTTTTAAAAAAATATTTTTAGTTGTAGATGGACACAAAAACCTTTATTTTATTCATTTATTTTTATATGGTGCTGAGGATCGAACTCAGTGCCTCACATTTGCTACACAAGTGCTCTTCCACCAAGCCACAACCCCAGCCCTAATGTGTGCACTCTTAACAAAGATGCCAAACTGTTGGACTTGTGGTACGAGAGAGGATATCGACCTGGCAAGAGCTGTGATGGTCCTTGAGTATTTTCTTGAAGTAAACTGTAAGATAAGTGAAGATCAACATTAGACCTTGGTGAGGGTGTAGTGAAATAGAAATCCAAGCAAATTATATAGAAGAAAATCTTTAAAAACATCTTATGAAGTCCCATGCTAGGTGTGTGTAATCCAGCCCTAAAGGATGCAGTTTCTTTAGAAAAATATAGTGTTTCCTGGGAGGGGGAGAGGAAGAGTGTGGCAGCCCCTACCATACCTCACCAGCTAAGATTCCACAGAGAGTGAATGGCTGTCCTGGGCAATCAAGTGGGGGTAAGACTACTTATCTATGTCACTTGCTGTCAGAAACCAGAGAAATCTTTGTAGAATACAGAGCCAGAAAGATTTCAAATTGTATTAGAATATTCTAGTGAAATGTTATAAGGGTGATAGATTCTAGGGGTAGAGAAGTAACTGAGATGAAGAGAAAGTTTATACAGTTTGGCACTAGGAATTCTATTGGATTCACTGCCAGTTCACATTTTTTTCTGTGATGGAATGCTTGAGAGCACTCCGAAGGGTACATGGTAACCTGAGAAGCTGCTGGAATTTATGTGGCGTGATCACATGTCAACAGGAAGAGGGAAAACTCTGCAGTCTGGGAAACAAAACAAATCTACAATGTCATGAAGATCTTGGTCTATCACTCAAGTTCTTGCTGTTGGTAAATCTAATTTAGGAGGGAAAAGAAGTACTATTTACTGAGTAGGACCTGACGTACTGTATACACTTATTGGGATGATACAATTATGTTACAGCTCCCAAAAAGACAGATCCTGGGGCTGGGGTTGTGGCTCAGGGTAGAGCGCTTGCCTAGCATGTGCACGGCCCAGGTTCGATCCTCAGCACCACGTAAGAATAAAGGCATTGTGTACAACTAAAACAAATAAATATATATATTAAAAAAAGAAATAAGCCGGGCGCGGTGGCGCACGCCTGTAATCCCAGCACTTTGGGAGGCTGAGGCAGGAGGATCGCAAGTTCAAAGCCAGCCTCAGCAATGGCGAGGCACTTAGTAACTCAGTGAAACCCTGTCTCTAATAAAATACAAAAAAGGGCTGGGGATGTGGCCCAGTGGTCAAGTGCCCCTGAGTTCAATCCCCAGTACCAAAAAAAAAAAAAAAAAAAAAAAAAAAAAAAAAAAGAAATAAAGAAAGATTCTCCTAAGTAAGAAGTGTGTGTGTGTGTGTGCCCCCAAATATAATTAATTTCTGACAAGTCTGGACACAGAAATGTATGCTGTGACTTTCTCAACCACCAACTCTTGGGACTTATCAAATCTAAGTATGTTGGGACATTGCAAAGTGATTCAAGAACCAGTGTACATGTAAATAGTATTAATTCCTTTGTCTTGTACATGAGGCAACTGGAGATCAGGTTAGAGTTAATAAGCTTTAGTTTTGAGTTAGAACTGAAGTCTCCTGCCTTCAGTGCTCATTTTATTCAAACGCATTGCTTTTATTCAAATGGCTGACACTATCTACAATGTCAGATGGTTCCCTCTAATCTGTTTCAGAATCCAAACATTTCAATGTAGTTTTTTTGTTGTTGTTGTTGTTTTTTTTACTAAGGATTGAAAACAGAGGCATTTTAACACTGAGCTACATTGCTACTCCTTGTTATTTTTGAGACAGGGTCCTGCTAAATTGCTGAGGGTCTTGTTCAGTTGCTGAGGCTGGTCTTGAACTTGTGATTCTCCTGCTTCAGCCTCCCGAGTTGCTGGGGTTACAGGCATGTGCCACCATGTCTGGCTTGGTTTAGGTTTTATATGATGTGTTCTAACAAAATCATTAGTATCCATTTTCTTTTTCTTTCTCTCTTTCTTTTCCCTCCCTCCCTCCCTCCCTCCCTCCCTCCCTTCCTTCCTTCCTTCCTCCAGGGATTGAATGCAGGGGCACTCAACCACTGAGCCACTCCAGCCCTATTTTGTATTTTCTTTGGAGACAGGGTTTCACTGAGTTGCTTAGTGCCTGGCTTTTGCTGAGGCTGGCTTTGAACTTGTGATCCTCCTGCCTCAGCCTCCTAAGCTGCTGGGATTACAGGCATGTACCACTGCGGCTGGCTCATTAGTATCCATTTTCTAAAAGTGTGCTTTTCTTGAGCAATTATTCTGCTTTCTTTGGCACTGGAATTCTTGCTTCTACACTAAGACCAAGCGCTTTGGGGAAAGCTGACACCACTTCCAAGTTAAGAGTAGATGTGAAATCCAGTCTTACTGTGACTCCAGAGTTTGATTCATGGATTAATATGTAACCCATTCAGAGTCAATGTGTCAGAAAAAAACCTGTGTGGAGATTGTTGGGAAAGAAGAAGAATTTTCTTTCTGCTGAAATTTCTAAGAGTAAAGAAGAATGAACACAGGTACTTGAGTCCACTTGGTGACCATACTGGAAGCCAAGGGCAATCCCCAGCACTGGGGGAAGAAAAGGCTAATTATCATTTAATGTAGGTTTAGAAGACAAGAAAAGCAGGAAAGTACCAAGATTGGTTAACCCATCAATGCATGATATCATTCAGGATCCATAATCCCCTCCACGTAAAATCTGGGGCCTTCTTTGAGAAAAGTTATGCACCCAAGACTCAGAATGAAGACATCAGTAGAATCTGATGAATCTGGGGGATGTGAACTCCTCATCCCTCCAAAATCTCCTTCCTTCCTGCCTGCCTTCTCCCATTCCTACTTTTTCTTACTAACTAACTTACTTACTAATTTCTTATTTTGAAATAGTTTAAAACTTACAACAAGTTGCAAAAATGGTAAAGTGTTCTTAGGTACCTTTTGCCCAGTTCCATCTAATGATAACTTATAACACCAAAGTTCCTGGTAAAAACAAGGAAACTGACATTGGCATAATTAGGTAGCTTATTCATATTTTCCCAGTTTTCATATGCACATCTTTGTGTGTGTGTGTGTGTGTGTGTGTGTGTGTGTGGTGTATGCTTATAGTTCTATGAAATTTAATCATGTGTTTTTAGCATATGTATCTTATCATAATAACTCTTAGCACAATCAGAATATAGAACTGTCTCATCACCACAAAGAAACTCCCCTGTTTTGCCCCTTATTAGTCATCCTTCCCTCAACTCTTACCCCTGGCAACCACAGATCTGTTCTCTATTACTGTAACTTTGTCATTTCGAGAATGTTATATACGTGGAAGCATACACTGTATAACTGTTTGAGATAACACCCTTGAAATCCATCCAAGTTGTTGCAAGCATTAAGTTCATTGTTTTTATTATAAAGTAAATATTTAATTTTCCTGGGCTTTCTTTGCCAACCAAAATACTCCCTTTTCCAAAATGTCTGAGGGGACTAGCCTTTCATTATTTAAAAACCCGGTAGTGATCTCATCTGAAGCAGTTTCTTGTCTAACCTGGGAGAAGATAGTTTATAAACCAGAAACATATAACAACAACAAAAACAATACAAATGCAGTCCTGTGCTACATAACAATGTTGTGGTCAATGACACAGGGCATATATGATGGTAGTTACAGCATATAGCCTAGGTGTGAAGTAGGCCAACACCATCTAGGTTTGTATAAGTACACTCTATGATGTTTGCAAAATGACAAAATAACCTAACAGTGAATTCCTCAGCCTGTCAAATGACACATGACTACTGTATTGCAAAATTTTGCAAATTGATACTATCAGAGACCTGAGAATATGTATGATCATAGAAATGAATTCTAGAAGTGCCAGGCAGAAGAGCAGAACATTTAACAATGGACTCTGCTGAACTGATCAGCATGAAGACATTTAATAGTTTTCAAATATGATGGGTAGCTCAAGACGTAGGTAAGTTGACAGAAAACTGTACTAAAATGGTCAGCTTTTGGTTATGTGGCCAAAATACCTGACAAGAACAACTTAGAGGAGGAAAAGTTTATTTCAGGATCACAGTTTCAGAGGTTCAGTCCACGGTTGGCCATTCTGTTGTTCTAGGTTCAAGGTGAGGCAGAACATCATAATAGAAGAGCATGGTGGTGGAAGGCTGCTCAGGTCATGGCAGCTGGGAAGCAGAGTGAGCAAGGAGCCAGGAACAAAATATAATCACAGAGGTCATGCCCCTAGTGACCTACTTCCTCTAGCCATGTTCTACCTGCCAACAGTTACCACCCAGTACTCCATTCCATCAAATGTATTATTTCACGGATTCAGTCACAGCTCTCATTATCCAATCATTTCACCTTGGAACATTCCTGCATTGCCTAACATGAGCTTTTCAGGGGAAACCTCATATCCAAACCATAACACTTGCGTTCAGTAGGTTGAGCTGCCAAAACTTCCTTAGTATTTTTGAGAAAAAATTTGCAGTGCTGTAAATCAAACCAATGACCACTCTACTTACCACTGAACTACACCCCCAGATCTTTCCTGATATGATTTCAAGGAGGAAACTCATAAGCTTAGGAAGCAGGAAAAGTTGTCCTTGAGGATAATCTTCTCATTAAAAAATTGAAGCTGGGTGTGGTGGCGCACACCTGTAATCCCAGCACTTGGGAGGCTGAGGCAGGAGGATCACGAGTTCAAAGCCAGCCTCAGCAATGGTGAGGCACTTGGCAACTCAGTGAGACCCTGTCTCTAATAAAATACAAAAAAAGGCTGGGGATGTGGCCCATTGGTTGAGTGCCCCTGAGTTCAATACCCGGTACGAAAAAAAAAAAAAAAAAAAAAAAAAAAAAAAGAAATTGAGAGCTGCAATCACCAATTCATTCTTTTCTTCCTTCTTTTCTTGTACTGGGGATTGAACCCAAGGGGGTTTTGCCACTGAGTCAAACTCCCAGCCCATTTTTGTTTTTTGAGCAGAGTCTGAGTTGCTGAGGTGGGCCTCCAACTTGGGATCTTCCTGCTTCCATCTTTGGAATTGCTGGAATTACAGGCATTTGCCACTGTGCCCAATTTGCCAGTATCTTTCTTTCTGTTTTTTTTTTTTTTCTTTCCACATTTAAAAAAATATTTATTTATTTGTTTTAGTTGTACACAATGTCTTTATTCTTACGTGGATGCTGAAGATTGAACCAGGGCCGCACACGTGCTAGGTGAGTACTCTACCGCTGAGCCACAAGCCCAGCCCCTCTTTCCACATTTTAAAAATTGTTGCATTGTATAGAATGATGAGATTTCTTGTTACATATTTGTACATGCACACAATATAACAATATAATTTTGGCAATATCATTCCCCAGCACTCCTTCCCTCCCTCCCTGTCTCCTACCCCCTGATCCCTTTCCTCTACTGATATTCCTTTGATTTTTTTAAAAATATTTTTATTTATTTGCTTTAGTTGTACACAATGTGTTTTATTCAATGCATTTTATTTGTATGTGGTGCTGAGGATCAAACCCGGGTTGCCCACGCGCTAGGCGAGCGCTCTACCGCTGAGCCACAATCCCAGCCCCTTTGATATTTTCATGAGATCTCAACTCCCTATTTTTCTTTTCCTTATTCCTCTCTAGATTCCACTTCAGAGAAAACATACAACCCTTGACATTCTGAGTTTGGCTTATTTTACTTAACATTATAGTCTCTAGTTCCAGCCATTTTCCTGCAAATGACATAATTTCATGTTTCTTTCTGGTTGACTAAAACTCCACTGTGCATACATGCCACACTTTGTTTATCCATTCATCTGTTGATGGTCATTTAGGCTAGTTCTAAGTTTGGTTATTATGAATTGTGCTGCTAAAAAACGTGGGTATGCATTATCACTATAGTATGATGACTTTAATTCTTTAAGATAAATACAGAGGAGTGGTATAGCTGGGTCATATAGTGGTTCCCATCTTGTCTTTTGAGAAACCTCCATACTGATTTCCATAGTGGTTATACTAATTTACAGTCTCACCAACAGTGTAAAAGTGTTCCTTTTTGTCCATATCCTCTCCAGCATTTATTGTAATCTTTTTTTTTTTTAATATTTATTTATTTGTTTTAGTTGTACACAATGCGTTTATTTGTATGTGGTGCTGAGGATCGAACCCGGGCAGCACACGTGCTAGACGAGTGCTCTACCGCTGAGCCACAACCCCAGCCCTATTGTAATCTTAATAACTGCCATTCTGACTGGTGTGAGATGAAATCTCTGTATAGTTTTGATTTGTTAGTGATGTTGAACATTTTTTCACGTATTTGTTGGTCATTTGTATTTCTTGAGAATTGTAGATTTAATTTATTTGCCCATTTATTAATTGGGTTTTTTTGGCATGAATTGTTTTGACTTCTTTATATACTCTAGACATTAATTCTCTGTCAGAAGAGTAGCTAAGATTTTCTCCCATTCTGTGGGCTGTCTTTTCAACATTCCTAATTGTTTCCTTTGCTGTGCAGAAGCTTTTAAAAATATTTTTTTCTTTTCTAGTTGTCAGTGGGCCTTTATTTATTTATATGCGATGCTAAGAATCGAACCCAGTGCCTCACACAGGTTAGGCAAGCAAGCGCTTTACCATTGAGCCACAACCCCAGCCCCAGTGCATAAGTTTTTTAATAAAATGCCATCCAATTTATTAACTCTTTAGCCAGGATCTTTATTTTTTTTTAGTTTTTTTTTTAAGTTGTAGATGGACACAATACTTTTATTTTATTTGTTTTTATTTTTATGTGGTGCTGAGGATCGAACCCAGTACCTTATGCATGCTAGGCAAAGTGCTGTATCACTGAGCCACAACCCCAGCCCCTTAGCCAGTATCTTTCAAAAGCTCATTGATGGCTTTCATTTGCTGGCTAGGAATGATGGTGGGGGATTTCAGTATTGCAGTGTATTGAAATGTTTTCCTTGATTTCAATCCAGACTAACAAAGGCCAAGTATCAGTATGTAACTGAAATACAAGGTAAATGCAGTTACAAAAGTGGACTATAGGGTAAGAGTGGCAATCAGAATGTTTTAATTCACATAGTTCTTTGGTGTTGGCTATTAATCACAATGTGTAAAACAGAAAGCATTTTACTTAATTTTTGTTCTATACAATTTAAAAAACTCTAATTCTGTTAAGTAGAGACCTGACTCCTCATAATGAGGAGACATGGCCTTTGATCCTGTGTCAGTACATGAGTCATTCCATAGGTTCTCAGGAGGATAGACCCAGTAACACAGCCAACAAATTATGGTATAATTCTTCCTCCCCCTTTGTTTCTCTCAAAAAAGGATCAGAAGCCATTATTTTTTTCAGAGTGAATGGGCACTAGGGAAAGGGGGAATTTCCATTTTAGGAATCACTACACACTGTCCATGAATATGCTAATCTCTACTGATCAGAAAGCTACTTGATTTCACTGGTCAGAGAGATAGGTTATGGAAGTCACATGGTTAATCCAGTTTTGGCTCCAGTACATTATAGTGATCACAGGGAATCAACTAGTGGTTACTTCCCTAGTTTATTTTTGTCTGTGCTGCTTCCCCCACCCCCAAACTGTAACTCTTGGGCTGAAGTGATTCTTCTGACTCCACATCACAAGTAGCTGGAACTACAGGTGACTTCTTCAGTTACTGAATGAGGAATTGGAATGATGAACATATTTATCAACTAGAATAATATGCATACTGGCTTCCTGATCCATGAAGTGGGACATTTTAATAAAGTTCATATAGGAGACTTGTAGCTACCCTTTCCTACCAAAAAGCAAGCCAAAAGCAATAACAACAAATACTTGGGTGAATTCAAAGACTTGAAAAATGCAGGAGTACTGATTTCTATCACGTTCCTATTTAACTTGCCTAAACCTGCAAAGAAAGACGGGCCCTGTGTATTAGTGTAAGTTTATTTATTTATTTGGGATGGGGTTTTCACTATGTTGCCCAGGCTGGCCTCAAACTCACAATTCTTTGCCCTTTTCAGCTTCCTGAGTAGCTGGAATTACAGGCGAGGGAACCACACCTGGCTCTTATATTACTGTAAATTTAATCAGATGGTGATTCAATTGCAGCTGCTGTTCTAGACATGGCTTCTTTACTGAAGCAAATCTATATATACCTGTAGCTATTGTAAAAGTAGATCTGAAAATACTTTCTCAGTTACACTTGACAAGTTATCACAAGCATATTGCTCTCATTTAGCAGGGACAGCAGCATACCTTCAAGGTGTTTCCTCAGAGCTATGTCAAGTCTATTGCTTTCTGTCATAATCTAGTTTGCAGGGATTAAAAAAAAATCATTTATTTATTGCTTTAGTTGTACACAAAGTGTTTATTTTTATGTGGTACTGAGAATCGAACCTGGGCCGTGCACGTGCGAGGCGAGCGCTTTGCCGCTGAGCCACAACCCCAGCCCCTGCAGGGATTTTTTTTTTTTTAATATTTTTTAGTTGTCAGTGGACCTTTATTTTATTTACTTATATGCGGTGCTGAGAATCAAACCCAGTGCCTCACACATGCTAGGTAAGTGCTTTACCACTGAGCCACTATCCCAGCCCCTTGCAGGGACTTTGATTGTCTTACCATCTCATGGGTTGTCACATTGGTCCATTATAGTGATGTCATCTATTATTTGTGAGCCAAAGAGTAAGGCCCATGCACATTAGGGAGGGAAATCTGCTTTACTCAGTCTACTAATTCAAATGTTAATCTCATGCAAAAACACTCCCACAGGCCCCAAGAACAGTGAACAATTGTTACAGGTCTAGTCAAGGTGACACATAAAATTAACCACAATACTTAACAATCCACTGGAGACTGAGAATTAAGTCCCTCAGGAATAAAGAACTGAATCACTCACCAGGTATGGGGACTCTGATCATTTGATGTACTAGCAGAAGGAAAAGGGAATATGGGTTGTGTAGTGGAAGAAAGCAGATATTTCAACTATGGCCTTACGAGTATTAATAGAAATAAGGACCGTAACAGCTATACTTATTTTCTTCTGTTCTTTATTGTATTAGTTTCTTTAGGGATGCTATAACAAATTACCATCCATACATAGTAATCTTATAGATGCAGGAATTATAGGTTTGATGGCAGATTAAAACAACAGAAATTTATACCTTTACAGTTCTGGAGGCTAGAAATCTGAAATCAAGGTGTCACCAGGTCCATGTTCTCTCTTTGAAGTCTTAGGGGAAGAGTCCTTCTTTGGCTTTTCCTAGTTTCTCATGATTGTTGGCAATCCTTTTCATTTCTTGTCTGATACCTAAATCATCCCAATCTCTGCCTCCGTCATCACATGGCCTTCTTCCTGGTGTATCTGTTTCCAAATCTCCCTTTCCCAATGATTATTCTCCTAATCATTGGATATAAGGACCATTCTATTCCAATTTGACCTCATCTTAACTCAATTCTATCTACAAAGACCCTATTTCCAGCTGGGCGAGGTGGTCCATGCTGCCAGCTGCTTGGGAGACTGAGGCTAGAGGATCGCAAGTTCAAAGTCAGCCCCAGGCTTAGTAAGGCCCTAAGCAACTTAATAAAACCCTGTCTCAAAATAAAAAATAAAAAAGGCTATGGATGGGGCTGGGGTTGTGGCTCAGCGGTAGAGTGCTAGACTAGCATGTGCGCGACCCAGGTTCGATCCTCAGCACCATGTAAATAAACACTGTGTACAACTAAAGCAAATAAACAAATATAAAAAAAAAAAAGGCGGGGCTGGGATTGTGGCTCAGTGGTAGAGCTCTCGCCTAGCACGTGTGCGACCCGGGTTCGATCCTCAGCACCATGTAAACATAAATGCATTGCATTGTGTACATCTAAAGCAAAGAAATAAACATTAAAAAAAAAAAAAAGGCTATGGATGTTGCTCAGTGGCTAAACTATCCTGAGTTCATTCCCTTGTACCAAAAATAAATAAATAAACACATACATACATACATAAAATAAAAATGAACCTATTTCCAAATAAGTCACATTCACAGGTACTGGGAGTTAGGGCTTGCTTCAACACATCTTTTTGGAGGGGCTTGATTGAACTTGAAACACTTGTTATATATATAAAACCAATTACTTTCCTTCTTATTCCTATTTTATATAAGGAGTGTTGGTGGTTGTTTGACACCTTTCTCTTTTCTCAGTCTTGCCAAAGGTCATTTTGTTAATGGTGTTAATTTGCAATATAGGTTACATGATATCCAGGTAGCATTGTGGCTGAACTGGAAGTGGAATTAGTATCTCCCAGATATGGATGTGATAGTGGATATGAGTTTGTGCCTTCTTTTTTTCAGGGAAGGAGGGTGAAGCTATCTTTAAGTGGAATATCTGCATTTTGCTAAGCACTTGGGTGATGTTGTTATTTCCATCTTATATGTAAGTTTGTTAGAAAGGTGAAAATGGTGCTGAAACCCTGAAAGAGTAGACTCTTCTTATATGTGAGAGACTGAATGAAGTCTACTTCTGATAGAGCTTTGGCAGCTTCTGGTTCCTATATAGGCAGGGCAGTTCCAGCAGCAGAAGCATCAGGGTATGCCCTGTATTCATGCAGCTCTGACTTTGAAAGTGGTAGTAGGTCACTTTGGACTCCAAGTCTCTGAAAAGATGTATGACCAAAACATTTGGAGAAGGCCAGGTGTAGCTGCTTAGGGCCTCCCAGTGGCTCAGGATGCTGAGGCAGGAGGATTTCGAGTTCAAAAGTGAGGTGCTAAGCAACTGAGTGAGACCCAGTCTCTAAATAAACTACAAAATTGGGCTGGGGATGTGGCTCAGTGGTCAAGTGCCCCTGAGTTCAATCCTTAGAACCACCCCCCCAAAAAAAAAAAAAATTAAAAAGAAAAATTGGAGACTTTTGGCAAACTGGTCCATTTAAAGGCCTTGAAATAGTCTCAGCAACACAAAAGGATTAGAAATTCACAAGACATTTAACAAGGGGATGGATGGATAAAAGAGTTGTTAAACTAACATACAGTGAGAAATATGTCTAGCATTAGATGTTATAACTTTAGCTATTCACTTTTTCTGTATTCTTGGACAAGTTACTTTATCAGTACCAGCTTCATCTTCTTCATCTCAAATGTGGGAACTGGGCTACTTTTTTTTTTTTTAATATTTATTTGCTTTTAGTTGTACACAATGCGTTTCACTTTTACGTGGTGCTGAGGATCGAACCCGGGCTACACGCGTGCTATGCTAGCGTTCCACCTCTGAGACACAACCCCAGCCCAGGGACTGGGCTACTTTGAGGTTTTCATACTTGTGTCAATGGTACTTCAGAGGTTTTTTTTTTCCTATTAAAGTTTATTTAACAAAAGTTTAATACGAACATGTACATGACCTGATTTTTATGTTGTAGTTAAACAGGACTTTTGGAAAGGGGATGTGGATTTCTCTGCTGAACAGCCATTATTTATACTCCTTCCAAGGCTTCTAACATGATCATACTATTTCCTCATATTACCAACATTCCAATATTGTTTTGTTGTCCACTAGTTATCATCTCTACACATTCATCTATCACAAGATTCATGAAGGGGTCAAATCCCTGCAATATTCCTTGGACATGTCTGCCACCATTTAATTTCAATGATAACTTCTTGTCCATAATTTTTTTTTTAGCTTAGGAGGGTGAATTTTGCTCATGTGTCTACTCAGCAGGCTCAGAGATGCTTTAAAATGGAATTGGTGGCCTTTTTCATGCTACTATGGTAGACTCAGTGTTTTTCACTCCAGAGGTTTTTTTTTTTTGGTACTGGGGATTGAACTCAGGGGCACTCAACCACTGAGCCACATCCTCAGCCCTATTTTGTATTTTTTATTTAGAGACAGGGTCTCACTGAGTTGCTAAGTGCCTCGCCATTGCTGAGGCTGGCTTTGAACTCGTGATCCTCCTGCCTCAGCCTCCCAAAGTGCTGGGATTACAGGCGTGCGCCACCGTGCCCGGCCACTCCAGAGGTTTTGAGGAATTCCTTCAGAGCCCTGCAAAGGCAGGCAGAAGGAAAGATAGCGAGTAGGCTCCCGCCTTACTATATTGCTTTATTTAGCAGCTCCTGGTATAGTTCAAATGTAAGGGGAAGGATCAAAGGCTTTGGCTGGGGAAGGAGAAGGGAAGGATGAAAGCAAGTAAGCAAGCAAGCATAAAACAAAACCACTGGTCTAAATCCCCTATTAAGATTCCTTTCTGGGGCTGGGGTTGTGTCGCAGTGGTAGAGCACTTGCCTAGCGTGTGCTAGGCCCTGGGTTTGATCCTCAGTACCACATAAAAATAAATAAATAAAATAAAGGTATTGTGTCCAACTACAACTGAAAAAAAAAAAAAAAAAAGATTTCTTTCCGGTTTAAGGAATTATAGATCTTCATTTAAGGGAAAATAAAATTCTGGTATTAAAAACAAAAACACCGGGGTCTGGAGTATAGTATGCATGCATGAGTATGCATGCTGAGCAGTAGAGCTGTGCTTAACATACAGGAGTCTCTGGGTTCGATGCTCCCCAGTGCTCCCCTCAAGACCCTATTTTAGTATTAGATTATGTCATAGTCAATATAAAACTCCTGGGTAAGCCAAACACAATTAAATATGGAGAAAGTCATTATCAACTTTAAATTCTCTTTGATGTTTTGTTTTTGTGGTGCTGGGGATTGAACCCAGGTCCATGCACATTGGAGGTAAGCACTCTGAAAGCCATTATCAATATATTTGATGTACAATGTAAGATTACACTATTAAGTATCTGACATCTCAGCTGGCTTTTCCTCTGATGAACTTACATTACAAAGTCAACCACAAGTACAACTGTTAACAGTGGCCATATTTTATTCTAAAATCTTTTTTTTTTTTTTTTTTTTTGTGGTACCGGGGATTGAACTCAGGGGCACTCGACCACTGGGCCACATCCCCAGCCCTTTTTTTGTATTTTATTTAGAGACAGGGTCTCACTGAGTTGCTAAGTGCCTCGCCATTGCTGAGGCTGGCTTTGAACTCGCAATCCTCCTGCCTCAGCCTCCCAAAGTGCTGGGATTACAGGCGTGCGCCACCGCGCCCGGCTATTCTAAAATCTTTTTTTTGAAAAATCAATTTAGTAATTTAAATGATTAATTTAGCTGGTTGGCAAAGAAAGAAGGAAACCAGAGAAGACACCAAAGACAGTAGGAAGGGTTGGTAAAGCAGAAATACTTAACAGCACCTTTGGCTAAATACGATTGAATAGCTCTGGCAATAAACACACATTTAAAATTTCCAGGGTGAAACTATTTTGAAACGCAAATTAGAAATTTGGCTCCTCTATTCCAAGCAAACATTTTAATTGTTTGATCTATATAATTAGCTTGATTTGGCATTTGGGACCCATAATTAGTATTTCCTGGTAGTTTTATTAACATGAAAAATTAAGAGCATTTTATTTATTTCACTACATAATAATTCACTTTGAGTCCATTTTACACCCTCTTTTGCATCTTTCCATTTGATCGTTCACTCTGCTGGAGCTTTCCTCCTCCCTTCCACGCCAGGTTGTGGAAACAGTGGTCTTTTTTTTTTTTTTTTTTTTTTTAATATTTATTTATTTACTTCAGTTGTACACAATGCAATGCAGGATCAAACCTGGGCCACGCACGTGCGAGGCGAGCGCTCTGCCGCTGAGCCACAACCCCAGCCCGAAACAGTGGTCTTAAACCATGCACACCATAATGTCATTTAAGTAACAGCAACCAGAAACCACTCTCACAGTCGTCTTATCTTCCTTTAGAGGTTCTATTTTGCCATTGGGGATGAATTATCTCATGACTATGGAGCAGTTATTTTTTATTTTTATTTTTTGGTACTGGAGAGTGAACCTAGAGATGCTTTAGTACTGAGCTACATCCCCAGTTCCTTTTTTTCTTCTTATTTTTTGGCAGTGGGGATTGAACCCAGGAGTGCTTAACCACTGAGCTACATTCCCAGACCTTTTTCGCATTTTATTTAGAGACAGGGAATTGCTGAATTGCTTAGGGCCTTGCTAAATTGCTGAGGCTGGCTTTGAACTCGCGATCTTCCTGCCTCCGCCTCCGGAGCCTCCCCATTACAGGTATGAACCACAAAGACCGGCCCTTACATTTTTTATTTTGACACAGGGTCTTGCTAAGTTGTTGAGGGTCTCGGTAAGTTGCTGAGGCTACCTTCGAACTTGAGATTCTCCTGTTTCAACCTCCTGAGTTGCTGGAATTGCAGGTGAGGGCCACAGCGCCCCGCAGGGGAACAGTTACTAATAGACAAAGTTTGGAGTCTACTTACTATCCTGACTCTGCATAAAGACAAGACACATTTTCCAAAAGGCTTTTACCCTGGATCATAATATTCAACGTCATTGAAGTTCATCTTTAAAAAGACATAAGTAATCATCCACTCTGGTTTGAAATGCTTTCAAAATTCACACATAGAAAAATACGGTCGCTCTTAACCTGTGTTATAATCTCTCTTATTCCGCCCTCATTAAAAAAGGAAACTAAAACAATATAGAATCCCAAATTCACTTGGTGTGCCTAAGAACACTAGAACTTACAAACAGACCTCACCATAGACGCAGGTTCAGCACCAGGATGGTATCCCCACGCTCACTTCCTGCAGCCCCCACCTACAAGGTTGGCCCCGCCCCTTCCCTTTCAGCCAATGGGGCACGCCGCAGCACAGGGAGGCAACTCCAGCAACCTGCCCCTTCACCACTCCAGGCTTGAGTTGAGCTTTCGACCCCCTTTTACCAGACCTCGCGCATGCGCATTCTCATTGGACCGAAAAGAGACGCTTAGAGATCGGTTTTCGTCGCCTTTCTTTCCCCAATCTCGCGACTCTCCTAAACCCTTCCTACCCTTTTGTTGCTGAGGATCCCCTTCCCAGTTACTCAGAGGTGCTGCTCCGGCCTCGAGTGCGGCAGTACCCGGATGTGGAGCCGCTCTCGCCCGGCGGGGACTCTGTGGCGGGGCGGAGCGCGGCGGCGTGCGCGGGGGCAGAGAGAAGGGGGCCCCTGGGCCCGGGTGCTTGCCGGACGCCGGGAGGTACCACCGCTGCCTACGGGGGAGGAGGCGGCGCCGGCGCTTGGGCGCCCACCCCGGAGCGAGGGGTCGAGGGAGAGTAAAGGCCAGCATTTCGGCTTGCCCCCCGCCGCCCTCGCCGTCCCCTCCGGGCGAGCCTCCCCCGGCCCTCTGCGCTCCCCGCGCTCCCGGCCGGGGGAGAGCGAGGTTTCCTGGCGGCCGTCGCTGTAGCCCGGCCGGGGAGCCCGGAGGAAGCGGGAGAGTCCCCGCCCACGGCCCCCTCCCCTCTGCCCGCTCGCCGCCGCCGCCTCCGCCTCCGACCCACAGCGGGCAGGACTCCAGTTCGAGCGGGGGGGCGCGGCGGCGACGGCTGGGCAGCGGCTGTGGACTCCGCGGGGACCGCGCCGCCGCCCCCGTGAGTTATTCCCACGTCCCCCGGGGCTCGCTGCCGCCCCCGCCGGCGCCGAGAGTCCGGCCCGGGCCCAACTCTCTCCCGGGCCCTCCGGCGGCGGCGGCGGCAGCGGCGGAGCCCACCGCCCGGGCCCCGATGAGTAACTCCCGCAATAACCGGGTGATGGTGGAAGGGGTCGGGGCCCGGCTAGTGCGCGGCCCAGATTGGAAGTGGGGAAAGCAGGACGGCGGAGAGGGCCATGTGGGCACCGTGCGGAGCTTCGAGAGCCCTGAGGAGGTAGTGGTGGTGTGGGACAACGGCACCGCCGCCAACTACCGCTGCTCTGGGGCCTACGACCTGCGTATCCTGGACAGCGCGCCCACCGGTAAGTCACCGCCACCTGGCCGGGCCTGCGCGCTTTGCGGAGGGGGCTAGGCTGCGATGGGCATCCGGGCCGCCTCGCGTGCAGTGCCGGCTGAAGTGAACAGAAAGGGGAGGGCCACATGGAATTTTAGGTTCTATACCGAGCACACGAAAACTTGCAGAAACGACCCCCTCCTTCCCAAAGGAAGTAGTAGCAGTTCCATCCCCAGGATGCTTTCCAGTCTGCAAGACACAAAGCGCCGAGAAGACAACAGACACAGTTCCCCTCCTCCTCCTGAAGGGACGGAGTCTGGAGAGGCCTGTCTAATAAGCCATTGAAATTAATCAGCCATCAAGTGATAACTGTCTGAAGGGAGGCTTGCCTTGCCATATGGTGCTTAGTTGCCAAGGGGCCCTTCGTGCTTCCAGTAGCCTACTGTGACACAATGACTCGGAGTTCAGTCGTCGAATGATAGCTATTTGGAACTCTTTGAAATTATTTTTTATTTAAATTGTTTAATTTTATATCTTTCTGTCAATAGAGGGAAAAATTGTATGAGCTCTTGAGCCACTTCTTTGTGTTAAATACTTTTTCTAGGTGGAAGTCAGCCTTTGGAAACACCTGATTAAGTCTTAGTTTGTTAGCATTCTCAGTAAGGTAATGTCAGGTTCCTACCCATTCACTTATTCTTTCATGGCTGCATAGTATTCCAGTGACTGGATGCAGAAATTTGTTTAACCAGTGCTTTATTTATAGGCATTTATATTAGGTCTTCTCACTTACAATGATGCAGTGAATAAAATCCTTGTATATGTATCTTTGTGTATGTGGTAAGTACTTCTGAAGTGGAATTGTTGCATCAAAGCATGCACATATTTAAACATTTTGATAGATGTTGATGAACTGCATCGTGAAAACATTTACTCTTTACACTCCCAGCAACATATGCCTATTTCTGCACACTTAAATTTTGCATGCTAGATCAAGCTGAAGTCTGACCACAAGTCAATAATTAGGAGGAATTCTTGGGATCAGTAATTGTAGGTTTTGGGGAAATTTGAATATTTTTCTAGGGTAAATGCGCCCTGAACTGGGCACAGTACCTGTGATCCCAGCTGAAGCAGGATTGCAAGTTTGAAGTGAGTCTCAGCAACTTAAAGAGACCTTGTCTCAATAAAAAATAAAAAGGGCTGGGAATGTAGCTCAGTGGTGAAGTGTCTCTGTGTTCAACCCCCACTGTGACCCCCCCCAAAAAACAAAAACACAATACCCCAAAACATACCCTGAACTACAGTTGTCCTTTTTGTCATCTGTGGTGAAAATATTCAAAATTATTTTTTCTAGTGTTATAAAAATATATAGCATATTATTATTGTTGATAGTCATACTCCCAATGCAATAGAATACCAGAACTTATTTTTATTACCTTCTATAGTGATGTGTTTTGTGTGTGTGTGTGTGGTGGGTATGGGGGATTGAATCCAGGGATACTACCACTGAGCCACATCCCCAGCCCTTATTTATTAGTATTTTATTTTGAGACTGGGTCTCACAAAATTGCTGAAGCAGGCTGGTCTTGAACTTAGGATCTTCATGCCTCACTCAGCCTTTTGGTTACTAGGATTGTAGGCATGGGTCCATGCCTGGCTTATACTGATTTTTTTCCCCCACTTTTTTTTTATTAGTGCATTATAGTGCTTAAGGGTGGAATTTGTTGTTACATATTTGTATGTGCATGTGATATAATGTAATTTGACCAATATCTGTTGTGATTTTTGAAGGGATGTTAATGTTGCCTGTATGTTTTGTAGTAGAAAGTGTATCTGTCATATTAATGATTTCATTATACTAATATAAAAGTAGTATTTTTCAGAGGCAACTGTTTTAGAATATTAGTTAAATTTACAAGGTAGTTTAACACATCGTTAATATAGTGGTTCATCTTGTCTGATTACTTTAGCAAACACCTTATTTTTTTGGTGCTGGGGATTGAACCTAGGACCTCACATATGTTCTACCACTGAGGTACATCCCAGCCTTTAGCAAACATTTTAAAAGTGCTCCTAGATGCAGGATGGCCAGCCTTCATGTGAAATGTATTTTAGTTTTATGGTTTAATTTCATCAGGGGTTTTTTTTTTTTTTTTTTTTTTTACTGTTAAAGAATTGAACAAATCATAAGTTCTTGGCTCTGGTTTTGCCCCAGGACTATAATACTACTTTCAGAGTTTGTTTTTTTCTCCTTCAAAATATTTAATAATTAAATGTCCATTGACATTTTATTACATTCTGCAAGATTTACTCTACTTATTATATTTAATACTTGATAGTTATATAATAGTTGAAGTTAGAACTTCATAATGTTAGGGTCTTGCTAAATATAATTATTGAAACCAGGAAATTAGCAGTAATATAATAGTACTGACATTTTTGCCTTATGCTAGCTTTATCAGTTGTTCTACTAATGTTCTTCTTGTGGTCTAGGATTATACATTGTGTTAAGTAGTCTTCTTTAGTCTGGACTAGTTTCTTGTTCTTTTGTCTTTTATGATCTAGACATTGGACAATAACCATGTAGACTATCCCCCAAATTAGGTTTGTCTCATGTTTCCTCATGGTTAAATTCAGATTATGTATTTTGGACAAGAGTACCAGAGAAATGGTATTTTGTCCTTCTTAGTGAATCTGCCAGTGCCAGGAGGTATATGTTAATCATTTGGTTCATTAATAAGAAAGAGTGTTAACTTGCCTGTCACCAACAGGTTTATCCACAGTTGGCTTTTGTACTTTTCAGTTCATTGTCAATGTGAAGGAAGTAAATAATCTTTTTTTTTTAAAAAAAATTTTTTTTTGTAGTTGTAGATGGACAGAATGCCTTTATTTTGTTTGTTTGTTTTTATGTGGTGCTGGGGATCGAACCCAGTGCCTCACACATGCTAGGCAAGTGCTTTGCCACTGAGCTACAGCCCCAGCCCAAATAATCTTACATATTATTACTTTTTTTGGTACTGGGAATTTAACCCAGGGGTACTTTTTATTATTATTTTTTTAAATTATCTTTATTTATTTTTATGTGGTGCTGAGGATTGAACCCAGTGCCTCACTTGTGTGAGGCAAGCGCTCTACCACTGAGCTATAACCCCAGCCCCCCAGGGGTATTTTAAACAAATTCTATTTTATTTATTTTCTTGAGACAGATCTCCTTAAGTTGCTGAGGGTCTTGCTGAGTTGCTGAAGCTGGTCTCGAACTTGTGATCCCTATTGCCTCAGCCTCCCACATTGCTGGGATTACAAGCGTGTACCACTGCACCTGGCTGACATAATTGAACTAGATAAGATAATTTTTTTTTTTTTTTTTTTTTTTGTGGTGCTGGGGATTGAACCCATGGCCTTGTGCATGCGAGGCAAGTACTCTATACCAACTGAGCTTTATCCCCAGCCCTAGATAGGATAATTTTTTGTTGTAGGTGTGTCCTGCGCTTTGTAGTAGGCCAGTATTCTTGGTCTCTACCTATTAGATGCAGTAGCACCTACCCCCTTATGATAATCCATAATATCTCCAGACATTGCCAAAAGGGGGCAAAATCGGTTTAGGGATATGTAAGCATGTGGTAAATGTATATGGTAAAATATAAATACCACATTCAGGGAAACATCTTTTTTGTGAAGGGAGTGGAGTACAGTTGGTGGAAGTAAAATAGGGGCTTTAACTATTTTGGTCATGCTTTGTCTTAAACTGGATGGTGGGTCATTGGTGTTGTTAGATTTTTATATTTTTTATGTGTTTGATATATATGATAGCTAATTATAAAAACAAACCAAAAACAGACTTGGAGTTATGTTTATCAGAATAACTGTGGTTGCCTTTGTATTCATTTTTATTTTTTGTTTGAGGTGCTGGGAATTGAAATCAGGGTCACTCTATCACTGAGCTACATCCTTGGCCCTTTTTATTTTATTTTATTTATTTTGAGACAATATTTTACTAAATTGCTGAGGTTGATCTAAAACTGTTGGACTCAAGTGATCATCCTGTTTCAGCCTCCTGAGTAGCTGCGATTATAGTCATGCCACTGCACCCAGCTGATTATTCATACTTTGTGCTCTACTTATACCCACATGAATGAACAGAAATTTTATCACAGTATGTTTGGGAATTAAGAAATGGATAACCTTCAACATAAAATTTGTTGGAACTTTTCTGAGGGTTAAAGATTCTGGAGTGATCGGGTCATTTAGGATCTTTCTCTTATCCTCTTACCACATGTTGGAGATTTTTATCTGGGGGTTGTATGTGGGTCTGAAATATTTTGGTATATATGTTTTTTTCTTTCAGGAGGTATGTGTTTGAATTTATGTTCTGGGGTAGTTAAACGTACGAAGAAGAACATTTGGTATATATTTGAATGATAAAGTTTGCATCTATCTTGTGTCCAGATACTTTTGGCTAAATTGTAGTCAGCAAGAAGGTTGTAGAAATATATGGGTTAGGGCTGGGGTTGTGGCTCAGCGGGTAGAGTGCTCGCCTAGCACGTGCGCGGCCCGGGTTCGATCCTCAGCACCACGTACAAATAAACGCATTGTGTACAACTAAAGCAAATTAAAAAAAAAGAAATATATGGGTTATTATTTAGTTAATTGGTGTTAGTTTTGTGAATTCTGTAATCAAGTAGGTATAGTTGACATTGTATCACTTAGATACTAATTTATAGGATTTGGGGGAAATGTGTTTTTACTTGTGTTGGTTTTGTGATCACTTGACTATAGTGTTGTATTGTTACCAAAGAGAATGGACAATATTTGGATTTCCTATAAAGGTTCTTCTTTCTGTTATTCCTGGTATGAATAATAAAAACTTAGATGTAAAGTTAATTAAGTTTGTTCTAGGCAAGCACTCTACCAACGAGCTACATCTGTAGCCCTTAAAATAAGTTTATTCAAAATTAGCTTCCAGTCATAGTTGGTCCAAGCTGTTTTAGGGGCAGCTCTTTATCTTTTATTTTCATCCCTAGTAAAGACTGTTTCTCAGGTCACATGTGGAAAAACTATTCAGATGTTTGTATTCATTTAAAGATTTAAAAGTGCTGACTCTTGTTTGACAGGGATGGGGTGGGAAAGGAAATGGATTAACAATCCTCACGTTTTCCTTTTCTAATTTGTTTCTAGAACTATAGTAGAAAAGGGTATTGTCAGAGAATAGAGCATTATGATAAAACAGGATTTGGGGGAACAATGGGGAATAGGATGCCAGATCTGCGGAGGTTGAAATATTTTGAGATATTTCTTGCTAATGGCATCTGCAAGGAAAACTTGATTTTTCTAAGGATCCTGCTTATTTTAAAGACATCTATAAAATGACTTTTCTTTTTTATTTCTGTCTGTAAATACTATGTTTTAAATGATTTATTTATTTATTTATTTATTCATTTTTAGTGGGATTGAACCCAGGGCCTCAAGCATGCTAAACTACCACTAGATTACAGTTAGGTTGAGCACTGCATTAAAACAAGTACTAGACCTGTATGTCAGTAGTTCTCAAACTTTAGTAAACACAGATAGCCTGGGGACCTTTAAAATGCAGCTTCTGATTCAGTAGGTCTGTGATTCTGCAGGAGTATTTTTTTTTTTGTACTGGGGACTGAACTCAGGGGCACTCGACCACTGGGCCACATCCCCAGCCCTTTTTTGTATTTTATTAGAGACAGGGTCTCACCGAGTTGCTAAGTGCCTTGCCATTGCTGAGGCTAGCTTTGAACTCATGATCCTCCTGCCTCAGCCTCCCAAGTGCTGGGATTACAGGCGTGCGCCACCGTGCCCGGCCCCTTTTATTTTTACATGATGCTGAGGATCGAACCTGGACCACACACGTGCTAGGCAAGCGCTCTACAGCTGAGCCACAACCCCAGCCCCTCAGGAGTATTTTTAATAAGCTCCTAGGTAATGAACATATACTCATGGACACACTTTGATTAGTAGGGTAGTAAGTGACTATTTTTCTACTTGAGATGCACAGGCTTTCTGTTTTCACTTCTTCTCCCAGCAAATTTCAAACCTTGATTTATTGTTAGAGTAATATGTTTCTAAAAAGTAGACTGGTAGTCTAGGAGAAGAGCGTACTCAAAAAAATCAAGTTAGGCAGGTGTGATAGCACATGCCTGTAATCCCACCTACTGGGGAGGCTAAGGCAGGAGGATTACAAATTCTAGGCCAGCCTCAGCAACTTAGTGAGACCCTAAAAAGTAAAAGGGACTGGGGATGTAGTTCAGTGGTAGAGCATTTGCCTAGCATGCATGAGGCCCTGGGTTCAATCTCCAGTATCCCTGTCCCCCTCACAAAAGGAACACCTAACAGTTTTCTGATGTATGTATATTTTTGCACGTGTAATGCTACCTTAATATATGTTTCTAGTACTGTACTGAATAGCCTTATCCCTCTGATTAGATTAGATATTTCCTTTTTAATGTGCTGTCAGGTAGCTAGCTCAGGATCTCTTCTCTACCCTTTTTGATTGCTAGCCATTGTGATCTCAGTGCATTTGTGCTTCTGTTGCAGTAAGGTATGCTGTGTTGTAATTGTCTTTTGCACTAAATTACTAGTTTGAGAGAAAACTGTATGTGTTTATATCTTTTAGAAAATCTATGGCTATAAATAAATATTTTCTGTACAAAATGTGCTTTTCAAATAACTTTGACTTATTTGATCTGAGTTTAGAGAGGTAATATCCTAAAATAGACAAAAGGTAACTCAGGCTCACATAGATTAAAAAATTTGTATAGTCACAAAGTTAGTGAATGGCAGATAGTAGGGATGAACATCTAGTTCATTGCTTTTCTCCTTTGTCATTCTTCCATGTACAGTTCAGTAGTTCAGAAATGATCACTATCTCACTTTTCCTGTGGGAAAATTGATTATAAAATTTAAATGTCTAGTTTAGAAATGAAATGTCCAGTGCTTGTGATTTCCTTTTTTTTTTTTTTTTTTTTGTACATCTGAGATTTTACTGTATAGTTATGCCTTGGTATCTTCAGAGGATTGATTGATTCCAGGAACCCCTGAAGATACTAAAATCTAAGGATATGCAAGTCCTTCATATAAAATGGAGCAATATTTGCATATAACCTATGCATATTCTCCTGTATACTTTAATCTCTAGATTACTTACAGTATCTAATTACAAAGTAAATTCTGTGTAAATAGTTGTTATACTTTGTTGTTTAGGGAATAATGACAAGGAAAAAGTCTGTATATGTTCAGTACAGACATGACTTTGCTTTATAATATTTTCAATTTATGGTTGGGTGAATATACAAGGCTGACATTATAGTTTTGTTTTGTGCTTATTCCTACTTGATATGTTTTCTGTTTGCCTTACAAATAATTTAATAGGTACTCTTTATATAGTAAAGTAACAATTATTTTTATGCCTTAAATTTATCTACTTATAAAGAAATATATATGTATACTCATCTCTACTTTGCCAAAGATATACTAAATGTATTGTTCTTCAGCATACTTTTTTTTTTTTCTTTTTTGTATTATTTTTGTCTTGGGCATCTTTCTGTGACAGAACATAACAATCTGCTGTACTTTTTTTAGTAGGTACATAGTATATATAATAATTTAAAATGTTTTATTTAATCATTGTCTTGTATATTGTTTCCTTTTTTCTGTCTTTTAATTTAATTTTATTTTTTGTGGTACTGGGGATTGAATCAAGGAACTCACACGTGCTAGGGGGCTGTTGCCGCCTGTAGCAATTGCTGCTTGCAGCAATGAGGCCACTGGAGAAAATTTGGAGGCAGGATGGAAATGAAAAAGTTCTTTTATTCTTCTCTCTTCTAACTTCTCTCTCCGGCTCCAACAACCTCTCCAACTCTAACTTCAACCACCTAACTCACCCTCACCCGGTTAAATACTTTTTGCCTTAACAAGGACACGTGCTAACAGCTTGACCTTACAGGTGCGTCACACGGTGTTCACGGGCATATAAAGATTCTTAGATAAATGCATGAATATCAGGTGAAAATACTTGAACACCTTTATGGCTCTCAGCTAGCCGCCATCTTAGCTATCTCCTCAATTAGGGCTTTTACAGGGGGCAAGCACTCTACCACTGAACTATATCCCCAGCACCTTTCTGACATTTTAAACAAAGCTGCAACAAACATCCTTGTGTGTGTGTGTGTGTGTGTGTGTGTATCTTTGTGTACACTTTGTTTCTTTTGTTTTTGCTGTACTGGGGATTGAACCTGGGGCTCTTTACCCAGCTACATCCTCAGCCCTTTTTATTTTTTATTCTGAGACTGGGTCTCACTAAATTGCTGAGGCTGGCCTTGAATTTGTGATCCTCCTGAATCAGCCTCCCAACTCACTGGAATTACAGGCATGTGAGGATCACAGATGCATGCCTACTATGCCTGGCTTGTGTTAACTTATTTGTTAATTTATTGTAGGAAATTCTCTTGTAAATTACATGATTAAATATTGTGTACACTGATTTTGAGATTCATTGTTTTAAATAGAATTTACTTTGTATTAACGGTAACTGGTATATATTTTTTAGTTTACTGCTACCTTTTAAAATTTTAATGTGTACTTTTCGTAGTGAGTTGGAAATATCATTTTTTTTTTCTGTTTTCATAGTGGTTACTGTTTAATATTTAACAAACTGAAAAATTTGTGTTCTGTACATGTAGGAAATGAAATGAAGTAGTCTCTCTCTCTCTCTCTTTTTTTTTTTTGGTGCTGGGGATTGAACCCAGGGCCTTGTGCATGTGAGGTAAGCACTCTACCAACTGAGCTATATCCCCAGCCCTACTCTCTTTAAATTCCTCTGCCCCACACTTCATACATATTCCATTGCCTTGGTTTTATGGAAATAATCAGGAAAATTAGTCTCAAATAGTTTGCATTGTTTTTATCTCTCTCTTCCCCATAAATATATGATCTTTCATTATGTTTTAGAATTTGCTCTTAAAACTGCCTTAAATTTCAAGGGCTAGTGGTATAGCATGTACAATGTCCTACATCCCCCAAAAGGCCATTAAACTTCACAGTTATATTATTAAATTTACTGGACTTAAAATTTAAGCATTGAGTTGGGCATGGTGGTTTGTACCTGCAATCCCTGCTACTCAGGAGACTGAGGTAGAGGAATCATTTGAGCCCAAGAGTTTCAGACCAATCTGCACAATGTAGTAAGACCTCTCTCTCTCTCTCTTTTTTTTTTGAACCAGGGATTGAACTCAGGGGCACTCGACCACTGGGCCACATCCCCGGCCCTTTTTTTTTTTGTATTTTATTAGAGACAGGGTCTCACTGAGTTGCTAAATGCCTCGCCATTGCTGAGGTTGGCTTTGAACTCACGATCCTCCTGCCTCAGCCTCCCAAGAGCTGGGATGACAGGCGTGCGCCATCGCACCCGACAGACCTTGTCTCTTAACAATAACAACAAATACAAAAACAAAACTTAGTACTTTCTTATTACTGTTTCTCATATCATATCTCCTGTCTTTCCCTTTGTCCTCTCTCTCTTTTTAAAAAAAAATTCTTTTCCTTTTTTTTAAAGAAATAGTTCAAGTTCTTGGAGGCCTGAAAATTACTTAATTTTACCACACTTTCCCTCCTACTCCCAAACCTGAATGAAAATTTGTGTATTTATTTCTAGGTTCAAAATACTTCTCTCAAAACTAGCTCTCTGATCCATTTAGTTTTGAAGATGAGAAGTCTTTACTCTGGTGCATAGTATGATTATCTGCTTAACTTAATGTAACACTATTGTTAGACATTAATAATTTTTCTGTGTGTGTGTATGTAGTATGTAACAGGTAGTTTATTATTTATAGTTATATTTAGCATCTTATAAGAAAAAGTATCAGTCCTGTGAGAAACGGGTTTGCTGTTAAGTTTATTGAGCTACACATGAGGCATTAGGTTCTGCAGCTTGAGGTGGTTAGCCTTTACTATCAAAGTAGTACTGGGGTCCTTGATCTTTTAGCTTCTATTTGCTCCATACAGATTAGCTCAAAATCCCAGTCATTGTACACTCTTGAAGCCAAGCTCTGTCCTTGGCAGATATGACATAATCATATCATGTCTACTCAACTATCAGATGGTAGATAGTATTCAGATTACTGAAATCTCACCTTATTTATGAAGTTCCTTTTATGTGAAAAGTTTTACATTTAATGTTAGTAAGTATGTGGTCAGGGACAGTATGGATTATTGTGGGATCTGGAACTCATAGATACAGAGGGCTGACTACTTCTTTTTTCATTCCATTTACTAGTTAAGTAAAACTTACACTAAAATTCAGTTGTTAGTGTCCTATCTTTTGTGATGCTAGTAATTTCTTACAAATTAGTTGGAAGGTTATTTCATTTGTATATTTTGAATAAATGAATTAAAATTTCACTAAATTTAAAATTAAGTAAAAATTGTTTTCTTTTAAGGATGTAAGCATGAGAATTTATTAACAATATACCTCATTTTCAGCATATATGTAAACTATATAATTAAGGAAACATCTTTATGATTAAAAGTTTATTTATCTATTTTTGGTATTGGAGATTGACTTTCCAGGGGTGCTTTACCACTGAACTATATCCCCAGTTCTTTTTGTTTTGAGACAGGGTCTTGCTAAATAGGTTGCTAGTGGTCTCACAAAGATGCCAAGGCTGTTCTTGAACTTATATAATTCTCCTTTCTCTCAGCCTCCTGAGTCACTGGGATTACAGACATGCACCACTATGCTCGCTTGGAGAGACATCTTTAAACATAAGTTTTCATATTAGTTTTCTTTGGGACAGTATTTTTTCAATTTTTTCAGACAGTACCTGGGATAGATTAAATGGATATAATTTTAAAAAATATCTCCCAAGGAGCATTTCGTTTACAACTACTTTTCATTCCAGAAAAGTTGTGCAATTTTAGGATACTATTATTTTGTTAAAAAAAATATATTAAATTTTGACTCTTAAGTTTGTATCTCAAGATAATCAGTGACTTGTGTATCATTAGGATACACTGTCCAAGTCAGCCTGAGTAAGTGCCCAAAGCTGCAGCATATGTTAATATGCTGGAGGTGCTTGAAGGCTGTTGTTAACACCTAATGTTCTCAAATTTCTACTCACTTTCACTGTTCCTTGGGTTTCAAATGTGATGTGCGATTATTTATAGTGACCCATTGAGGGTGCTAATGACAGTTGGTTAATTTACAATAAGTAAAACTCAATTTTATTCTTAGGGAAAAAATAAAAGGTTTTTTTTTTTTTTTTTTGGCACTGGGATTGAACCCTAGGGTACTTAACCACAAAGCCACATCCCTAGCCCTTTCTACTTTTTATTTTGAGACAGGATCTCACTCAGTTGCTTAAGGTCTCACTAAATTGCTGAGGCTGGCTTTGAACTTGTGATCCTCTTGCTTTAGCCTCCTGAGCTGCTGGGATTACAGGCAGCACTGTGCCAGCAAAAGAAGTTTTTTTTTTTTTTGGTATCGGGGATTGAACTCAGGGGCACTTGACCACTGGGCCACATCCCCAGCCCAAAATAAGTTTTTTTTTTTTTTTTTTTTTTTTTTTTTTTTTTTTTTTTGTATTTTTATTAGAGACAGGGTCTCACTGAGTTGCTAAGTGCCTCGCCATTGCTGAGGCTGGCTTTGAACTTGTGATCCTCCTGCCTCAGCCTCCCAAGTGCTGGGATTACAGGCGTGCGCCACCGCGCCCGGCAAAAGAAGTTTTAATGGAAGTTTACAATTCCTTATTCAGGATGCTTGGGACTGAGTTTATAAGCTCTTGAATTTTAGAATCATCATATGGTATCTTTATCCATAACATATAGAAACCTATAGCAATACCCTGTAATCAAATACATTAATATTTCTGCAATGAAACATATGAATAACTGTAAGGTTGAAAAGACTATATACTGTATGTAGCCCTTTGTTTGATCAGGTTAGTTTTTACCACTAAGTGAGTTTGCTGCTAAATGGATATAATTAAATGGATATAATTTCTAAAAATATTTTCCAAGGAGCTAACTTAAAAATTAGAATTTGAATAACTTTTTTGGTTGAGACAGGGTCTTGCTATATTGCCCAGGCTGGTCTTAAACTAATGATGGGCTCAAGTGATCCTCTTGGCTCAGCCTCTTAAGTAGTTGGGATTATAGGAGTGTGCTGTCATGCCCTGTTTAGACTCTGTTTTTTCCTTTTTTAAATTTTGAGACAGTGTGTTGCTAAGTTGCTGAGGCTGGCCTTGAATTTGGAATCCTCCCTGAGCCTCTTGCCTCAGCCTCCCGAGTTGCTGGGATTATAGGTATGTGCCATCATGCCTGGTGAATTCATCTTCTTGATAATTATTATTATTATTATTTTTAAACAAGAAATGGCTGGGCATGCTGGTGCATGCCTGTAATTCCAGCGACTCTGGAGGCTGAGGCAGGAGGATTCCAAATTTGAGGCCAGCCTCATCAATTTAGTGAGACTGTCTGAAATAAAAAGAGCTGGGGATGTAGCTCAGTGGTAAAGTGCACCTTAGTTCAATCCCCAGCCTGCCCCTGCCCCCAGAAAACAGAAGAAAACAAAAACCAACAACAAATGGGGTGGTAGGGTGGGAACTTTTTTTGTGTGTGTGATAATATTAGTCTTCTTTTTTCTCCACCTAATTTGAACCTTAATTCTTCACCCATAAAATGAAATTGGAGTAGGTTAAGGTATATGAGTATTTTCTTTCTAAAATTAAGTAATGGGGTTTTTGCCAATTAGCAGTTATTTTGAAGTAGATAAAATTCTTATGTTTCACTTGATTAATTTCTTACTCTTATGTTACATGCTAAAAATAACAAATATATTACTAAAGTTTCCAATTGTATGCCTATTTTGACTACTTTTTTCTTTCTTTTGTTTTTTTTTTTAATATATTTATTTATTTGCTTTAGTTGTACACAATGTGTTTATTTTTACATGGATGCTGAGGATCGAACCCGGGCTGCGCACGTGCTAGGCGAGCGCTCTACCACTTGAGCCACAACCCCAGCCCTACTTGTTTCTTTTGTTTGGACTGCTTGTGGCCTGGTTGTAATTTTATTGTGTGTACTTACAATAGAGTAGCTGAGATTACAAAAATAGAAAAGATGATGGGAGAGTTGTAGATTTTGGGGAGATACTGTCAAATAAATTTTCTTTTTCTTTTTTTAATATTTTAAAAATTGTTGATGGACCTTTGTTTTATTCATTTATTCATATGTGGTGCAGAGAATCGAACCCAGTACCTCACACATGCTAGGCAAGTGCTCTACCACTAGGCCACAACCCCAGCCTAAAGAAATTTTCTTAATGCATATTAAAAATTGGTTGGAAGCCAGGTACAGAGGCACATGCCTGTAATCCCAGTGGCTCAGGATTATAGTCCTCCTGCTTGAGGCAGGAGGTTTGCAAGTTCGAGGCCAGTCTCAGCAATTTAGTGAGGCCCTGTCTTAAAATAAAAAGAAAATAAATAAAAAGGATTGGGGATGTGGCTCAGTGGTAAATTGCCTCTGGGTTCAATGCCCAGTACCCCTTATTATGAAAAAAAAAAAAAAAAAAAAAAAGGTTGGAAATAGATGGTGTTTTCTCTCTTATATTGTTGAAATTAATTTTATAAAGAAAGTTTTTGATTCAAATGTATCTCTTTGAAATTAAATATTAAAATAGGATTTAATAACTTATATCAACATGATGCCCTAGATATGTTATAATTTTTTAGACGAGTTAAATTGGGAGGGGGGGTACCCCTGCTAGAAAGAAGCACTCAAGAGATAAAGTTGGTGATCAGACCCACCTTGAATTTGAGCCTGCCATTTACTAATCTGTGACTTTAGGCAAGAGCCTCATTTTCTTCATCTATAAAATGGGAATGATAATGCCTATTTAAGGAGTGTCCAAAGGGTTAAATAAAAATAGAGCTGGGCTCTGTGGCACACGCCTATAATCCCAGTGGCTTCAGAGGCTGAGACAGGAGGATGTTAAGTTCAAAGCCAGCCTCAGTAATTTAGCAAAGCCCCAAGCAACTCACTGAGACCCTGTCTCCAAATAAAAACACAAAATGGGCTGGAGATGTATTTCCGTGGTTAAGCACCCCTGGGTACAATCCCTAGTACCCCCCCCCCCCAAAAAAAAAAAAAAACAGCACCAAACTTGGTAGTAGTAAATAGTGGCTGGTGTTATTAATAACAACAATCCTATTTTCATTAATTTAGTATTTCACAAGAGTCAGGAATGTGGAATATACCAACCAGCTGGTAGGTCACAATGGCCTTGCCCTCATTAAGAGTTTTAATTAGAGTTGAGACTATTTCTAAACGAATTAAGTAATTTGGTGGCTCAGGAGAATAAATATGGATGCTGGAGTTTGGTTAACCCCATTGATCTGTAATACTTTTTGTCACATGTGATTTGGGGTTAAAGTTTTTTTTTTTTTCCCCCCAGTGCTAGTGATTGAACCCACATGCTAGGCAAGTGCTTTGTCACTGAGCTAAATCCCAGCCCTATGGTTAAAGTCGAATCTATAAATCAGAAATACAATTTCTTGGTTGGTTGAATGACATAAAATTACACCATAGTAACAAATTATGTTTGAATAATTGTTAATGAATTATAAATTCTTTTTATAGTTGTAGGTGGACACAATACTTTTATTTAATTTATTTTTATGTGGTGCTGTGGCTCGAACCCAGTGTCTCACATGTGCTAGGCAAACACTCTACCACTGAGCTACAGCCCCAGCCCAAATTCTTTTTTTTTGTTTTTGTTTTTTCTTTTTGGTACCAGGGATTGGTCCCAGGAGTACTTAGCCACTGAGTCATATCCTCAGCCTTCTTTATTTTTTATTTTGAGACAGGGTTTCACTAAGTTGCCTAGGTACTCACTAAGTTTCTGGGCTGGCTTTGAATTTGTGATCCTCCTGCCTCAGCCTTCCGAGCCGCTGGGATTACAGGTGTGTGCCACCATGACTGGTACAAATTCTTTCTTTTCTTTTTTTTTGTGGTGCTGGGGATCGAACCCAGGGTCTTGTGCATGCGAGGCAAACACTCTACCAACTGAGCTATATCCCCAGCCTGGTACAAATTCTTTTTAATGTTAGGTGAAATCTTTTAATTTGGGCAAGAATTTAGTGGATTAGCTAGGCACCATACTAGTCTCCTAAAGATCTTTTATTTTTTTTGTGATACCAGGGATTGGACCCTAGGCAATCTACCACTGAGCTTTATTCCAGACCCTTTTTAAATTTAATTTTGAGATGGGCTTTTGCTAAATTGCCCAGGCTGGCCTTGAACTTGTGGTTTACTGTCTTAGCCTCCCCAGCTGGGAGTATAGGTGTTGTGCCACTGTGCTCAGCTGTTTTTATTTTTAAGAAGCTTTAAAACTTATATAATATTTAAAATATCCAAGTAGATAAGTCAGTAATATTAGCAAATATTACTGTTCTAGAAACTAAGCACTACTAATATATTTGAACACTGTATGTGTATTGCTCTCCATACATTGTCTTTCTTCCTGTCCCAAGTTAACTATCAGGTTAGTTTTTTTTTTTTTTTTTTTTTATCATTCCTGAGTTATGTTTTATATTTAAATGTCATGTCTTTCTATAAAACAGTATGTAGTACTATATTTGTTATACTGTGTTTTTCTGTAATTTAAAAACATTCATCATGAGGCTGGGGCTGTGGCTCAGCGGTAACGCACTCGCCTGGCATGTGTGAGGCACTGGGTTCAATTCTCAGCACTACTTATAAATAAAGCTCTAACAACAACTAAAAAAAATTAAGAAAAAGATTTAAAAAATATTCATCATTATGATTGAAGGATTCTTCCTTGTTGAATTTTGTGACTGTTCAAAAATTTATTTTAGGTATTCTATTGTATACCTAATATATGTAGCCATTTTCTTGTTAATGAACAATTAGGTTGTTTACTTTTTTCTTTCGCTTCTATTAAATAATTGCTAATTTAGATAGTCTGGTTCTATATTGAAGTGCTTAATGTACTGAACTGTTTGTATTAAACTCTAGTTTTCTGTCATCTTTTCTATGGGGAAATGTTTTGAAAGGTTGAATAGTTTTATTATTTACATGTATAAAGTGAGAATAGAAATTGAGATGGGGTCTATAGGGAAATTTAATATTTTCCTTTAATCACTGCTTTATGAATCTGAGCTTTTCTTTTTCTGGTTTTCTTAAGAGCTTATGGTTATTGATCTTGACTAGCATGCTTTACTGTTTTCATAAAAGTTTGCAACAAAGACTTCAGCTATGTAAATTCTCTAAGTTATTGAACTTCGGAGAGATGCCATTAAAACTCAGAGCAGATGGTCATTTGAGTTTTAATAGAATGAGTCAAAAGCTATTATCAGGTGGTTCTTTTATTGGTGGCAGATGTCTTCATAAGAAAAGAGCATTAAGTACCTCTCTAGGGTAACATATTAGGTAATATGGCATTCTGTAGCAAGAGAAAATGTGTTTTGAAATGAAAATTTCTTTTTCTTTCTTTCTTTTTTTGGGGGGGAGTGTACAGAGATGTAACCCAGGGACTTTTAACCCCTGAGCCACATCCCCAGCCCTTTTTAATTTTTATTTTGAGACAGGATCTTCCTAAGTTGCTGAGGATGTATCAAACTTGTGATCCTTCTGTCTCAGCCTCCTTAGTTGCTGGGATTTCAGGCGTGTGCTACCACGTGTGCCAACATTCCTGAAATGAAAATTTCAAGGAGTAAGTCTTGTCAGGGTTATTGGTTTTATGAGAATGAATTTGGTGAATGTAGTATCAGGAAGATACTTACTCTGCCTACCATAAGAGGTCAGTAAAATTTTGACCTTGTTATTTAATTCCTTTTCCTGTTTAATGTTTTCTTTAAATATCAACTTTTTAAAAATATTTATTTATTTGCTTTAGTTGTACACAATGCGTTTATTTTTATGTGGTGCTGAGAATCGAACCTGGTTCGTGCCGTGCTAGGCGAGCGCTTTTCCGCTGAGCCACAACCCCAGCCCTAAATATCAACTTTTAAAGTCAGTTGCATTCTCATTAAAAATTCTATAGTGCTCACATTGGTAGTGGAGTGGGTTGCTTTGTTTACTTTTTTCCAATCCTCAGGGATTGTTTCACAGTCTGTTTCACAGCTGTTCAGTGGCTTTGTTGGCATTTGAACTGTGGGAACCAAGAAAGGATTTGGATGTGCTTTTGTGTGCATTAATGGGTTTCCTGAAGTATTCTTTAAAATCATGAATTATATAGAGTTTTTTTTTTTTAACTAGTTGTTGTCTTTGTGTGTTTAAATGGTTCCTTTTAAAGAAAGCCTGTACATCAGTTATGAGCTCATGAATGTTAATGTTATTGTATTTTTTGGAAAATGAACTTAGAGGTGAAAAATATGTAAATAGGACAGTAGTTGCAAACAGAATTTTTATTTATTTCTGTCAAGTGGGGAGGTGGGTATGTATTTTCCCTATCCCCTTTCCTTAAACAAGTCTCATCAGAAGAGCTGCAATTAGTTCAGGATACACCTCTAAGTGCATAGTGGATACTGACTTTGTTAGTGCATTTTATTTTTTTTGTGATGACAAATTGGAGACGTACTTTAGATCTTGTTCACTGAACCACCGGTGTGCACGTTTACTATTAGTGGTGGTTGATATTAATTCTGATACTTTTTGGTCACCTTTCCTGTGGTAAGGCAGATGATATAGCTATTAGATGCTAACATGTGGCATGAGGAGTATACTTGGTTAAAAGTATGTTTTCATAAGTATAATACAACTCAGTGTAAGGATTTAAAAAGTAAGACTATAAGTAGTAGCTGTATACACTATTAGCAACATAATTTGAAAGTTGATTTCTGTAAATAATTGCTTAGGGTCCCTCATGTTTTTGTTTTTTATTTTCAATTTTAAGTGATATGTACATCATCTCTCATGCTTATATTTCATTTTAAGTGCTCCTATTCACCTAGCTGCTCCTTAGAATAAATACATAGTGCAAAAAAATTGGAAAATCACAAGGTGCAGTCTTGTTTTGGGAATTATCTTTCTAGTGTTTCTGTCATGTATTATGTCTTCTTTATTTATTACTTTTTGGCAAAAATGCTATACTTTAGTTCCTTGCAAACTACTTGATAAAATGATAATATATTTACCATGTCAGTAATATGTTTTCTACAACATGTTTAAACTGCATGAATTTTCCTCTACGAATTAACATAGCCTCATATTTTCAACACCATTATGTTACATTTTGTCTTTACTACATAAATTGAGTACTTTTGGGCAGACCTTTAAAATATTTTTGAAGGTAGGTCAAAGATTTCTAAGTCATTTAAAACATTTTGCAAGTGTTTTCTATAGAATTTGTGTCAATTTTATTTATTTCTCAGAGACATTTGGCTTTCTTGACATCTTCAACATGCATTGAAGATAGTATATTTAATTGGTGTTCTGTTTGTGGTGCTGGGGATCCAACTAAGACTCATTTGTGCTAGGCAAGTGCTTTATGAATGAGCTGCATCTCCAGCTTTCTTGTTCAAAGTTTAAAATTAACAGCATGGTTATAATACACATTGAAACAATTCAAAAGCATGAAGAACAAAATGTGAAATCATGCTCATTAGCCATTGTCAGCAATTTGTTGTGGGTTTTCATATTGATCTCTCATTATCTACCATGTATATGTGTGCCCACTTGGCATGCGTGTGACTTCTGAGGTTTGTTTCATGCTTACAAAGACTTCTTTAAAATTGTAAAATATGCTGTTTAACTTTTTTTTTTTTTTTTTTTTTTGGTACTGGGGATTGAACTCAGGGGCACTTGACCACTGGGCCACATCCCCAGCCCTTTTTTGTATTTTATTAGAGACAGGGTCTCACTGAGTTACTAAGTGCCTTGCTGTTGCTGAGGCTGGCTTTGAACTTGCGATCCTCCTGCCTCAGCCTCCCAAAGTGCTGGGATTACAGGCGTGCGCCACCGCTCCCAGCTTGCTGTTTAACTTTTTATGAGCAATATTGTGGTCTTTTTTTTTTTTTTTTTTTCCCACAAAAATTGTATTTAGCTTTTCATTTTATCTTGAATTTATTTTTGGTACATTGTACTGTAGGGAACTGTAATTTAACAAGCATCAAAAAATATTTTCAACTTGCTTTGTTCTGATTACTATGGTTACATAATAAATCACCCAAAAACCGAGTGGTGTAAAACAATTTATATGCTCATGGCTCCCATGGGTCAGCACTTTTGGAAGTGGGGTGGTGAGGAATGGCTTGTTGATACTGCATAATGTCTGGAGCCTCAGCTGGAAGACTCAAACAGCTAGGGTGTAGCCAGGGTTCCTAAGGCATTTAAACTATGGGTCCTCTCCATGTGATCTCTCTGTGGTGACTTTTCAGGGTGGATAGACTTACTGTGCATCGGCTCAAAGCTTCTAGTGCATACAGAGTGTGAATCTTTTTTTTTTTTTTTTTAATTTTTAATTTTTTAGTTGGACACAATGCCTTTATTTTATTTATTTTTACATGGTGCTGAGGATTGAACCCAGGGCCATGCACTGGATAGGTGAGCTCTCTACCGCTGAGCCATAACCCCAGCCTGGGGTGTGAATCTTGAGGGTGGGGGAGGGTGACAGGCAGATATGGGCAAATAAATGACATCTGCATTAGTTTTCATAACCTAAGAAGTCATATACTGTCACTTCCTCTGCACTCTATTGATTGAAGCAATTAGGAATGTCTACTTAGTTCCCTCCTTCCTTCTTACTCCTACCTCCATCCTCCTAACTTTCTCAACTCAAACACAGGCTTATACTCAAGTTGGCCCTTTATTTAATTCTGGTTACTTGGATATATAAAATGAATAATACAGGTTCCCCCTTTTTAGGAAATAGCAATAGTGTATTAATTCCTGTAGAATTTAGTAATAATATTACTATTTTTGTACTCTAGTTCTTGCATGTATACCACATTTTTATTTGATTTTTAGGACATATTGCTTTACTATCAAAGAATATATTACCTTCTCTGTAGGAGACCAAGGTTCTGGGAATGAAAATGGCTCCTTTTAGTTATCGAAAGTACCTCAACTTAGACATAATAGAGAAGAACATAATGAGTCTCCATATACACATTACCTTACTTAGCATGGTTAATTTTTCATCTGAATCTCACCTTATTTATTATAAGGTGAGATATTTATTATATCCATCTCCAGTTATTTTGAAATAAATACCATTATTTTATATGCAGATACTTCAGTTACAATGTCTTCTTCAAGGATACCAAATAGTTATTGACAGAACCAGAACTTTAATCCAGGAGTGTCACTGTTGTACATCCTTAAGCTTGACCATCCAGGATAAGTTTATAAAGTGGTGATACTTAGGTTCAAAAGCCACATAATGTTTTTAAAAATTCTAGTTTTAGTTTATGAACAAATGGTGTTAATATCACAGGTTAGTAAAGGAATATTACCCCCTATTGCCCTAAAATGAAAGTTATTTCCATTACTTTATAGGGGTATCTTTTAATAGTTTCAACATCTGTCTCATCCATCTGTGTGAACAGTTTTAATGGAGGTCATTTTACCAAGTGCTTTTTTCCTTTAGGGGGAAGATCCCATATCATGATGTATTTTTTTCCCCTAAGTAGGGAAAATTGCTTGCTAATCATTTTCTAGAATTTGTTGTTTATGGGGAAAAAAAGTCCCTTATAGGTAAATGCTTAAATTGATAGATTGTTTTCATATCATGAGGATGAAATTGTCTTTTCTTTTGGGGTAATTGTTTATTTGGAGAATAGTTTGAGATTCTTCTAAAGATTTTTCTGAGTTTTGTAGTCTGTAATATCTACATGGTGGTAAAGGATTCTTCCTTCTTTCTCTGCACTGAATCTAAGTTTCAGTTTATGGATCAGAGGATAAGTTTTTGATAAGAAATTGGGATCCTTATTTTGTTTTTTTCAGTCTTGGGGATTGAACCCTGAATTGTGGTCTTCCTAATGAATCAGAAAGGAAAGAACATGTTTAGCTTGTAATTTGTACCAATTAAAATATCTTAGATCTCTTATCTTGAAAATTATGTGGTATAAGTGGAATTTCTCCTTACTTGACTAAAATACCTTGTAAAATAATGTATCATTATTTTTTCCACTTGGGAATAATATGCAAGTAAGTATTTGTAAGTAATATAAGCATGTATCTTTGTTTTAATAGGCATCAAGCATGATGGAACTATGTGTGACACCTGCCGCCAACAACCAATCATTGGCATTCGATGGAAATGTGCAGAGTGTACAAATTATGATTTGTGCACAGTTTGTTATCATGGAGATAAACACCATTTAAGGCATCGCTTTTATAGAATTACTACACCGGGAAGTGAACGGTAGGGGACACAATTTTTTTTCCCCATTGTGGCTCCTTGTTGTGGACTATTAGTTAGCCTTAAAAATAGGATTAGGAAATAACTTCCGACAGCTGATTTAGTATTAGTAGGTAGCAAATAACAGGGTAGACATGATTGGGTTTGCTGAAAAGTGAGAGGAAAACTATGAAGATGAAACTGTATATGTTTTTCTGAGATAATCTGGGATATTCATCCTCTAGCATGGAGACTTGACAGCACTCATCATTTGGGAATTCAAAGGCAAGCCAAGAGAGGTTGATTATTTTTTTCTCACTATGCTTTCTATTTCAGATGTTATTAGATGAGCCCTAGGGCCCATTAATTGAGTCATCAGGCATATATTAAGACCATATGACTACTATTTTTGTGAAGATTTGAATATAAATAAGATGCAGTATTTTTAAGGAGTTTACAATTTAAAGGAAATGATGGATCAACAATAATTATCACATGTTATTTTAGACTAGGGTAGAGATATATATTAGTATATTAGAAGCAATGCATAGAGTATTAATAGTGATAGAATCTTCTTATGTAGTTATGGAAAATGAATAGGAGCAAGAATACAGCCAATTATAGAAAGACAGCTAGAAGGAGCAATAGATAAGTTGATCTTTTTATTTTGGGGGGCGGTACTGGGGATTGAACCCAGGGGTGCTTTACCTCCCTGCGTTACATCTCCAGACCCTGCCCCCCAACTTTTTAAAAAATATTTATTTATTTGTTTTAGTTGTACAGAGTGTATTGCATTTATTCTTTACGTGGTGCTGAGGATTGAACACGGGCCGCACACATGCTAGGCGAGCATGCTACCACTGAGCCACAATCCCAGCGCTGCCCCCCAACTTTTTTAAATTTTAAGGCAGGATCTAAGTTGCTTAGCATCTCACTAATTTGCTGAGGCTGACCTCAAACTTTCAATCCTTCTGCCTCAGCCTCCTGAGTTGCTGGAATTACAGGTATATGCCACAGGGCCTGGCAGTAAATCAATTTTTCAGTGAAACCTTCCCAGTGCAAATTGTGGTTCTACCCTTTATTAACTGAGTAATTCTGAACAAGTTGTTTTTGTTTTTTGCTTACAATTAAAATAAAAGACATTCCAAAAATGAATAGAATATAATAAAAAAATCCCCAAACTTTTCTGAGTACATGAATGAGAAGGGTATAGAAGAATAAGAGATAGATGGCCTTGGAGAAACAAGCTGGCCCATGTAGTGCAAAATCTTTTTTTTTTTTTTTTTTTTTTTTTTTTTAGTATTTATTTATTTGCTTTAGTTGTACACATTTTGTTTATTTGTATGTGGTGCTGAAGATCGAACCCGGGCTGTGCACGTGCTAGGCGAGCGCTCTACCGCTGAGCCACAACCCCAGCCCGTGCAAAATCTTTTTCAAGGTCCATAATCTTCCAAAAGTACACACTGCTTTGGAGACAGTTTAGCATAGGTCAAATCCAGGTCACAAATATTTTTTACTGGCATATACTAAAAATTTTAAATTATTACTGTAAATTTTTAAATTATTGCTAATCTTTTATGGATTTTTAAAACATACACACCCCCAAAAGACTGTCAACACTGGGCTTACATTTGTTCTTGGCAACAGTGGCTAAAGCAGATGTGTACCCTTTAGACAATGGGTTGACTGGCGAGTTGACCAAAGTTCTACCACCAACTGTTGTCTTCTGAAGTGTGAGGCCAAGAGCTGTTTACCATTTGTCATTGTAGTGCTGCCTTTCTTAGGCTCTCATTTATATTATTTGTGTGGCAGCTGTAGAGGAATTTATTTGACACCTATAAAACAGTGAAAAGTATGGTGATAACCTTGAAATGATTATACTGGGTTCATACTTTTGATTCCATTTCCTTTTTAACTTTTGTATACTTGGGCAGATTATTTAGCTTTTTTTGGGGTGGGGAATGGATACCAGGGATTGAACTCAGGGGCACTCAGCCACTGAGCCACATCCCCACTCCTGTTTTGTATTTTATTTAGAGACAGGGTCCATGGAGTTGCTTAGCATCTTGCTTTTGCTGAAGCTGGCTTTGAACTCATGATCCCCCTGCCTCAGCCTCCTGAGCTGCTGCCACAGGGCCCAGCTTTTATGAGACTCATATTTCCACATTTGTAAAATGGATAATATAGCTTTATCTTTTTTTTTTTTTTAATATTTATTTTCTTCTAGTTGTACACATGCATTTTTATGTGGTGCTGAGGATTGAACCTGGGCCGCGCACGTGCTAGGCGAGTGCCCTGCTGCTGAGCCACATCCCAGCCCCGCTATGTAGCTTTATCTTAAGGAGTGTAATGCACTTTATGCCTGTGTAAGTCCTTTTATGTATAAATTATTACCCATTTTTATATATAAATTTAAATAAATATCTTTATTTTTAGGGTTTTATTAGAGTCTCGTAGAAAATCTAAGAAGATTACAGCCAGAGGCATCTTTGCAGGTGCCAGAGTGGTTCGAGGAGTGGACTGGCAGTGGGAAGATCAAGATGGAGGAAATGGGCGTAGGGGAAAGGTATAGCATTTTTCTTAATTTGTTATGCATTCTAGAATATTCAGTAACAACTTTTATAATCATTTCTTTTTATTTCTGGAAGAGAACGGATTGTTTCTGCTCATTTGTAAGTATTAGTATTCCTTGAGAAGGTTGTTAGATAGCTTTTGCCTTTTATTTATTTTCTTTATAGCAGACCACAGTTTATTATCATTATTAATTATTATTATTATTAATATTATTATTGTTATTATTTTGGTACTAGGAATTGAACCCAGAGATACTGTACCACTGAGCTATATCCTTAGTCCTTTTTATTTTTTTGCTTTTGAGACAGGGTCTCACTAAATTGCTTAGGGTCTTGCTAAGTTGCTGAAGCTGGCCTCTAACTTGCAATCCTCCTCTTTCAGCTTCCTGAGTTGTTGGGATTTTTTCCAACTAGGTTTTGCCTTTTTCTCTGAGGCTTCATATTGCTATTTTGTTGCCCAGAATGCCTTTCTGAACATCCCATTTGGGGCCATCCTCCCTAAGGGAATCTCATGCTCTTGACTTTCCTGTTGTTAAAACTTCATTTGAGGGGCTGGGGGTGCAGCTGAGTGCTAGAGTGTTTGTATAGCATGTGTGAGGCCCTGGATTTAATCCCTAGCACTGGAAAGAGAGAGGGGTAGGGGATAGGGGAGAGAGAAAGAAAGAATGAATGAATGAAAGGAAGGGGGAGGGAAGGGGAGAGAGAGAATGAATGAATGAAAGGAAGGGGGAGGGAGGGGGAGAGAGAGAGGGGAAAGAAAGAATGTTTTATATTCCATTCCCTCAAAGGCCTATTTCTTAGGGGATCTTTTTTCTTTCCTTCTTTTTTTTAAATTTAAGTAATTTTTTTAGTTGTAGATAGACATAATACCTTTATTTATTTTTATGTGGTGCTGAGGATAGAACCCAGTGCCTCACACATGATAGGCAAGTGCTCTACCACTGAGCTACAGCCCCAGCCCCAGCCCCTCCTTTTTTCTTTAAAAAATAAAAAAGAAAGAAATTGGCTAGGCATCAAAGGCCTGGTCATGCTAGGCAGGCACTCTACCACTGAGCTACATCCCAGCCAGTAGGCAGCTACTTGGTTATCCCCTCTACTGGCTTCTGTTATCCCTCTCAGGTCACACAGAGGGAGGGCTGCCTGGGGTCAGTCATAGCAGTTATTCTGAAGGGAGTTTTGTATGGCCTGGGCAGCTGGGGTGGAATACTAGAGATATTTGGTTAAGTGAGTTTTTTGTGGTATATATTTTGGATTTCACATTCCTTTGTCTGATATTCATTCATTGGTTTCATTTAGTCAGCAGATATCACTGAGTATGTTCTATGTTACTCTAGATCTATTAAAATAAGTAGCATTTCACATTTGAGACTTACATGTCATCCACATGGTTGCATTGTTAACTTTTTGAAAAAATTGTTTTTAGCATTGAAGAATGATTTTTTAAAGACTGTTTTCTGAGAAACTTCAGAGGAACTTGGAAGCCTCTTTCATACAGACTTGGTGCTTTGTACATACTTTTGAATTTCAGATTTTTAAAACTTTTTTTTTTCCAAATAATTGTCTAAATTAAGAGTAGTTTTATTGGTTTCATTTAAAATAATAATGTCTTTTTAATACTTGGAAGTCAGACATGTATTTATTAAAACAAAAAGGGGAACACTTTTTTTAATATTTATTTATTTTATTTATTTGCTTTAGTTGTACACAATGCGTTTATCTTTACGTGGTGCTGAGGATTGAACCCAGGCCGTGCACGTGGTAGGCGAGCGCTCTACCACTGAGCTACAACCCCAGCCCCGGAACACTTCTTAATTCAAGAAACTACTGAATACTTATTATGGACAGGGTTCTGTTGCAAGTGGTCAGGGCTACAGTAATAAGCAGACAATGTTCTTGCCTGCCTTAAGTTTATATTCTAGTTAAGAGAGAGAGAGAAAACAAAAACAATCTAAATTCTTGTGAATGTAGTATGATGTGTAGACAGCAGCATTAGTGTCACCTGGCAGCTTGTTAGAAATGTGATAGTTATTGTAATACATCTATTTCCCACATTTTCTAAACTAGGGTCTGCATTTTTACAAGATCCCTAGATAATTTATATATACACACTCAAGTTTGAGAATTATTGCTTTTAAAAGAAAAATAGAGCAGTGTGAATTTGGAAAAGGCTTGACTTTTGGATGGTTGGAATGCCAAGGGGACATGCTTGGCAAATCAGTGGTAGAGGTGAGGCACCCCTTTGGGGTGGAGACAGGAACAACCTTGCCCCAATGCATAGGTTCTAGCAAATGAAGCTCTGGCTGGACATGAGCTCCTATCTATGCTCCTCCTCATCAAGGCACCTTGGCGTTGAATAGCATCTATAATATTCATAACAGTCCTGCTTCACATATACCAAAGAATGTATAAAATGTACATGAAAACTTAAGGAGTAGTGGTAAAATGAATACTTTTGTCCTCAATATACAGATTAAAAAGTAGAATAAATACCTTTAAAATATTTATCCTTTACAACACCCCTCTCCTAAGGTAACCAATATCCTTAATTTGTGTTCATCATTCTCTTGTTTTTCTTTCCCTTTTTCATTTTGTGTTGTACCCTACAATAATTCATATTTGAGTTTTGAAAAACCAAGTAGCAAGCACAAATACAGCTATTGTAAGGACAGGGCGGAACTGCTCCTTTTAGATGTAGGCTCCCAGGAGAATATGAACTGAATTGAGTCTGCATAACCTGTTGTGCCCCAGTGTCACTGGGGTTATAAGAGAGTCCTTCTGGGGCAGTCAGTGGGCAAAGTCTTTTCATGAGTCCTGGGAACATAGTGCTCAACATAGTCAGAACATCAGGCAGCAAAGAAGGGCTAGGTGCTGGGCATCAGGCAAGAATATTTTCAAAGAAGATGGGTTGATTTTTTTTTTTTTTTTTTCTTTTAAGCTTTACTATAGCCTACCTGAGCTTTAGGAGTCCGTTAAAGCAGAATATTTACTGGAGGGTGGAGAGGGGTATAGGTGAGAGACTTCATAGCTTAGGGAATGGTGGCAAGTGGATATGTCATTACATAGTCCAAACAAGCCAAGTGCACTTGAGATGTGGATAAGGCTCACTTGGGCAATGTGTTCTTAGGTTAGTAAATGGTACGGTGGCAGTGGGACTCTTGATAGTAAAATCCTTCAATTTGTCTGGACATGGCTACAATCTGGATGGATGTGTTATCTTTATGCCCAGTGCCCAGCAGTCATCTTGGACACTCCCTTTGATATCCTACAGCGAATGCTTTGCCCTTTTCCTGGCTGTATCTGATGTGTGTTTTTTTTTTTTTTTTTTTTTTTTGCGGTGAGGTGTACCAAGGATTGAACTCAGGGGCACTCAACTACTGAGCCATATCTTGAGCCCTATTTTGTATCTTTATTTAGAGACAGGGTCTTACTGAGTTGCTTACTGCCTTGCCCTTGCTGAGGCTGGCTTTGAACTTGAGATCCTCCTGTCCCAGTCTCCTGAGCTGCTGGTATTACAGGTGTGTGCCACCGCGCCTGGTTCTCATGTTTTTTTTTATACCCCTATTATGTCATCTTATTTAGTTTGCTGTCTTGTTTTGGTAGGGCACACATTCTAGTGACTTCTTTTGGAAAGACTGCATGAAAAGTAAATTAAAAAAAAATATTTGTTTGTTTTAGTGGTATACAATGCCTTTTGTTTTTACGTGGTGCTGAGGATTGAACCCAGGCTGCGCACGTGCTAGGCAAGTGCTCTACTGCTGAGCCACAACCCCAGCCCGAGAAGTAAATTTTTAATGCCTTTTTTTTTTCTTCTGAAAAGTGATTTTGTATTCTTCCCCACACTTAATGTGGTCAGGGAATTGGAAATCCTTTTTTTTTTTTTTTTAATTGGCTTTTGAAGGCAGTTACTATTAACGTTCAAAACCACATAAACATTTTTGGGTTTTGCTATGTTGGCACTTTTTTGGGGGGATTAAAAAGTAAGTCATTTTTGAGGTTTTTGAGTCATCAGTATTACATTTTTGGTTTGTTACGATTTAACACTTGTTGCATTTTTTTTTTTTTTTTTTTTTTTTTTGCGGTGGTGCCGGGGATTGAACTCAGGGGCACTCGACCACTGGGTCACATCCCCAGACCTTTTTTGTATTTTATTTAGAGACAGGGTCTAACTGAGTTGCTAAGTGCCTCACCATTGCTGAGGCTGGCTTTGAACTCGCCATCCTCCTGCCTCAGCCTCCCAAAGTGCTGGGATTACAGGGTGTGTGCCACCGCGCCTGGTTCTCATGTTTTTTTTTTATACCCCTATTATGTCATCTTATTTAGTTTGCTGTCTTGTTTTGGTAGGGCACACATTCTAGTGACTTCTTTTGGAAAGACTGCATGAAAAGTAAATTAAAAAAAAATATTTGTTTGTTTTAGTGGTATACAATGCCTTTTGTTTTTACGTGGTGCTGAGGATTGAACCCAGGCTGCGCACGTGCTAGGCAAGTGCTCTACTGCTGAGCCACAACCCCAGCCCGAGAAGTAAATTTTTAATGCCTTTTTTTTTCTTCTGAAAAGTGATTTTGTATTCTTCCCCACACTTAATGTGGTCAGGGAATTGGAAATCCTTTTTTTTTTTTTTTTAATTGGCTTTTGAAGGCAGTTACTATTAACGTTCAAAACCACATAAACATTTTTGGGTTTTGCTATGTTGGCACTTTTTTGGGGGGATTAAAAAGTAAGTCATTTTTGAGGTTTTTGAGTCATCAGTATTACATTTTTGGTTTGTTACGATTTAACACTTGTTGCATTTTTTTTTTTTTTTTTTTTTTTTTTGTGGTGCCGGGGATTGAACTCAGGGGCACTCGACCACTGGGTCACATCCCCAGACCTTTTTTGTATTTTATTTAGAGACAGGGTCTAACTGAGTTGCTAAGTGCCTCACCATTGCTGAGGCTGGCTTTGAACTCGCCATCCTCCTGCCTCAGCCTCCCAAAGTGCTGGGATTACAGGCGTGTGCCACCGCGCCCGGCTAACACTTGTTGAATTTTAAGAACAAAATGAAGAAAAATAAGTGAAACCATCTTGTACATGTGACTCTGAGTAGGAATTTCATATAATAAAAAATCTTCTGGGTATCATTGTTTAGGTGTGTTTGAAGACCAGTTTTAATTTTTATGGTCTGAGTTTTCTTGCCTGTGTTGTGAATGAAAATGGTTAACAGCCCACTTTCTATTCAGTGCTGATTGTTTTATCCTAATTGCTTGTTATACCTCACATTAATTGTGTGTGTTTGCTTTTACAGTGCTGGGGATTGAGCCTAGGTCCTCATGCATGTTAGTCAAATACTCTGCTACTGCCCTAAATCCCAAATCTTTGTTGACTATTCTTTAAAGGTGTTCTTTTTTTAAAAATATTTATTTATTTACTTTAGTTGTACACAATGCAATGCATTTATGTTTACGTGGTGCTGAGGATCGAACCCAGGCCGCACACGTGCAAGGCGAGTGCTCTGCCACTGAGCCACAACCCCATCCCCTAAAGGTGTTCTTAAATACTACTACCCATGTTAATACTTTAAGGCAATTTTTGTTTTATAAACCTTTTTTTCTTTTAATTTTTTTTTCTTTTTTAGTTGTAGATGGACACAATGCCTTTATTTTACTTATTTCTATGTGGTGTTGGGGATCAAACCTGACGCCTCACACGTGCTAGGCAAGCATTCTACCACTGAGCCATGACCTCAGCCCCTGTTTTGTAGATCTTTTTGAATATATATCAATTGTTTCATATAGTACATAAGATCATATTTCTTTCTTTTAAAAATACTTTTTAAGGAAAATATCAAACATATACCAGAGTAGAAAGACTCTAAGGATGTTGGGAGGCAGGAGAATAAATTGATGAGATGTACAAAGAAGGCGTGAGAAGTACTGGTAAGGGCTCTGGTTGTGGTTCAGTGGTAGAATGCTTGCCTAGCATGTGGGAGGCACTGGGTTGGAACCTCAGCACCACATAAAAAAATAAATAAAATAAAGGTATTGTGTTATCTATAACTAAAAATAAAAAAAGTTCTAAAAAAAAAAGAATAGTACTGTAGCCGGGCGCGGTGGCGCACTCCTGTAATCCCAGCACTTTGGGAGGCTGAGGCAGGAGGATCGTGAGTTCAAAGCCAGCCTTAGCAATGGTGAGGCACTTAGTAACTCAGTGAGACCTTGCTTCTAATAACATACAAAAAAGGGCTGGGGATGTGGCCCCGTGGTCAAGTGCCCCTGAGTTCAATCCCCGGTACCAAAAAAAAAAAAAAAAAAAAGAACTGGTGATGTTTCCTCCCCTTAGACTGAGTAATAATTGTGTGGGTATCAATTTCTTGTTTTTATTCTTTAAAGTTTACATCATATACATGTTAAACCCTGGTTTCATGCATATGCTCTACCACTGAGCTACATCCTCAGTCCCTTACATATGTTACATTTTTATAATCTATAATGTACTTTAAACTTGAAGAATAAATGGTCTCACAATTTAGAAGGTTTCTCAGATGACTCATTAGATCTTAAACATAAAACATTTTATTTCTACAGAAGTACCATTAAATACCTAGTTTACAAAATAACTTTGTTTTTCTCTTTTTCCTCCCTTCCCTTGTTTCTTGTGGTACTGTGGTAATTGAACTCAGGGGTGCTTTACGACTGAACTACAACCTCAAATCTTATTATTTTTTATTTTGAGACTGGGTATCACTGAGTTGCCCAGGCTGGCCTTAAACTTGCGATCCTGAGCAGCTGGGATTTACAGGCATGTGCCAGCCACTGTGCCCATCCAAAACTACATCTTTAGTACTAGGCAAAAAAGAAAGGTCATTATACATTTTATGTGACGTAAAAATAATAATATGGCTTGGATAGTAACTCAGTGGTAGAATATTTGCCTAGCGTGTGAGAGGCTCTGGGTTTGATTCCCAGCATTGTAGAAAAAAAGTAATTGTTTGTTTTTAAGTTTAGGTAAGGTTGCTGTTTGTGTCAAAATGGAGAAAAGTAGCCTGAATTGTGTATACATACAGCCACCTACTGTAGACTTATATACTTGAGAATGCCCAAGTTTGGTGATTGCTGTATATCATTTTTTGTGTACTTGATTCTAGGCCTATAAGCAATGGCAACTCCTGCATGTATGTGTTTATGTTTTAATTAAATAAGTTTAAGAATCTGTTTGGATGGGGGGCATGTAGTTGGTGTGTGAGTTTCCATTTTAGGGACTCTGTTCTGCCTGGGGGGGGGGGTGCTTATTTGGGTCAGATGAGGGATACTGCTGCAGAAGAAAGCAACTCAAGTTCTCTTTTAACATTGCTACTTAGGTTCTTTTAGAACCTAATCATGAGTCATTTTGGATATTTTGTCAAAGATTTAAGATTTCATATTGAGTTCATTGGCTTAAAAGAATATACTGTTCTTGGGCTGGTTTGTGGCTCAGTGGTAGAGTGCTTGCCTTACATGTGTGAGGCCCTGGGTTTGATTCTCAGCACCACATATAAATAAAAGAAGAATAATGTACTGTTCTTAAAAGGAGCCTTTTAAGAATGTAAAAATCTTAAATTTTTCATCAAATTAATTTCTGATAATCTATTACTGTAATCACTAAGCCTCCAACCTAAAATTTCTATATCAGTTAGAGAAATTACATTGTAATTAAGGAAAAATGTTTTTAATAATTATCTTAATAGAAGTGACGTATTTAGCAAATAAGTATTTTTTTGTGATCATGTTACACAGTTGATGGGGGAAACAATTTTCAAGATTTAAATATAACAACTAAAAGAATTAATGTCCTCTCACCCTTTTAAAAAGTTCTTTTCTCCAAAACTTTGGTTAGGTAACGGAAATCCAAGACTGGAGTGCATCAAGCCCACATAGTGCAGCATATGTTCTCTGGGATAATGGTGCTAAGAACCTCTACCGAGTTGGCTTTGAGGGCATGGTAAGTAATAAAGTTCCACAATAGACTAATGTTAGAAGGGTGAAAGAAGGGAAATAGTAGTCCTTGTGGTTCTTTCTCATCCTCTCTGTTATAATATGGTCATGTGATTCATGAATATGCAAAAAGAAGGAATTCTGTAAAGTGAGAATTTAATAAACTTGCAAGACCTTTGCATTTTTACTGTTTAAACTATTGAATAGTAAATATCATGTTTGCCCTCAGTAAATGTTTGGGTACCTGACTATATATTGATCATGTAGAACTGATTGATCCCTTCTTAATGTAAATTTATGGGGTATTTACTAAAATTTATCAAAAAGATATTTTCCTTGCATTTCTGGGGATTGATATAAAAAAGATTCAAAATAATCTGTAAGGCCAATCCTTGACATAGACCTGGAAGACAGTATTAGAATGAAGTTTTGTAGTATATTTGTATTCTGTGATCTGGTAGCTGATAAAAGTTTTAATTACAGTAAGTGTTGAAATTGTTTTTAAGAATTTTTTTTCTGTATTTTTAAAAAGTATAGAGTTGACAATTAAGTAAAAACAACTGGGAAACACCTAGAATTACCTAAATGCTCAGGAGAATAAGGGAGATTTATTCAGTGGATTGCCCTGTATTTCTGTATTTCATGGACCTTTGTTCAAACATTGACTTAGCTATTTAATTTTATAGTGTTTCATTAAAGCTGGATTTTAGTGTTTTTCATATCTTTTTATTCCTTTTTTCTTTTTGGTAGTAGGGATTGAACCCAGGACCATCTTACCACCGAGCTGTTTATTTTTAATTTTGGGATAGGGTCTCACTAAGTTGCCCAGTCTGGTCTTGAACATGCAGTCCTCCTGCCTCAACCTCCTGAGTAGCTTTACAGGCTACTCAGGCAAGATTACAGGCAAGTGCCACCAGGCCTGGCTTTTCATATCCTTTTTAATTTTGAATGCAGTTCCCTTCAAATAATTTTTTTTTATGGTGCTGAGTATCAAACCCAGGTCCTTGTACATTCTAAGCAAGAGCACTACCACTGAACTATATGCCCAGCACCAAAGAATTGTTTAAATTTTTTTTTTTCTTAACTGCCGTGGGTTTCTCATTAGGAAAAGAGAAAAATATCTATTATTCCCTTAGTATATTTTATTTATATATAAAAGTCAGCCATGTGAATTTACACAAATACTTTATTTGCGAAGTTATATCATTGAATATATCATCCATTTCTAGTTTTTCATTATCTTCATGCTTCTCCCAGTTTTTAAACTGTGAATTTTTGTAGGAGTCTGATGATTACTAATTAGCTTCAGTTGAAAACTTTTGTGCTATTTGTGCTTAGGTACTAAATTAGTAGTATTGGTTGAGGACTGAGTAGTAGTTCCTTTAAATGATTATACCATTATTTATTTAATGATATTTCTGTTGTTGGGTAGCTCCCTCCTGCCATTGCTTTAGCAGTGAGTCAGTAAAACAATGATCTCTATGTCACCTTGGCCAGGATTGAGTGACACTTAATGATCTGGTGTGAAAGAAGCTATATGAGAGTTGGGTTGTGTGTCTGTGTGTGTGGGCGTGGGGTGGGGTGGGGTGGGTGCATGGGGGGGGCGATATATATATAGGAGCTTACTTTCTTTAATGGAATAAGATACTGATCACCTACTCTATATGCTGGTACTATTAGGCATAAATTTGCTCTAAATTTTCACGGTAACACCCAAGATTGCTCTTCTAAGTCTACATTTTCTATACTTATTAAAATTTGCATTAAATTACACGTAATAATTGAATTAATTTATGCTGTATTCCATTCATGCACAGTAAGCTTTTTATTATACCTCAGGTGCCTCCCCATTCAGGTCACTTAATATTTTTTTTCTTATAAAAGATAAGTGGTGGGCTGGGGCTGTAGCTCTGTGGCAGAGCACTTGCCTAGCATGCGTGGGGCATTGGGTTCAATCCTCAGCACCACATAAAGATAAATAAAATAAAAGCATTCTGTCCATCTACAGCTACCAAAAAAAAGAAAAGAAAAATGGATCGGGCTGGGATTGTGGCTCAGCGGTAGAGCATTCGCCTAGCACGCGTGTGGCCCGGGTTCGATCCTCAGCACCATGTAAAAATAAATGCATTGTGTACAACCAAAGCAAATAAATAAATATTAAAAAAAAAAACTTTAAAAGAAAAAAATGGTAATTGTAAGGAACTTCATTCAGCTAACAAAGTTATGGTGAAGTAAGGACTAACATTGAAGTAAAAAGGAAAATTAACTAGACAAGAATCAAAATGGATTTGGTATCATCTTTTTGTACTTTATACTGCTATGTAGTTAATTGCTTCCACTTCTTGTTTTCACTTTCCTTACTACATAAGTTGATTGGCAGTGTCAAATGAGATAAAAATTTTGTTTGTTTTTTTGTTAAAAATATCTTATAAAATTGAATGTGTTATGCACATTTCAAATACTAGGTATTTGTTAATAATTCTTATGTGAGTGTGTATTTTTTGAAATACAGTGTTGATGATTCAGTTTTTTTTAAAAAAAAATATTTATTTATTTGCTTTAGTTGTACACAATGCATTTATTTTTACGTGGTGCTGAGAATCGAACCCAGGCCACACACATGCTAGACGAGCACTGAGTCGTTACAACCCCAGCCTGATTCAGTTTTCATTTTGAGCTTTAAAATTAGAAAGCTAGCCGGGCGCGGTGGCGCACTCCTGTAATCCCAGCACTTGGGAGGCTGAGGCAGAAGGATTGCGAGTTCAAAGCCAGCCTCAGCAATGGTGAGGCACTTAGCAACTCAGTGAGACCCTGTCTCTAATAAAATACAAAAAAAAGGGCTGGGGATGTGGCCTAGTGGTCAAGGGCCCCTGAGTTCAATCCCCAGTACCAAAAAAAAAAAAAAAAAAAAAATTAGAAAGCTAAAAGTTTATAAAGTATGTAAAGTATGACTATCTGAAGATCAAGTTTATAATTTTTGACAGGTGTTTTTGAAAGCAGTGTTCAGTGTGCTTGTTAACCTAAGTTACTCTTCTGTGGTACCTATGGTCTGGAATTTTTGTCTATTTCAGGCATGCCGTATTTGAAGTTTTCATAGGTGATTTTCCTGTTTTTTTTTTTTTTTTTTTTTTCTTTCTTCCTTCTTAGTCTGATCTGAAGTGTGTTCAAGATGCCAAAGGAGGTTCTTTCTACAGAGATCATTGTCCTGTGCTAGGTAAGTTAGCAGATTAGAGAGATTTCTAAATAATGGGTCAGAGTTTAAAGAATCAGAAGTCAGACTTTAAGCAAATTAATTTTCATTACAGATACTTAGAAAAAACACTTCTTTAGTTTTATTTTGGTCTTAATGATTTTATGATTTATTTAGGCCCAGAAAGAGTTGTCATGTCTTGAGAATTGATATGCTGTTTATGTCATTCATATTTGAAAAATTTTATCTTTTAACTACAAATTTATATCATCGAAAATTTTTGCATTAGATTGGATCAATGTTGTATCTCATGCTCTGTTGAGAATAGAATTTGACAGAATAGAATTTAGTTATTATAAATTCCTTATACAGTTTCTATAAAAGTGTCATATTAAGAGTTACTCCAGGGGCTGGAGTTGTAGCTCAGTGGTGGAGTACTTGCCTCACATGTGTGAGGCACTGGGTTCAATTCTCAGCATCACATAAAAATAAAAATAAATAAAACGGGATATAGCTCAGTGGATAGAGTGCTTGCCTCGCATGCACAAGGCCCTGGGTTCTAATCCCCAGCACCACCAAAAAAAAAAAAAAAAAAAAAAGGTATTGTGTCTATCTACAACTAAAACTAAGTTGCTCCAAGATCAATACAATAAATATGATGTCATGTGTCACTAAAATTTTATAGATTCTTTAGTGTTACCAGGATTGACATTTACAGTTCTCTTCTTATTAAATCTTTGGTCTCTGAGTGCTTTCCTTTCTCATGTGAACTGTATTTTCCCCTTTCCAAATCATTGACTTGTCTTTTTGTGAAAAAGTGCCATTTTCTTGTACCATACTTTAATTTTTTAGAAAAGGGAAATGTAGACAAATACCTATATTTTTGATGAGCTCATTCATTTCTTTTATTTTCAGAAATTTTTTTTCTTGCCTTCAGAATAAAAAAGCAGAATCAATGTACATTTTGGATCCCTTAAGCGTAGTGTTTTATGGTAAAAAAATTCCTTTATCTGAGAACTTTGAGAATCTAGGGAATGGGTTTTGAAATGTAAAAGAAATGCTTTTTAAGCAAAATTCACTAGATCTCTTTGTTCAAAAACTAATACTAAGCACTTCAGAGGAAAAAAAAAATCCCAGGGTTTTGTTTTGTATTTTCTGGGTACTTATGCTTTGGTGCAGTGATAGTTAATAAGTCATCCAGCCAGAAAAGTGAATATTTTCAACACCCAGAATGTTGTGTTCTGATATAGGTGATATAGCCCTTTATAGAGCCTAGTCTTGCTTATTTGTTAATAAACCATTACATGATTACAATTTTTTGTTTTTGTTTTTGTGGTGCTGGGATCTTGTGCATGCTAGGCAAGTGCTCTGCCTACGGAGCTACTTTCCTTTCCTGGATGATTAGTTTTTGAAGTGTGATGTTTGTTTTCTTTTCTTCCTGTTTTTAAAACTCCCAGTTCTAGAATATCATACTTAAAGTGAATTCTTAAAATTTTTCTTTTTAAGATTAGATGAAACCTAGAATATCTAGATGTTATTCTTTTTTTTAAATATTTATTTATTTACTTTAGTTGTACACAATACAATGCATTTTACGTTTATGTGGTGCTGAGGATCGAACCTGGGCCGCGCACGTGCGAGGCGAGCGCTCTGCCGCTGAGCCACAACCCGGCCCTAGATGTTATTCTTGTTTAAAAGTTATTCAGTTGTGGCTGGGCGCACAGTGGCGCACGCCTGTAATCCCAGCATCTCTGGAGGCTGAGGCAGGAGCATTGCAAGTTCAAAGCCAGTCTCAGCAAAAGTGAAGTACTGACCAACTCAGTGAGACCCTGTCTCTAAATAAAATACAAAACATGGCTGGGAATGTGGCTCAGTGGTCAAGTGCCCCTGAGTTCAATCCCCGGTACCCCCACACACACCTAAAAAAAAGTAATGCAGTTGTGAGGGAGGTTGGCTATGGGCATAAAATTAGAATTAGGAGTAAGTTCTAGTGTTCTGTAGCACAGTAGGGTGACTATAGTTGGTAATTTGTTGTATATTTCAAAATAGCTAGAAGAGAGAATTTTGAATCATCTTAGCACAAAAAAAGGATAAACGTTTCGGTTGATGTATATGCTGATTACCCTGATTTGATCATCACACATCCTATGTATATGTGCAGTTATTTTGTATCAGAAATAAATATTCTATAAAATAAAAGATTGTCAGGGAATAATAAGACTAATATGTTGGCCAGCAAATGGGTAAAGTAGTTCAAATGCACAGATTTCTAGAAAGGAAAAACTACCAAATGACTAAAGAAAAAAAAAAAAAGTTGGAATAGAGCTATAGCAAAGAGATTGAGTTAATAATCACATACATACAAAATGCAGTTGCATTGTGTTGCTTGAATTTCTTTTCCCCTTTTCTTTTTTAAATTGCCTCTGAAATTATAGGTGAGCAGAATGGCAATAGGAATCCTGGAGGATTGCAGATTGGTGACCTGGTAAATATAGATCTTGACCTAGAAATTGTACAGTCTTTGCAGCATGGTCATGGAGGATGGACTGATGGAATGTTTGAGACTTTAACTACAACTGGAACTGTTTGTGGCATTGATGAAGACCATGACATTGTAGTACAGTATCCAAGTGGCAATAGGTTGGTAATATTTCTCAATTTTTTATAATGACAAAGTTAGTATGTAGAGAAAAAAAGAAAACAAATAATGTGCTGTAGTCAAAGACTTGTTAAAAACTAGCTCTTAGGGGGTAGATTAGAATCCAGAGTATGTTGGTGAGGCAAAGAGGAACAAGCAAGAGGTGTGTGTAAAGTATGTGAATTTACATATAAAATTCTATACATTTTCTTTTTCCTTCAGGAGTAGAATACACTATATCAGCAAAGGTCCAAGTTCATAATGGACCACATCAACTACAATGAATGAGAAAAGTAACATTACAACTCCATTGGCCCAAATCTATAGGGTCATTTCTTTTTTTTTTTTTTTTGAGTACCAGGGATTGAACTCGACCACTGGGCCCCATCCCCAGCCTTTTTTGTATTTTTATTAGAGACAGGGTCTCACTGAGTTGACATGGCTGAGGCTGGCTTTGAACTCGCAATCCTCCCAAAGTGCTGGGATTATCAGGCGTGCGCCACCGCGCCCGGCTGGTCATTTCTTGATAATACAGCATTCCTTGCCTTCCTGGACACACTTCAGCAATTAGAATCGCATTTCCTCACTTTTTGTGTGTGTGCTGCTTCATCTATGTGGAATGGATTTAATTCCCCTGCAGCCTATGACTATTGAGTTAATATTTTTTTTTTTTTTTTTTTGTGGTACCGGGGATTGAACTCAGGGGCACTCGACCACTGGGTCACATCCCCAGCCCTTTTTTGTATTTTATTTAGAGACAGGGTCTCACTGAGTTGCTAAGTGCCTCGCCATTGCTGAGGCTGGCTTTGAACTCGCGATCCTCCTGCCTCAGCCTCCCAAAGTGCTGGGATTACAGGCGTGCGCCACCGCGCCCGGCTTAATATGTTTTTGTTATCTCTCTTCTTCCACCCTCCTTGATATTTAGATTTCCTATTGTCTATTTAAAAAATTTTTTTTTTTTTTTAAATTTTGATTTCCTGAAGTTGGGTTTTTTGGAGTCTGGGCCTATGCCTTTTATTTTGGCCTTGGGGGCCAAAATCTATCCCATTTACTAGTATATTGTGTTTTAAAGTAAAAACGGTAGTTGAATTGGATAATTGTCTTACTGACATGTATATTAAAAAACTGTCCCAGGGGCTGGGGTTGTGGCTCAGTGGTAGAGCGCTCGCCTAGCACATACGCCGTCCAGGTTCAATCCTCAGCATCCACGTAAAAATAAACGCATTGTATACAGTTAAAGCAAAAAAAAAAAAAAAAAAAGAAAGAAAAAAGAAAAAAAAAGAAACCTGTCCAAGGTTCTTTAGGGAAGAAATTTTATATAGAATAAAAAAATTAACATTAAGTTGCTTGTCTTAAGTATAGAATTATCTCTGTGTCCAAATCTTAAAGGCATGTGCAATCAGATCAGTAGATGGAGAAAACGTGTATGACAAAAATCTAATAGTCTTTGTTATTAAAAATACTAAACGTATTAGGGACAAAATGGAATTTCCTTGAGTCTATTAAAGGGCCTGATAAAGGGCAACTAGAAGAAACTCATGGATAAAATCATACTTAATGGTGAAAAATTGAATACTTTCCCCCCTGAAGTCAGAAATAAGATAGGAGTATTTCTCCTTTCCCTCTTATATTTAACATTATACTTGAGGTTCTAATGAGGGCAATTAGACAGGAACAGAACTAAAAGGGTGAAGCAAGAGAAAGAAAGATGTAAAACTATTCACAGGTGATGTGATCTTATTTATAGAAAAATCTAAGGAAGTTTTGTGTGATGGCACATACCAGTATTTCCAGGGAGCTGGAGGCTGAGGTAGGAGGATCACAAATTCAAAACCAACCATGGCAATTTAGCAAAATCTTATCTTAAAAAGGGCTGGAGATGTAGCTCAGTAGGAGCAAGCACCCCAGGGTTGAATCCCCAGTACTTAAAAATAAGAACCACCCCCAGAAAAACAACCACCACCACCAAACAATAACAAAACACTAAGGAAATTACAGAAACAAAACAAAACAAACAAACAAACAAAAAAAAAAAGCAACAAAAAACTATTGATAATAAATGAGTTCAGCAAATATTACAGAACATAAAATTAATATAAAAACCATTTGTTTTTCTGTACACCAGCAATGAACAATCTGAAAATAAAATTAAGAGAACAATTCCTTTACAGTACCAACAAGAAGAATAATTAAGAAAAAATTTAATCAAGGAGGTACAAGACTTTTATACTGAAAATTGTAGAATATTGTTGAAAGAAATTAAAGAAGACCTATATAAATAAAAAGATATCTCATGTTCTTAGATCAGATGATTTAATATTGTTTAGGTGATATATTATTTTTCTAGAACTACTTTAAGAAATTACCACAAACCTCATGGCTTAAAACAACAGAAATTTATTTTTTCACAATTCTGGAGGCTTGAAGTCCAAAGTCTGGGTGTTGACAAGATTAGTTCATTCCAGAGACTGAAGGGGAATTTGTTGTTTTATTCTCCCAGCTTCTGATGGTTGGTGACAATCCTTCATGTTCTTGACTTGTAGATGTGTCACATTGTCTTTTCCTACCATCTTTATGTTGTCTTCTTCCCTCTGAGTCAACTTGTCCTTGTTGTTGTGTGTATATGACCTTATAAAAACTAGCCATTGGCCAGGCACGGTGGCGCACACCTGTAATCCCAGCACTTTGGGAGGCTGAGGCAGGAGGATTGCGAGTTCAAAGCCAGCCTCAGCAATGGCAAGGCACTTAGCAATTCAGTGAGACCCTGTCTCTAAATAAAATACAAAAAAGGGCTGGGGATGTGACCCAGGGGTCGAGTGCCCCTGAGTTCAATTCCCTGGTACCAAAAAAACCAAAACAAAACAAAAAAAAAAACTAGCCATTGAATTTAGTACCATTTGCACCTTTGTATGTGTTGCTTTATCTATGTGGAATGGATTTAACTCCTTTGCAGCATATGAATATTGAGTTAATATGTTTTTGTTATCTGCTCTCTCCTTCTACCCTCCCTGATATTCATCTCTTTAGATCTCCTATTTGTCTATTTTAAATTTTTTTTTAAATTTTTATTTCCTGATGTTGGGTTTCTTGGGAGTGTGGGCATATGCCAAATCCAGTGTTACTCAATCTTAATTTGATTACATCTGCAAAAGACCCTACTTACAAATAAGGTCACATTAACAGTTACTGGGATTAGGATATCAATATATATTTTGGGGCAGGGGGAATAATTCAAGCCACAACAGATGGCAGTATTTCCTCAAGTAATATACAGATTTAAAATAATCTCTATCAATAATCCTGCTGCCTTTTTTTGCAGAGATTTGACAGATGGATCCTAAAATTAATAAGAAAATTCAAGGAACCGAAAATAACCAAAAACTAAGTGGAGATCTCGTGTTTCCCAGTTTCAAAATTTAAAAACATATCTAAGATGGTGTTTTAGTGACATATGTCAAATGTACAGATTGATGGAATAGAGAATCCAGAAATAAGCCCTTGCAGTTTAGTCAGTTGATTTAAAAAAAAATTTTTTTTTGTTTTTGGTGGTGCTGGAGATCAAACCTTAGGGCCTCATGCCTGTGAGGTATAGCAAGTGCTATACCATTGAGCTGCATCTCCAGCAGGTCTCTTGATATTGGGCCAGTGTTAAGATAGTTCAGTGGCGAAAGAATAGTTTTTTTCAACAAATGGTGCTAGAACGTATGGATAGCCACATGGCTAAAGAATGACACTGGACCCTGGCCACATACCATATCCAAGTTATTAAGTAAAAATTGATCATAGAGGGCTGAAGATGTAGTTCAGTGGTAGGGCACCTGCCTGGCATGCATGAAACCCTGGATTTGATCCTCAGCACTGAAAAATAAATTTGATTGTAGACCTTAGTGTAATAACTAAATCTATAATAGTCTTTAGAGTCCACTATAGGTGTGAATCTTTATGACTTTGGATTAGACAATAGTTTTATAGCTATGACCCAAAAAGCAGAAGCAACCAAAGAAAAAGTAGATAAATTGGGCTTTAAAATTGAAAACTTTGGTGTTTCAAAGGAGACTATTAGGAAAGTATAAAAAGGGTTGGGATATATAGCTCAGTGGTAGAGTGCTTGCCTAGTATGCATGATCCTCAGCACTAGTCAAAAAAGTATAAAAACTCATGAAATGTGAGAAAATGTTTATTATATTACCAAGGGGCTTGTATATAGAATATAAAAAGAACTCTTAAAATTCAACAATAAAAGACAACCCAGTTAAAAAATGCGCAGAGAAAGGATTTGAATAGCCATTTTTCCAAAGAAGCTACAGAAGATGACCAATAAATTCATTGTATTAGTTGACTAGGGCTACCATAACAAAATACTGCAGACCAGTGATTTAATCAATGGAAATTAATTTTCTTAAACTTCTGGAGGCTAGAAGTCAAAGATTAGAGTGTTTTCAGCATTGGTTTCTGGTGAGTTCTTTGTCCCTGGCTTGTAGGTGACTATCTTCTCACTGTGTCCTCATTGGTCTTTCCTCTCTATGTGATTAGAGAGAGATTTCTGGTGTCTCTTTAATTTTATAAGGATACCAGTTCTATTAGATTAGGGTCTTACCCCATATTACCTCATTTAACCTTTATTACCTCCCTCACGGCCCTTTTTCCAAATAGTTACATCAGGGATGACGCTTCAATATATGAATTATGTAGGAACATAGATCTGTCCAGAATACTCATGAAAAGATGCTTGTTACTGTTAAGGAAATACAAATAGAAAATCACAGTGAGATGCTGCTTCACACAGTAGGATGTTATTAGGGAAGTACAGCTCAAAACCACAATGAGGGGGTTTGATTTACAGCTACCCGGGAGAAGAAGGATGCCCCAGAAGTGTTCTGGCTCTCGCAGCAGGTACAATGCTTCAGTACATCTGTGGTCAGACCATTTACCAAGCTTGTGAGGCTACCTGTTCAGATATGTGGCATTGAAGATCGCTATGCTACTGCTCTTTATTCTGCTACATCTAAACAAAGTAAATTGGAACAAGTAGAAAAGGAGTTGTTGAGAGTAGCACAACTCCTGAAAGATCCCAAAGTGGCTGCTTCTGTTCTGAATCCCTATAGTAAGCTTTCATCAAAATGAAAAGCCTAAATGACATGACAGCAGTAAAAAAAAAAAAAAAAAAAAAAAAGGTTTTTCCTCATCAAAATCTAACCTGCTCAACTTGCTTGCTGAAATGGTTGGCTAGACAATGACCCCATTGGCATCATTTCTGCCCTTTCTGCCGTTATGAGTGTGTACCATGGGAGAAGTACCTTGCACAGTGACCAACGTGTCTCCTTTGGTTGAAGCTGCTCCTTCTGAGTTAAGGACAGTCCTGAAGAGCTTCCTAAGTCAAGGCCAAGTATTGAAATTGGAGGTTAAGACTGATGCAGCAATCATGGGTGGAATGATTGTCCATATTGGAGAGAAATATATTGATATATCTGTCAAAACCAAGATTCAGAAGCTGATCTGTGTTTTGTGGGAGAGTATCTGAAAGTGTTGATTTCCTGTCCTCCATGAAAATTCTTAAACATGGAACAACAATAAAATGCTTCATGAAGATACTATTAAAAACAAACAAACAAAAAACCAACAAAACCACAGTGAGTTACCACTTCATATGCTATGATGGCTAGAATAAAAAAAATGATAATAACAAGTGTTACTGAGGGTTTGGAGAAATTGGAACCATCATATATGGCTGGTGGTCTTGTAAACTGATGGAATCACTTTCGGAAAGAGTTTGCTAGTTTCTCAAAATTGGAATATAGAATTACTGTGTGAGCCAGAAGTTCTATTCTCATACATACTCAAGAGAACTGAAAACATGTACACACAAAAATCTGTAGATGAATGTGGATAGAATTATTATTCATAAAAGACTACTATAAGTGGAGGGACTAAGGTTGTAGCTCAGTGGTTGAGTGCTTGCCTTGAATGCATGAGGCACTGGGTTCGATCCCTAGCACCACATAAAAATAAATAAATAAAATAAAGATATTGTGTCCATCTACAACTAAGAAAAAATAATTTAAAAAAGACTATAAGTAGAAACAACTCAGATGCCTATTAGCTGATGAATGGGTGAACAAAGTGTGATACATCTGTACAGTGGAATACTGTTTGTTCATAAAATGGAATAAAATAAAATACAGGGATACTGCAATATAGATGAATCTTGAAAACATGCTAGGGGAAGAAGCCAGCCAGAAAAATAATTCACATAGTGTGTGATTTTTTATTTCTACACGATGTCCAAAATAAAGCAAATCCAAAAAATTAAGTAAATTACTGGCTATTTAAGGCTGGTTAGAAGGGTAATTGCAGAATGACTGCTAATAGTTAACTGCATGACACACTTTAAATGAGTGAATTGTATGATATATGAATTATATCTTAAAACGTTTTTTGAAAAGAAAGAAAAATCTTAAGGACACAATATAAGTTTCAATTAGCAACACTTTTTGTGTTAAATAGTCTCTTGTTTGGAAATATTAACACAAATTAGTATTGGTTGAGAATTCATTCTTGTTCAAAATTCTTTCTTGGGCAGTAGAATATTAATAGTAATTTGGCATATGAGTTGTAGAAAATAATCATTTTTGTTCCTTTTTCAGCAAAATTGAATACTTATTCTGTATTAGACCCTGTGATTAGTAGGATTACAAAGACAGTTAAGACATGGTTTCCTGCTTTGAAGGTTTTCCCCTTTGAAGTGTTCAGATAGACAAAACTGGAAATAACTATAATAAAATGATACAAGTAATATGATAGGTAAGTATTCAGGGTATTCTGATGGCACAAAAGAAGAGTGGTTTTTTCTAATGGGCACATCAGAGAAAACTTTAGAGAGAAAACTATACTGTAGTTAGTTTATTTTTTATTTTTATTTTTTAAAATATTTATTTATTTGCTTTAGTTGTACACAATGCGTTTATTTGTATGTGGTGTTGAGGATCGAACCCAGGCTGTGCACATGCTAGGCGAGCGCTCTACCGCTGAGCCACAACCCCAGCCCAGTTAGTTCATTTTTTAAAAAAATTTTAATATATTATTTTTAGTTGTCAGTGGACCTTTATTTATTTATATGTGGTGCTGAGAATCAAACCCAGTGCCTCACATATGCTAGGCGAGTGCTCTATCACTGAGCCACAACTCTAACCCAACTGTAGTTAATTTAAAAGATGGACTAGATTCCAGCAGGATAGGGGAACACTTTAGGCAGAGAGAGAAAGTTGAATCAGTACCATTTGGAGTGTTGAGAATTAGGTGAAGGGCACTGTGGTTAAAACAAAATAAACATTTGTGTATTTCATTCTTTTTTTTTGGATATTTATTTATTTGCTTTAGTTGTACACAATGCGTTTTATTTTTACGTGGTGCTGAGGATCAAACCCGGGCTGCGCACGTGCTAGGCTAGCGCTCTACCGCTGAGCCACATCCCCAGCCTTGTGTATTTCATTCTTAACTATGCGAAGGCATTTTCTCTTTGGGGTTGCTTTAGAAAGAAAAGTTTACTTGTGTGATACAGGAACTTAGTAACAGATTTTTATGTTGTGATCTCAGAATCTTATATGCTAATAACCATTTGAATTAAGGAGAAATGATGTGATACCAATACTGTAGAAGCTTTTCTGACAAGGGATCTTTTTTTCCTTTGGAGTTCAGTGTGGAATTAGGGAAAGAGTTTTGTTATATATTACGGCATTTCTGCTTGCTGGAATATTAGTAGTCATTAAAATGTCATTAAAATGATGGTTATGAAGATGGTAGCAACATCAAAAAATGCTTATGTATGTGAAATAAGTCAAACTCAGAAGGTTAAGAGTTGTATGTTTTCTCTCATGTGGAAGCTAGAGAGGAAAAGGAAAAGAAAGATGGGGGCAGATCTCATGATAATGAAAGGGAAATCAGTAGAGGAAAAGGAGGTGGGGGGGGAAGTGCTGGGGAATGATACTGGCCAAATTATATTGTTATATTGTGTATTGTGTGCATGTACCAATAGGTAACAATCCCCTCAGTATTGTATAACTGTAATGCACCAATAAAAAAAGGGAAAATAATTTTCAATACATTATAATTTTATATTTCAAAAATGTATTTTTCTGAATGTTATTCAATGTTACATTTTATGGTTAATAAATTTGTAAACAAATAATAAGTAAATAAATTTGTAAATGGTGACTAAAAAGTGCTTGTGAAGTAAAGAAGTCAGAATCCAAATTTGTTTTAATGCAGTGATTACAATTATGGAAAATACCCATGCATGGCAAATTAAAACAGGATAGTATTTTTTTTAAAATATGTATTTATTTGCTTTAGTTGTACACAATGCATTTACATGGTGCTGAGGATCGAACCCGGGCCGCGCACGTGCTAGGCGAGCGCTCTACCGCTGAGCTACAACCCCAGCCCCAAGGATAGTATTTTTATGAGATTGGCAATGGTTTGAGTAAATGGTGCACTCTTTGTAGTTTGGATCTGTCTTTTGGAATTATAAACAAATATATATATTTTTGAAATCAGGAAGTTTTTTTTTTTTTTAAGCATTGTAGTTGAATTCATTTTGACAAAATCATACATGCATGGAATTTTAGTTACTCCATTTTAGTCCCTGTTCCCTCCTCTTATTCTTTCCCCTATTCTCCTGATCTTTCTTTTGATCATTTGTTTATTTTTGGTTGGTGCTTTCTACACATACATAAAGGTGGAATTCCCTGTAGTATATTAAATATATGCACTAAGCGTGATTTTGTTTAATTCATTCCACATTTCCTCCCCTTACTTATCCCTTCTCTCTCTCTTTCCCAGTCTCCTTCTTCTACTCTATTGATCTTCCTTGTATCTGTATGATATCCACCCTCCCCCACTTTGCCCATTATTTTGCTTTAGCTTTCACATATGAAAAAACATTTGACCCTTGATTTTCTGAGTCAGCCTGATAGTTCTTATAAGGATCTCTATTGAAATACTGACCCTGTGTACAGAATATGTACATATAGGGACTTTAAAAATATTATTGTATGTACTAATAAAAATTTGGAAGTATTTTAAATGATAGTCCATAGGAGAACGGTTAATTACGTTAGTGTGTATCCTTGCCATGGGATGGTATTTTCTGTATCTGTTTAGTTGAATTAAATAGATTTATGTATGACATTGTAAAGTAAATATTCTAAGATGCACTATTTGAGAAAAAATATAGAATGATATGTGAATGTATGTCTATGATGATCCCATTTATGGAAAATAACAGCTCTCTAGCTTTATGAATATCACTCAGCATAGTGATAGAAGATCTGTAAGGATACATAATAAAGAATTAATAATGGTTTCTAAGTGGGGCAGTAATGATGTTCCAGGTATGTTTGTTTGATATGGAACTTTCACTTTACATGTTTCTGAAATGTTTGAGTTTTAACAATGGTTATGTATTTTATAACAGTTTTTAAAAATTTCCAGAGGGTGATGAGATCACATATGACTCTCTTTCCAAATTTGTATAATAAAATTATAATATGAAGAAAAATTATAAAAAAAATTCATATCATTCAAAATGTAGTTGCAAAGTCTCGCTTTACTCTTTTGATGTGTTATAAGATTTTTCTCCCTGTAGTGTTGAAGAATGTATTAAAATTAAGTAAACTTACTGGGCTGGGGCTGTAGCTCAGTGGCAGAGTGCTTGCCCAGCATGTGTGAGGCACTGGGTTTGATCCTTAGCACCACATAAAAAATAGATAAAATAAAGGCATTCTGTCTATCTACAACTACAAAAAAAATTTTTTTTAAATTAAGTAAACATCCTTATTTTGAGTTTTGGCTTTGCTTTTGTAGATGGACCTTCAATCCTGCTGTTCTTACTAAAGCAAACATTGTCCGAAGTGGGGATGCTGCACAAGGTGCAGAAGGAGGGACTTCACAGTTTCAAGTGGGTGATCTTGTACAAGTTTGCTATGATCTGGAAAGAATTAAACTTCTACAAAGAGGACATGGTGAATGGGCTGAAGCAATGCTTCCAGTAAGTATATGTAAGATAGTTTGTGGCTAGAAATTATACTCTACTTATGTAGCTTTTTAAAGTAAATTGATTTTGGAAACTAAATTGGCATAAATCTTCTTAGAATTGTACCTCCATTGGCACTTAGAAATTAGAAATAGCTCTGAGACTCATGCCTGCGATCCCAGTGACTCAGGAGGCTGAGGCAAGAGGATTGCAAGTTGAAAGCTAGCCTCAGTAACTTAGTGAGGCCCTAACTATGAGACCCTCTCTCAGAAAATAAAAAGGGCTGATGATGTGGCTTAGTGGTTAAGTAAGTTAAAGGGCCCCTACGTTTAATACCCATTCCAAAAAAAAAAAAAAAAAAAGCCTGAGAAGGTCCAGAAAGGGATGTGGTTGATCTTTATTTATTTGTATTTTGTGGTACTGAGGATTGAACCCAGGGGTGCAGGGGTGCTCTACTACTGAGCTACGGCCTCTACCTTATTATTTCATATTTGAGAGAGGATTTCATTAAGTTGTCAGGATTGGCCTTGAATTTGTGATTCTCATGCCTCCATATCCTGAGGAGCTGAATTTACAGGCATGTACCATTTCACCTGTCTTGTGGTTAATATTTTTGATATAGTACTATTAGTGGAGAATGTGATGTGGTGTTAGGCAGTAGAGGCTTTCCTGATACCAAACCCTCTGAATGAAATAGTAATATGCTTGTTCAGTTTCTAGCAGTTTCACTGCAACTTTTCTGCTTTTGGGGCCTGTGTCTCTAAAATTGTGTCTCTAAGGGTACATAAGAGAGGCTCAAAATGTGAATCATCTGAGGTCAGCTTACCTCAGTATAGTTTAATTTAAAAAAAAAATATTTTGAGCCAGGAGCGGTGGCGCACGCCTGTAATCCCAGCACTTTGGGAGGCTGAGGCGGGAGGATCTTGAGTTCAAAGCCAGCCTCAGCAATGGTGAGGCACTTAGCAACTCAGTGAGACCCTGTCTCTAAAAAAATACAAAAAAAGGGCTAGGGATGTGGCCCAGTGGTCGAGTGCCCCTGAGTTCAACCCTGGTACAAAAAAAAAAAAAAAAAAAAAAAATTTTGTTTTCCTTGGACACAATACCTTTATTTTATTTTTATGTGGTGCTGAGGACTGACCTCAGTGCTCTGCAACTGCTAGTCGAGTGTTCTACTGCCGAGCCCCAGCCCCAATACAGTTTAATTTTATTATTTATTCATTCACTACATTTTCACCAAATGTTCATTAACAACAAACAAAGGTGTGAGCAGATCCACGTAAAATGTAGCAGGGGTCATGGTTGAATCCCACTACACAGTTATTGAGAAAAGAGACTAATTCTATAGACAATGAAAATATAATAGAAAAATGTGTACAGAAAACTGAATGAAACAAAAATCTAATAATTCAAAATGAGCTAAGAGAAATTAAGAAAATGACATGATATAAAAAAAGAAATAACAATTAGAAATAATGTGCTAAAACTTAGGAAATGAAGGGAAAAGATCATTTTATTTTTTATTTTTAATTTTTTTTTTTTAGTTGTAAGTAGACACAATACCTTTATTTTATTTATTTATATGTGGTACTGGGATTGAACCTGGTGCTTCATATATGCTAGGCGAGCGCTCTACTGCTGAGCTACAACTCCTGCCCCACAAAAGTCATTTTACAAATGAAGACTAAGTTGGAAGGAACACAGAGCAAATAAGTATAACAGATAATACCTTAAGAGCAATAGAAGGAGGGCTGGGGCTGTAGCTCAGTGGCAGAGCTCTTGCCTAGCACATGTGAGGCACTGGGTTCGAGCCTTAGCACCACATAAAAACAAATAAGCAAAATAAAGGTATGCTGTTCATCTGCAACTACAAATACAAAAAAAATTTAAGAAAAACAGAGCAATAGAAGGAAATAAGTGGAAATTTTTTTAAAAAAAAAATATTTATTTATTTGCTTTAGCTGTACACAATGCGTTTATTTGTACGTGGTGCTGAGGATCGAACCCGGGCCGCGCACGTGCTAGGCGAGCGCTCTACCGCTGAGCCACAATCCCAGCCCCTGGAAATTTTTAAAAATATTTTTATTTTAGTTGATGGACTTTATTTATTTATACGCAGTGCTGAGAATGGAACCCAGTGCCTCACACATGTGAAGCAAGTGCTCTACCACTGAGCCACAACCCCAGCCCAAGAAGTAGGAAATTTTAACAATAAAAAAGGTTAAAAAAAAAAATTCCACAGAAAGTACAAACATGGAATACCCAATATATGTATATTAATAAGCTTTGCCAAAAGGAAAACCAAAATTCAAATGGAATGAAACAAATGCTGCATTTTTTCATTTTGTTTCATTTTTTGCAATGGTAGGAATTGAACCTAGGGCCTCGAGCAGGCTAGGAAAGCACTCTACTACCAAGATACATCCTCAGTCTTAAAAATCTGTGATTCTAGAATACTTTTGAAATTAAAAATTTGAAACTAAACATTAGAGGGAGGGTACATTGCATACTTGGGAAAATTGACCCAGAACAATAGGTTACTGAACTGTATTCTGGTAAAGTCTTTAAGAAAAGAAAAAAATTCTTTGGACTTCTAGGCAAAAGACCAAATTATTGGTCTTAAAGGAAAATCATTTTGCTGTTAAGAAAAAAATCTGATCTTGCTGGGTGCCATGGCACATGTCTTTAATCCCAGCTACTCCAGAGGCATGAGGCGAAAGATAAGAAGTTTGAGGCCAATGTGAGCAAGTTAGTGAGAACCTGTTTCACAGTAAAAATAAGAAAAGGGCTGTGGATGTAGCTCATTGGTAGAGTGCTTGCCTAGCATGTGTGATGCCCTGGGCTCAATCCCCAGTAAAAACACACACACACATGCGCGCACACACACACACACACACACACACAAAGAAAAAAATCTGATCTCAGTATGTCAGAAAACAATGAAAATAACATTTATTTAAGATATTTAACATTTATTTAAAATCTTAAAGAAGATTTTAAGCTGAAGATTTTATATATAATAAAACTAACCTTCAAGTGTAATGGCTGCAGATTGCTATGAATATGTAAGAAGTCACAGAATTTTATTTCCATTAGCTCTTTCTGAGTAATCTTAAGAATGAGTTTTAGGCAATCAAAATGACTAGAGGTTAAATTACAATTATGATGGAAAGGGGAGAGTACGTAATGACTGTATGTTTTAACAGAGTAAAGTACAACTATCCAAAACTGGAGTGGTAATGGAGAGAGCTTATGAAAAGATCAATAAACTGTTCTATTGCATTTTAGTGATATGAACTGTGATGAAATAAAAATATTAAAAGAGATAGGGTAAGGGATATATATCTATACATACATCTATATAAATTATATATTTTTAAAAAGAAGGAATAAGGAGATACATATGTACACATATGTATTCATGTAAACAAGTTAATGTAAATAACTATTACAACAGTAGAAATTTTATATAAAAAAAGTAATGAAGCCAGGTGTGGTGGCACATGCCTGTAATTCCAGTGACTCAGGAGACTGAGGCAGGAGGATTGTGAGTTAAAACCCAGCCTCACAGCTTAGGGAAGCCCTAAGCAACTCAGCGAGACCCTGTCTCTATTGAAATATAAAATAAAAGGGCTGGGGATGTGGCTCAGTGGTTAAGTGCTCCAGTACCCCCCCGCCCCTGCCCCAAATTACCTGTATTTAAAAAGGCTAGGATATGGGGCACCAAAGGTAGAAGGGAGACATCTTTGAATATGTCTTATTTTATGTATTTAATTTAAAAGCATTCACATTTTATATAATAGTAAAACAAAATTAAATTTGAAAAGAAAGACTCCTACATGTAGAAAATACATAAATATAAAATATATTTCCTCTGTTGGCATAACCATACAGAAAGGAAAATTCTAAGTGATTTTGTTGTGTGTGTGTGTGTGTGTTTTGTGTGTGTGTGTGTGTGTGTGGAGGGTGGTGGAGATGGAACCCAGGGCCTCAACATGTCAGGCAAGTGCTTTACCACTGAACTATATACTCTCAGCCCCTCCAAGTGACTTTTTTAAAAAGTATTTTTTAAGTTGTAGTTAGATACCTTTATTTTATTTATTTATTTTTATGTGGTGCTGAGGATCGAATCCAAGGGCCTCGCATGTGCTAGGTGAGCACTCTACTGCTGAGCCACAGCCACAACCCCAGCCCCCGCTCCATGTGATTTTAAAACAGTAATTTGTGTTTATATCCTTGCAGAAGGAACATACACAAACTTCATGAAAAAGAAATACATAATTTTCAGAACTCTTATTGTATACAGTAGTTTTGATATTGTTATTCTGAGATTGTTGTATGTGACAAAAAAGAAAATGAATACTTACATGATAATTCTGTTATCCCCAGTGAAGTTGAGAACAAGAATTATCAAGGTGGAAAAGGGGGAGATACAGATATGATATAGAAGAGATAAAATAAAAACTGTTTCTTTCATTCAAATTGGATGAATGTTTAAACTCATGATTTGTCTTTCAAAACATAACAAAACAAAAAAGAAAAAAACAACCGTTTTGCTCACTTCTGTCCATGAAAAGACCTAGAAAACAGTGGGCATTCTAGTAATAATAACCAACCTCAGTGTGCCCATGTTATGGTTTTGAAATAGCCTTATGCTTTAGTTAAGACTCTCTTAGGAGAAATGGTTAGTTGTAGCCCGTTGGATGGAAATGAAGAAGGGTGAGCCTTATATTAGATAGCAGGGAAGCCTTCAAAGGTTTCTAAGGTTATATTAAAAGGACCAGCAGTAGCTGGGTGTAGTGGCGCATGCCTATAATTCCAGGGACTCTGGAGGCTGAGGCAGGAGGATTGTAAATTCAAGGCCATCCTTAGCAATGTATTGAGGCCATAAGCAACTTAGTGAGACCTGCTTCAAAATAAAAAATAGAAACTAAGGGCTGGGGATATGATGCTCAGTGGTTAAGTACTCCTGGGTTCCATTCCTAATAACCCCCCCCCCCCCGGAAATAAAAAAAGAAACACAAAAGACAAATGAACTTATCTAACTATACCAATTAGTAAAATTTAGATCACAAGAAACCTCGTAAGTCCAATAATCCTGCTTCTTCTTTCTTTTTGTGGTACTTGGCATTGAACCCAGGGTCTGCTTTACTACTGACCTATACCCCACTTCTTTTTATTTTTTTATTTTGAAATAGGGTCTCACTAAGTTGCTTAGGGTCTTGCTAAGTTGCTGAGTCTCGCCTTGAACTTAGGATCCTCCTGCCTCAGCCTCCCTAGTCAATGGGATTACAAACGTGAGCCATCTCACCAGGCAGCACACTTGCTATTTCTATATATTCATGTTTTGGAATCAGATGGTTCAATAAAGAATTTAAACATAGATGTAACCCAGGATTTGTAGCACACACCTCTAATCCCAGAGGATATGGAGGCTGAGGCAGGAGGATCCTAAGTTCAAGACCAGCCTCTGCAAGTGAGATTATCTCAAAAATTAACAAGGGTTGGGGATATGGCTCAGTGGTAGAGCACCCTTTGGTTCAATCCTTAGTACCAAAACATGAACAAACAAAAAACAAAAATACAGATGTAACTATTTTACTTCTGTGTGTTTTGGGGGATTAAGTCATGGTGTTTTTAGAAATCCTATTTCCTCTTCTAAGCTATATCGATCATGATTTTGGACTACCTGATTTGCAAGTTTTCAAGGTATATCTTACATGGTTAAAAAACCATTAAATATAAAAACAAATTTTTATGAACAAGATAAGACTTTTATATCCTTGTGGAAGTGTAATGGTATTTACTAAAATATTTTTATATAGTATTTATTAATGTATTAAGTATATAATACTTATTAAAATATCTTTAAAAAATTTTTTTTAGTTGTAGGTAGACACAATACCTTTATTTTATTTATGTGGTGCTGAAGATTGAATCCGGGGCCTCACCTGTGAGACGAGAGCTGAGCCATAGCCCCAGTCCCTTATTAAAATATCCTTAAAGATATTCCTTCAAGTTTGTAACTAATACATAACCCATTTGAAAATGGGTACCCTTTAAAATATTCTAAATTAGAAACAAGTAAAATTAATACTTTTTTTTTTTTTTTTTTTTTTGTGGTACTGATGGTGGATCCCAGGGGCACTCTACCACTGAGCTACATCCTAGTCTTTTTATTTCTATTTTGAGACAGAGCTTCATTAAATTTCCCAGGCTAACCTAAAACTTGTGATTCTCTTGCCATAGCCTCCCAAATTGCTGGGTTTATAGGTGTGTGCCACCACTCCTGGCAGGTAAAATTAATACTTTAAAATGTGAGAACTAACTGTATGTGTTGGCATATGGTTATGATCACAAGTACTTGGAAGGCAGAGGCAGGAAGATCACAGGTTTGAGGCCAGCCTGGACAACTTAGTGAGACCCTGTCTCAAAACAAAATAGAAAGGATTGGGGATGTAATTCAGTGGTAGAGTGCTTTCCTAGTATGTGTGATGAAGCCTTGGGTTCAATTCTGAGTACTGGGCATACATGTGCATGTGTGTGTGTGCGCACACTGATTTATTTTATGATATGTATTTGGAAAAATGAATCTGTCTGTTTTTTGAAAAGACTTTAGGTAAAGTTGGCCGAGTGCAACAGATTTATTCAGACAGTGATTTAAAGGTGGAAGTTTGTGGAACATCTTGGACATATAATCCAGCAGCAGTTTCCAAGGTAGCATCCGCAGGATCAGCCATTAGCAATGCATCTGGTGGTACGTTTTACACTGTTTCTTTAAAAGTAGTATGATTTACTTTCTGAGTGTGACTTATTTTGCTTAACATAATGTTCTGTCCATTTTCCTGCAAATGGCACGATGTCATTCTTCTTATCTGGAAGCTAGAGAGGTTAAAGAAAAGAAAGGTGGGGGATCTCATGAAAATTGAAGGGAGATTAGTAGAATAAAGGAAAGGGACTGACTGGGGAGGAGGGAAGGGAAAGGGAAATACTGGGAATGATATTGGGCAGATTATATTATATTGTGTGCATATGTAAATATGTAATAATGAATCCTACCATCATGTACAAATAATAGCATTATATTCATGTACAACTAATAATATTATATAATATGTACCAATAAAAATATGGTAAAACAAAGTAATATGGTTTACATTAGAACCTTGCATTTCCTCAGTTCTCATATGCAGATGATGATGTATGTGTGCTTGGCTTTCTCCCAGATTACATAGGCTCACTTGAATTCTGACCATCTTTTAAAGTTTTACTAAAGGTTTTTTTTTTTTTTTTCTCTTTTGTGATGAGCAAACTTTATTCTGGCTGAGGTACTCTCTGGGAAAGTTCCACAAATATGTGCCTTTTCTTGAGTTTATCAGGGGCTTCTTAACCTGAAATTCAACATTCTACATTGTAGTTAGACTTTTTCTTTCTGTCAAAGAACTATCACTTCTTAGACTGCTCCATTTTTTCCCCTTTATTTCCTATGTTATTGCTTCAACTGGCTTTCTTCCTGGATATTTTTAAATATTAGCCATATTTTTCTCTTTATCATTTAGTAAGAGTTATTAATACATTCCATAATAAGTAGAAAACCATGTTAAAATGTGAACTTGCTGGATATTTGGAGAGACTTGTTTGCAAAGTCTTTTCTTCCTGTATTCCAGCTTTATGTACACAAACTCAGTTCATTTTACAACATGGTACATGTACATTGTTGTCATTTAGGTAAAAAGATTAAACCATAATTGTAAATGGAAAACTATAAAGGGGACCTCCAATTTTATTTTTGTGCTGTTTTCTCCTTTCTCTGCTTTTGTCTTCTTTCCTGTTGTAATTTGCTAGTGTACTTAAAGTTTAAATCAAATAATGTTTGTTTTTATCTTGAGGTTAGGTGGCATCTCAGTAGGCTGACCATGTAAAGTAAAAGAGTGAAGGGTAATTAGTGTCCTACTCATAAATAATATGGACTTCTTGATTTGTCCATTGCCTCAGTTTGTGATTCCTCTATTTTCCAGTAGCTACTTCAAGAGTTAAGGAGTAGAACTTGTTGGTAGTTCCTTTATTAATTGATAATATTTAGAAAAAAACATTATGAAAAGTTTGTACATTTATCCCTGAATTGTTCTTGTTTTTGTCAAAAATTGATATTTAACGAAGTGTGTTGTTAGCATTTAGATATCCTTTTTCAGCTGAAAATTTCTTTGCCCCTAAAGCATATCACAGGATACTACTGAGATCACATTACTTTTGTACCATAATCATTGATATGTTGATTAATTCTAAGGTTTGTAATATTGAGCTTCAAGAAGCACTGCGGTTTGCTTAAAGCCTAAAAGGAAGTTTGTGTCATTGTATCATTAGTATGGGAATCCATACTAGTGTTCATTCATCATATCTTTAGTATGACTTCTAAATCTTGAATTATTGTTAGTATGTAACTCTATTTTTCTATAACTTGAAACACAGGAATTGTAGAAAACTTAGAATGCTTATGGGCATGAATTTAATAGTGGTAATTATATAACTTGCATGGGTAGTTGTCTGTAGCTTGGTACAAGGAATAACATTAATGATATAAATAATAAAATAGAAAAAGATTATAGGAATATGGGTAATAGTTATCTCTTAGTAATTAAGGTTTGAGATCCTCCTATATTAGCAGCTTTATTTGATGCTTTGCAGAAAGACTCTCACAACTCCTGAAGAAATTATTTGAAACTCAAGAATCTGGTGACCTCAATGAAGAATTAGTTAAGGCTGCTGCCAATGGAGATGTTGCTAAAGTGGAAGATTTGCTAAAAAGACCAGATGTGGATGTGAGCATTTTAAAAATTATTTTGAAGGATACACAAAAAATAGCATAGTTGTAATGAATCTTTTTTTTTTTTTTAATATTTATTTATTTGCTTTAGTTGTACACAATGTGTTTTTATTTGTACGTGGTGCTGAGGATCGAACCCGGGCCGCGCACATGCAAGGCGAACGCTCTACCACTGAGCCACAACCCCAGCCCCTTGTAATGAATCTTATATTCAACAATTATTAAGGTTTTTCCATATTAGATAATTAAGATTTTGCTACATGTGTTCTATCTATTCCCCTTTTCTTGTTTTTCTGAGGTATTTTAAAGCAGGCACCAGGCATCATTCTTCAGTGTGCATTTAAAAAAACATTGAGGGGCTGGGGTTGTGGCTCAGCGGCAGAGCGCTCGCCTTGCACGTGTGCGCGGCCCGGGTTCGATCCTCAGCACCACATAAACATAAATGCATTGCATTGTGTACAACTAAAGCAAATAAATAAATATTTAAAAAAACAAAACAAAACAAAACAAAAATTGACATTTTCTTATTTAACACTATAACTTTTTGTATTTTATGACTGACAAAACTTACATACAGGTTTTTAAGTGGTTATTGTTTTTGGAAATGTTAATGAATTTTCTCCATGTACATGTGATTATATGACATCTTTTAAATATCTTTTAGTAAATTTTACAAATAGTTTTTTTTTAAATCTCTTTTTAAAACATTTCATCTAAACTTGTTGTACCTTCTGTAAAAGTTGACTATTTCACAATTTATAATGTAGATGAATTAACGGTCATGTGTTTGCAACTCTTCATAGGTGATGCTATAGTTTTTCCATTCATACAAGCCATATTTTATTTTGCTTATATTTTACAAGCCACATGTATATTTTTTACTCCCTAAGCCCTGTTCCCCATCAACCTTCTGGGCCTGTGTAATGAACCCAAAGGAGTGGAGCTCAAGCCATATTTTAAATAGGCCGTTTTCATTCTAGCATAGTTATTGACTTTGGTTTTGTCATTGATTACATGCTGGCACCAGTATTATGTTCAGTGCCAGCCAAGGTTGTAGTTGGTACGGCAGTTTGAATCATCCTCACTGTGTTACAAGGGCTGTTTTGCCACCTCTTTGTATTTTTGTTTGATTTTAAGTATGCTCGAGTTAGAAGATCAGAGCTATAATTTAGAGGTATTACTTTCTCCTCCAAAACTCTTGGTGACATTTTAGTTTTATCAGATAGGTGTCAATTACAGTAACCCAAACAATAATTTTTTGTATTGGTAATAAGTCACAAATAATTTGTTTTGATGTTGAAAATTCAAAATTTTTTTTAAAGGATAGAGTCAGCCTTCCTTTATATTCTGTCAAGCACATTTACATTTTGTTATACTTAATTTTGTCTTCATTTAATTATTAAAGTTCTTTTAAAAATATTTTAGGGCATGCTTTCATATATATTCTTTATTTGATCAGTATATCTAATTGTTATTTTCTTTTATTTAAATTTGTTTTTTAACTAATAGTAAAAACATAAAAAATTGCACGTATTTATGTTGGGTACCATGTAAAATTTTTATTAATGTATGCATTGTATAATGTTTAAATTAGGATAAGCAGGGCTGGGAATATGTATAAAGCCCTGGGTTTGATTCCCCAGCACCACCAAAAGATATAAATGCCTGTTTTCTCAAAGAAGTTACCATTTCTTTATAAAGGAAACATTCCAGAATCCTTTCTTCTAGTTTGCTGAAATATCCAGTTATGTTATTTTTTCTGTAGTCATGCTATGGTGTAATAGCATATTAGAACTACTCCCATCTGTAATTTAATATCCATTAATCAGCCTTTCCTCACTCCTTTCTCCCCCTTACTCTCCCATCCTCTGGTAAACATCATTCTATTCTCAGCTTCTGTGGTATGAATGAAATCATGTGGTGTGTCTGGTATTTTGATAGGACTTAAATTTAATCTGTAGATTGCTTTGGGTATTGTTAGTTAGCTCTGTACTACAGTGACCAAAATACTTGAGAAAAATAAAGGAGAAAAGATTTATTTTAACTCACAGTTTGAGAGGTTTTAGTCTATGGTTGTCTGACTCCATTGCTTTGGGCCTAAGGCAAAGTAGAAATGGTGGTGAATGAAAGCTGCAGGGGATAGGGAAAAAGTTATGCCTCCAAGGACCCATTCCTTTAGCTATGTCCTATTTCCAATAATCCTATCAAATTATTAATTCAGTGGTGAGGACAGAGCCCTCATGATCCAGTCACTTCCCGAAAGCCTCATCTCTGAACATTGCTGCTTTGGGGACCAAGCCTTCAACACATGAGCTGTTCTGGACACTTCATATTAAACCATAACATGTAGTATGGATATTTTAAGAGTATTGATTCATCCCATCCGTGAATATAAAATGTCTTTCTATACTTTTGTGTTCTCTTCGATTTCTTTCATCAAATTTAACCTCAGTTAAATTTATTCTAAGGTATTTATTTATTCAGTTAGCTACTGGGGATTGAACCTACGGGCGCTTAATCCTCAGCCCTTTTTATGTTTTATTTTGAGACAGGGTCTCGCTAAATTGCTCAGAGCCTCGCTCAGTTGCTGAGGCTGGCTTTGAACTTGGGATTTTCATGCCTCAACCTCCCGAGCTGTTGGGATTGATAACAGGCATGTGTCATTGTACCCTGCCTATTTATTTTTTGTAGCTATTATAAATGGAATTACTTTCATGATTTCTATTTTGGATAATTTACTATTGATGTATAACAATGCTATTGATGTTTGTATGTTCATTTTTGTACCCTGCAGCTTTGGTGAATATATTTATTAGTTCTAATAGTTTTTTGGTGGAGTCTTTGGAGTTTTATATATAAAAGATCATGTCATCTGCAAACAGCTACAGTTTGATTTCTTCTTTTCCAATTTGGAGGCCCTTTACATCTTTCTCTTGTTTGATTGCTTTGGCGATAACTTAAAGTACAATGTTGAATAAAAGTAATGAGGGGCTGGGGTTGTGGCTCAGCGGCAGTGTGCTCGCCTTGCACGTGCGCGGCCCGGGTTCGATCCTTAGCACCACGTAAAACATAAATGCATTGCATTGTGTACAACTAAAGTAAATAAATAAATATTAAAAAAAAAGTAATGAAAGGACTGAAATTTCAGTTAGTGGTAGGCACTTCCCTAGTATGCTCAAGGCCCTGAATTCAATTACCAGCACTGAAGGGACAAAAAAAAAAAAAAAAAAAAAAGTGGCAGAAGTGGGCATCTTTAACTTGTTCCAAATCTTAGAAATCTTTCAGCTTTTCTCCATTCAACATGATGTGAACTGTTGACTTACTATATACAACCTTTGTTATGTTGAGGTATGTTCCTTCTATACCTGATACGTTCAGAGTTTTCATCATGAATATGTTGAATCTTAACAAATGCTTTTTTTGCAACTGTTAAGATGACCATACAGTTTTTGTTCTTCATTTGTTGATGTGGTATGTCAGAATTCTGTATTTTGAACCATCCTTGCATCCCTAAGATGAACTCCACTTGATCATGGTGAATAATCATTTTATTGTGCTGTTGGGTTTAATTTACAGGTATTTTGTTGAAGATTTTTTGCATATATGTTCATCAAAGATATTGGCTTGTAGCTTTCTTTTCTTTTGTTTTCCTTTTCTGGTTTTTATATCAGGGTGAAGTTTTCCTCATAGAATTAAGATGAATTCCTCCTCTTTAATTTTTTGGAATAGTTTAATAATTTAAGAAGAATTGCTATTCTTTGGTAGAATTCAGTGCTGAAACAAATAGTCTGTTTTTGGTTTTTCTTTGTTGGGAGATGTTATTACTGATTCAGTCTTGTTACATGTTACTGGTCTGTTTAGATGTTCTATTTCATCATGACTCAAGCGTGGGTGTATACGTCCAGGAATTTGTCCATTTCTTTTAGGTTATCAAATTTGTGGACATTCAGTTTTTCATGATAACCTGTCAAGATCTTTTGTATTTCTATGGTATTAGTTGTAACGTCTCCTTTTTCATCTCTGACTCTGTTTATTTGAATGTTCTCTTTTTCTTAGAAGTCTTGATAAGTTTATCTAATTTATCTTGCTGAAGAACTACCTCTTGGTTGCCTGGATCTTTTGTATTGTTTAACATGTTTTTTCCTCATGTTTAACATGTTCTGATCCTTTTTATTTCATTTTTTTCTATTCATTTTGGATTTGGTTCTTATTTTTCTGGTTCCTTGAGGTACAGTGATAGGTAGTTTATTTGAATTCTTTCTTCTTCTTTTTAAAAAAAATTTTTAAAAAATATTTATTAGTTTGTTTTAGTTTTGTATACAGTGCCTTTATTTCTATTTGGTGCTGAGGCTCAAACCCAGGCCGTGCTAGGCGAGCATTCTACCGCTGAGCCACAACCCCAGCCCCCTTTCTTCTTTTTGATATAAGTTTTCATTGTTAAAAACATTCCTGGGGGCTGGGATTGTGGCTCAGCGGTAGAGCACTCGCCTAGCATGTGGGCGACCCGGGTTCGATCCTCAGCACCACGTACAAATAAAAAACTCATTGAATAAAACACATTGTGTACAACTAAAAGCAAATAAATAAAAATATTAAAAAAAAAATTCCTGAATAATGCTTTTGCCATATCCCATAAATTTTGATATCATGAGTTTCCATTTTTATTTGTTTTAAGAATTTTAAAATTTGCTTAATTTCTTCCTTGATCCATACGTTGTTCAAGAGTAAATTGTTTAATTTTCACATTTTGTATAGACTTCTTGTTGTTAATTTCTAGTTTTGTTGTGCTGTGGTCGAAAAAAAAAAAAAAAACTCAATATGATTTCACTCTTAAAAATTTGTTGAAATTCTTGTAGATCTATCAAATGATTTGTTCTGGAGAATGTTCCGTGCATTGTTAAGAAGAATGTATATTATTTTGCAGTTGAATGAAATGTTCTTTTGATGTCTGTTGGGTCCATTTACTCTGGGATGCAGTTTTAACTGCTGTTTCTTTATTGATTTTTCTGTCTAGGTGATCTGTCTATTGCTGAAAGTGGGATGTTAAATTCCCCTATTATTATTGTCAGTATTCTGTTTTTTTTTTATTTGGTGGACTATTGGTTTGATCCCAGTGTCTTATGCATTCTAGGCACATCCCTTGCCACTGAGCTACCTCCTCAGCAAACCACCCCCCCCCCCCCTTTGTACCAGTGTTTATCTCCCATTAGGTCTGTTAATATTTGTTCTAGCCAGGCACAGTGGCACACACCTATAATCCCAGCGACTCGGGAAACTGAGGCAGGAGGATCATGAGTTAAAGCTCAGCCTCAGCAACTTATTGAGTTCCTAAACAGTTTATTGAGACCTTGTCTCTAATAAAATATAAAAAGGGCTGGGGATGTGGCTCCGTGGTTAATCGTCCCTGGGTTCAATCCCTGGTACGCCCCCTCAACCGAAAAAAATAAAAGAACTTGCTCTATATAGTTAGATTCTCTTCTGTTGAGTGCATATGTAATTATAATTGTTATTTTCTTTTTTTGAATTGATACCTTAATCATTATATAATGACTTTCCTTGTCTCTTAAAAAAAATGTGTTTTTTAGTTGTAGTTGGACATGATACCTTTATTTTATTTAGTTATTTTTATGTGGTGCTGAGGATCAAACCCAGTGCCTCGCACATTCTAGGCAAGCACTCTACTACTGAGCCACAACCCCAGCCTCTTCCTTATCTCTCTTTATTGCTTTTGATATAGTTTATTTTATCTGATAAAAGTGTGGTTTTCCATCTTTCTTTTGGATCCTGTTTGTGTGGAATATCTTATTTCTTCTGTTCACTTTCAGTCTATGTATGTCTTTAGAGGTAAAGTGAGTTTCTTATAAGCAATATATAGTTGGGCCTTTTTTATCTGTTTAGTCACTCTCTGTCTCATAATTAGAGACTTTAGTCCATTTCCATTATTTTAAAGTAATGTTTTAACAATGTTATTCATACTGAAAAATAGTTCTGTAAGGTTTCTTATGAAAAACAATATCCCTTCCTTTGCACCCTTATTTTCTCATTATTTAGAGGCAACTATTTTGAACTTGTAACAGATAGTTTGTTTGTTTGTTTGTTTTTGGTACCAGGGATTGAACTCAAGAGGCACTTAACCACTGGGCCATATCCCCAGTCATTTTTTTGTATTTTATTAGAGACAGGGTCTCACTGAGTTGCTAAGTGCCTTGGTATTGCTGAGGCTGGCGTTGAACTTGTGATCCTCCTGCCTCAGCCTCCCAAGTGCTGGGATTACAGGCGTGTGCCACCGTGCCTGACTGTAACTGATATTCTTCATATTTACCTCCTTGTCTTCTAATATAATACTCTTTTATTATTTCTTGATTTTCTTTCCTTTTTTTTGCTATGAATTCTCTTTTCTGCTATGAATTCTCTTTTCTGCTATGGAACCTGAGGATTCTGCTTCCTTTTACCACCTCCAGTCTACCCCCGCCACAACCATACACATAACTTTCCAGCTTCTTGATGTGGTTATAATATATTATAATTTTGTATATTCTGTAAATGGTATTTATATTTGAGCTGTGGTGTAAGCTAGAATGTATTTTTCTACACAACCTTTTGTTTTCACTGGAGTTATTAATAGTCCTTTTTAAGAAATCAGGTGTAAAGTTTTTTAAAATATTTATTTATTTACTTTAGTTGTACACAATGCAATGCATTTATGTTTACGTGGTGCTGAGGATCGAACCCGGCCCGCACACGTGCGAGGCGAGCGCTCTGCCGCTGAGCCACAACCCCAGCCCCATCAGGTGTAAATTTTAATGCAATGAAATCAAGTGAGTTTTGACAAATGCATGCACTCTCTTAATCCATACCTGTATTAAGATGGAGAACATTTCCTTTATTTTAAAGGTTAACTGTAGTCTGTTCCAGTCTCTGTTAACCCCCATACATAATTTTAAAAGTTTTTCATTTGTTATCTATATTTGTATGATTAATTTCTCCCCAGATTTCTTTCTAACTGTTCAATCTCTTATGACATCAGGTATATCAGATATATATTTATTTCATATTCTGAGAGAAATTTCTTTTAGTGCCTTCTCAAATTCTCTACCTGTACAGGTTGCCTTCTTTACGTAATGCCTGATAGCTTCCCTTCCCCTCTTGTATTATGTTTTGTTTTCTGTGTTCCTTGTCTTTCCATGTTTATTCTCTCTCTTCTAAGGTAAGTTTTAAGTAGCTTTTGAGAAAGAATATATGGGAAATACATCTTTTTTTTTTCCAACCTCACAGTTATGTTTTGTATGGGGATAGAATTCTGAGTTAGAGATGATTTTCCTTCAGCATAATTTCAGAATTGCTGTTGAGAAAAATGAAGCCATCCTAATTCCTAAGTTTTTTAAAATCTGTTAGTTTTAAATTTCAAGGCTTTCTCCCTCTTGGTTCTCTTCATATTCTCATTTATGCTATCATGTTGGTATTTAAAGTGTGCATTAGCCGGGCGCGGTGGCGCACGCCTGTAATCCCAGCACTTTGGGAGGCTGAGGCAGGAGGATCGCGAGTTCAAAGCCAGCCTCAGCAATGGCGAGGCACTTAGCAACTCAGTGAGACCCCTGTCTCTAAATAAAATACAAAAAAGGTCTGGGGATATGACCCAGTGGTCGAGTGCCCCTGAGTTCAATCCGCGGTACCACAAAAAAAATAAAAAAAAAAAAAATAAAGTGTGCATTATACTTTTTTGTCCCTGCTAAGTTTTTAATCTCTTCTAAGTTATTTTCTATTTGTTTTGGGCTCAGTTTTTCATGTCAGAGCCCATCCTTGGATGTCTGGGGATCCTTGGTTGTCCCTTCTTCTCGGAGAGTGGGCATGTAAAGGCTTATTTGAAAGTTTCTACATTTGTGAATAGGTTTGTCAACCCTTGACTTTACTGTGGGGTCAGTGGTTGGACATTGCTCTGGGCTACTCCTGGTATTAGTCGTTAGGGCTTTTCTCTAGAGCTGATCCGAGTCCCCAGAGAATTGCCTTCATTCTCTGGCACAGAGGGCCTAGACCTAGCTTTCAGCCTTATGAACACTGATTAAGAGAAGTGAGCCTGGTTTCTCTGCTTTCAGTTTGTAAATACTTATATAAAACTTATAGAGTTTTAGCACCCCCATCTAAAGGACTCTGCATTAAGATGATTGGGTGCATGGAGGTTTGGGGATCTCCAAATACCATCTTTTAGGGGTTTATTCTTTATAGCTATTTAGTATGGAGCAAGAAACCTTTTTTCTTGTCACTAAACCTATAGGTAGATAATGCTGTATTCTAGGGCTGGGTCTGGAGTACGGCTGTTGCACATCAGACTTATATCCAGTGTACCTCCTGTGAACCCTCTGGTGTGCTTGTATTTGTAGGTTTTCATTTTGAATGGAGGGCCTTGTGGTGTTTTTTTTTTTTTTTTTTTTTTTTTTTTTTTTTTTTTTTTGTTGGTGCTAGGGATTGAACCCAGGGCCTTGTGCATGCAAGACAAGCACTCTACTGACTGAGCTATATCCCCAGTCTGGGTCTTGTGTTTTTTATGCTTGGCTTTCTCTTCCCTATAAAGTCAATTATTGTTCCTCTTTCTGTTTTCTTTGTTAAGTGTTTTTTTCTCCCTGATGTTAAATCTGCCTTTCCCTTTGTCTTTATGGACTTAGACATTTTAAATTATTAACTCCCATTTTAGTGTGGTCTCAGGAGAGATAGGATATAAATGTGTGGCCAGGCTACCATCCTTAACTATCTTCTGTGGTCAGATGGATGGGAATGAAAGAGGTAGAATAAGGAATTGCACTTGGCCTTGGGTATGTCCATGGATAAGTTTTGCATGTACATAGCATCTGAAGTGAAAGACAGGTTGGAAATTACTGCTTTATAATACAATAGTTATGTATAATCACCTTGCCAACTTATTTATGTTTGCCTACAATGTTATGTGGTATATTTGTTGAATTGAATTTATTTATACTGTAGTGGCTAGTAACTTTTCTAAAAGTTTTTTATTCACCTTGCTGATTTCATTTAACCATGGTCTGAGATTTAATAATACGAAAAGAAATGTACTCTTTGTACAAATCTAACTAAAATTTTCTCCCTCTTACCTCTTTTATTTATTTCTTCTTTATAGTCTGACTAAACAATTCTTTCATAAGCTCTTAGATTAATGAAACTTTAATTTAAAAAAATGCTTGCCCTCCTTCTCTAAATTAAAGTGTTTCTGTGGGGCTGGGGATGTGACTCAGTGGTAGAGCATTTGCCTGACATACATGAGGCCCTGGGTTCAACTCCCCAACACCACACACAAAGAAAAGAAAAAAGAGTTTATGGTGATTTCTTATGATATATGGAACATCAACTTATTCTCATGGAATCATACAGTATACAAGATTTAAACCTATACTATATGAATATATTGGGTCTTTCTGGTTTGTGACACTTGTTCATTTTTTTTTTTTTTTTTTAAGGTAAATGGGCAATGTGCTGGCCATACAGCTATGCAAGCAGCTAGTCAAAATGGACATGTTGATATTTTGAAGTTACTTCTGAAGCAAAATGTGGATGTAGAAGCAGAGGTAATTAAGCTTGAAAAAAATTGTCTTAGAAATAATTCTATATGAGATGGATTTTCATTCTCAAAATTTAATACTTGCCTAATATTTTTCTGATTGAAAATGAAATTTTGACAAAAGCTAGCTTAAAGTATTTTTTGGTTTTCTAATATTTTAGGCATAGTTCTGGGTGAAAATAGGATCTGCATGGGGCTGGGGTTGTGGCTCAGCGGCAGAGCGCTCGCCTTGCACGTGTGTGGCCCGGGTTCGATCCTCAGCACCACGTAAACATAAATGCATTGCATTGTGTACAACTAAAATAAAGAAAGAAATATTTAAAAAAAAATAGGATCTGCATTTCCTGGTAATGTGGTAGAACCATTGTGCTGTTGGGAGCTCAGCTGGGTTCATCTAAGAATCATGGTAGGAATGTTGAGGGAAGGGGAACACAGACTTTCTTGAGTCCAGGTCTTTCCTGATCTCTGTGATACTCAGAGATAGTTCTTTATTTTTTGTCATAACTGAATTTGTGTTTGTGTAGATTTATTGTTTCTTGACCTTAATGTGGATCTTTGAAATTTACAGTGCATGCTTATCACTGTACATATATACATAGATTTAACTTAGAGTATATCCTTTTATTTTTTGGTATCAGGGATTAAATTCAGGGGCATTTGACCACTGAGCCACATCTCCAGCTCCATTTTGTATTTTATTTAGAGACAGGGTCTCACTGAGTTGTTTAGCACCTCACTTTTGCTGAGGCTGGGTTTGAACTCGTGGTCCTCCTCTCTCAGCCTCCTGAGCCACTGGGATTACAGGCGTGCACCACCATGCCCGGCGAGTATATTCTTATAAAAGGGAAATAAATATATCTTATTATCATTGGAATTTCAGTTGGGAATCTGTATGTATGTATGTATTGGATAAAGGGTAGCTTGCTTTGTTAATTATAACCTCATATTAAATATATGCTAGGATTATATTTATTTCAGTGTCATGTAAAATTATGTAGAGTACGTCAGAATCTAGCAAATTTAGCTTAGGCAGGATATTACAGTTCTGTCCAACTCCCAATCTGGTGGACCCACCTATTTTTATGAATTAAAAAACCTTAAGACACACATTTGAAAAGACACATATTTCTAGTCATATTTCTTTTGCTTGTTTTTCTTCTTCTCTAATTGTATGTATTTTGAGTTGTTGGACAACTCAAAAAGATCCTATGGTGTTTCAGAGGTTTCAATTCATCTTGCTTGAAATTATCTGTTACCCAGAAAGACCTTGAATTTTAAATTGGCACATTAGAAATGAACTACATGCTAGTTTTATTACTGTGGTTTTTTTATGAATAAGATATACAAGTTAATTTTTCTTTTGCAGTAGTTTTTTTTAGTTGCATATTTCTTAGATGTGAATTTAGGAATTTATTACCTAAATGTATCTTCTAAGGGTTTCTTTTGATAGCACAGTAAAGGCTTATGTTAATTTTAGCATTTTGTAAGTAGAAGGCAATTACATTTTTTGTTGTTGTTTTAGTTTGATTTGGGAAAATAAATTGAAGTTTACTGACTGGGTGAGAACTACTGTTTTTTTTCTCATTTTTAAAAATTTAATGACTCCAGAAGCTGCAGTAACAAAAACGACTAAAATACCAAAGCCCTTTTGATTATAGACAGTAAAGCAAGAAGCTAACAAAATTACATTCCTTTTTGTCTTATTTTTTAAAAAAGTATGTTTTCTGATTCAGAAGCTAATCACTAAAACTGGCAAGACACTGACTACCCATTGATTTATAAATCTAGAGGTTTCTGTTCACATGAGAGCCTTTGCAGAATGGCGTGCACCTATAGAGTTGGGAATGAAATTGGCATTGTTTTTCAAGAGTAGATTTTCTTTCCCTTTTTTTCCCCCCTGCGTAATTGAATTCATATATAGAACAAATGGTTAGTTAATGCTGTGAACTTGTAAGATTGGTGTTGGAGTGAGGATCAGTAGGCCAGATGTTTGTAAATATCTTTCAGTTTATCAACCATGCTAACTAGAACAGTGAATTTGTGGGGATTTGTACCATACACCTCATTTATATTCCCATTTTGTACATTTTCTGCTTTAAAAACCATTTGTAGACAGATGTAATTTGTAGAAGTAGAGTGAAAAAGGGATATTTACATGTTAGGTTAAGTTTAATGACACTTTCCTAATTCAAAAAGGAAAAACTACATTTCAAAATTGAATTAAAATGTAAATACAACTCATGGCCCAAGATTAGAACAAAGGTTCATTAAAGTCTCATTTTTTTCTAGGATATAGAATTAACATAATCTATTAAATAGCAGTATAGTTTGTTTTAAATAATAGTTCTCACTCAGGGGAATTTTTTTCCTACAGGAGAACTTTTGGAAATGTCTAGAGACATGTTTGATTATTACACTGGGTGGGGGTAGGGGATTTACTACTGACATCTATTGGTTGCAAGGTAAGGATGATACTAAATATCCTACAGTGTGCAGGGTAGCTCTCACAACAAAGAATTACCTGGCCTGATACCTGGCCTAATATGTTGATAGATCACAAGTTAAGAAAATAGCTAATTTTGCAAGTGCACTTAAATTTGTGATTCATTTGCCAAGTTTAAAAACATCATTTGTTGGACGGGGGTTGTGGCTCAGCGGCAGAGCGCTCGCCTCACACGTGCGTGGCCTGGGTTCGATCCTCAGCACCACGTAAACATAAAATGCATTGTGTTGTGTACAACTAAAGTAAATAAATAAATATTTAAAAAAACATAATTTGTTTTTATTAATCTTTTTATTATTGGAAATTTTAAGCACTTGGCAAAATAGAATAGCACAATGAATCCTGTGTACCCATTACTCTACTTTAATTATTATTATTATTTTTAAAATCTTACTCTGTTTTTTTTTTGTCAATGGATCTTCATTTTATTTATTTATATGCAGTGCCTCACACATGCTAGGCAAGTGCTCTAACACTGAGCCACAACCCCAGCCCCCACTTTAGTTGTTATTAATGATGTTTTGTTTTATCTGTATCCTTTAGTTTCTGTTTCCTGCACTGAATTATTTAGAAACGGATCCAAATATTATTATTTCAACAGTAAATATTTAAGTATGTATGGAGTCTTTTGTAAACATTAGCATACCTGGGCTGGGGTTGTGGCTCAGCGGCAGAGCGCTCGCCTTGCATGTGCGCAGCCTGGGTTCGATCCTCAGCACCACATAAACATAGATGCATTGCATTGTGTACAACTAAAGTAAATAAATAAATATTTTAAAAAACATTAGCATACCTTTCATCACACCTAAAAATGATAATTAATGTTGATTTTTTTTGTGTGGGGGGGTACTGGGGATTGAACTCAGGGGTACTCTACCACTGGGCCACATCCCCAGCCCTGTTTTTGTATTTTATTAGAGACAGGGTCTCACTGAGTTGCTAAGTGCCTTGCCATTGCTGAGGCTGGCTTTGAACTCATGATCCTCCTGCCTCAGCCTCCCAAGTGCTGGGATTATAGACGTGCGCTGCCGCGCCCCACAATGTTGATTTTTAAAAGTACAATTTTATTAAATTTTTTTGGAGTACAGTTTTATAACTGTAAAACTGAGAAGGAAAAGACAAATGGCCTTTCATCTCTGGTTATCTCATTCTGTAACCTTCTATTTTTTTCATCCGCTTTAGGAAGTAAGCTCAATGTGGTATAGATTGGGGTCTATAAACTATACCAATAGGCATAATCCAAAAATACATTGTAGGGGCTGGGGTTGTGGCTTAGCGGTGGAGAGCTCGCCTAGCACGTGTGCAGCTCGGGTTCGATCCTCAGCACCCGTAAAAATGAAAAGCATTGTGTAGAACTAAAATAAATATTTTAAAAAATACATTGTAAATTTATTATTATTTTTAAATTTTTTTTAAGTTGTAGTTGGACACAATACCTTTATTTATTTTTATGTGGTACTGAGGATTGAACCCAGTGCCTCGCACATGCTAGGCAAGCATTCTGCCGCTGAGCCACAACCCCAGCCCCTATTGTAAATTTATTAAAAAAATTTTTTTTTTAGTTGTAGATGGTATTATAATACCTAAAAAAAATTTTTTTTTAGTTGTAGATAGGTATTATAATACCTACCTACCTTTCTTTATTTCTTTCCTTCTTTATTTTTTATGTGGTGCTGAGGATTGAACCCAGTGCCTCACACATGCTAGGCAAGTGCTTTACCACTGAGCCCCTAAAATTGTATTTTTTGAAAAACAGCACAACCATTCACTAATATATTGTCTATGTCTGCTTTTCTGCAGCTGCAGAGTTAAGTAGCTTTTTAGTTTTGATAAGAGACTACATGGCTTACAAAACCTAAACATTCATACTTTCCAACCCTTTACAGAAAAGTTTGCTAGCCCCCTTATTTAGATGATTGTTGCAGATTTTCAGATGATTTAAGCTGTTATCAAACTAAATTATATGGAATATATAGGATTACATTTTTTTCCTATTTCTTTTTCTTAGGGAAAACTCAGACCTATTTTGGAAAGTTGATTTGTCTCCAGGTATGACCTACTGAGTACAGTAGGATTATATTCTGTGTCCTCCTTAATGTATAGGTAAAGGCATCAAGGACTGTGAGAGCTTAGGTATGTTGATAATAGGTGAGCTAATTTTGGATTTGCCAGGATTCAGTTTTTTTTTTTTTTTTAAGGTAAAGGTGTGGAGGTTTGGATGGATGACCACTTTAAAAACGTGACTGATGTTTTCACATGGTACAAAAATATACTTAAGTTATCAGGAAATGTGGAGTGATTTTTATCATTTAGGGTTAATGAAAACTGCTTTGAATGCAGAGGATTGGTAGTAGGGAATAATAATAGACTTTGTCATATAACTCAAATTTTAATTGTGTTTTTGCTGCTAGAAAGGTACTGGGCAACAAGTTAATTGGTAAAAGATTGAGTTTCCTCATTTGTGATAAGAGTTGCAATGTGGATTAAGAGAAATAATTATGATACCATTATGTTGTACAACACCGTAGGAATTTAAGGTGTTAGCATTACCTGTGTTTGACTGTTCTTAGTAAACTTTTTTTTTCAACTGTTGGAAGTAGTGCAGTTTTTCAAGAAACAGATGCTTCTGTTTGATTTTTCTTATCTTATTAATGAAAACAAAATGGTGAAAACAATTTTTTTAACTGTAAAATTGAGAAGGAAAGGGCAGTTGGGGCTTCAAGATTGTCCAGTTTTAATTTTTTTTTTTTTTAAACACAAATCAGGATTCAAAATAATAACCAGTGAAATGACTTTAGATGTACATAGTTTCCAGGGATACATTTTCATTCAAGTTGCTATTAGAGACCTCCCAGAACTTAAAGAAAGCCAATGCTGTTAAAAACCTAGAATGTCAAAAGATGAGGGGAGAAGGGAAGTGTATTGTAAGGAGAGAGAGACACGGAGGTAGATCAAATGGTGGGAAAGGAAATAAGAGAATTCCTCTTGGGAACTAATTCGCTTCAGTGAGACCTGCATTAATCTCTTCATGAGGGTGGCACCCCTGTGACTGAATCACCTTCCACTAAGGCCCCCATCTCTTAAAGCTCTATTACTTGCCAATACTGTAACATCGGTTGGGCACGGTAGCTCACGCCTGTAATCCCAGCACTTGGGAGGCTGAGGCAGGAGGATCGCAAGTTCAAAGCCAACCTCAGCAACAGCGAGGCACTTAACAACTCACTCAGACCCTGTCTCTAGTAAAATACAAAAAAGGGCTGGGTATGTGGCCTAGTGGTCGAGTACCCCTGAGTTCAATCCCCGGTACCAAAAAGAAAAAGGGCTCGGGGTTGTGGCTCAGTGGTAGAATGATCGCCTAGCATGTGCGAGGCTCTGAGTTTGATCCTCAGCACCACATAAAGATAAATAAAGTTATTGTGTCCATCTACAACTAAAAAGTATTCAAAAAAATACTGTAACATCAGGGAGCAAGCTTTCAGCACATGAACCTTTAGGGGACAAATCATATGCAAACCACAGTAGTCTCAGTAGATTGAAAAAGATAAACATCATGCAAAGTATCTTTTCTGACCATAATGGGATAAAGTTAGAAATCAGTAATAGTAGGAAATGTAATTAAACCTAGTCAGAGGTTTTTTTTTTTAAGTAGTAGAGAGACTTAAAAAAGAGTTTTAAACATCAGATTGGTGTTTTACAGAGGATTTTGCCTAGGATATGAAAAATAGTTTGGGGTAAGAATGCAGTGGAGGCAAGGTAAGATTAGTTCAGTTACAGAGTGAAGGTCTGAATTTGTGGTAGAGTTGGAGAAGAAAATAGTTTGAGCATCATTTGAAGAATAAAAGCTACAGACTGTGGTGAATGAATATAGACACGCAGAAGTAGATGCATATGATTTATGGATATTGATTTTGTTGACCATATGTGGTTCTGTCAGCCAAGGTAGTGAGCACTGGTACAAGAGTAGATTTTTGAGGGTTGAGAAGAGAGAGAAGGGAGCAGGAGAGTAGAAATCAGTTTTATGTTTAATTTGTGGCCCTTTTACAAACTCTTGGATATAACCTTGTGGAGGTCAGTTTTGCCCTTGTTCTATGTAATTCTCATTTGGTATCACTTTTAATGGATTCAGAAGAAAGCAACAAGCCTTATAAGTTAAGACCGTGGTACAACTTTGGTTTTCTAATATAGAAGAGAAACATGAAAATAAATTTAATTGGAGTATCCCTAGTATATATATGCATATTCAATAATCTTTAAAGTTTTTACTGTATTTCTTTTTGACATACATATATATCAAGGTTTTAAATTTTTTAGTGTTTGATTTTACATGAATAAACTGTTGATGGGAATTGCATAAAAAGTATTTCAGTAGTGGCTTTCTAACAACCATAAATATATGGTGGCTTCATAACTAGTTGCTATTTTCAGTTTGTCAGTGTTAGTGGATTGATATTCCTTTTTGTTTATTTGTTTTGTTTCACACTGTTGGGAATTGAACCAAGGGCCTCACACATGCTAGCCAAGTGTTCTACCATGAGTTACATTCACAGTCCTTATTTTTATTTTGAGCCAGGGTCTAAGTTGCTCAGGCTGGTTTGAAACTTGTGGATCCTCCTGCTTTAGTATCCTGCGTAGCTGCGATTCTAATATTGTTCCACCTTGCTGGGCTATATGTGATGTTCCTGTTTTTAATGAAAGGGTAACCATATAATAAGCTTTAAAAATTTTTAAAAATCTTTTATTTATTTAATAATAGTAGTATGCATTATAATTCATAATAAACATATAAAGCATCTTTTTACAAAACACTGTTTGTATACAATGTATATTCATACCATTCAAATCTTTTAATCATGCATTTAGGATAATGACATCCATCTTATTCAACCACCTTTTCTTTTTTCCCCTCCATCCCCCCTTGCTTCCTTCCTTCCCCTCCCTCCCCTTTGACCTTTCTAGCGTTCCTCTAATCCTCCTATGGACCCCGACCCAACACCACTGTGAATCAGCCTCCTTATATCAGAGAAAACATTCGATATTTAGATTTTTGAGATTGACTTACTTCACTTAGCATTATATTCTCCAACTTCATCCATTTACCTGTGAATGCCATTATTTTCTTTTCTTTTTTTTTTTTTTTTTTTTTTTTTGTGGTACAGGGATTGAACTCAGGGGCACTCGACCACTGGGCCACATCCCCAGCCCTTTTTTGTATTTTATTTAGAGACAGGGTCTCACTGAGTTGCTAAGTGCCTCGCCATTGCTGAGGCTGGCTTTGAACTCGCGATCCTCCTGCCTCAGCCTCCCAAAGTGCTGGGATTACAGGCGTGCGTCACCGCGCCCGGCTATTTTATTTTCTTTTATTTCTGAGTAAAATTCCATTGTGTATATGTACCACATTTTCTTTATCCATTCATCAACTGAGGGACATCTAGGTTGGTTCCACAATCTAGCTATTGTGAATTGTGCTGCTATAAACATTGAAGTGGCTGTGTCACTGTAATATGCTGTTTTTAAGTCCTTTGGGAATAGACCCAGGAGTGGGATGGCTGGGTCATAGGGTGGTTCCATTCCCAGTTTTCCAAGAAATCTCCATACTGCCTTCCATAACGGTTGCACCATTTTGCAGTCCCACCAGCAATGTATGAGTGTGCCTTTTTCCCCACATCCTCTCCAACATTTATTGTTGTTTGTGTTCTTATTGGCTGCCATTCTGACTGGAGTGAAATGAAATCTTAGAGTAGTTTTTATTTGCATTTCTCTAATTGCCAGTGATGTTGAGCATTTTTTCATGTATTTGTTGATTAATTGTGTATCTTCTTCTGAGAAGTGTCTTTTTAATTCCTTAGCCCATTTGTTGATTGGGTTATTTGTTTTTTGGGGATTTTTTTAGTTGTAGTTGGGCACAATACCTTTATTTTATTTATTTATTTTTATATGGTGCTGAGGATCGAACCCAGCACCTGGCACATGCTAGGTGAGTGCTTTACCACTGAGCCACAACCCCAGCCCCAGTAAGCTTAAAAAATTTTTTTTTTTTTTTTTTTTTTTTGGTACCAGGGATTGAACTCAGGGGCACTCGACCACTGGGCCACATCCCCAGCCCTTTTTTGTATTTTATTGAGAGACAGGGTCTCACCGAGTTGCTAAGTGCCTCGCCATTGCTGAGGCTGGCTTTGAACTCGCGATCCTCCTGCCTCAGCCTCCCAAAGTGCTGGGATTACAGGCGTGTGCCACCGTGCCCGGCTCTTAAAATTTTTAACAGGAAAAAATCCAGACTAGAGGTTGGAAAGATCTTAACTCTAAGAATCAGAGATATTGAAATGTGTAACTAGAGAAGGTGGTGTGGTGTGTGTGTGTGCACGCGTGTGCGTGCGCGTGCGTGCACGAGTGCAAGCACAAGCACATGTACTTATTTTTCTGGGATAATGTTAGATTTTTTTCTGAGATAATGCTGCTTAGGAAACACAAGAGTTGAATCTTAAATCTCATGTGGTTGTTCCTTTCTTCTTGATTTATAGTCAATAGAAACTCCTAAATTAATTCAGGTCAAAATACTAGTAAGGTAGAAATTTCCAGAGTCAAAGTTTTGCCTTTTCAAGAATGGTTGTCCAACTGTTATACATTCCTACACAAGTGATTTTGCCTTTAATATGTGTTTGAGAGAATGAAGATAAAAAACTTTGGGGGCTGGGATTTTGGCTTAGTAGTAGAGCGCTTGCCTAGCACATGTGCGGCCGGGTTTGATCCTCAGCACCACGTAAAAATTAATAAAAGGCATTGTGTGCAACTAAAATAAATAAATATTTTTTAAAAAACACTTTGGAATTAGTAACTGTTTTGAATGATCTGTTTGTTTTAATGTATTTAATTGTAACAGTTTTTATCTGTGTTTATCTTTGAAAAGTATTTCAGATGATCTTGGGTGACATGGATTTCCAAACCCTTTGCAAAAACTAGGGAGTCCTTCAGGGAGTGGCTGCATGGGTTGGGAATCATGGTTCTGGAGGAAGTTTTAGAGCATGCCTGCTTGTGGGCATCAAATTTTGGGGTGTAGTATTGACATAAAGACATTACTTTTATAAAAACCTTCCCTATCTCTCTCTCTCTCTCTCTCTCTCTCTCTCTCTCTCTCTCTCTCTCTCTCTCTCTCTCAGAAGGTAATGAGACTTCTTTTTGGCAGAACTAGATAGATATATTACCTTCATGGTATATTTCAGACTTTTTTTCCCTTTAAAAGGTAGTTTCTTTTTTTACACCCCACCCCCCAGCCAAAAAAACTCCTACCCAATTGGAACTTTCCTGCCCTCTCATCTCTTCAGAAATTATGCCTATTATAAAAGATACAGCAAATGTATTTGATTTCTCTGAAAGAGTTTTGCCATTTTGGATATGGAATTTGCTGCTTCGTGTTTCATTTTTATCTTTTAAAGGTGTTAAATGTTAAACTTTTTTTCTGTCTTCAAATATACAAGAGTGTATGGTCACTACTTAGAGGTAACCAATAATCACTGTTAGTATGTTGATGTATTTATTCCCTTAAAACTAATTGAGATCACATTGTTTGACATCCTTTTTAAAAATGACTCAACTAATTTAGTGTAATTTTTATGTCATTAGAAAGTCTTTATAAAATTTTTAAAATGCAAAAAAATTATGTAGTTTATCAATTTCCTAATGATTTAGTATCATGGCCAGTCTCATGGCTGATAAATTAGAAGTAGTGAAGGATTGGTGTTTAATTACTGCTCCAGTGTTATATATGATATATTGATTTATGTTTATTATTCATCTTTGGAGATAATCACTGTTAAAGCCAGTTTCTAATTATTTTGTTGACTCCACTCATATTATTTCATTTTCCCAAATTAATCTGGTTCTTGGTATGTTACTAAGCTTCAAGGTTTGTCTCTCTTTGTTAAATATCCACTAATTCAAATTTGAACATTAACATTTAGGATAAAGATGGAGATAGAGCAGTTCACCATGCAGCTTTTGGAGACGAAGGTGCTGTTATAGAAGTACTACACCGGGGTAGTGCTGATTTGAATGCTCGCAACAAGCGTCGACAGACGCCACTTCATATTGCTGTCAATAAAGGTCATCTTCAAGTTGTGAAGACTTTATTGGACTTTGGTTGTCATCCTAGTCTCCAGGTAAGACTTTTAAAGAAATAATATTTCCAGGTATTGCCAGCATCCTATTATAAGAAGCACTCCTTTATTCCCTTTCTTTTTTGTGTGTGCAGCCAGTCATGGTAAAAGGATACCAGAGACAGCCAGGTGCTGTGGTGCATGCCTGTAATCCCAGCACTTGGGAGGCTGAGGCAGGAGGATCGCGAGTTCAAAGCCAGCCTCAGCAATGGCGAGGCACTTAGCAACTCAGTGAGACCCTGTCTCTAATAAAATACGAAAAAGGGCTGGGAATGTGACCCAGTGGTCGAGTGCCCCTGAGTTCAATCCCTAGTACCAAAAAAAAAAAAAGGATACCAGAGGCCTAGATTGTCATAAAATTGGCAGCCATTCCTTCTTACAAAAACCTTTTTAAAGAAGATGCCAATAGATTGGGTTTAGGTTGAGGGGTGCAGGTGAGAACTTATTGAAAAAATATCAACTAGAGACATTGATTTAACTTTATTGATCACAACAGTGAATTTCAGCAGCGTAAAATAAGCTATATTTTGCAATAGTTACTTCATAAATTTAAATAATCTTCATTGTAACTTATCTTAGCGTTTTGGTCTAGGTATTAGTCTAGTCTTGCGAGATTTTCTGATTTGGAAAATATACAGTGTTTCAAGGTTGATGGACAGTAGGACCTGATTTTTTTTTTTTTTTTTTTTTTTTTTTTTTTTGGTGGTGGTGGTGGAGTGCTAGGTTTGAAGCAAAAAAAACCTTAGAAATAATTCTTTCCAGTCACAGTTTAGCATCTAGATGAACTAAACCACATATATAAGGGAAATATACTCTGTCTTCATGAACTACTTAGTTTGGTTGTTAAAATAATCCATTTTGTGCATGTCTGTCAGATTAAAATTTGGTATGAATGCTTAATAATTTAATAACAGAATAAAATAGCACATGATGATAATTTGCCAACTTCTAGGTTCATTTTTCGATTGTTTTCTGTTATATCTTTAAAAGCACAGGCTTGAAAATAGCGTATCATTTTCCAATAAAGAATGGTATTTGAAGCCGGGCACGGTGGCGCACGCCTGTAATCCCAGCACTTTGGGAGGCTGAGGCAGGAGGATCGCGAGTTCAAAGCCAGCCTCAGCAATGGCGAGGCACTTAGCAACTCGGTGAGACCCTGTCTCTAATAAAAACACAAAAAAGGGCTGGGGATGTGGCCCAGTGGTCGAGTGCCCTTGAGTTCAATCCCCGGTACCACAAAAAAAAAAAAAAAAAAAAAAAAAAAAAAAAAAAGAATGGTATTTGAAACACTTTTTGAATATGTACAAAATACTTTGTTTAAATTGGAAACTCATTGATTAAAACAAAAAGGGGAGAATCATTGAGATCTTAATCTGTTTGTAATTTTGATACTTCACAACATCCAGAAAATTGATAGGTCTCAGAGAGATAATAAAGAACAGGAGTTGTGGGAGTGAGAAATGCAAACATTTTGGAACTGATAGGTTCTACGATGTAGGCTTAGTGGGTGATAGGACTGGAAGATGGAGAAGGAACTGAGGTGTTGTGTTAATCTGTTAAAGAAGAGGGAATTTATGTCTATTGAACATTTTTGTAAGAAATTGGAGGCAGGGTTATGTATTGAGAGTGTGAGTTGGGGTTAAAGTAGAGAATTAAGAATAGTACTAAAGGTTTGGAATAGCTGTTGTGGGGATCAGAAGGCAGAACAGACCAGGGACCTGTAGAAGGATATTTAATCATGTAAAGAGCTCATGTCAAGTTGAATACTGAAAATTTTCAGTGTCAGTAGATACAGGAGGATAGATGGGAGATGGTTGGCTTGAACTTGTGTTAGGAATTCCTTATGCAGGTGGATGAATATATTTCCTTTATTGATAGACTTTTTCTGTAAAGACCCAGACAGTATTATAGATTGCCATATCTTGTTCTACTATACAGGTCTATCGTTGTAGAATGAGGTAACCAATTCTAGTAAAAACTTAATTTACTGTTAAATTTTCCTTTATACTCGCGTCTGCTTTGACCTAAGCAGTCACTTCCCTGCCCTTTGAAAATACTTTGCTTAATGTTTCTCACGTATCGCTTCATAATATAAATGTTTGGCTCTCACCCCAAGAGATTTAGTTGGTCTGGATAGCAGCCTGGGCCTCAGGAGTTTTAAGAACTCCCAGCAGATTCTAATGTGCAGCGGAAAACACTGACTTCAAACTCATTGTTATGGGGCCTGAAAGCGGTGTAGGTTCAGTATAGAATTTTTTGGGTACAGCAGTGAATGGTGTGACTTTATTTTAATGTATCTGTTTCTTACTTACATTTGCATGTTTAATATAGAGGATGATCACTTATTAATAGTTGTTGGATATGACCTCTGTTTCTTTTTCTTTAATAGTTTTATATGTTACTATTAGGTATAATGATTAATTGAAGGAGAACTAATGAAAGTCTTTTTAAACTTAAAAAAAAAAAAAAAAAAGGATTCTGAAGGTGATACCCCTCTTCATGATGCCATAAGTAAGAAACGTGATGATATCCTGGCAGTTCTTTTGGAAGCTGGAGCAGATGTTACCATCACAAACAATAATGGATTTAATGCTCTACATCATGCTGCACTAAGAGGAAATCCCAGGTAAAAATGGCACCTTTTACTATTTTAGGTGCCACACAGAAATATTTCCCTATGCTTGGTTTTCTTTTCCTGAGACTGATAAGGAAATAGTTTCTGCTAATTTAAGTATTTTATGTCATTTTAAAGTTCTGTATAGAGTATGCTATCATTTAATAGATGAGTTTTATATGATTTATTTGGTTGTTAAAACTAATACAAATATCATGAAGTGATTAAATATATATTAAATGTAGATATAAAATATCAGTAATACTGGCTTATATCTGAAAGTTTAAAATGCATTTCATTTTTAGATTTTTGTTTCTTCAAAATCATTCTCAGGGTGTCCTCTCATCCCATGTTATCCATTTGCATGGTAATTATTTTTTAAATTTGCAGCTAAATAAATATAAAATTACCTAATTCCTTATTAACAATATAATTAATTATATAATCCTCTAGTATAGGTGAACCCTAGTCACTGTTAAAGTACTAGGTGTTGTACTGAAGAAAGGGTTTGCTGGTTTGAGAAAGTCTGCTTTTGAACAGTCATATTGTTTATAAAGGATTTGCAAAGTTCCCAGAAAAGGAACATGCTTTGCTTTGCTTAATATTGAGATTTTTATGAATGTATTTTTAAGAACAGCTTTACCTTAAGATACATTTTAGGAAATTCTGCCTTATTCTCTTTATATTTGAATCAAGCCTACATATTATGACTAAGGAAAATGTTCACTTTGATAATTCTGGCTATCCTGAATTCTTATTCTTTGGTTCCTTGTTTTTATATCCTGTTTCCTTCTAAGTTTTTGCCTTTTCCTTTTTTTTAAAGCTGCTTAGGATCACCACTAGAGGGTGATCACAGAAAACAGGAGGGAGGATTTTATTGATGTTGCTTATTGATGTCCATAAGAGTGGGTATATAATATAGGATGAAATGAATGACCGTACTTTAGATCTTGTCTTAAATTTTTTTATATTACAAATATTTTAACACTTTATACTTTTCATGTGGAGACAGAATACTATTATATGTTCTGTGCCCTTCAATTAAAATTGGTGGTGATGATAATGATAGCACCTGCCTCTGAGAAGTGCTTTATGTACATTGTCTTACTTAAGCTTTGATCCTTTTAGCAACACCCCACCCCAGCCCTTTCAGTAGCATTTGGGGAAGAGATTAATATCCTCTTTTTTTTTATTTATTTATTTATTTTTTAATTTTTGGTACTGGGGATTGAACTCAGGGGCACTCAACCACTGGGCCACATCCCTAGCCCTTTTTTGTATTTTATTAGAGACAGGGTCTCACTGAGTTGCTAAGTGCCTCACCATTGCTGAGGCTGGCTTTGAACTCATGATCCTCCTGCCTCAGCCTCCCAGTGCTGGGATTACAGGCATGCGCCACCACACCAGGTAATATCCTCATTTTATAGATGAAGAGTGTAAGAACTATGAGGCGTATCGCGATGAATTTACTTATCCAAGATTATGTAGCTGATCAGAAGAGCAGCTGAAATTCGAGCACAGAATGTGATTTTAGAATCATAGCTCTTAAAGCACTTTACTGTTTATGATTTATGTCTCTATGAGGGGAGGACACATGGACAATGAATGATTTAACCACAAATGGTGTATCCACAAATGTCATCATTCTTGCTGCCTCATTGCTAATTGTTCTTTGACTGCTCTCATTAATTTCAGTATCCAGTTCAAAAATTGTTTAATTCTATGAATCTTTCCAATCTGTTCCAGTCTTTCTGTTCCCATTTTTGTTTACCTAACAAAGTACTTATAATTTTTATTTAGACTATTACATTATCTTTCTAAATATTCTCCTGGATTTAACTTTTCATACAGTTATCATTTTATTAAAAGCATAGATCCAGTGATATCCCTTTCTTTCTTTTTTTTTTTTAATATTTATTTATTTGCTTTAGTTGTACACAATGCGTTTATTTGTACGTGGTGCTGAGGATCGAACCCGGGCCGTGCACGCGCTAGGCGAGCGCTCTACCGCTGAGCCACAATCCCAGCCCCAATATCCCTTTCTTGTTCTCAGTAGTTTCCTATTATACATAGTAAAATCTGTATACCTTGGCTTGGCATTTAAATCCATCTCTAATATGTCCTGAGCCTGACAGAATTTCTAACTTTTATCTGCCTCTAGTTTAAGTTCCTTTGCACCTTGCCCTTCAGCTGTTTTACACTGTTTTCCTTTACTAAAATATGCTAGCTGTTTTTTTCCTATTAATTTTTTTAAAAAATATTTATTTATTTGCTTTAATTGTACACAATGTGTTTTTACGTGGTGCTGAGGATCGAACCCGGGCCGCACAAGTGCTAGGCAAGCGCTCTGCCACTGAGCCACATCCCCAGCCCCTCCTATTAATTTTTAAAGCATTTCTTTCACCCCCTTTATTGTGGCCATGTTTTCTCCAGAGCCTCCTCAGTTTCATCATTGGCATTATTTTCTGTTTCCTCTTTATTTCCTTGTTCTGTATTGCATGTTCTATAATCTGCCAAATGCTGTCTGTTACTATTGCATTTCTATGTTTTCTTTTAAAATTGTGGGTGCTCATAGGCATCTGTATATCGTCCACAATGCTCGGAATAGAGTAAGCACTTAATAAATGTTACTCTTAATTTGACAGTAAGGACAGTGTAAGATTTCACAAGATATTATATGCTTAATTACAGAATGAATTTTGTTTGGAAACTATTGAGTTCAAATAGAGCAGTCACTTCAAATAAGAATGATTAGAGGGCTGGGATTGTGGCTCAGTGGTGGAGCGCTTGCATCGCATGCATGAGGGCACTGGGTTCTATCCTCAGCACCACATTAAAAAAATAATAATAATAAAGTTATAAGAATAGTTAGAGATTTTATTGAGGGAATTTAGATGGTAGTATTAAACCTTAAAGTATTAAACCACAAAGTTTAACTAGAAATCAAAGTGTTTCTGGAAACAAATATCTTTAAATATTTTGAGTTGTTACTTTTTCTTTTGTTTTTTTTTAAGGCGCTGGGGATTGAAACCAGGGCCTTGTGCATGTGAGCCAAGCACTCTATCAACTGAGCTATATCCCCAGTCCTCAAGTTGTTTCATTTTGGTGGGGAGTAGGTGTGTATATTCAATAATGCTAGGCCTATGCAGGAAAAATATTTTCTTCTATTTCTTAAAGTATTCCCCAGAAAATATGTAACAGTGATTTTTTTTTCAGCCAAATAATTCATGTCAGGTGACATTTTTTAAAAAAGGAAAAATGCTTTCATTTTGTAACCAGGTGGTGTTTCAGTTAAAGCTCTGTGCCTTCTTTAATCACTCTGTAAAACATTTTAGGTAATTGTGACTATAGGTTGATAAAGTGTGATTTTAGTTGAATACCAAGGGGCATCACAAGATGGTACAGCTTATGTATCAGTTGTAATTGCAAGTTGGGATGTTTTGAGTTCTGTTTCATATCATTTTTTCTTTCCTGTAATGACCAGTAATGTCAAAAGACAGAAGGAACCATTTTTAGTGGACTCAGAATATAAAACAATAATATTGAACTTCTTTGGCCTTTACTGTTGTTTTAGAAAAGCAGATATAGGGCTGGGGTTGTGGCTCAGTGGTAGAGCACTCGCCTAGCACGTGTGTGACCCGGGTTCAATCCTCAGCACCACATAAAAATGAAGGCATTGTGTACAACTAAAACAAATAAATAATTTTTTTTTAAAAAAAGAAAAGCAGATCTAGTACTTTATTATTTCCAGAACTTAACTTGCCATTTTTGGAGAAAATATTAAATATAAATATGATAATATAAAAATATCAACACTTTTTTCTTGCTTGTGAGCATTTTACAGTTATTAAAATCTTAATGAATTTGTTACCTTCAATTGTAATGTTTCAGTTTTGTACTTATGATTTTTGTTTTAGGCTGAAGTTATGGTTATTTAATATAAATGGCTTAACTTTTGGATTTCACATATAGTCCATTTTAATTGCAATTGATTTACTGTAGTGTAATTCTTAGCTACTTTTGTGATGTTTTTCATCTATTAGAATGTATTTTTTCTGCAGTATATTAGTTACAACATTGTGAGTGTAACAGTACCAGCAGAAGTATATGCTTATAATTATTTCCATTTATTATGATTAAAATGTAAGAAAAGTTTACAAAATTTACACGTAGGCATGTATATATGTGGAATTTAAGTACAATTTTATTCCCTGGCTTTGCTTTTAGTTAGCAGTAATAATTTTTCAGCAGTGATCAATAACAGTAGAATTAATAATTATTGGATGTGCTTTTTGAAAAGAGAAAATCATTATCCCAGTTTTTAAAATGCACATAGATATCCTATATTTTTGAAGAATGTACTTTGAAATCAAGATTGCAAAGGTTCAGATCAATATAGATTTTTAAAAATATTTATTTATTTACTTTAGTTGTACACAATGCAGTTGCATTTATGTTTTTACATGGTGCTGAGGATCAAACCCGGGCCGCGCACGTGCGAGGCGAGCGCTCTGCCGCTGAGCCACATCCCCAGCCCCAGATCAATATAGATTTTAAAATTTCAATACTGATCTTGATGTTTCATCATATGATAGTAACTGAATAAAGACATTAAAAGCTTTATTTATTTATTTATAGTTCTGGGGATTGAACTCGGGAGCACTTGACCATTGAGCCACTATTTTGTATTTTATTTAGAGACAGGGTCTCACTGAGTTGCTTAGCACCTCGCTTTTGCTGAGGCTGGCTTTGAACTCCTGATCCTCCTGCCTCAGCCTCCCAAGCCGAGGAGATTACAGGCTTGCACCACTGTGCCCAGCAAAAGTGACTTATTTGTAATAAGGCCATTTGCTTCTTCTGTTCTTTTTTCTTTTCTCTTTTTTTTTTTTTTTTTTTTTGATATTAGGGATTGAATCCAGGGGTGCCACATCTTCAGCTCTTTTTATTTTTTATTGAGACAGGGTCTCGCTAAGTTGCTGAGGTTGGCCTTGAACTTGCAATATTCCTGACTTAGCCTCCCAAGTTGCTGGGATTACAGGTGTGTGCCACCATGTGTGGCAGCCATTAGTTTCTTTTAGAATATAAGTTTCACTATGTGTTCACATGTGCTTTTGGTCATTTATAAAGTTCGCTCCATTTTGGAATAGCAGTTACATGCTTTAATATAGCTTTTTTGGGTTTGTTTTTAAGAAATTTTAACTATCAACAATACTGTTTATGAATTTTGATATTTGGCATTTATTTATTTAAAAGCATTTTTTTGGTGATGCTGGGGATTGAACCCAGGGCCTCCTGCTTGCCAGGCATGCACTCTATTGCTGACCTATATCCCCAGCCCCCTACCTGATATTTATAGAGATGTTTTTCCCTGCATTTCAGTTGTGTTATTTTCTATTTCTGTTGTTTGTATTTCCCCATACATTTCTGATTTAAATTAAGAGCATAAATTATTTCTGCTGACAACAATGAAAACTAAATTTCTTTGAATTATGAATCAGCATGTTACTTAGGTACTTTCTGTGAGGATGTTGTATTTCAGCTGCCTTTAAGTTTTTAGAGCTCTCTTACAGTCATGAAAATAGTAGTTTTCGGGGGCTGGGGTTGTGGCTCAGCAGTAGAGTGCTCGCCTAGCACATGTGCGGCCCGGGTTTGATCCTCAGCACCATGTAAAAATAAAGGCATTGTGTACAACTAAAGAAAATAAATAAATATTAAAAAAAAAGATTAGTTTTCTCTGCAGAGCTGGCAAAAATAATAAGTATTGGGGGATACTGATAACATTATACAGATATTTTATATATAATTATTTTTTAAAATATAAATTGAATGTTAAAAGTAACAATACAAGTTATCGTGTAATATGATATACTTGTATTTTCAGGTTTGTACTATGATAACTTCATAGACATTTTTTATTTGCTCATTTATTTGTACCCACAAAAATGCATGATAAATTGTATTGAGTATGTGAGTTTTCCCTCTAGAACATTATGATAGCTTTATTTAAGTTTATTGGTTCCAAAATATAGTAAATGGTAAATGAGACTATATTGAATGTAGGAAGATTTGACAATCTGAAGAAGGTCTGTCTTGGTGCTCAATGGTTTCCTTTTCTTTAACGTTCTAAACATGCTGGGTGCTGTACAAAAAAATAGCTGAAAATCTGTTGCATAATAGTATACTTATAGTGTGTCCCTTTGGTCTAATATGTTATCATGCATCTACTCTCAAACAGATGTATTTTAATAAGTGCTTATAAATAATGTGACTGAGATGTAATTGACGTAAGCATGAAGTTCTGTTAGCTCGAACACAGTGATGATATTTATTTTATACCTCCCTTTGCCCACTTTCTTTTAGGGACAGTTTTCACTTTGAAATAGAGGAGGGGTCAGGATTTGAGGATTATGTGAACATTTGTGTTTTCTAATTACTGCTGCTTGCCTTTAGTAATGTCCATTAATTGCCAAAATGTTTCTCTCTTTATTAAAGAACATTCAATTAACTGCAGTTACCAAGAAAACTAGGTGGATGTCGGATCACTTGTCATTTTTCCCCTTAGTTTTTCTCCACTGAGACAGACGTGTGTGTGTGTGTGTGTGTGTGTGTGTGTGTGTGTGTGTGTATTGGAAAGGACAAAGAAGACTGGAGAGTAATAAAATGTTTTATTAGGGTTGGGGTTGTGGCTTAGTGGTAGAGTGCTCACCTAGCACTTTCTAGGCACTGGGTTCAATCCTCAGCACCACATAAAAATAAATAAAGTATTGTGTCCATCTACAACTAAAAAAAAACATACTTAAAAATGTTGAGATCTTCATTTTACAAACAAGTATGGAGAATTGAAATAATTATGAGCTAAAAGTAGCAATAATTAGCATTTTCTTTTTTGACCATCACAAACCTTTTTGATTCAAGGTCAGAAGAACTATATGCCTAATGCTTAAGTCTCCTCAAGATATCCTATGTATTATCTCCTTTTTACTTTCTGCTTACATTCAGATAAATAGGGGCAAAATTAAAGGCTGATCCTATGAAAGATAGTGACTCAACATTCTAGGGTGTTACTTTATCTTTGTAGTTTAATTTAAAATATGTACATGTCCATGTGAATCATGCGTCAGTAATGTGTACTGGCATTCTAATGATATTTTCAGGTGAACTTCTCAGATATTTCCTTCCTTTAAAAGAAGTTTTTTTTTTTTTTAAATTTTTATAATGAAGCATAGTTTACATTTCATTATTATTGTCTAAAGAAATTTAATACCAAGAGACATTAAATAAGTAAAATTATTTTATTTGAATCCCTTAAGTCATTTGCACATTTTTCATAAAGCTTTTTATAAACATTTATTATAGTCCTTTCAAGTAGAATTAACAGTTAACAATTTATTTTATTTTATCCACAGTATGAATAACTTAAGGTGAAATTAGTTGACTGGTAATTGATATTCATGAGTGAATCATCGTCGTCTCTCTCCTGTAGTAATCAATGCATAGCTACAGCTGGTTGAAGGGGACCAAATCCATTGAAGAGGCGATTTGGTTCCATTTTACCAGCTTTAGCAAAGCATTGTAGTGCTGCCAGTTTGGGATCCAAAACAGTTAAATGCTTTTCATTTACAAAAATGATAGTTATAGGCCATCTACAAGTTAAAAGTCTCCTGTCAGTACTTTAGTCATTGAAAGTAAAATTTTCTATTTTGAAGGCAATGTTTCCTACTATATCCTACTCTTACAGTTTGGAAGTGTCTTCCTTTTAACACATTGTTAATGCATTAAGAATTATCAATGTATATCTTTGTTTTAACAGCTTTGCTTAATTCTTAAATGTAAGCAGTAACCTACTTCAAAACCAGCAACATTTAAGAGAACAAATAGACCTGGATATATTTCAAAGTACTACTTATTTCTAGGCAGTAAACCATATTCTTTGCTCAAACTAAAAGTTGGGGAAGAGTTATGTTAGTCACACATTTCTATTGCCACTGCTTTTTTTAGTAGTATAGTTGAGGACTAGTAGCAAGTTGATGATGGGGTGGAGGAATATGAGCGCGGCCTGAAGAAAATATCTCTGCCCTTTGGTTTATAAATAGATCACACATGTATTCAGTGTATTGCTTGGACTTGGTGTTGGGAGGAATTACCATGCATGCCAGCTTATTTTACTTTAATTTTGCTTATGTAGGGTTACTAATAATGGGTCAGTAACGTAACCCTTTTAAAGATCTATTTCCTCGACCATTTTGAGTAGATTGCCTAGTTAACTTCTTATTATCAACATAATCATACTTTGACTTATGATGGCTAGCTACAATCCATGAATTTTGAGTATTAAAATCTACCACGTATTCTTTTGAACATATGCTGCTGTGCTGCTGTCTGGGGCTCTCTATTGTACCCAATTTATTCACTCATTGAACTGCTTATAGAACTTGAAATAAAAAATCTACCATGTAAATTTTGAAAATCAGCACTTTAAATTTGCTATAACATGGTTTTAGTTTTAAAATTTACATAAAATACAACTCTGGCAAATTGTAGCTTGTCTATAAAATAAAACAAAGAAATATAGAGAGTAAAAATTCTTTATAGTTACTGTTTTGAACACTTCAGTTCAACTGTTTTGAACAGAAGTGGGAGAAGGTCAACACTATCTTGTATCTTGGGTAACATTCAAACAATTCTGCATCTGTTGGTTGTTAAGTATCATGCTGCTGGTGAAATTAATGTCACTACAATTCTTTCTATCATTTATTTGTGAAACAGGTGTTAAATTGCCTGAACTTAAGTGCTGAAGATAGCAATAACACTGGCTTCTAATTTTAGTAGTTATATGGGAGCCATTTAGCAGATCCAGTTGCTCAAGTGTGCTTTTGGATGGCAGTTCAGTTTCATATACTGGCCATATCGGGGCAAGGAGAGACCATGGGAAAAAAATAGTACAGCATTTGATAATGTCAGCATTTGTTATCCCTGTCAGGGAGACAGTTGAAATGTTTGAGTTACACCAGTGTCAGCAGATGCCCAGAGTTTAACATGTACTCAGTTAAAAATGAACAGCTGATCTGAGTGATGGATGTGACATTTTAGAGTGATTGAAAATATTCTGATATGTTAGGCTAAATTTGTAAGCACCAGAATCAGTTTACAATTTTTCTTCGTAAATAAATAGCCTGTCGTTTTATTTTAAGTATTATATCTATTCAGTATTATAGGAAAGAAATTCTTAGTTGCTGGAATGTTTAAAAAGTTTTACTAAAACCTTTTATACTTGTAAAATAAGTAATAGAGTTGTTCATTATAAAACATGAGTAGACTATTACCCTTTGAGTAGTTTATAGAACAAGCCCTACTTCTGAGGCATATATTTTAGTTTTTGGTATTTAGGATGTGTACAGTAAACTTAGTGAATGGAACTTGAAGCATTGGCATTTTTTTTTGGTGGATGTCCAGAAGGGCAATGTTTAAATGAGTTAATATTTGAATTAATTTCTTTGAAAATGCATAATTTTAAAACACATTTTTTATAATTTCCAATAAATGCTCAATTATATACATGATACTATATTTAATAGAATAATTCATTTTTATAATTGGATGAAATGAAAATCACCTTTCTGTTGACAAAGTATGTTATTAAATAGAGAAAATTAACTGTAATATAACCTATAGTCATTTCTTTTCAATTTCTGACATAAAAATTTAAAATAATATTATGCCTTTTCATAAGTATAAATACTTCAGTTGAAATAACAACTTTTAATAAGAAATAAGAATTGTGAATACTAGTATTTTTCTAACTTTACAATAGCTTAAAATAGGTGTTGCTTACCAATTATCACTAAGAACTTTATTATAATTTTTATAAATATACAAAATAGAGTATATAAAACACAAAAAGTATTTTCATATCTCTAACATGCTAAATATAGTAGATCTAGTGTGTGTATAAAAATTGAAACATAACCAATAAAAATGGTTATTCTGTATAAGTTGGCTCTTGATTATAGTATTTTCATTTTATATGCTTCTGTTGGAGAAAGCAAATTCAAAGATAATACAATCTTTTGAATGTTTGGCAGTCTGTTACCAGTGTACCCTCTTGACTTATTTTGGTGGCCCAGCATCTTGTCATTTTTTATCTTTTATTCTTATGTTTTATTTACTTTTTTAACATAGCATTTAATGTGGAGATTAGGTTAAAAACTTGGTGAACTTGCAAAGAATAAGGGCCATTTCTTTTTGTACAGAGTTTTACTTAAAAGATAATCTTTTAGAATTATGACTTTCTATAGCTGTCAACAAAGAAAACATAAAACATTGAAAACTGTTGCTCAGAAATTTTTCTAATATTAATAATTATTAACTTACCAAAAGTGAAAAATAGCCATTAAAGCCTTAGTGAAATCTGCTTTTGTCATTATCTTATTTTTCCTACCAAATCTGTTTGCTCTACTAATGTGGTATACTTAAATTAAAATCAAATCGTGGAAGCAGAAAATAGATCATGTGTATTTCTTAGTCTTTTGTGCTAGTAATTCTGTTTTTCCTGTTATGGTCATTTTAATCATGTGAGTATTCAAAAAATGTAAAATATACTGTTTTTTTTTTTTACTTTAATGTTTAAAAATGAGTTTCATTATAATTTGAATTCTATTTCAGTAGAACTTTTACTTTACAAAGTATAATCGTAGGAATATTTAATTTCCATCTATAAGTAGTAGGTACTTTTTCTTTGTTGTTAATATTGCTAAAGGTCATCTACTTGAAAATAGGTTAATTTATCATATGAAGGTCATTCATGTAAAAAGAAGCCAGGGCTTCTTTTAGCATTTTCGTTCCCTCTTGGTGGCTTATTACCTACCAAAAATACATACTTCTTTACATTCCATAGCATTGTATGTTCATATGGGTACATAAAGAAGTATGTACTCTGAGTAGGTATTACTAAGTTGTTAGCTGTAAAAACACAAAATATTTTTTTTTCCTTTTGTTAGTAAAACATTGAGCTTATTCAAGTATTAAAGTGGTAGATTATTTGCAGGCATTAACTTATCAAAGACTGAACTTTTTAACAAATTTACCTGATCATGCCATTAATGCCACTTGTGGTTCCTTGTTCTTGATGGACATAAACATTTCTAAACATTTTGAGCAGTTAGCTGTTGAACTTTTTTCTGATTTGGTTCTTTTTTTTTTTTTTTTTTTGCAAGACATTGATGAAATCAGTGGAGTTTTATAGTATATTTCAGAAGTTGGTAAGATCAGCTTAATGTAAGAATTCTTCTTCATAGTCTTCAGAAAGTTTCTTCTTCTTCTTCTTCTTCTTCTTTTTTTTTTTTTTTTTTTTGATAATTTGCTTCTAGATCCTGGAAATACATAGTAATTAATGTGGCTCAAATTCTTTTTACAAACCAGATGCCTTACCCAAAAACTTAACTAATTAACCAATTAGCACTTCTAGAATTGACTCAACAGTTGAAACAAGGAGAAAAAACCAGGTATTTTGAGCATGTGAGTGACATGAACCTTTAAAAATGGTGAATTTTTCTTTAGTTTTTTTAAGGTGGTAGATAAGAACTTATACTCCTTTGAAAACTTCTTTGTCATTTCTTTGTCTATTAGTTTCTTACCTGAATTCTGAACTTCTGTGCTTCTGTTTGGGTGGAATACAAATTCAGATAATTGTATAAATGTCTAATTTTGGTGAGTTTATTCTTTTGATTATAAAATTCTTTTCAGTAGGAGGAAAACTACCTGAACAGTTAACTTTTTCGAAGTCTTATTACATAAAAGAACTAAAAGGCTTTAGCCTATGAGCACTTGGGTTTTAGCTTGATTATTTAGCATGAGAAAAAATTATAGTTGGTGAGTAGCCTTTAATTATTAATTACGTTCAAATGTTAATTTAGAAGAAAACTTCAAAAAAATTTCAGATATGGCAAAGGAGGAGAGAGGAGAGGGATGGTAGGATTTCTGCAGGCTGTGATAGAAAGCTGGTGCAGCTCATAGGGAGCAAATCCGAACGTAGCAATGGATAGCCCAGAACTACAGCAGTCAGCATTGCAGCATTAGAATTACACCATGCACTTTCTGATTTATTTTTGTGGCCAATTAATAGTAGGCATTAAAAATTATTTTGTAAACTACTCAGCTTCTTGGTTGACTAAATTTTAAAATAGACAGTAGTTTTTAAAAGATAGCGTCCTTGGAAATACAGATGCAGAGGTACTTTATTTAAAACCATCATTTAATCTGAAACAGTAAAGGCTAAATCTTTAATAATTTAAGCAACAGAGATAGCCATTCTTTTAATATTGCACATTTTGAGATTAAGAGTTATCTGCTATGATGTTTATACAACATTTCTTTTTCACACTACCTAAGCTCTCAATTTGGACTGTGAAATTAGCTGTGCCCAGGTAGAGTTTAATAATAAAGGCATATATCCAGTCAATAATAGGTAAGCATGCAGAAAGTCATAAATGTCCTTAAAAGTACAGGCCTTGTATTGTTTTACCTGTGAGTTTACTGTCATGCAGCTTTGCAGCAGGAAGAGAGGTAATGACCTAGAGAGTCACATCAGCTGCAGCCATCTCATCTTGATTGTTCCTTCACTCTATTTGCTGATTCAGCACTTCTTTTTATGAGCCGGATGAAGTAAGGGGATTGTATCAGTGAACATAGAATGTCACCTTTTAAGATAAATTTGAAAAACAAATGAATAAACAGCAGATAACTTACTTTTCTCTCCTTCTTCCCCTTAAAAGACAAAAGCTAAAATAAAATTGAATCTACGTTGGCCATTTGCTTTGGAATGCTATATACTACTTATTGCACAGATAGGTAGAGAAAGTTAAGTAACCAAGGAAGTTTGCTGCAATGGCCAAGAAAATGTACCTAGTTTATTTGTTAGATGAAATGCTTCAGAATGGGGGAAAAGTTGCAAAGGAAGTTAACTTTATAATATAAAAATACAAAAACAAAAAACCGAAGCACACCTCACTCCCCCCAAGTAACTATAAACATTTATCCTTTTTTCCTTTGCCCAACAGAGTACATTGGGTTCTTCTGACTCCTCAGAAAGTATTCTGCATCTTTCTTGCTTTGAGATTATTTTTGGTTTTGATTTTCCAGGATTAAATGGTAGCTACCTTGTCATATCCCGAGGTCAAGTCTGCAAGCGAGGTCAGGACTTCCACATGGTCACTACAGAGACTAACTTATATTCTTCCCTCAGTGACCACAGGCTAAACTGTTACAGCTTTATAGGCAGCTAAGCATTTGAAACATGCACTCCAGGCAAACAGGCTCCCCTGTGCCTCGCTCTTCCCTGACCATATTTAGTCAACCATAGCAAAAAATAGTCTCTCAGCTGTCGATTGTCGATCCAAAAGCTGAGGAAGCCTCTATCTTGCTTTCTGCCTATTGATTGTTCATCCTGCAGTCCAAACACTGCTTTGCCATTTGTCCTGCCCTTTTTTTTTTTTTAAAGTACTGCCAAATAAAGCGGTCTCTCATGTTTCCACTTGCATTTCCGAGATTTTTACTGAGCTTGCGCTGAGGCTAGGAAAGCCTCATGCGGCTGTCACTATACTTAGAAGCACTGCAGAGAAAAAAGAGGAAAAAATTACCCTGGCTACTAGCAAGACAGTCTTTAGACAGAAAATCCCTCTGCTGCCAAAATACCTTTTATAACCTAAATTTTGTTGGTAAAAATGTTATGGATGGTAACATTTTACATGGCTGAAGGCCTGAAGGGATTTTGTAGGGTTTTATTCTGGGCTAGTTATTGCCGTACATGCTTTTTAAATTTATTGAATAATATTTGAATGGAAAATATGTAGAAATGGTAAGTAGAGTCTGTATATTGATGGTGGAGAGAGATCATTTAATGAGCACAGTATATAAGTAAAATCTTGGAAATGCAACTTAAAACTTTCATTGCAGTGTCAACTGATTTAGGTAAATGTTGGTAGTTTTTAGTGAAAAATGGCCCAGGTAGCTTTTGAGTAATAATATATTTTTATATTGAAATTAAGTATACACATAGAAGTGTTAAAATGCAGTTTATTGTGAATTAAATTGTTTTACATTTATATGTGAAGTTTTTTTCCCTTTTACAATGTCATGATTATCTAATTTTCTGAAATAACACTTAGGTAGTATCATTGCACGCTTTATCACAATAGTTATGAACCTGTCTGTAACTTTGGTATATTTGGTATACTGTATATCTCAAAAAACCCCCAACAAACTTCTGTTTTAAATTATAATAGCGTAGTCACAATAAATTTTAACATAGATGTTTATTTTTTAATCAAAAGCAAAAACAATATTAAAACATCAAATCCAGTAAACCTATGGAGATATACTTTAAAATCTCACAAACCTAAAAATGCCCAAGAAAAAATTAGTCATACCTTGTTCTTAATTATATTCTTTTACATATTAAGAATTGTCAATTTTCAAAGCTCGTTCTCTTAAAAGGGAAATTTGTCCTTGACATTCTTTTTGTCTTTAGCACTTAATAACCTAGCAGTTTAATTATATTGGATGGCTTATTTTAAAATATAGTGACATAAGGAATGCTTCTGTAAATATCTGGCAGTTTTAAAGAACCAGCTTTCCTAGATGTTGAAATAATTTTACATGTATTATGAGATGATAGGCCTCAATGTGTATAGTAGACTAATTTTGGGGCTCTTAGAGAATCCCATTTTTGCTATTTCATAGCAGTGAAAGTATATAAAAAAATTTTTTTAAGTTGTTGATAGACCTTTATTTTAATTATTTATACGTGGTGCTGAGAATCAAACTCAGTGTCTCACACATGCCAGGCAAGTGCACTACCACTGAGCCCCAGCCCCAGCCCCTGAAAGTATTTTTTTAAGCAAACACTTACATATTATGTGCCAGGCACTCTCATCTTTTATACATATTAATTCATTTAATTTTCATTGAACAACTCTATGTGGTATGTTTTGTGATTCTTCTAACATTTTACAGATGAAGAATTGGAGACATAGAAGTTAAATAATTTGCTCGAGTCTTTAGCCATTCTGACAAGAGCTAGAATTTGAGCTCAGGTAATTTGGCTTCAGTCTGGGAGCTCTTCACTTGTATGCCATGCAGCTGCTCATTTGTAGTAATGAAATGAATTAGAGAATTACTATTCTTGGGGACTCAGCAGTCAACCAAAAGTATAATATGTTACTAATGTCATTGCCATAGCATGTTCAGAAAGATGAGTGTTCATTTGTTTGTTCATTTATTCTATCCAACAAAATTTGAGCTTCACATACTATGTATGCAGAGTATACCTTTTTGAATGAAATGCATTCAGGTTTCATAGAAACCTGCTTTTAGCACACCTAAAAGAACTATTTGTAGCTGGGCATGGTGGCGCACACCTGTAATCCCAGCGCTTTGGGAGGCTGAGGCAGGAGGATCACGAGTTCAAAGCCAGACTCAGCAATGGCGAGGCACTTAGCAACTCACTGAGACCCTGTCTCTAATAAAATACAAAAAAGGGCTGGGGATGTTGCCCAGTGGTCGAGTGCCCCTGAGTTCAATCCCCGGTACCACAAAAAAAAAAAAAAAAAAAAAAAAAAAAAAAAAAAAAAAAAAAACTATTTGTGATTGTTGAACTTTCTTAGTAAATTCCTTTATAAATTCTGGATTAACCTGCTTTACCTATTATTTGAGAAATTGTTCATTAACTTAGCAAGCATTTGTTGAACACCTAATGTGTGCCACAGTACTATTCTAATGTGTTTTTACATTAAGTAATAATAAATATGTAAGGCTTTCACAGGTTAGCTGCTGGTTTTTTTGTTTGTTTGTTTGTTTTTTTTTTTTTTTTTTAAATGTTGCCTGTCTTTGAAGAAATTAGAGACAGAATGGCAAGCCCTAAAAATTGACCCAATGCCATTTGAATACTACATACCAATGTAGACAGCTGCTTGTCCTCTCTACTTCTTAGAACTCGTTTGTTCATCATTCAGCAAACGTTTGAATACTACCATGTGCCAGGGATTATGCTAGGCACCACTGTAAGTTGTTCCAGAACTTAATGCTTCTTTGGCACTATTCATGAATGTCTGCTTAACTGGTAGTAAGATCTTATCTTTAAAACATCCATGTCCTTAACCTTTTGGAAAACATCCAATTGAGAAATAAAGAAGAGTGAGCATTAGGAAAACTATTACCAAATCTCATATATTCCACTCCACGGGTGAGAGTCTATTGGCTTAATAAGATCATTGATTTATTGAGCTAGTAATACCTTTATCCTAGTAATTTTATGGGCCTTAGTGCTTGCAGCATAATAGTCTGTACTGTTAAGTAACTGAAGTTCTACTGTGAACAACCTGCAGCTGGCCTTCTTGCTTATATATTGTGTGTTCCTAAGATTGCCTGACCTATGGAAAGAAAGGAGGCAGGTTGCTCTGAACTGTTGTCATTACATGAGGGTTAGGGAACCAGCGGGGCTGTTTTGCTTCCCTTTCTCTTAGCTCAGTTTGCAAGCTGGGCCCAAAGTTGAGCTATTTTCTTTAGGTTCTGTATTATTTGTTTCTGTTTATTTTTTGAGGGGTCATCAATTTCTAATTAAGATGAGAGGATTAAAGTTCTCTTAACAGAGACAGAAATTAATTACCCCAAATTTCCAGTGTAGAAAAACTTTAAATAATTTATGTTGACACTGAACTCTTAAGGAGGTGGAGCATCACTTCCCATTCCATCAGTGTTGTCTGGGCAAAATGACATCCTGTCAAGAGCATGGTATAGGAGTAGGGACAAAGAATAGCTTTGTAGTTGAGAAACCTGACAAAAAGTGCTTCAGCCATGTGATCAAGGTCAACATCAAGAGTGATAAGTCATGTGGGTAGTATGTACCTTGTTATCAAGAGTGATAAATCATGTGGGTAGTATGTACCTTGTTATGATATAAAGAGGCACTTTATGTGACCTTCCTCCCAAGAACCCAGAACCCCAGTGTAATCAAAAAGCCCACAAATTCCAGCTGAGGAACATTTAAGGAAAAGACCAAGTTATTACTCCACACTTCTCAGAGTCATCAAAATTGAGGGGCTGGGTGCGGTGGCGCATGCCTGTAATCCCAGCACTTGGGAGGCTGAGGCAGGAGGATCGCGAGTTCAAAACCAGCCTCAGCAATGGCCGGGCATTTAGCAACTCAGTGAGACCCCTGTCTCTAATAAAATACAAAAAAGGGCTGGGGATGTGGCCCAGTGGTTGAGTGCCCCGGAGTTCAATCCCTGGTGAAAAAAAAAAAAAAAAAAAAATTGAGGAAAGTCTGAAAAACTGTCAGAGCCAAAAGGAGCCTGAGGAGACATGACAATTGTAATATTGTAATTGTAAATTGTAATATGTTGTATTCTAGTGCAGAGAAAAAAATACAATGAATTTTCTATAAATCTAAAATTTGTTCTGAAAAAGTTTATTTTAAAGAGGAGGGCTAGAGATACAGTTTAGTGGTAGGGTACTTGCCTAGCATTAGTGAGGTCCTGGGTTTGATTTGAAGCACCACAAAAATGAACAAATGAAAGACTGAACGAATGAATAACAACAGAAATTAATCCATCTACTCTTTTTTTATTCTAATTAGTTATACATGACAGTAGAATTCATTTTGACATATCATACATAAATAAAGTATAACTTGTCATTCTTCTGGTTGTACATGATGTAGAATCACACTGGTCATGTAATCATATATGCACATACAGTAATAATGTTCGATTTATTCTACTATTCTTCCTACCCCCACTCCCCCTCTCCTACCTTTATTCCCCTCTAATCCAAAGTACCTCTATTCCCTAGCCTCACCCCCTTTATTGTGAATTAGCATCCACATATCAGAGAAAACATTCAGCTTTTGGTTCTTTGGGATTGGCACATTTTGCTTAGCATGATAGTCTCTGGCTCTCTCCATTTACTGGAAAATGCCATAATTTCATTCTTCCTTAGGGCTGAGTAATATTCCATTATGTGTGTATACCACATTTTCGTTATTTATTCATTCATCTGTTGAAGGACACCGAGGTTGGTTCCATACTTAACTGTTGTGAATTGAGCTGCTATAAATACATCAATGGCTGCATTACTGTAGTATGCTGATTTTAAGTCCTTTGGGTGTAAACCAAGGAGTGGGATAACTGGGAGAAATGGTGGTTCCATTCCAAGTTTTCTGAGGAATCTCCATACTACTTTTCATAGTGGTTACACCAATTTGCAGTTCCACCAGCAATGTATGAGTGTATGTTTTCCTCCCTTCATCCTTGCCAACATTTATTGTTGCTTGTATTCTTTTTTTTTTTTTTTTAGTTTTTAGTTACACATGGACACAATATCTTTATTTTGTTTATTTATTTTTATGTGGTGCTGCAGATCGAACCCAGTGCCTCACATGTGTGAGGTAAGCGCTCTGCAACTGAGCCACAACCCCAGCTCTGCTTGTATTCTTGATAATTGCCATTCTGACTGGAGTGAGATGAAATCTCAGTGTAATTTTAATTTGCATTTCTCTAATTGCTAGAGATGTTGAACATTTTTTTCATATATTTATTGATTGATTATATTTCTTTTCCTGTGAAGTGTTTATTCAGTTCCTTAGCCTATTTATTGATTTTTTTTTGGGGGGGGGTGTTAAGATTTTTGAGTTCTTTATATATCCCAGAATCCATCTACTCTTGACTATAGTACCCTTGCATTAGTTTTGCTTGGGACTGTCTGCAACATTTCTCCACAACTTATACCAAATTGATTTTGCTATAATTGTTTTCAAAAACAAACATTTCACATTTAAAAAAATATATATATTAAACTGGCCAGGGTGGTGCATGCCTGTAACCCCAGCTACTCAGTAAATTGAGGAAGGAGGATTGCAAGTTCAAGGAAAGCCTGGGCACCTTAACAAGACCCTGTCTCAAAATAGGATAAAATAAAAGACCAGGAGTATAACAGTGGTAGAGTGCCCCTGGGTTCAATTCCCACTACCACACACACAAAAATATATTAAGGCAGAAAAGCATATTTTAGAATAATTTTTTTATCAGTGCCAGTCATATTTAAAAAGATTTACCTTTTTTTTTTTTTTTTTTTTTTTTTTGTGGTACCAGGGATTGAACTCAGGGGCACTTGACCACTGGGCCACATCCCCAGCCCTTTTTTGTGTTTTTATTAGAGACAGGGTCTCACTGAGTTGCTAAGTGCCTCGCCATTGCTGAGGCTGGCTTTGAACTCGCGATCCTCCTGCCTCAGCCTCCCAAAGTGCTGGGATTACAGGCGTGCGCCACCGCGCCCGGCAAAGATTTACCTTTTAAGAAGCGTTTTTTAGCTGGGCGTGGTGGCGCACGCCTGTAATCCTAGCACTTGGGAGGCTGAGGCAGGAGGATCGCAAGTTCAAAGCCAGCCTCAGCAATGGCGAGGCACTTAGCAACTCAGTGAGACCCTGTCTCTAATAAAATACAAAAAAGGGCTGGGGATGTGGCCCAGTGGTCGATTACCTCTGAGTTCAATCCCTGGTACCACAAAAGGAAAAAAAAAAAAAAAAAAAAAAAAAAAGCCTTTCTTTTTGCAAAAATTGGGAAATGATAACATTCGTGTGGGGATGGTATAGAGGATAAATGTCCAGAGGAAGGACAAGGATGGCCTATCTAAAGAATGTCGGCCGCATGCAAGGGTCTGTAACCTGAGCTACTTGGGAGGCTGAGGCAGGAGGATTGTAAATTTTTTTTTTTTCCCCCGGTGGTACCTGGGATTGAACTCAGGGGCACTCGACCACTGGGTCACATCCCCAGCCCTTTTTTATATTTTATTTAGAGACAGGGTCTCACTGAGTTGTTAAGTGCCTTGCCATTGCTGAGGCTGGCTTTGAACTCATGATCCTCCTGCCTCAGCCTCCCAAAGTGCTGGGATTACAGGCGTGCGCTACTGCGCCCGGCTAGGAGGATTGTAAATTTGAGGCAGGCTGGGGCAACTGAGTGAGACCTTGTCTTAAAATTAAAGAAAAAAAGGGGTGTGTGTGTGCTAAGAATGTACCTCAGTAGTAAAGTACCCTGGGTTCAATCCCTAGTACCAAAAAATAGATAAATATAAAATGTCAAGGGTCTTGGGGAAGAATACTTTTAGTTTAAACTGGAAAATCATCAAGGCAAATTGTGGAAGTAAGAAGGGAGAAAAGTGTCTAGGATGATTTCCAAATTTGTGACTGGGATGGCTGATTAACTGGTTAAAAAAAAAAAAAGTGGGGGGTGGTGGTGTAAACCAATATCAAAAATATAGAGGGAATGTTGGGAGGAAGAGGGGGCAAGGAGGAATTTTTATTATACAGGTTGTAAGTCTATAAAAATATAATTTTAATACTATTATAATGAAAAGTTTCAGACCCTGCAACTGAAACGTTGTCACCTACAGTAACTTATTTAATTCTTAAAACAATCTTAAAGTATTTTTTTTTGGTATTTTTCCCACATTTTTATTGGTGCATTATAGTTGAACATCATGATGAGATTTGTTGTTACATATTTGTACATGCTTACAATATAGCAATATAAGTTGACCAGTATCACTCCCCAACACTCCTCCCTCCCTCCCCAAACTTATGGTATTTTATAGAGATTTCTGTAGAAGCTTTTGGTGTTAGATATGAATCGTGAAATATGCAGTTAGAAATATAAGCTAGAAATGTATGGGTGAGAATATACACATATATAAAAACTATATATATGTAAAACTAACATACATATATGTACATATATACACACACATACACATACACAAAACTATATATATACATACACATATAGTTAGGGCTTCATAGGGCCAAATTTTGGGCCAAGTTTTATAGGTCCAGAATTGAAATTCAGATAACTAGTAATTAAACTTGTAAGAGGTGGATGTGTAAGTCAGAAAGAAATGTTATTGCTCAGTGGATTACTACTCAATACCTGATTAGTAGCCCTGCCTCCTGCCCCTGTGCTGGTAGAACAAACAAATCTATGAGAAGCTAAATTAAAATTAATAATTGATTGGTGAGTAAGATGGATGTATGTTTTTAATAGATAGTACCATTAAACTTTGATAATTTTACATATGCTGATAAACTTTCTGCTACAAGGTGAATAAGAATAATAGGGCCTGTCGGGAAACATTCTCTGTGAATAATTCTGGGGATATACTTTTTCTCATTGTTTCTCAGTGCTTTGCACAAACTATTTTTTCTTCTTCTTTGATAACCAGTTATTATTTTCTGGAAAAAGATGTACTTTTCATCTATTTTATTGTAGTTCCATTTTGGTGGCTTGGTTATTAAAAAAATATTTTTAGTTATAGATGGACACAATACCTTTATTTTGTTTATTTATTTTTATGTGGTGCTGGGGATCGAACCCAGTGCCTCACATGTGCTAGGCAAGCACTGAGCTACAAACCCAGCCCTGGTGATTTGATTTTTAGCCGAATTAGACTTCTGGATCTTTACTACAAGTATCTTTTCTCTAGTTGTTATCTGCATGTTTTATTTACTTAACTGTTGTCTGATTTATTCATCCTATTTGCCAGTATAACACTTTTTTTTTTCTTTTGTGATACTGGAGTGTTGAACCCAGGGGCACATTACCACTAAGCTACATTCCCATTCCCAGTTCTTTTTAATTTTTTGAGACAGGGTTTCACTAAGTTGCTGAGGCTGGTCTTGAATTTGTGATTTTTCTGCCCCACCTCCTGAGTTGCTGGGATTGTGGGTGTGTGCCACCACAAAGATGGTACAGTCATCCTCTGTATCTATGGATTGGTTCAAGGACTTCCTTGGGTACCAAAATCTGGATGCTCAAATTCCTTATATAAAATGGCATAGTATTTGCATACAACCTATGTCACTGTATACTTTAATCATTTCTAGATTGCTAGTTGCTATGTAGTATTTCTTAGGAATAATGACCCCAAAATGTTGTACATGTTGAGTATAGATCCAGTGTATTTTCCCCCAGTACTTTTTATCTGGAGGTTGGCTAAACTCTCAGATGTGGAACCCATGGATATGGAGGGTTGAATATGTTTTAATTATGCTTATTTTTTAACATAATTTTCAACATTTGAGCGGGATTAGTTAGTACAATATATTTATTCTGAAATGCAAATTTGCCCTCTGAAAATGTGAACTTTTGAGTTTTAATATTAGGATTTTATTTATTTTATAGAATGTGATCTAGAAGGTACTAATTTTTCATCACTTCCAGTCATAATCTGGAATTACTGTTTTCCCCTTGTACTGAGAATTCAGGATATACACTAAGAAGAAAGTAGAGAGGCAATAGGTTTCTGGGAGTACGTCTTTATAACTGGCTGACTGTCTTGGTAATTTTCTGAGCCATTGGCTGTTCTTTCTGAGGGATGCAACTTTCCAGAAGAACAAGTCTCAGCAGACAGCTTGTGTCCAGAGGAGAGGAATTCTTCCCCTTTCCTTCCTTTGAGCCATTGGTAATGTAATATGAGGATATACTTCAAAAACTAAAGTGGAAGACAATGGGAAATGTGATTTCATAATCCGTCTTCTCAGGAATACCTATTCAGTTATGTGATTAAAAGAAAAAAAAACTTGATTAAAAGAAAAATAAACTTGATTAAAAGAAAAAAAAAACTTGGCAGGAACCACACATTTTTATCATTTATAACTTCTTATAACATTTGTGCATTTGGCTTGAAGGAATATACAAATTTAAAGTATTTTAAATACTTTAAATACAAATTTTATCTTAGTATTTTGATTACCAAAAGTTTCCCTCCCTCCCTCTGTCTCTCCTCCCTCTCTACCTCTCCCCTCCCCCTCCTTCCCTCCCTTTCCTTTCCTTCCTTCCTTCCTTCCTTCCTTCCTTCCTTCCTTCCTTCCTCCCCCTCCCTCCCTCCCTCCCTCCCTCCCTCCCTTCCTCCCTCCCTCCCTCCCTCCATAAAAAAAAGTAGGATTTATTCAAGTAAAAAGAAAGGAGACAGAACTCCTGCAGATGGGAGGGGACCCAAAATATGTGCATGGTTAAATCATAGTACTATAAGGCTTATAGTGAAGGATAACACTATATTCTGTTTTATCCCTCTTTATGCCTGTCCTCACCAATAATTTGCAGCTCATCCTTCAGTTTCTTAATTTATCAATTAAAGACATTATCTAATGATTTCTTGTGTGGAAAAGAAAGATTAAAATGATTCACACCTTCCATTACTACCTTTCCTCTCAACATAGTTATATCACAGTTTTTGTTTAAATTAATAGCAAGTGTTTACATTATTTTTTAATAATCACATTGTGTTTTGGTCTGGGGGGTACTGTACTAGGGATTGAACTCAAGGGCACTTGACCACTGATCCACATTCCCAGCCCTGTTTGTATTTTATTTAGCAATAGGGTCTCCCTGATTTGTTTAGTGCCTTGCTTTTGCTGAGGCTGGCTTTGATCTCAGGACCCTCCTGCCTCAGCCTCCCGAGCCACTGGGATTACAGGGGTATGCCACCATGCCCAGCTTCACGTTGTGTTTTTAAAAAAACTTTTTTCTCTGATTTAATACTTATATCTTAGATTTCTAGAAGAACTGTGGAACCCCTATATATTTTGTTTCTTGAATGGTCACATATGTAGGGTAGTAGATAATGTGTGGAATTAGCATTCTACTTATTCAGACATTCAGTAATATGATGTGCTATCACTAATTTTTTCCCCATTCAGAATCTGAGTCAGAGTGTATATAATATCTAGTTTTTAATTCTAATTCACTGAGCAAAGAGGATTAGCATACTTAATAATGACTGAAAACAAGTTAGCATAAGAAATTTTTGTCTTACATGAGGTGTATGAATGGAGTTTAGGGGTTCTTTGACTCACTCAAAATTGCAGGTAAAAATTTTGGTATGTGTTTCTCTGGAGGAGAGTACATAGCTTTCCAAAAGTCTAAATAGTGGTTATAACTTAGTAATAGCCACAGAAGGGGGTCTTTAAACTATGATATGCATTATACTTTGGGTCACAAACTTGCTTTAAAATCTGATAAAGCTCTTTTAGTTGAACCTGTTTGTGTTCAATTTTAGAGGTTCTTGGATCCATCAAAGCCTATACTCAGACTTCTTGAACTTCCTACATGGGATTCATAGACTACTATCATTAAAGAAACACATTTTGAACCATTTGGGGCCCTCATCTTGTTATTTTAGAGGCTTATAGTTTCATGTGTATACATGATTGTTCTGCATCTTCATCCTGTTTGTATGTAACATCCTTCTGCCAAGGCATCCCTACCCCAGTAGGTGACCTTATAGACACCCACCACTATGCCTGGCCTCCCTATTCTTTATTAACTCTTTCATTAGTAGATACTGTTGAAATTGTTTTCCCATTTGTAGCACTTTCATTCTATCTTAATTGTGTTCCTCAAATGATGATAGATTATTTGCCTCTCAAAATAACAAAAAGTTGCACATTGGAGAATTAGAATACTTGGATTTCTATTTATTTCTAAGGATAAAATTGTCTTTTTAAAAAAGAATCTATTTGATTTCAAAAGTTTCTTTGACTATTTTTTGTAAAGAAAGTAAAAATATCAAATTATATAAATATAAAAAATGTGAATTTGACTTCAGTGTATTTGACTTTCAGCGCAATGCGTGTTTTACTTTCAAAATTACCAAGACCATGGATTGTGGATGAGAAGAAAGATGATGGTTATACTGCTTTGCATCTGGCTGCCCTTAATAAATCACGTAGAAGTGGCTGAGCTGTTGGTACATCAGGTAGGAAAAGCAGTTCAATGATTTTTTAACAATTTTGGAACATTCCTATTCACTGATGATTACTTCATTAAATTCGTATTAGTAGGTTACAGTAAAACCCCATGAAAATTCAGTTATATGTTCTGTCTTCTCCTGATACCAGTTTTTAAATGTAGGTATGGGGATGTGTGTGTATGTGTGAAGGTAGATCCCTTAGTTCCCACCATTCCATCTACACAGCCTGCTGGATTGGTCTGATGAAATGAGCCTTCCACTAACAAGGATTTCCCAAAATTGCTGCTCTGTTGGTGAAGTACCAGCCAACCATAATATCAAGAACCATCCATGTTGATACTTAAGATAGCGTGGCCAGTTGCCTCCGGGCTGCAGCCTGCAGCCAAGATCAAGGAATTCAATTCACAACTACTTGTGAACCTCTAGAATTTGTGGTTGGATAGTAGAATAAACTCATCTTAGTCATTTCATTTATCTCTGAAATAAGATAATTCTACATTTTTATGAGATTGAATTTTGGGGGGAACCAATTTATTATAAATATTTTCAGTTTATTTAGCACAGTTTTTAAATGCCTGAAGAAAACATGCCATTTAGATGAACTGAAGTTACCAAAGCATTATCTATGGTTTTGGAACTCAGGGAACTTACTTTCTCATTTAATGAAATAATAGGACAAGATTGTAAATAGTATGTTATATGTAATTAAGTATCAGATTATTTAAAAAAGCATGCCCAAACTATAGAAATTTAAATAGTTCAAAAGTTATTACTTTTTTTTAAAAATTTTTTTTATTTTTATAATTTTTAATATGTACAACTCATAGTGCATATATTTAGTATCTTTTTACATACAACTGTTTGTATACAAAGTATATTCGTACAATTCAGGTCTTCAATCATGCATTAAGGAAAATGATATCCGTCTCATTCAACCACCCTTTTTTCCCCCCCCTCCCTCCCCTCTTGCTCCCTCCCTTACCCTCCCTTCCCTTGACCATTCTAGTGTTCCTCTAATCCTCCTATGTACCCCCATCCAACAATACTTTGAAATAGCCTCCTTATATAAGAAAGAACATTTGGTACTTGGATTTTTGAGACTGACTAACTTCACTTAGCATTATGTCTTCCAACTTCATCCATTTACCTGCAAATGCCATTAATTTGTTTTCTTTTATTGCTGAGTAAAATTCCATTGTGCGTATATACCACATTTTCTTAGTCCACTCATTTACTGAGGGACATCTAGGTTGGTTCCACAACCTAGCTATTGTGAATTGTGCAGCTACAAACATTGAGATAGCTGTGTCACTGTAATATGCTGTTTTTAAGTCCTTTGGGAATAGACCCAAGAGTGGGATGGCTGGGTCATAGGATGGTTCCATTCCCAGTTTTCCAAGAAATCTCCATACTGCTTTCCATAACGGTTGCACCATTTTACAGTCCCACCAGCAATGTATGAGTGTGCCTTTTTCTCCACATCCTCTCCAACATTTATTGTTGCTTGTGTTCTTGATGGCTGCCATTCTGACTGGAGTGAAGTGAAATCTTAGAGTAGTTTTGATTTGCATTTCTCTAATTGCCAGTGATGTTGAACATTTTTTCATGTATTTGTTGATTAATCGTGTATCTTCTTCTGAGAGGTGTCTTCTCAATTCCTTAGCCCATTTATTGATTGGGTTATTTGTTTTTTTAGTGTAAAGTTTTTTGAGTTCTTTATATATTCTAGAGATTAGTGCTCTATCTGATGTGCATGTATTAAATATTTGTTCCCAATTAGTTGGCTCTCTATTCACCTCACTGATTGTTTCTTTTGCTGAAAAGAAGCTTTTTAGTTTAAATCTATCCCATTCATTAATTCTTGGTAGTAATTCTTGCGCTACAGGATTTTTTTTAAGGAACTTGGGGCCTAATCCAACATGTTGGAAATTGGAGCTTACTTTTTCTTCTATTAGGTGTATTGTCTCTGGTCTAATTCCTAGGTCTTTGATCCACTTTGAATTGAGTTTTGTGCATGGTGAGAGATAAAGGTTTAATTTCATTTTGTTGCATATGGATTTCCAGTTTTCCCAGCACCATTTGTTGAAGAGGCTATCCTTTCTCCACTGTACATTTTTGGCACCTTTGTCTAATATAAGATAGCTGTAATTAAATGTATTAGTCTCTGTATCCTCAATTCTGTACCATTGGTCCACCAGTCTGTTTTGGTGCCAATACCATGCTGTTTTTGTTACTATTGCTCTATAGTATAATTTAAAGTCTGGTATGGTGATGCCCCCTGCTTCACTTTTCTTGCTCAGGATTGCTTTGGCTATTCTGGGTCTCTTATTTTTCCAGATGAATTTCATGACTGCTATTTCTATTTCTTTGAAGAATGACATTGGGATTTTGATTGGAATTGCATTAAATCTGTATAATGCTTTTGGTAGTATGGACATTTTGACAATATTAATTCTACCTATCCAAGAGCAAGGTAGGTCTTTCCATCTTCTGAGTTCATCTATAATTTCTTTCTTTAGTGTTCTATAATTTTCATTATAGAGGTCTTTCACCTCTTTCGTTAGGTTGATTCCCAGGTATTTTATTTTTTTTGATGCTATTGCAAATGGGGTATTTTTCATCATTTCCCTTTCAGAGTCTTTGTCGCGGGATGTACACAAATGCCTTTGACTTATGTGTATTGATTTTGTACCCTGCAACTTTGCCAAATTCGTTTACTAGTTGTAAAAGTTTTCTGGTAGAGTTTTTTGGGTCTTCTAGGTAGATTATCATGTCATCAGCAAATAGTGCTAATTTGAGCTCTTCTTTTCCTATCTTGATCCCTTTAATTTCTTTCATCTGTCTAATTGCTCTGGCCAGAGTTTCCAGTACTATGTTAAATAGCAGTGGTGAAAGGGGGCATCCCTGTCTTGTTCCAGTTTTTAGAGGGAATGCTTTGAATGGTTTCTCAATTTCATTAATTTCTGCTCTGATTTTAATTATTTCCTGTCTTCTACTGCTCTTGGTGTTGGTCTGTTCTTCTTTTTCTAATGCTTTGAGGTGTGATGTTAAGTCATTTATTTGTTGGGTTTTTTTTCCTCTTAAGGAATGAACTCAATGCAATGAATTTTCCTCTTACTACTGCCTTCATAGTGTCCCAGAGATTTCTATATGATGTATCTGTGTTCTCATTTACCTCTAGGAATTTTTTGATCTCCTCTTTGATGTCTTCTTCAACCCCTTGTTCATTCAGTAGCATGTTGTTTAGCTTCCAGTTGATGGAGTAGTTTTTCTTATTCCTTGTTTTGTCGTTGATTTCCAATTTCATCCCTTTATGGTCCGATAGCATGCAGGGTAGTATCTCTATTTTTTTTATATTTGCTGAGAGTTGCCTTGTGACATAATATATGGTCTATTTTGGAGAAGGAGCCATGTGCTGCTGAGAAAAATGTGTATTCGTTTACTGAGGGATGAAATATTCTATATATGTCCGTTAGGTCTAAATTGTTAATTGTTTTGAGGAGGCTTAAAGTTTCTTTGTTTAGCTTTTGTTTGGATGATCTATCCATTGGTGAGAGAGGTGTGTTGAAGTCCCCTAGAATAACTGTGTTGTGGTCTATTTTACTCTTGAACTTAAGAAGCATTTGTTTGATGAATGTAGGTGCTCCATTATTTGGGGCATACAGATTTATGATTGTTATATCCTGTTGATGGATGGTTCCCTTAAGTAATAAGAAATATCCATCTTTGTCCCTCTTGATTAATTTTGGTTTGAAGTCTACCTTATTTGATATGAGAATGGAAACCCCTGCTTGTTTCCGCCGGCCATGTGAGTGATAAGACTTTTCCCATCCTTTCACTTTCAGTCTGTTGATGTCTTTTTCTATGAGGTGTGTTTCTTGGAGACAGCAAATTGTTGGGTCATTTCTTTTAATCCATTCTGATAATCTGTGTCTTTTGATTGGCAAGTTTAGGCCATTAACATTCAGGGTTATTATTGAGATGTGATTTTTATTCCCATCCATTTTTATTTGAATTATGGTCTTTAGCTTGATTTGGTTTCTCTTCTGGTTGGTATTTCCTTTAGTTTAATATCTCCCTTTGGTGATTTTCGTTATCATCTTTCTCTTCTTCTTCATGAAAAATGTTGCCCAGGATGCTCTGAAGTGCTGGCTTTCGAGTTGTGAAATCTTTTAACTTTTGCTTGTCGTGGAAGGTTTTTATTTCATCTTCGAATCTAAAGCTTAATTTTGCTGGATATAAGATTCTTGGTTGACATCCCTTTTCTTTCAGAGCTTGAAATATGCTATTCCAGGATCTTCTTGCTTTTAAGGTCTGGGTTGAAAAATCTGAATATAGTCTGATTGGTTTCCCCCTATATGTAATTTGCTTCCTTTCTCTTGTGGCTTTTAGTATTCTCTCCTTGCTCAGTGTATTAGGCATTTTCATTATAATGTGTCTAGGTGTGGATCTGTTGAGATTTTGTTTGTTTGGTGTTCGGTATGCCTCTTGAACTTGGTTTTCCATTTCATTCCTCAAGCTTGGAAAATTTTCTGTAATTATTTCATTAAATAGATTACTCATTCCTTTGGCTTGAAACTCTGCCCCTTCCTCTACGCCGATCACTCTTAAGTTTGGTCTTTTTATGCTGTCCCATAATTCTTGGATGTTATGTTCTTGATTACTAACAAGTTTTGCTGTATGGTTTAAATTCTTCTCTAGGACATATATTTTGTCTTCATTGTCTGAGGTTCTTTCCTCCAAGTGGTCTACTCTGTTGGAGATGTTTTCAATTGAGCTTTTATTTTGGTTTATTGCTTCTTTCATTTCTGGAATTTCTGTTTGGATTCTCTTTAGAGCCTCTATTTCCCTATTGAAGTAATCTTTTACTTCCTGTATTTGTTTTTGGAGTTCTTTGTCAAAATGATCTTTTGCCTCCTGTACCTGCTCCCTCATCTCATTTTTGAGTTCATTCTTAAGTTCCATAAACATTTGGCAAATGTAATTTCTAAATTCCATCTCTGGCATTTGACCAACTGTGCTTGCTATGACATCTACCGATGAGGTATCTTGATTTGTTTGTGTCATTTTCTTTCCTTGTTTTTTCATGTTGCTTGTGTGTCTATTCTTCCTGCACTGTGGGACCTTGACTGTTTCAATTTTACCTTAAAGCCTTATGTTGTTCCTGTAGTACAATGCTATCAGATCACCTTATAATTCCTTTATACTTTTAAAACCTAACACTTTCTATTCAGAAAATCCAAGTTTGGTCACAATGTACAGATTTTGTTAACCCAGATATTATTTCCAATTTACTCTGTACGTTTCTGATAGGGTTTTATAGCTTCAAGTATTGGATACAGAGGTGTTATGTTTAGGAAGAAGGAAGTGTCTTGAGTTGTTCTTTCTTGGAAAGTATGAAAAGAGATATCTATTGAAATGGTTTAGTGGAAGTGGTATAGTATCAGTAGACGATGGAAGAAAGAGAATGGGGTTGACAATTAGGTAAAAAGATCAATTTATATATATAGTAAGTTGGAAAAGAAAAAAAATAATAAAAGAGTAGGAATTGGTGTAAGAGAGAGGAGAGAGAGAATCCAGGAAATAGAGAGTAAACTATATATAACACCACTTTGCTACCCAGTTCAATTGCGCTGGTTCTAGAAATCCCAAGTTTTGCGTATAACTTGTTTTTGCCTCTGTTTAGTATGCACTGGCAGGATGTAAACATGAAAGATTGAAAGATGAAGGAGGAAGAAAAGATACAAGAGTGAGAAGGAGGTAAAGAATGAAAGAAAAAAGGAGCAGAAGCAAATAAACACACTAACAATTAATGCGGAAGGAAAAAAAAAAAAGCAGAACAAAACAAAGCCAAAAAAAGGAAAAGAAAAACAAACAAACAAACAAACATACAAAAAAAAAAAAAAAAAAAAAAAAAACGAAACCCTCCCTGCAATCCAAAAAATCAAGCAGACCAATAAAAAGAAAAGGAAAAAAAAAAAAAAAAAAAAGTCAAACCCCAAGTCTCAGACAAAATGGGCCCTGGGAAGCCCCCCTCTTTTTTTCCTTTCCAGTTCAAACCAATTGCTATTGGATCACAGTCTGTGATCCTGTCAGTGAAATCAAGGCTGCATCCTAGGCCAGCGGCTGCACGGTTCAGTAAAGGAGTGTCCCAGGGGGACGGTGTGTGTCAGCAGATGAATGGCGCCGGGAAGGGGACCTTCCAGAAGGCACCCCCTCCCCAAGCCCACCCACAGTTGCAGCCCCCTGTGGCCGCTGCGCCAGCCTCAGAAACGCCTTCCCCTGCTGACCACCCAAGTCTCACCCAATTGTGTGTTGTCTTCAGAGAGCTGGAGAGTCCCTGGATGGATGCAGCCGTCGCTCTTCGTCTCCTCCCCTTTGTCAGGACCAGCCCCTGCAGCTTTCAAAGATGGCGGTGCTCTCCTTCCAGTCAACAGCAGCTCGGCAGACTCCCGTATCCTTGCCGATAGCACCGGGAAGCCACACCTGTGACTGTGGTGCAGACAGCGCTGCTTCAGACTGTAGCCCGCTCCACTCTGCCCCTGTTTGCTGATCGCAGATCTCTGCGCCGCTCTGTCCGAGGCCCCACTACTGAGGGTCGCGTCAGGCGGAGTGTGGATCCGAACTGGTGTGTGGACCCGCGGTCTCCCGTGGTTCCCCAGCACCAATCCCGCCGGCTGTTATCGCTGGTCTTTATCGCTGGTTTCACGCTGGTGTGCCGTGAGTTTGGCCGGGGTTGCAGTAGTAGCGCGGTCTCCCCACACTGACTTTGTTTCACACGGCCTGTGCACCACCCAGGCGGTTTTGCAGGAGCCTCGCGGCTCCAGCCGCTGCAGACAGCTTGTCTCTTTCTCTCTCTGGTAGTGGTAATCAAACCATCCAGGAGATCGGTATTTTCAGTCCATATATATATGATGAAAGGCAATTTATCTGCTTTGTTGGATTCTTTCCATGGAGCTGTCCTGAAGTGCGGCTTCCTCTAATCCGCCATCTTGGATCCTCCAAGTTATTACTTTTACCCTTGCTATTTTAAGCCTTTACTATTAAAATTACTGTTATCTTTGTTAATTATGATAATTCCTTTTTATTGAGGTCTAAATGACTGTCTTTATGCTAGTATAATACTGCTTTGGTTATTGTTGCTTTATACTAAGTTTTGAAGTCAAGTAGACTAAATTCTCTGAACTTTTTTCTTCTTTCTTAGAATTTCTTTAAAACACCTGTCTTTTGCATTTTCATACATATTTTAGAATCAACTTATTAGTTTCCCATCAAAGTATTAACAAAGCCCAGTCCTGATTAGCTTCTGAGATAAGACAAGATTGGGCATGTCCAGGGCAATAAAGCCATAGACGGCTTATTAGTCTCTATTAAAAATATCTGTTGGGGCTGGGGTTGTGGCTCAGCAGCAGGGTGCTCGCCTCGCGCGTGTGCGGCCTGGGTTCGATCCTCAGCACCATGTAAGCATAAATGCATTGCATTGTGTACAACTAAAGTAAATAAATAAATATTGAAAAAAAAATCTGTTGGTCCCAGTGGCTCAGGAGGCTGAAGCAGGAGGGTCATGAGTTCAAAAGCCAGCCTCAGCAAAAATCTAGGCACTAAGCAACTCAGTGAGACCCTGTCTCTATATACAAAAATACAAAATAGGGCAGGGGAATATGGCTTGGTGATCAAGTGCCCCTGAGTTCAATTCCCAGTACACCCCCCTCCCAAAATCTGTTGGGAGTTTGCTCTTACACAATTAGATTTGTTTTTATATTGCTTTTTAAAAATGCTGTTGTAAATCAAATTAGTTTTACATTTCAGTTTTTAATTGTATATATATTGTGAGTGCTTTAGTCAGCTTTTTTGCTGCTGTGACCAAAAGACCTGACAAGAACAAAGAGAGGAGGAAAAGTTCATTTTGGGGCTCATGGTTTCAGAGGTCTCAGTCCATTGATGACTGACTCCATTCCACAGGACCTGAGATGAGGCAGAACATCATGGCAGAAGTGTGTGGCAGAGGAAAGAGCTGGGAACATGACACCAGGAAACAGAGATAAAGAGACTTCATTCACCAGGGACTAACTATATACCCCAAAGGCATACCCCCAATGACCTACCTCCTCCAGCCACACCCTACCTGCCTTCATCTTTACCACTCAATTAATCCCTATCAGGGTATTTAATCACTTAGAGTTAAGGCTGTCATAACCCAATTATTTCATCTCTAAACTTTCTTGTGTAGTCTCACTCATGAGTCTTTGGAGGACATAATATCTAAAACATAACAGGGTATATATAAATATAATTGCCCTTTACATTTTGCTTATGTGTCCTGTGACTTCACTTAAATTTATTTATTAGTTCTAGTAAATGATTCTTTATAGATTCCTTAGTATTTTCTGTATAGATAGTTATATAGATCAAAAGAACAGCAGTGAATTTTTGATAGAGGTGCCAAAGTAATTTAGCAGGGGAAAGAATAGATTCTCAAAGGTGATATTAGGGGAAATAGATCTCTCTATACCAACAGAAACAACCCCCCCCCCAATACAAAAAATCTTTGACTTTTACCTCACACCTAATAGAAAAATTAAGTGGGTCATATAATTGACTATAAAAGCTTAAAGCGTAAAACTTTATAGGAAAACATAGGATAATATCTTCTGATTTGGAGGTACACAGAATTCTTAAGGAGTCAGGAAGACATAATCCTAAAGGCAAAAAAATAAATGAATTGGACCTCATAAAAAAAGTTAAACTTCCTGTCATTAACACTGTTAAGATAATATACAGGGAAACTACACTAGTGAAAACTTTACAAAGCATATGTCTGACAAAGGAGTAGTATCCTGGATATATAAAGAACGTTTACAACTTAAATATAAAAGGACGAATATCTGTAAAATGGGCACTTACCTTGCCAAAAGAAATTTTCAGTTAGCAAATACACATATGGAAGTGTGATTGGTCATTAGGGAAACAGAAATTATAACCACTAGAATACCTAAAATTAAAAAGACCAGCTAAATCAAGTGTTGATTAGAATGTGGAGCAACTAGAATTCATATATATTACTGGTGTTTTTTAAAGCAACCACTTTGAAAAACAATTTGGTGAATTACAAAGTTAATGTGTATTCACTATATGACCCAGCAGTCTTCACTACTAGGGATGTACCCAAGAAGAGACATTTCCATACAAATACTAGTATTAAATGTGTTTAGCAGCTTTATTCAGAATAGCTCCACCCTGCCAGAATAGCAAAATCTAAATGATCGAGAAGCTCAAGAAACTTCAAAAGAAAATCCCCCATTGTTCACATTTATATGAGAATAGACATGATTAGATCAGGTACCTCAGGACCATACTCAAAGAAACAAATACTATAATAAGAACAAACCAGAAACCCCCATCTTTCAAAATTGGTATGTTATTACTGGAGTGTCAGCTCTACTTGATACTGCAAGTAAAGGCACAGGTGGCTATTAAAGTTGTCATCAGAGGGAATGAATAGTTTTAAAATTGAAACAAAACAAGAATATCTTCTGAATATTTTGCTCTTTGTTATTTATGTGATGTCAGGAATCAAACTTTGCACATGCTAAACAAGTGCTCTGCCCTTTACTTACATTCCAAACCCCTAGCTCTTTTCTTAATTTTACTTATTTTTTTTTTATTATAGTAGACATTGTGCTTAGGCAGTTTTACATGTTATTTTTCTTAATCTTTACATAAACACCATGAAATAAGTTGTGGTTACCATCTTATGACTGAGGAAATAGGTATGAAATGGCATAATGCTTGCTGAAATTCGCATTAATGACAGAGCTTGAACCAAGTCTGCCTGACTCCTAAGTTCAATTGTTTTGCTCCTCAGATCCTTTCCCCTATGCTTATGCATCATCTGTTCTCATATAGTCCTTTGTTCTCATTAGTCATATACCTGTTTTTACAAAAGTCCTGTAGTACTCTGGATAGGACTTCTTGCTTTCCGTTTAGTAACTTTTTTTTTTAATGTACTAATTAAAAATATCACTAATTAAATATCACCTTCTTATCTCAAGCAAAATTTCTTTTCTTTGAATGTGGAAGAGCTCAATTATGTAACAAGAACAAGTGAACTTATCAGATCATTAGAGTAAATCTAAAGCTAATATGAAGACTCAGTAGCTTCAGAAGTCTTTACAGTTCAGAGGAATTAATTGTCTCTATCACTGTATAGTGGAGATTGAAAAAGAGTTGTGCTTGACCTCTACTATGCTTTGCCATTTGTTCTTGGATGGAATCACTATAATAGAAAAAAGAATGTTTTAAACTTGTTCTTCTACTTTAGAAATTTGCTGCACCATCCATTTTACCTATAGTAACAGGACCTGTTATCCTATAAGAATAATGTCATAGCAACTTTGAAGGAGAAGATGGTTAACAGTATCCAGTGTTGTTTATTTCTTATGAATAATTAATAGATTTCTCTTCTTTATTGTTGTCAAAATATAACCCATCTAAAATTTTTTGTTGTTCTTCAGGGTAATGCAAACCTGGATATCCAGAATGTGAACCAACAAACTGCCCTACACCTTGCTGTTGAGCGACAACACACCCAGATTGTTAGGGTAAAGTATTTATTGACATAAATTTTGGCTTATAGTTTTTTTTTTTTAATAACTTTCATTTATTTTTGAGGATTGAATTCAGTGCCTCCACATGCTAGGTAGCCCGCTCTATCACTGAAACACAATCCCAGCCCCTTACAGTTTTTTTTTTTTTTTTTTTTTTTTGTAGTTGTAGATGGACAGATGCCTTTATTTTGTTTGTTTATTTTTATGTGGTGCTGAGCATCAAACCCAGTGTTCCATGCGTGCTAGGCAAGTGCTCTACCACTGAGCTACAGCCCCATCCCCTTATAGTTGTTTTTGATCCAGAGTTTTAGAACTTCTTGAAAATTAAAATGATACAGTGTTAAATTTCTCAAAAATGGGCCAGGCGCGGTGGCACATGCCTGTAATCCCAGTGGCTTGGGAGGCTGAGACAAGAGGATCGTGAGTTCAAAGCCAGCCTCAGCAAAAGCGAGGGTGCTAAGCAACTCAGTGAGATCCTGTCTCAAAATAAAATACAAAATAGGGCTGGGGATGTGGCTCAGTGGTTGATTGTCCTGGAATTCAATCCCTAGTACCTCCCCACCCCATCCCAAATCCTCAAAAATTCATAGTCTGTCACAAAATTTACAATTTTAGGGTAATATTTTATGTCAGTTGGGTAATTTCCAATAGCAAAATTCTAAGTTCAGAGTCTATAATTTTGTTAAATTTGTGAATTCTCAGAATATTAAATGAGAAAATTTCAATGTAACATGCAAATTAGTTTTTAAAAGTGTATTTCCTTTTAATGTGTATAATTGAAAGTAAAGTACAAATTAACAGCTTTAGCTGGACATTCGCTGCTGCAAATTCCAAAAAAGCTGAGATGTAGTTTTTATTTTACTAATCTGATTATTAAAAAAGAGTTGAAAGAGTATTGGTTTAAATATTTTTGTAGCACAGTGGTTCTTCAAGTTTGGAGGCTGAAGCAGCAGCATCAGTACTACTTTGGGAACTGGATGGTAGAAAAATTTATTATTATTATTTTTTGCAGTACTGGGGATTGAACCCAGAAGTGCTCTATCACTGAGGCATGCCCCCATCCCTTTTTATTTACTTTTTTGTTTTGAGGCCAGGTCTCACTAATTTGCCTAGGCTGGTCTTGAACCTGTGATCCTCCTGCCTCAGCCTCCTGAGTTGCTGGGATTATAGGTGTGTGCCACCCTGACTAGCTCTAGAAAAGTTAATTCTTGGGCCTTACCTCATAACAAACGAATCAGAACCTTTAGGATTCTGATGGAAATATCCTTGGTTTAAAAATTACACAGGTACTTCTGATGCTTATTCAAATTTGAGAAATACTGATGTGGAGTTACATTTTATATAACCATTTGGAACAAAGAAAAAATAATATAATTTGCCAAGATGAGTAAGACCGTATGCTTGAGATTGATTTCTGTAGAAGGTATTTTTCTAAATATCTCATGGATGATATTTGTAGAAAGAATTAGGAAAATAATTAAAGTACCATAAGCAAAATCTTAAACATATCTACTGCTTAAGTCATTTATTGAAATATGTCTGCTATGCATTTTATTTAAAAGGTTGTAGTTTAGCAAACACTGTTTCACATTTATTTTTTGAAATCCTTTGCCAAAACATCTTCATTTATTTTCCATGATATTTGGACTTGCCTCATGAGGATACATTTGAAGAAAATTGACCAAAGAGAATGCTTCTTTGTTTAAATAATAAGAATTTTGAACAGTATGATTTTTTTCTAAGAGCTTAAAATAACTTAATATCTAAAATTAAAAGGAGAAAACAAAGTCCTAAATTTACCTATTTTTCATTTTTTCAGAGTAGATGAATTGAGCTGCATATAGATTCTCATTTCTTTCTGTTTTCTACACTTTAATCTCTTTGAGTAACCAGAGCACATCATTCTTTGTAAGGAACCACAGCACTGTAAAATAGTAGAAAGCAAAGACATCAAAATCATTAGCCCTATAGTAACTCCTTCAAGTAGGTAAAGGGTGCGCTCACTTACTTTAAACACATTGAAGTTTCTTATGGGTGTGAACACATTACCAACTTGAGGTGTCTTTTTCTCTTTTAGCTTTTGGTTCGTGCAGGTGCCAAACTAGATATTCAGGATAAGGATGGAGATACTCCTTTGCATGAGGCTCTGAGGCATCACACTTTGTCTCAGCTACGTCAGCTACAGGATATGCAGGATGTGGGGAAGGTAGATGCTGCCTGGGAGCCATCAAAAAACACAGTGAGTAAAGACAGTCTTTCATTTAGTACCAATAGAAGCATCTTTTAATGCAAGATCTTTTATTCAGCCAGGCGTGGTGGCGCACGCCTGTAATCCCAGCACTTTGGGAGGCTGAGGCAGGAGGATCTCGAGTTCAAAGCCAGCCTCAGCAATGGCAAGGCACTCAGCAACTCAGTGAGACCCTGACTCTAAATAAAAAATACAAAAAAGGGCTGGGGATGTGGCCCAGTGGTTGAGTGCCCCTGAGTTCAGTCCCTGGTACCACCAAAAAAATAAAAATAATTAAAAAAAAGATCTTTTATTTACTATTCATCTAATCTGCACTTTATACAATATTATATCAGAGCTACATCTTAGAACTTTAGTTTACAACTGGGTGTGGTGGTGCATGCCTGTAATCCCAACTACTCAGGGGGCTAAGACAGGATAATCTCAGTTTTAAGGCCAGCCTGGGCAATTTAGCAAGACCCTGTCTCAAAAACAAACAAACAAACAAAAAAGACTGGATATATAGCTCAGTGGTAAAGCATCCCTGGGTTCAATCCCCAGTGCAAAAATAATAAACTACAGGAATTTTAGTTTATGAACTAAATGCTAGTCAGTACTACCTATGCTGCCCCACATTCTTACCAAAAATTGTTCAGTTCTTCTTAACTATAGCCTTTCAAATAGGCATGGAATGGTGTCGTCTTATGGTTTTAATTTGCATTTCCCTAATGACTACTGATACTGAATATCCTTTCATATAGTTCATATATTTGGTGAAATGTCTGCTCAGATCTCTTTTTCATTATTTTGTTGAGCTTTTTCTGTTGTTTTGTTTGTGGTGTTGAGGCTTAAACCCAGGACCTCTTTCATGTTAGCCAAGTTTCTTTTTACCATTGAGTCTGTTTTGTTGTTATTGTTTCAGGAGTTCTTTATATAATCTGAATACAAATTGTTTATCTTATATGTGATAAGTAAGTATTTTTTCCTTGTCTATGGCTTTTTCCCTCCCTCCCTCCCTTCCTTCCTTCCTTCTGTCATAATAATTAACACAATACTATGTAATTTTTTATACAGAAATGATAGCTTAGTAATGTTCAAATATACTTGTTAAGGATTGGGGATATAGCTCAGTGGTGGAACATTTGTCTAGCATGTGCGAGGCCCTGGGTTCAATCTCCAGTACCACCAAAGGAAAATAGAAAAAAACTTTTCAAGAATTATGTATATAATTAGCATATTCAGAAGTTGTCAGGCATTGGAGAGTGCAGTTATTATTATTATTATTATTATTTTTGGTATCAGGGATTGAACTCAGGGGCACTCGACCACTGGGCCACATCCCCAGCCCTTTTTTTTTTTTGTATTTTATTAGAGACAGGGTCTCACTGAGTTGCTAAGTGCCTCGCCACTGCTGAGGCTGGCTTTGAACTCGTGATCCTCCTGCCTCAGCCTCCCACATGCTGGGATTATTGGCGTGTGCCACCGTGCCTGGCTTGGAGAGTGCATTATAAAAAGTGTAGCTAAACCACAAGTGTAAATGCATCAGTTGAACATATGACAACTTCTGATGAATCCATAACTATTTTCTTCTCAAATAGAGAACAACCAAGGTGAATGTTCAATTTTTTCCACCTTTTCACAAACTTAAATTATTCCATTCTTCTTAGCTCTAAGAAGTAAGGCTCCATTTAACCTAGGGTTTTCTAAAGATCTAAATGGTTCAGGTTCAAGGTCAAGGGGCCGCATCTGTTAATGGCCTTCTTGCCCAATAGAGTCTGGGGATAGTGCAGGGGTATCACATGCAAGAAACAAGGAGTGCGTGTGTGCGTGTGTGTGTGTGTGTGTGTGTGTGTGTGTGTGTGTGTTTTTTGTTTTTTGAGGTAGTGTCTCAGTAGTTGCCCAGGCTGTCCTTGAACTTGTGATCATCTGTCTCAGTCTCCTGAGAAGCTGAGATTACATGCAGGCTTAGTACTGAGTTCAGCTTTGAACAGTCTTTATGGCAAAGCATAGGTTCTTAATTTTGATGAAATCTAGTTTTAATCAGTTTTTTTCCCCCTTTTATTTGTGCTTTTGTGTTCTTTCTGAGGAATCTTTGCCAAACCCAAGATCACCAGTTTTCTCTTGTTTCATAGGACTTTATAAAGTTTTAGTTGTTATATAGTTCAGTCTATGGTTCATTTGAGTTAATTTTTACATATAGTATGACATATGGGTCAGAGTTCATTTTCTTTCTTTTTTTAATATATAGAAAATTTTATGACAAATAAAAGCTTGATGGAGTGGACATATACAACTCTGCACCTTTTACAGAATAATCATTCTTCTCAAGCACTCATGAATCATTTACAAAAGTTGGACTGTGGGCCAGGCGTAGTGGCGCATGCCTGTAATCCCAGTACTTGGGAGGCTGAGGCAGGAGGATTGCGAGTTCAAAGTCAGTCTCAGGCACTTAGCAACTCAGTGAGACCATGTCTCTAATAAAATACAAAAAAAGGGTTAGGGATGTGGCTCAGTGATCTAATGCCCCTGAGTACAATCCCCAGTATCAAAAAATAAAAAATAAAAAAAAGTTGGACTGTGTATTAGACCCTAAATCAAGAATCTGTAAATACCAAATAATTTCTTTACGTAAGGTCAATTTCTTTTACCACCATGCATTAAGTCAAAGAAAAATAGCAAAAATATGATTTTAAATATCTTCACATTTGAGATTTTAAAAGCATTTCATAATCTTGTTCAGAACAATGTTAATTAAAATGCATTAAGATTATCATAGTTGACTCAAATATTCACACCTAATGTTAACAGAGAAGAAGCAAGAGGTTATCAGCTAAAGTAAGGTAGAAGTAGCATTTTATTAAGGTAGAAGATATTTTGCCTCATATTTAAATGTAAACAGTTATGACTCATTCCTTCCATTTCAGTGTTATTTACTAATAATGTTGTGATGTATCCACTGTCCTATAATATTATCTCATTCAGAATAAAATTTCTTTTGGGATCTGGGGTTGTGGTTCAGCGGTAGAGTGCTCGCCTAGCATTGGCAAGGCACTGGGTTCAATCCTCAACATCACATAAAAATAAATAAAATAAAGGCATTATGTCCAACTACAACTAAAAAATATTTTAAAAATTATTTTGGTTTTTGGCAAAAAAAAGTATTTAATACTAATTTTAAATATTCGCTTTTAGTTTTTAAGTTTTTAAATTTTATTTTTATTGGTATGTGTTAATTATATCTTTATTTTTATTTATTTTTTTATGTGGTGTTGAGGCTCAAACCCAGGGCCTCACGTGTGTGAGGTGAGTACCCTACCGCTGAGCCACAACCCCAGCTCGATGTATTAATTATAAATAATATTAGCTTTCATTTTCTGGGTCCTCTATTCTTTTTTTTTTTTTTTTTTTTTAATTGTACACAATTATAGCACAACTTTTCATTTCTCTGGTTGTACGTGACATAGCATCACACCATATGTGCGGTCATATATGTAACTAGGGTAATGATTCCATCTCGTTCCGCCATCTTTCCTGCCCCCATTGCCGCCTCCCCCACCCCTTTGTCCAGAGTTCATTTTCTTGCTTGTGGAAATCCAGTTGTTCCTGTGCCATTTGTTGAAGACTATTTATTCCTACTGAATTGTCTGTGTACCTTTATCCAAGGTCAATTAACCACACATATGAAGGTCTCTTTGGATTTTGTTTTTTTCATCTGTTTTTAGCTAGGTGATGCCAGTCTAACTGTCTTGATTATTGTAGCTTTATAATGTTGAAATAAAGGTGCTGGGGTTGTGGCTCAGAGATAAGAGTGCTCGCCTAGCATGTGAGAGGCCCTGGGTTCGATCCTCAGCACCACATAAAAATAAATAAATAAAATGTATTGTGTCCAACTTCAACTAAAATATAAATGTTTTTTAAAAAAATAATGTTGAAATAAAATAGTGTAAATTCTCCAATTTACTTCTCCTCCCTCAAAGTATTAGCTATTCTAAGTTCTTTAGATTTTCACATAAATGTTAGAATCATTTTTAAAAATGTAAAGCGTTCTGAGACCAAAATGTTTCAGAATTGCTGTCTTATTTTATGGCTGTGGGTGTATTTTCTAACTCCTTTGTGACTCCCTTTTTTCTCATTTTAAAATGGAGAGAGGGAAGTATCCGACTACAGAATCTGCTATAAAGACCATGGAAAGTGCTTAATGTAATACTTTATAGATGCTCAGTAAATTTATAGTTAGTTTCTTTTCTCAGTTGTTTTCATTGTTTCAAATTGATTTCTAGCATCTCCGGAGCCAAATTGAAGAGAGAAGAGTACTATTTCTTCAATATCTCAACCAGAAGTCTTGCTTTTGAGTTTTATTGGCCTTAATTGACCTGATTGGGATTATGTATCTGTTCCTGAATTATTTACATAGGTGAGGTGGATATCTAATTGGATTGAGCCACCTTTTCCACCATTACAACTGGAGGATGAATCAATTCTCAATTATATGCCTAAGAATATTGAAGGATGTGGGGCAAAGAGGACTGAATGATAGAAAGGAAACTCATAGATATTCATCACATGTGCTCCTGTGCACGCATACACATGTGTATATAATATGTGATAGTGCTAATTGATAGCAGATTCCTAATGAAAAAAAATCATGGTTCTTTTCTTTTGATTTCAGTTAATAATGGGACTTGGTACCCAGGGGGCAGAGAAGAAGAGTGCAGCATCTATTGCCTGTTTCTTGGCAGCCAATGGCGCTGACCTCAGCATTCGAAATAAGAAGGGTCAATCTCCACTTGATCTCTGTCCTGATCCAAGTCTCTGCAAAGCGTTGGCAAAGTGTCATAAAGAAAAAGTCAGGTGTGTATTATTTATTATCATAAACCTTAATATTCCATAAAGTATAATGTGGTTATATAATGGAGGAATTGAAAGTGTCTTTAAGGGTCTTTGTATATACAATTCCTGTATCCTTGTGTTGCTCCTTTCTTTCCTGAAAAGTGTCTCTTATTTCATGTTGTTTCCCATGTTGTTAAGTATACTGCTTTATGCACAGTAAGTTCAAGATACTTTTCTAAAACTACTGATTTTCTAGGAATGTATGTGTTAGAAGAATTTATCTATAAGAAAAGATGTTGCTGGCCGGGCGCGGTGGCGCACGCCTGTAATCCCAGCACTTTGGGAGGCTGAGGCAGGAGGATCGCGAGTTCAAAGCCAGCCTCAGCAATGGCGAGGCACTTAGCAACTCAGTGAGACCCTGTCTCTTAATAAAATACAAAACAAGGGCTGGGGATATGGCCCAGTGGTCGAGCGCCCCTGAGTTCAATCCCCGGTACCAAAAAAAAAGATGTTGCTGGGCGTGGTGGCCCATGCCTATAATCCCAGCAGCTCGGGAGGCTGAGTCAGGAGGATCCGAGTTCAAAGCCAGCCTCAGCAGAAGGGAGGTACTTAGCAACTCAGTGAGACCTTGTCTTTAAATAAAATACAAAATAAGACTGGAGATGTGGCTCAGTGGTGGAGTGCCCCTGAATTCAATCCCCAATATCCCTCCCAAGAAAACGTGTTACTAGTAAATTTTCTGTGACATTAGACATATTTAAAATTTTAATATTTTTCTAAGAGGGACAATTTATATTTTATGAACAAAATATATTTTATACTAAACTTTGTAATAATTCTAGCATCCTGAATAGAACCTGACAGGCACTCAGTTAAGTATTAATGAAGATTGAAAGGGTGAACAAATGAGGGAAACCAATTCCTTGTAGAGTTTTTTTCTTTTTAATTATTTATTTTTTATTCTAAGTTGTTAGAAATGACAGCAGAATGCATTACATTTCATATTATACTTATAGAGCACATTTTTACATATCTCTGGTTGTATACAAAGTATATTCACACCATTCGTGACTTCATACATGCACTTAGGGTAATGATATCCATCTCATTCTACCATCTTTCTTTTTCTTCTTCTTCTTCTTCACCCTTTTTCCTCCTCCCTTCCCCTCCCTCCCCATTGGCCATTCTAGTGTTCCTCTAATCCTCCTATGCTCCCCATCCCAACCCCACTGTGAATTGGCCTCCTTATAGCAGAGAAAACATTCGGCATTTGGTTTTTTGGAATTGGCTAACTTTACTTAGCATTATATTCTCTTGTGGAGTTTTTTCTAAAGACGTTCATTTCACATTTGCCTTTTTTTTTTCCAAAAGTAAAATATGTCAGTTGTATTTTTTATGAATTAAATAATTTTCTGCTCAGCACAGTGGCGCATGCCTGTAATCCCAGCACTTGGGAGGCTGAGGCAGGAGGATTGCAAGTTTGAAGCCAGCCTCAGCAATGGCGAGGCACTTAGCAACTCAGTGAGACCCTGTCTCTAATAAAATACAAAAAAAAAAGGTGGGGGGGGGATAGGGATGTGGCCCAGTGGTCGAGTACCCCTGAGTTCAATCCCTGGTGCCTAAATAAATAAAATAATAATAATTTTCAAGATATTGTAGATATACAAAAAGGAACACATCTCTACTGTTTTATCCTAACAGTTCTGTGCAATATTATTGCCCTTTATGTCCATTTCTTATTACTAAGCATTTCAGTGGATGTCCCTTGACCTTTGTGTTCTCTCACCTCTCATAATTTGTGTGTAGTGATGAAATGGCATCTCTTTGGAGCCCTTGCATAGAGCTGTGTTATAGGCGAATGTAATATAATGAGATATATGTATTTAAGTATATACTTAAGGAATATTAAATTCTATTACAGAAAGATGCATCTATATAGATAGATACAAGACACTATAATAATAGTATTTACATAAACCTAGAAACACTGTAATAACTTTTTAACAGTGGAGTCAAGGATAGAACCTGTGTGTTTTCATGAGTTTCTGAAGCTTATGGTAGAAACAGTATTCCTTTTCTGTAGGTGTAATTAGCCACACATCTGTTTTGTATCTATATAGATATATTCTATCTTTCTGTAATATAATTTTATATTCCTTAAGGACACACTTACTGAAATGTCCGAAAAGAGCTGGAGTGTCATATCTTTTGAAGTGTTCTGTAAGTTGTGGACTTTGGTAATGCCTTGTCCTTTCTTTAGTTAGTATAACTAACATGGTTGCTAGTTAGAATTTTTGTTTTATTCCTATTCCTTCTTCTGCTTTTGTGTGTGTGTGTATACACAACAGATTCTGAGTATTGTTTATGTTAAAATGTTTTTTATTTCTTTGTTAGAAGATTCATCCTTTCTATTGAGTGAGGAGGATTCGTGCAGTTTGAAGTTTGAAATAGTAAGAAGTAGGTAGAGATGGAGATATATAGAGAGCTAGAGAAAAAGAATTTACAGGGAACACTTGATTTTTTAACATAAACAGTTGTTTTTGCATATACTAATAGTGCTCTGGATGTTTCAAAGACATTTGACTAATGAATTTTTTATTGAAATTTAATAAAATATTTTTAGTTGTAGATGGACACAGTACCTTTATTTATTTTTATGTGGTGCTGAGGATTGAACCCAGTGCCTCACACGTGCTAGGCAAGCACTCTACTACTGAGCCATAACCCAGCCCTGTTATTGAAATATTTTGATGGGCTTTGATTTGGAATATTTTCTTTTATTAGTGGTCAAGTGGGTTCTCGGAGTCCTTCTATGATCAGTAATGATTCTGAAACCTTAGAAGAGTGTATGGTGTGCTCAGATATGAAGAGAGATACTCTTTTTGGCCCTTGTGGACATATCGCAACCTGTTCTTTATGTTCTCCACGAGTCAAAAAATGCCTCATCTGTAAAGAACAAGTTCAGTCCAGGACAAAGGTAATTTTTTTAATGTAGTATTTTATCATTTTATGAAGTTCTTTGATACTATAAATAATGACAGAAAGGACTATCTAATGCGATTTATTTAATTTTGTTCTTCCAAGTAACATTTTAAAATATAGGAATGTGTAATTTATACATTTATTAGAAATCAGAATTTCTGAATTTATTGCTGGTTTACAGTTTTACCATTTTTTGCCAAATTAATTATTATTTGAATTTAACTTTTATGCTCAGAAAAAAATTTTAGCTCAATGTTTTTCCTTTTTTATACCTAAAATATTACAGTTAAAAAACATTATCTACTGTTTTTCTTCCAAAGCCCTCTGTGACCTAAAGGTTTATGTAAATCTACTTTGTGTTATATACTGTGAAATTTTCAAACCTGTAGAAAAGTATGAAACCTAAAATACCCTCCCAGCAGTTTTGCTGGGTTGATTTCAGAGCCTTTGACTATAAAGAAATAGTGACCCCAAGTGGTTAAAGGACAGTGAACATACATATTCATTAAAGTAAAACAAATTATAAAACTGGTACTTTGTTGGATTTGGAAGCATGGATTCTATAGCAATTAGAGAATTAGAAACACATAAAAATTAACACAGACTATTTCTGTTGAAATAGCAAAAATAAGTTTCAAAAATATGCTAACAAGGAAAGTATAAAATAGTCATTTTCTAAACACTGCTGGAGGATAGGAGACCATTCTGACTACATATAACATGCTTTCATTTAATAATTCCACTCCTGGGAGGAAAGTTATGCTTACAAAGATTTTTCTTTTTAATGGGAGAATGGGTAAGTAGATGATTATTAAATCAATTTATTGTATTATTTTAAACTCTTTAAAAACAATGTTAGATGATTCAGTGTTGGGGCTAGATTTAGAATACAGGAATATTAGGGTCCTAACTAACCATGTTTTACTGCATTCTGCTATTATTACTACAACTATGTAAATTCTGTGTACATATTGAGGTGTAAGTTGGGAAAGTTGGCGGGGGGGGGGGGGCAGTGAGGGCAGCTCATGCAAGAGCGCATTTGCACATGGGCTTGTGAGAATGCATGTGAGCATATGCTTGGAATATTTGGTTGTTTACGTGAATTTATAGGTGGGTGGTGGTTATCATTTTTGGAGAGTAGTATTAAATGACACAAAAAAGTACTAAATATGACCTTGTTTTAGAAAGAAAAAGAATGGGGGGGCTGGGGTTGTGGCTCAGCGGTAGAGCGCTCGCCTAGCATGTGCGCGGTCCGGGTTCGATCCTCAGCACCACAAATAAAACCCATTGTGTACAGCTAAAGCAAATAAATAAATATTAAAAAAAAAAAAAAAAAAAAAAAAAAGAATGGGGGTCCTTCTTTGGGGCGGTCGCGCAGGCAGCGGCTGTGGGAAGCCAGACACCAAAGCATCATGTATTAGAAATTTAGTGGATTCACGCAGAAATTAACTGGAGCCTGGGCTTCAGAAGCCTACAGCCTGCAGGGTCTTGCCAGGTTGCCCAGGCCGGTCTTTTTCATCCTCTTGCCTCAGCCTCCTGAGTAGCTGGGGTTACAGGGATTAAGGCCTGTGGTTTCCACAGAAGCACCACCTATCATATTTGCCACACCAACTAAACTGACCTCTAGTCCCACTGGTTATGATTATGCTGGGAAAAACAAGGTTCCAGAGCTACAGAAGTTTTTCCAGAAATCTGATGGTGTACCCATCCATCTGAAACGAGGCCTTCCTGACCAAATGCTTTACCGGACCACCATGGTGCTGACTGTGGGAGGGACCATCTACTGCCTGATCACCCTCTATATGGCTTCACAGCCCAAAAACAAATAAGTTAGGCTGCAGAGGACTGGTTTTGTTTTTTGGCATTAACCCTTTGAATTTTATTGTTTCTTTTTTCCCCCCTCACTTGGATGGTTTACTGAACATTTTTTCAAAAACTAAAAAAGAGACAAAGATATGAAGACAGTATTTTGGTTTGCTAATAAAATGCATATGGCCTGCCAGATGTCAGGCTCATTTGACAGTTAAAACTATTGTTTAAAGAAACACACTGTACTGTGTTTTTGGGCTCCTGATTTCCCTGGAGGTTCTGGATGAAGGTTGCACACAGGCTCCTTAACATAAGTCTGTGCTGAGGTCCTCTGGGACTTGGGATTGCATTTTTAAGCATGGAGTGCAGAATCCTTTCTGGATTTGGATGTGACTGAGAATGGAAAATGGAATCCAAGGCCAGGCGCATGAAATGAGGGGTTTGAGTCAGTAATCACCTTGGGAATTTTTCCATCTTTCAGCAAAATGTTAATAGCAATTATTTGCAGCCTGCCTGTATTCATTGGGCAGTTTATTTCAAAGGGTTATTTGCCTCATCCCAGCTCTTTAGTGAAATTTTATGTGTAATTGTTGAGTACTCCATCATGGGAACAGAGAACACCTGTTTAGTGTTGCACTTTAGATTGGTGTCTGTCTTGTTAATGCAGCTGTGTCACAAATTCTACTTTATCTTTTAAAAACTTGTTATGGCTTTAAATTATGGTTATTTTGACTATGGAATAAATACGTGAATGAAAAATTAAAAAAAAAAAAAAAAAAGGGTAGTAGACTAGTGTGAAGCCAAGGGCAGTAGGGTGAGGGTATAAAAGAAACCAGAGCCAGCCAAGGTTGTTAATAGTCACACATCAAAATTCAGATTTATTTAGTAAATATGATGAGAGGAGCTAACATTGAGGGAAATTATAGAAAGGATGTAGAAGACTTGTAGTTTAGGGAGAAAGAATAATCCAAAGCTTTGGGCCCCAGACAGCATGGGAATTGACCAACTTCCAGAATAGTGTGCTTTTGGGTAGAGTTCCTTATATGTACATAACTGAAAAATCCCTGTTGAACTTTAGCAATCTGATTCATCTGGCTAGATTTTTTATTAATGTTAGATATGTATCTTCTTATTTATTTTTATACTCAGATTTGTTCATTATCCTGTTGGTTCCCTTTCAAATGTGGTTTTTGGGGAAAAAAAGGAAGAAAAAGAAAATTGAAGTCCAGCCCTTTCTTCCTGACCTCAGAGGAAATGAAGTTTTTCCATAGGATTCTTTAAGACAGGAAGGAAGACTAATGCAGAAATAGCGCCTGTTAAGCTAGGGTGCATAAGTATGTGAAAAAGACCAACCAGAAAAGTAGAAGATAGAGGGGATGTGTATATTAAGGACAGAGAAATTTAATACACATTTATATCCTGTATTTGGATATAAAAGGAGTTGTTAGAGTTACTAGATTTATCTGTAGTTTTTCACTCTGTGCTTTTGCCTCTTCACTGTAGATTGAAGAATGTGTGGTATGCTCTGACAAGAAAGCAGCTGTTCTTTTTCAGCCTTGTGGACACATGTGTGCTTGTGAGAGTAAGTAGCCTGTATAAAACTTCCTCAGTTATAATTACAACAATATGAAGTGAAACAAAATTTATATCCATGAGGGATTTTTGTTTTATTTTGTTTATTTTTTGGATAACACAAACAAAAAAGTTAATGGGCTTTTAGTACCTTCCATTTCTTTCTATTCTCTCTCTATAGCTGATAGCGTGATACATATGTCACACTATTTTCCTCTGCTTGGAGTATTAGGTGAGACTGAATATGCTGTGTTGTATCAACTTGGATTCTTTTTATAATTTTTAATTTATTTATTCTAAATTGTTATACATGACAGCAGAATGCATTTCAATTCATAGTACACATATAGAGCACAATTTTTCATGTCTCTGGTTGTACAAAAAGTAGAGTCACACCATTCGTGTCTTCATACATGTACTTAGGGTAATGATATCCATCGCATTCCACTGCCTTTCCTAACCCCCAAACCCCCTCCTGTCCCCTTCCTCCCCTTTTTCAATCCCCAGTACCAAAAAATAAAAAATACATTTTATCTAGCCTTCTTTTTAACATGTAAGATAGTACATCTTCATTTGTCTTCACCTTAATATTGCCTCTCCTGTATACTTTTCCCATCCTGAAAAACTCACAGCAATCTTTTGGGGCTTTAATTTCTAGTCTTCCATTAACTGTTTTGTCACTATAACTATCAGAAACCTTTTCTTTGTGAGGACAGTATTGAAATTTAAGAGATGTTTTGAAATTTTTCTTAAAACATATTCTCTCAAAGGCCTTTGCCTCCTTGTTCCTTTCAGGTTCTTACATTGTTTATTATTTTCTTCTTCCTTTGCTTCTTTTCATTTTATCAATGGACTTTTTTTTTTTTTTTTTTTGTACTGGGGATTGAACTCAGCCACTGGGCCACATCCCCAGCCCTTTTTTGTGTTTTATTTAGAGATAGGGTCTCACTGAGTTGCTAAGTGCCTCACCATTGCTGAGGCTGGCTTTGAACTTGTGATCCTCCTGCCTCAGCCTCCCAAGTGCTGGGATTACAGGCATGCGCCACCGAGCCTTGCTCAATGGAAACTTTTAAACAAGTTTAACTTACACATTATTTAAACAGGTCCAAAGTAAATGTGATATTTCATATTATAAAATAGTTCAGTCAGTAGGTATTGATTTTTAATATGCTTTCTGACTAGAATAATATACAAATTGTAGGATTAGTTTAATTTCACTGGCAGCATAGCTTTTTAAAAAAATGTTAGTGGGGTTTTTTAAATTTTATTTTTCATTCTGATAGGTAGCTGGTTAAGTAATGAAAGAGTCAAGCTTTTCTTCTGTAACATTCTACCTTAAGGAACAGTTTCTGTTTCCCCCAAACTAGTATAATGGCCATCAACTGTCAAAAGGGGCAAAGAGAATTCTTTCTTATGTAGAAAGACTGAGGTTATTTTCACAGACCAGAGGTTGGCAAACTTTTTCTGTAGAGGGTCAGATAGTAAATATTTTTGACTTTAGAGACCACATGGCTTCTGTGGTAATCACTCAACTCTTTTCAACTCTACCATTTTAGTGCAAAAACAACCATGGAAAAGATGTAACTGGGTTTAACTATGTTCTAGTAAAATTTACTTATAAAAATAGGCAACAGGTCAGATTTGACCTTGCAGTCATAATTTTCTAATCTGTATCATAGACCAAGTGATGCCTACATGAGATTTGGAAGATGATAATAATTATTAATTGATAACACAGAATCTTGTGCCTTAATTTAATATTTTTTCCAGGAGTTTCCCAATGTCTTTAACTATGATGGTCTTTTCTTTAAGATGTAACAAGAGCAACATCTAAATTTTGTTGAGCTTTTAGCTCTGTTCTAGACATTTTAATCTCATTTAATGTCCTCATTTATCTTCAGAACAATCCTAAGAAGTAGGTGGTTTTCTTCATTTTGTAAATACATCCTTAAATACTTATTTGCTAGAGAAGATGAAGTTAAGGAGGAAAATATCTTCCCCAAAGAGTATACACTAAAATATTTAGTACTCATATTAAACAGTAATTTTAAGCAGAGTGTTGGAGTCCTGAAGAGCATTAAGTGCCTTGGCAGGTCAAAGGTTATATCCGTTTTAGAGGGGCTGAAGAAAGATTTTGTAGAAACTGTAATAACTGTACTTAGTAACATGAATTTTAGATAATTGTGGTTATATATTATGTATTGAAAAATCAATTCTTAAAATTCAAGAAAAAAATTTGCTCTCAAATTGAACACATATCCCAAATGATATTAAGTTACTAACTTAATTCTTACCTAGGTACATTTTGTATAATCAAACATCAGCCTTGTTTACATTTAGGCCTTGGCATAGCCTCAATAATGATTGTCCATCCTATGCTATAGATGTTAGGTGTATGTGTCCCACTCTGTCGGCATCAGAGATTTTGCAGTGTTTGTTATGTGTTATCCCTGGACAACCTGCCATGAGTTTCTCTGTTTTAAAGTGAGCAGTGAAGTGAAAGACTCTTGATTCATAGGCTAAGATGTAAAATATAGTTTCATATTAAATGCTAATGCCAAAGAACATGTTGATTTGCTGTGTATTATTTTATAATTAATTAATAAGTTTAGAGGCAAGGTAGTATTAACCCACATCATATAGTTGTAGTAGTTATTTCTTTTTGGAATGAGAAAGCACTCTATTGCAATACAGTTTATAGCCCTTTCAAATTAAGTATTAGAAAGGTAGTGTTTTGAAATTTTTTTTTTTATATTTTACTGAACTACTCTTTTTAAAAAGTAGACACTAAGCAGTTTGCTTTTCTATCAGTTTGATGGAGAAGGAAGGTTAAATGAACATATTTTAGAGATAACACATTTTTAGAAAATTATTATACAGGCAATCTTGTAATTTTAGTGTTAGTTGACATTTGTCAAGGGTATCTCCTTTCATTGTTCTCAGGCCTTAAGATATGGAAATATTATTGTGTTAACTTATTTTAAAAATTTTTCACTATTCAACTGTTACAACATGTCAACTGTTTTCATAATGGACTCTGTTCCAGAAGCTATCAACAGATAATACTCATTCTTAGGTTTTTAACATTTCAGTGAGGTAGAATTGTGTATTGGTATATAACTTGTTTGATGTTTTAAGTGTAAAATTTAATAGAAATAAGTAGAGAAAGGCTATACTTTAATTGGTGGTTTTCTTTGTAAAATGTGATTGTGTTACTATTTTTCAGACTGTGCTAGCCTAATGAAAAAGTGTGTACAGTGTCGGGCAGTAGTTGAACGGAGAGTGCCTTTCATTATGTGCTGTGGAGGAAAAAGTTCAGAAGATGCTGCTGATGATATTTGTAAGTGAATTTTCTTAAAGCATTTTCCTATTTTGCTTTCTTGTTGGGATTTGCTTAAATATCTCTCCCCATTTATAATACATTGTTGCTTTATGAAATAGAACCTATGTGAGTTGGATCCACACAGAGGAACCAGTACAGTTTTCTGGTGCTTTCGTTATAATTTTAAGAAACCTCAAATTACATCTTTCTAGTTTGTGGTATGATTATGGACCTTAAAATATGTCTTTTGAGGATCCTCCACGTGAGGTGTAAAGCATATTGTATTCTTAGCCGGGTGCGGTGGCACAGGCCTGTAATCCCAGCACTTGGGAGGCTGAGGCAGGAGGATCGCGAGTTCAAAGCCAGCCTCAGCAATGGCGAGGCACTTAGCAACTCAGTGAGACCCTGTCTCTAATAAAATACAAAAAAGGGCTGGGGATGTGGCCCAGTGGTCGAGTGCCCCTGAGCTCAATCCCCGGTACCAAAAAAAGAAAAAGAGGAATATTGTATTCTTTTTGTATTCTGCTCTATTTGTGAAAATTAAAAAAAAAAAAAAAGAAAGAAAGAAAGCCTTGGACAGAAGTGGGTACAATAATGTTTTTCCTCATCTGTTCAAAAACATGTTTAAAGAATAAAGAAACCATCTGGCTAAAAGACAAAAAATAATTTTAAACAGCTGAATTATTTAAAAGATTGAAGGTAGTATGGTTAGGGATGTAGATCAGTGGTAGAGTAGGGTCAGATGAATAAAAGACCAAGAATATAGAAAGTAGGAAACATGAAATCAAGGATTTCCCTTTATTATTGCAGTCTCCTGATAAAGGCCTTTCTCGCAGGGTCAGATGACCAGGAGTAAAAGACCAAGAATATAGAAAGTAGGAAACATGAAATCGAGGATTTCCCTTTATTATTACAGTCTCCTGATAAAGGCCTTTCTTGAGTTCCTCATTTCAGATCAGTAACAAGAAGGAAATTTGGACATAAAGAAAAGAGGCAGAGTTTTTGCATGTCTTCATAAAAATAATCTGAGAGACTTTAATTAGTACTGTCAAAACTGCTAGCTGCTTTCCTGAGTTCGGTGCTATAGGAGCAGAGAAAATAAGCATGAAATATATTTGTGAACTTCCAAATAAAGCAAGAAGAGCCTTAGAAAACCTAGAAATCTGTGGATTATTGTCTAACAGTGTTTAAATATCATTAGAAATTAATGTGCAAGCCACTTTTTTTGAAGCTTAAAGAATGTGACTATTGTATCTATTGTCCAAGTGTGAAAAAATTTTTAAAGATTCCTATAATAGTTTTGTTTTTAAATAAACAAAATAGTAATAATCTTAGAAACATCATTTTATGTTAAAGCAGGAATAACTAAAAAAAATTTTTTTTAATCTGTTACAGCAAGCGGGAATATTCCAGTGTTACAAAAGGACAAGGATAATACCAATGTCAATGCAGATGTGCAAAAGTTGCAGCAACAGTTACAGGACATTAAGGAGCAGGTAATGATTTTGTCATGTTAAACAGTGATTCTCAGATGCTATGTGACATTTTTTGGTAAAACTAGTTGAATTTTCTCTAGTAAGCATAGTTAATATATTGTAACACTTGTAGCGTTTGAATATTTGTAATGAATAGTGTCAGACTAGAAGATTTAGCCAGGTATTTTTCCAAAGTAGAAACATGTAAATGACTAATAAACATGGAAAAAATGCTCAACCACATTACTAACTAGGAAAACCACAGTGAGGAACCTTTTTAAATCTGTTAGATTGGGGAAAGTCATAAAGACTGTTGATATCAAGTGTAAGGTAGAATGTATAGTAGCCATAACCCTACATTACTGGTGGAATATGAGTTAGTAAAAACACTTTGGAAGTTAGTTTGTCATTGCTTAACAAAACTAAACAGGGTATTGTTTGGGAATACAAACTTGGAAAAAATCATATATGAGGCGTTTAAAGTTAAGGGTAGTGGTTTTTCTTGACCGGAAAATGCTGGGAAGAGGCACAAGGGAGGTTTCTAGAGTCAATTACCTGAGTTTCATCAGTTTGTAAGCTTTCATGGTTTGTATACATATTTGTATATATGTGATACTTTGTTAGAAAGGAGAGAGAGAGAGAAAATTTGCATAGTAAAGCAAGTGCAAAATTCAAAATGGTGGTTTTCAGTGAAAGGTGGGTGGAAGGGATTAAGGAAGTTGTTGAAGGGGCTTCAAAAGTGAGAGTAGCATTCCATACTTTAAACTCGGTTTTAGTTCTGTTGTTTTGAATACCTTATACATATCAACAAGGTACTCCTTTATATCTACTCAATATTTAACCAAATCAACAAGAGAAAATAAACTGGCTAAAATTTGGAGGTATGTGGTGAGTAAAAAAACAAGTCTTTTTTTTTTTGGCTCTGCCTTACTGTTTCATTCAGCTGTTTGCTGCTGTGACTAAAAGGTCTGACCAGAACAATTTTAGGGAAGAAAAGTTTATTGAGGGCCCATGGTTTCAGAGGTCTTAGTCCATAGAAGGTGACTTCATTCCTAGGGGCTTACGGTGAGGGTGAACATCATGGCAGAAGAGTGTGGTGGGAGGGAAGCAGCTCACATAGTACTCAGAAAGCAGAATCTCCACTCTCCATATACAAAATATATACCCCATAGCCATGCTCCCAGTGAACTATTCCCTCCAGCTACACCCCACCTGTCTTCAAGTACCACTTAGTTAATCCCATTAGGGATTAATTCACTGATTAGGTTAAGGCTATAACCCAGTCATTTCTCCTCTAAACCTTCTTGTATTGTCTCACACATGAGCTTTTGGGGGACACCACATCTAAACCATAACACTTACTGTTTGACCCAATAACTTATTCTGATGCAATGGCTTGAGCAGCAAAAATGTTCTTTCTGTGATTTGCCATTATATCAATATAACCATGCAGTCATAACTCATGAGTTTGCTTTCTGAATTTATAAGAAAGTAATGTAGTCAATAGATAGTGACTCAAGATAATGAATCACCACTGGTAACTAGTTTAGAATTGACTAAATTGTATTTATTGGGCATTTAAACACCCATCTGAAAAGATGAAAACTTTGTGTTCATTTTCTTTTTTTAAATCCCACACTTAGCAATACTTGTTATATAGTGAGTAAGTAAAGATAAATATGATTTTAAAGGTTCTTAAGTAGATGGAAATATATATGGCTCATTCTGATACAGAATAAAACATTTTAAAGAATTCTGAAGCATCTAACATCTCAGTTTTTTTCTTCTATGAAAAGCACTTTATCTTGTTATGAATTTAAATTTTGTAGATATTTTTTTTTCGCAGTGCTGGGGATCGAACCTATGGTCTCACATATGCTAGGCAAGTGCTGTACCACTGAGCTACATCCCCAGCCTTTTACATTGTTCTTATAATGAATAATGAGACTTCTTTTTTCCTTTTACTAACTTCATACATTTTATTAGAATAAAAGGTGAAAGATTTATGTTGTCTGAAGAGAAACCAGAGTATTGTATGCATTACTGAGACTTACTGAACTCTGTTATGGATTCTAAAAGAATAAATTCAGCTGTACTCTTTTTTTTTTTTTTTTTTTTAGTGGTGTTGGGGATGGAATCCAGGGCTTTGCCCATTGTTAGGCAAGTGCTCTTCCATTGACTAGCCCCAGCCTTCAGTGCTACTTATATCGAAAGTTTAGCATTCCAAAACAAGTTTATTCTTTCTTAAAAATCCAAATGATCATATTTCACCACCTTAGCATTTAAGTAGTTTTAATCAAACTAATTTTCTGAGAAATGTTGGGATTTCTTGGAGGAACACCTACTAAAATTATTAAGAAAACCAAAGAAAACATCTGAATAACTCTCTTCACTTAAATTTCTCATCTATTACCACCTTGTCTCTTTAACAGACAAAAATTAATTTCAGTTGTAATTAAGAAATTAGCCAGGCATGGTGGAACATGCCTGCAACCCCAGCAACTTGGAAAGCTGAGGCAGGAAAATCCCAAGTTTGAGGATAACTTCAGCAACTTAGTGAGATCCTCTTTCAGAATGAAAATATAAAAAAGGACTCGGGATGTCTGGTGACGTAGCTCAGTAATCAGGTACCTCTGGGTTTTATCCCCAGTACCAAAAAGAAAAAGAATATTAATATTAAAGCAATAGCACAGGTTACATAGATATGTTTATTTTTAGAAATAAGAGGAGTTAATAATTATATAGACTGCTAGAAAGTTTAGTGAAAATGAAACTGTTCTAATGATGCAGAAAAGATGGTTTGGCTTTTTTAAAATCCAAAATGATGTAATTTTCTATAGCTTTTGCTTTCTTAGAATTTTTAAATGTGACAATTTTGGGGCTGTGGTTGTGGCTCAAGTGGTAGAGCGCTCGCCTAGCATGTGCGCCACGGCCCAGGTTTGATCCTCAGCTCCACGTAAAAATAAAGGCATTGTGTGCAACTAAAACAAACAAACAAACAAAAAAAGTGACAGTTTGCCTTGGAGGGGCACATTATTATTTTTTCTCCTTCTTAAAACATTAATCTCTGGTATTATCAAAGTTGGTAACATATAAGCTTCAACCCTATATGTCTTTTAATCTAGACATTTCTGCTTATGTACTATTTCTACATTATTAGGGAAAGATATAATTCAGAATGAAGTGTAGTATTAAGGTAAAATTTGTTATAAGGTAAGATACGTTTTTGTGAATAAATATGACTTCCTTGAATATTTTCACAGATATACATCTAAATTCTTCAAGTATGAAATTTATTAATATATAACTAAGGCTGATTATTTTTAACTTAAGGAATTTGCATTGCTAGCAGAACAGTATAGCACATTTCAAGAGTAAGAGCTCTGGGGCTATATAATTTGAATTTACATTCTGGCATACTGCTTGCCTTGAGGAAGGTTTGAACCCCATTAAGCCTAAGTTTCCTTTTTTTTTTTTTTTTTTTTTTTTTTTTTTAATGCAAGAGTGATAATAGTACTGAGATTGTATTGTATCTAGCCTTGTGCCTGGCAGGTGTTCTTGGCTACATCTCTACACTGCTCCCACCCTCCAATACACCTGATATGTGGTAGTCTTTTCGTGCAAGAGCAGCTGAGTAGGACTGCTTCCATCCATTTCCTTTATATTTTGGTATTTGCATCTTTTTTTTTTTAGGTTCTTTTTTTTTTTTCTTTATTTATTTATAATAGTATGTATTACAATTCATCATGCACATATATATAGCATCTTTTTACATACAACTGTTTGTATACAAAGTATATAAGTACCATTCAGATCTTCAATAATGCATTTAGGATACTGATATCCATCTCATTCAACCACCAATTTTTTTTCCTTCCCCCCCTCCCCTTTGCTCCCTCCCATCCCCTCCCTTCCCTTTGACCATTCTGGTGTTCCTCTAATCCTCCTATGTACCCCCATCCAACAACACTGAACTAGCCTCCTTATATCAGAGAAAACATTCGGTATTTGGATTTTTGGGATTGGCTAACTTCACTTAGCATTTTATTTATTGTATATTATCCCAATAGAACAACCAGGATTTATATTTTACAGGGACAATATTTTAAGTTTTTAAAAAGTAACAAAATTATTTGATGAACCATTATTTTACTCATTTATTATTTATATGCAGTGCTGAGGTTTGAACCCAGTGCCTCACACATGCTAGGCAAGCATTCTGCCACTGAGCCACAACCCCAGCCCAACAAAATTATTTGAAACAACAAAAGAAAATTAATGACATAATGGAGTTGTAACATACTACATTTTTAAAATACAAAATGCCTCACACTTATTACTTTGTTATCTCACATTACAGACAATGTGCCCTGTGTGTTTGGATCGTCTGAAGAATATGATTTTCCTCTGTGGCCACGGAACATGCCAGCTCTGTGGAGACCGAATGAGTGAATGTCCAATTTGTCGAAAGGCTATTGAACGAAGGATTCTTTTGTACTGACTAAGAAACACAAAGTGTTTTGTTAGCTAAAGTATGTGGTCATGGGATCTTTGTAAGCTTTTAAGCTAATCGGAAGTTCTAATGAATTAATTTCTAATATCATAATTTCTTTACTAGAGTACAGTTAGACTATCAATGTACCAGAAGAACAAAACTCTGCAGTTTTGATATCATGATTTTTTGTTTATTTTTGTTTTCTTTTTCTTTTAAACTGGAAACATTAAATCCATGGTAATTTATAGGTAATTTTCTTTTAGTTCCTAAGGGGGAAATCCTTTAAGGATCTCCTTTTATTTTTCTTTTTATTGCATTTTCTCTTAAAATTTATAAATTTGTTAGAACTCAAAAAAATGTACTTCCATGTACATTTGTATCTTTCAGTTTATTATGATTTTATACAATGAAGTGGGCGTGGGTACTCAAAATTGTAATGCATCAGATGAAAACAGCAAGTCAAATTATTATGTCACATGTTAAATGATAAAATTATACTACAAATTCCACATGGTTAAGGCACTATTGAAGAGAAGATTTTGTTTTAAAGATAATGAGAAGTTATCTAAATGTTTGTTTCTGAAATCATAGTATCATTGGAAGCATAGACTAATAAGAGAATAATGACCCTGCATTTACCTTATTTTCTAGATTTAAAAGGAAAATTGAATCAAATTACAGTTTTAAGCAATCATAGTGGAGAACTGAAGAGGAGGGCAATAAAAGAATACCTATCAACTGACCATTAACAGTTGCATTTCTAATATAAATTTATGTAGTCAGCTTTTTAAAAATATCTGTGAAAAGTGTACTTCAGTTTTCCCTGTGATGACTTATCTGGGCTTGATCTAACCAGTGCAGTGATATAGCCCCATTTGGGCCTCTGAGGTTCTATTCAGCTTGGATTCGTTGTCCACAGGCAGCGATCTTTTCTTCTCTGTATCTGTTAATTCTGACAGTGTTACTGATTCTACCTTCATCAAAGGCCTTACTTCCATTATTCTCTCTCAAATAGTAACTCCTTCTATAATGGAAAAAGTCTCTTTATACCTACAGATGAAGATATTATTTAAACTGCCAACAATATCCAAAATACAGTAAATAACTTAATAATAGATACTTGTTTAGAAAGAGTACCCTGACATTTGTAGAAATATGTCTGATTGCCTGCACAATATTGGGGGTGGGGGTGCACACTTGACTCTAGAGCTTCTAATTGTTTCTCTCCTTTGAATGAGTACTCTTTTGTATCTAGGGTAAATATATACATAAATGTTTTGGGGTTCCTTGCTGCTAGATTATTAAAAAAAAAAACAGCTGTTTACAATAATATCTACTATGTACTGTGTATAAGCATACTTCTAAGTATAGTGGATTTTTTTTTTTTTTTTTGTAGTTTTTTTCCCTCTTTAAGTCTGGCTAGCTTTTCTTTTTTCTGTTTTTCTTCTGTAACACCTGAATGTGAAAATATGAAGTGTCTAGCTCTCATAGCACAGTTACTGGCTGTGTAATTATTAGCTGGCCATTTGTGTAGTCTTAGCAATCCCATATCTGTGTTTAGCTGAGTAATTTTTATCATTTTGAACAGTAAAGTTTTTATAAATTTCAAATTTGAAACTTTATGTTGACTATTCAGTTATCTAGAAAGGGGCCACTGAGACTATTTTTAAAGTATATTTTGAAGTCTTTTTTTTTTTTTTTTTTTAAAGAACATCTCACTGATGATGTTCACATAGAGAGACAGACTTCTTGCAAATTTGAAAAAAACAGAAGTCAGGATTTTTCTTTTCTTCCATACCATAGACCATCCATACCTTTCCCACTAGGTCAGCAGGTAAGAAGGGAACACCTGGCTGATTCTTGTAATTTGGCCAATCTGAGAACTGTGGAAAGGCTTAGTTGTTTTTCACTGAAGTCTCTTTTGTCTTCTGAAGCTGCAGTGCTAACTTATATCGCTAAAAGGCAATATCATCTTCCAAGCTAATTTAATCATTTCTAGCATATGAAAAATTGTGTTCTATTATACAAGTTATAAAGTCACTATAAACTTTAGTGCTAAATACTTGCAGATTTTATTTGTATCACTTTGAAGTTTGTTTAATAAATAGAAAATGTTTTTCTTCATGTTTTCAAGCACTTAAAAATTAATTTTTTTGAGTTTGTGAGAGAGAATAAGAATTTAATCATTTAAGTGACTTTTCTCCAACTCTCTGAAACTGCTACCTCTTACATGTGTTTTAGCAGTACTTTGCCAATTAGATGTGTTTCCTTCTCATTATTTAAACCTTTTTTTTTAAATCCTGTGTTCAAAAGAACTGTTTTCCTAGAATCATTTAAACAACAACAACATGCATTTATTAAAAAATGTATTTATTGAGCTTCAGGGGCTAGATAGACAACATTGAGAAAAAGAAGGTCAGCCTCTTGGCACTCTTAGAATTTATTGTGTGGCAGTTGTATGTTTGAAGTCCTATCTGTAGAGGAAGGAAAGAAATCCAAAGGCACTGATAGCATTTCTTCCTAATGTTTTAGAAGACTTGTCATTGAGTAATGTTTGAGTTCCCTTTCTGTGCCCCCTCACCCTCCCACATTTTCTTCTTTATTCTTCTAAGACTGTAAGCTCTGTTACTCCAAACACAACTTACCAGATGGTGCTATCCTAATTGTATGTGTTCACATCATTTAACATTTTTACCTATACTATATACATATTTAATTTTGTCAGGAGCAAGATGTTTAAGAAAAGATAATTTCGTATCAGTGAAGGAACATTATTAGACAGTTGTTTAGCTGGATGAATTATGCTTAAAATAGTTTTAATTTTAAACATTGTAGATTAACCAGTTAGCTATTGAAGCATAAAATTAATTGATAAAAAATATTGCAAATAAATTTGTTATATTTTTGATGGCTTTAGTCTGCAAGAGTATTTTAGCATATTGAAATGCTTGTTGCTTAAGATTTGTCCAGCTCAAATTTCAAAGCTTGCTGGGTCATTTTTACACACTAGAAACATCCTACCTAGGTATGTGTTGCTTAATTGCTGTTCTTTGTTTATTCTGAATTCAGGACCCTTTTTGGACTAGGAATTAATTAAACTTACAAACAAAGAGAACAAAGAAATGAGTCAGGACATTGGGGTTGCAATATGTGGGAACAGAAAGTCAATGTTTGAGTGTAAAGGAAAAAAGAGGATCATGTAGATTTCATCAAAGCATTAGTGAAGAGAGTATGCTTAATTGAAGAACAAAACTGGTCTCTTAACCAATCATTTAATTTAGTTTGACAATTGTTTTGTAAATTATAGACTTTAACTACAGCTTGCTTTTTTTTTTTAATCCAAAAGGAAAAGCACTTATCCTCTCAGTGTCTAAAGTGTTTTATAGTAATAATTTGTATAAAAATTGAATTTTGGAATAGATTTTTTTGCATTTTTTATTGTGGTAAAAAACATAACATAAAATTTGCCATCTTAACTATTTCTAAGTGTATAATTCAGTACTGTTAAATATATTCACATTGTTGTGAAACAGATCTCCAGAATTTTATCTTTGTAAAACTGAAATGTTTTACCCATTAAACAACTCCCCTTTTCTTTCACTCCACTGTGGAATGAAATTTTGACCATGTATAAGTCCAACACCTGAATTATTTAGTAGTTAGTGTTTGGACACTCTGAAGTCATGGTAAACATTAAGTCTCTAAAATTTGGGGCAATAGCTTTTCTCTCCCTCTGCCCCAATTGTTATTAATAATAATTGGGTAGGTTCTAAATGCTTATTTATTGAAAGAGTTGGTTATTTCATTTTGAATCAAAGGGGAGAAACGTACTTTAAGTGTCACAACTAGGTTAACTTTGAATTTGTAGCAAATTGAGGGTAATAAACTTTCACAAATTATGTGTGCCTTGTTGAAAATGTCCATTGTCTTTAAATTTACCGTCAAAGTTTCAGAATATGGTTTTCTCTCAAAAATGGTAACCTAATTTTACTTGCTTGAATATTATGATAGGAATGCTTACTGATATTACTTGATAATCATATGTATCCTTGGAACTTTTAACACATATATATCAATGGCAGTATTAATAATTCTACTTTAAAACATTAAATTTGAGGAAACTTTAATGTCTTGTGTATAGTGCTTTACTACAGTGAGGGGGAAGATTCTTTAGATTGAGCTTCAGTGTACTGATAAATGGCTAGTAGTGGGTGAAACTACAATATAAATATGAACTAGATGGTGGAGCTGATGCATTAAAATTGTAAGTTGCATTTTCTACCTCCTTTTCTGTCAGAGTATTACTTTTTCCGCATTTATTCTTATGTGTGAGTAAAGAGGAAATGAGAACCTGAGATTAAAATTGAGATTTTTATTTTATTGAGAACTTAAGTGGTAGGTACAGGAGAAATGATTTGTCACATTAATTTGGTGCCTGAATCCATAACTATAAGATAATTGATATGTACAAAATGTTTAAGATAATATTGCTGAATATTTTAATTTTCCTGTATATTCTCTTGATTTTGTTTCATAAACATGACTTCTTTCCTCCAAAAAAAATGATCTTATAATTTTTATAAAATAAATGTGCCATTTTGTTTGAGATATAATTTCAGGAAGCTATTGAAAGTTCTGACTCAGGGCTTTTTAACAGTTTAAGCAATTGTTAGTTATCTTTTGGAAACTCCATCTACATAATTCTTCAGTGCCTTGAAAGAATTATTAACTTGGCAACACTATTAAACTTTATAGAAGGTGGTCTTTAGTACACGTGTGTCCTTATATACACGTTTATAAGTCATACTACTTAGCTTGTGTCATAGTGATACTGCACATGTGCTGGGTTTGCATAATTCTTTAAAGGAAGTTTTCTAGATTTGCACTTGATGTTTGTTTTTTTTAAATATACTGATAATTTATGGCCATGACACTGTTACCAGAAAAATGTTTCTATGTTGTCATTATGCAAAGTGATCTATAAGTAATTTCTGGAAAGAGGAGAGAGAGAGAGAGCTTACACAGTTTGCTGTTTAGTACTAAGGAAGGATCAGTTTGGGAAACACAGATTGTGTTCCCCTCAAATGAAACAAAACAAAATCTTTGTTCAAGTGATACCATTTAAGAATTTTTTTTAAGGAAATTATGAATTGCATGTCATTCTTCATTCTAGTCTTAGAGACTAAATCCATGAAGTTGTTTTCCTATGTTCAGTATGCTTGTGTCTTTCTAAATGCATTCTATTCAGTGATAGAAAACGGTTTTAGTAATGTTTTGCTCTATATTCATTATTTAGCTTTCAGTACTGGATTAAGTTAAAAATCTTATTTGTGGGTGTAGTTATATATGGCAAATGATTCTTGCTTACTATCTTTTGTTTAAAAAAATGCTTAGTAAGAGCTAAGCTTTTAAAAACAAATGTGGACATTTACCATTAATAAAACCTGTGGTGTAATATCATACAATGCTTTTCTCTGGTTTTTTGAAAACTATACTTTATAGTAATATACATGAATTTTTATTTTTAAGGCATTTGAAAACAAATATCAATACATCAAAAAAATCTATTATTGTTGGAAAGGAAATTACCATATCTTTGAGAGACAAGGACATTCATCTCCAACTCAATATAAGAAGTAAGCATCCACATCTAGAAGGCTCCCATTGCAATTGTTTACATTTCAGGTACCTCTATCTAAGGGCCAAAGAAGCTTTTCATATTTTAACTCCTTCACACTCTTTCAGGATAAAATTGTATTGTGAAAATAGTCTGAATAGGATAAACTTGATAAAAAGTAAATCAGTCAGGAAGACTCAGCTTTTCTTTTTAAAAAACCATCTTATTCCTCTTCACAATTCAGATGTAGATTTCATTTTCAAGGTAGACATTTTAGAGCAATGATTTATTTGGCTTTTTTAGTGTTTTATGAATGTATAGTCATTGAATGGTTTAGGGGGTTATTTTTTGCAAGTTAATACAAGCACTTATTTGTGAGGTTGAGAGGTTGTCTAGTTCTAGTTCAAAAGATGTACATCTCAGATGTTTTAAGAGAAAAACCATCTAAACAAAATCTTTTGTTTATTTGAAAGAAGCATGTGTATTCCAACTTTTAAATTGTGAATTTATTTTGTATAACCTCTAACTGTATTTTTTGTTTATTCTTTTGCTGTATAATTAGATATTTCATGCTAATATGTCTTTTAAATTTAAACTGTATAATAGCTTTTTGAAATAAAGAAATTTTAGAAAATCTGCTTTATATTTATCATTGACAATTATTCATCCTTCACAGAGGTTAAAATAGTTGATAGTTGTATAGTATGGTATTTTCCAAACTTAACTTTTAAATAGTGTATTGCAGAGAAAGAATAAGTAAGAACTTATGATAAGGAGTACATGCATTAAAATAGAATACCAAAATTGATCTCTCAGATAAATTTCTGAAGAATGATCATTTGGCTAATAGTTTCTCCCATTATTAAAAAAAAAACCCAGTTGATAAAATTCATTTTTATTTTATTAAGGACAAAAATTTATAGGCATAATATAAAAATATAAGACTAGATCTGTAACAGAGATCATCAGTTACTGAGTGGATGACATGCCAAGGGGACCATTAGGCAACGCTGCTTCTGCATGATGCTCTAATCAGATGTAACGAATTTATACTGTAGATACTCCTTCATGCTAGGTTCTTGCATTCATAGATATGACAACTTTCTCAAAGTTTTCAAAACAATATAAATTATTTTTATTTTTTAATATATTGTAGAGTGTTGCCCTTCTTTCCTTGTTCTCTTCTTTCTTTCCATAAAACACTAATTAATCATGTGTACAACATGGACAGTCAGTTGTAATTAACCCTAATTTGACAAAGAGAAACAACCAGTTAGAGTCTTTGCCTGTTTACAGACTCAGTATGAACAAATTTGAAAGATTCTAAGGTGAGCCTCACATGCTTGAACAGAATTCGCCATCAATCCACTGGATCTAATTGTCATCTAAAGAATAATTCATCCAGTGACATCAGAATACACGCAACTCTCAAGTTCACATAGAATATTCACCACAAACTGTAGTGAATTTTAAAAAGATTAGAAATCACAGTATTTTCACAGACTACAATAAAATTAATCTAGAAATCAACAACAGAAGGACAGCTGGAAAACCCCCAAGTACTTGGAGAAGTTTTACAACACTTGTGCCAAAGAAAGAAAAATTTTAAAATACTTTGAGTTAAATGAATATACAAACTATCAAAATTTGTGGGAGGTGCCTGTAATACCAGCTATTTGGGAGGCTGAAGCAGGAGGACTTAAAGTTAGAGGCTAGCCACTGCAACTTAGTAAGACCCTGTCTTATAAAATAAATAGGTCTGGGATGTAGCTCAGTGGAAGAGCCCCCCTGTATCACAAAAACAACAACAAAACACTAAAAACTAAATTATAGAATGCAGCAAAAAAATCAGCCCCTTGGAGAGAAATTTGTAACATTGTGTATTTTAGAAAAGATGTAAAATAATTAATCTGAGCTTCCACTTTAAAAAGAACAAACTAACGCCTGTAATCCCAACACTTGGGAGGCTGAGGCAGGAGGATTGTGAGTTCAAAGCCAGCCTCAGCAATAGTGAGGCACTTAGCAACTCAGTGAGACCCTGTTTCTAAATAAAAATGCAAAAAAGGGCTAGGGATGTGGCCCAGTGGTCAAGTGCCCCTGAGTTCAATCCCTGGTATCCCCTGCCCCCAAGAAAATACTGAAAGCATGAGCCAGGAAAGAAAAGAGTGATAAGGTGGACTTTGTTAAAACTAAAAAGTTCTGTTTGTGAAAGACATCATTAAGAAAGTGAACAGGTAAAATACAGACTTGGAGAAGATGTTTGCAAAACATACTTGCTTAAGAACTTATATCCGAAATATACAAAGGAAACAACCCAGTTTATAAATGAGCAAAAGATCTGGACTCTTCACTAGAGAAGATATGAATACGACAAACATGAAAAGATGCTCAGCATCATAAGTATTTGCTGTTTAAAACAACAATGAGGTGGTACCATTCATTAGAATGGCTAAAATTAAAAAACAACAAAAACCCTGACAAAACCAAATGGTGAAAAGGAAGTAGAGCAACAGAAACTCTTAATTTGTTGTTGATAGAGTACAAAATGGTACTGCCACTTTGGAAAATAAAAATTTGACAGTTTCTTATTAAAATAATCATCATTATCATATGATCCAGGAATTATATTCCCAGGTATTTGCCCAAATAAGTTGAAAACTTATCTACACATAGAACCTGCACATGCATGTTTGAAGCAGTTTTATTTGTAATTGTTAAAACCTGAAAGTAACTGATGATCCTGAATAGGTGAATGGGTTAAACCAAACTGGCAAACTACATAATGGAACATGATTGGAAATAAAAAGAAGTGAGCTATCAGGTCCTAAAAAGACATGGAAGAACACTAATATGTTGTTAAAGACCCTAGGCTAAAAGGCTATAATCATATGATTCTAACTATATGAAATACTGGAAAAGGCATAACAGTGAAAAAAGACAAGTGATTGCCATAAGTTTGGATAGAAAAAGGAAGAGATAAATAGAGCACAGGATTTTTAGGACAGCGGGACTATTTTGAGTGATACCATGATGGTGGACACATCACATTATGCATTTGATAGAACCCATAGAACTGTACAACAGAGTGAACCCTCATTCAAACTATGAACTTCAGTTAATGATATTGTATTAATATTGGCTCATCAGTTGTAACACATGTACCATACTAATGCAAGATGTTAGTAACAAGAAAAGCTGCATGTGGGAGAGGTGAGAACTCTATTATATGTTCAATATTTTGGTAAAACTAATAGTGTTCAAAAAAAATTAAGTCGAGTAGTTTGGATAGTGCTTTGTCTTTCTTTTCTATAACTTTTTATGTGGAGCAAGCATCTTTTCTATGCCTTAGCAAGTTCTGTTATTTATTTATTAATTGATGATAATGGCCTTGTGCATGCTAGGTTAACTCTAACACTGAGCTATGCCTCCATCCTCATAATTCCTTTCTCAGTTTGATCTGTTTCTAAACATTTCATCTTCATGCTTTCAATGTCATAAAGTATCTCCTCGAGCCATGTGTGGTGGTGCATACCTGTAAGCCCAGTATTTGGGAGGCTGAGGCGGAAGGATCACAAATTCAAGGCCAACCTTTGCAACTTAACAAGGCCCTAAGCAACTTAGTGAGACCCTGTCTCAAAATAAAAATGATTTGGTATGTGGCTCAGTGGTAAAGCATCCGTGGGTTCAATATATATAAACAGACACACACATATATATACACACACACATACATACATATTTATGCAATTACTTATGTTCCTTTTTGGGGGAGAATGCCAGGGGTTGAACTCAGGGGCACTCAATCACTGAGCCACATCCCCAGGCCTATGTTTTTGTATTTTATTTAGAGACAGGGTCTCACTGAGTGTTTAGCACCTTGCTATTGCTGAGGCTGGCTTGGTACTCATGATCCTCCTGCCTCAACCTCCCTAGCCGCTGGAATTACAGGCATGTGCCCCCATGCCTGGCACTTATGTTCCTTTAATGTGACATTTTTTTTTCCTGCGTCACTTTTGTTAGGTTATCTTCCTCCTTTTTGTCACACTACTTTTCTAATTTAATTACTTTTCTACCACACTAGGGATTGAACCCAGGGCCTCATGCATGCTAGGCCCACTCTACCACTGAGCCACATCCTTAGCCCCCTACTCTCCTCATTTCTGTTGGTAAGTTCACCTGAGTTCAGGCTAAGTATCTGTAGTCTCTTTACTGGTGGCAGTGGCAGAGTTGCCAGGGTCAACTATTTCTTCTATAATTCTATATTTTATCCAATTTTTACTTCCAGCATTACCAGTTTTTGTTGCTTTGGTGCATTTTTATGTTAGATGGCCAGATTTTCTTTCAATTACCCATTTTCATAAAACATCAGTTGTGTTTATAATGGGGAGTCAAGGAAACAATGCAACTATATGTCTGTGTGTGAACTGAATAACAGAACAGAACTTCTGTTATCTGTGACCAGTCACTGATAGATTTGAAATAAATGATCTGGATGGTTATTGATCATGATATGACCAGGTTATTTGTGTGATGACCTGTGGTCCAGAGAGCTGGCTGCAAAGTTTGAAATTTATGCAATTATTTATAGCTAATATGGTAGCAGAAATTGTAAACTATAGGATCTGAAACATACTATTGTCTACAAATCCAGTTTGACAATCTTTTACTTGGAATACCTAGTTGATTTGCATTTGGATTTATATTTACCAAGTTATACTTTGTTTCCACTTAGTCTATCTGTATAATATTCCTTTTTTTTAATTTTTTTTTTTATTTTTTGGTGGTACCGGGGATTGAACTCAGGGGCACTGGACTACTGGGCCACATCCCCAGCCCTTTCTTGTATTTTATTAGAGACAGGGTCTCACTGAGTTGCTAAGTGCCTCGCCATTGCTGAGGCTGGCTTTGAACTCGTGATCCTCCTGCATCAGCCTCCCAAAGTGCTGGGATTACAGGCGTGCGCCACCACGCCCGGCTCCTAATATTCCTTTTTTTTTTTTTAACTTCTTTTGGATTGGCCCAATGTTTTAAATCTCATTTTTCCCTTCAGTTAACTTGTTATTCATTATTTTAGTGTTTTATTTATATAATGATCACCCTAATTATTATAATATGCATTTCTGAACTTTTAAAGATTAATATGAATTATTACTTCATTTTCCCAAAGTAACTATAAACCTAGAAACTTAAAATTCCATTTACTTAATTTTTTGTTACTATCACAAAATACCTGAGGCAGACTGCTTTTGAAGAAAAAAGGCTTATTTTGGTTTACAGTTCTGAAGCTGCAAGGTCTAGGGACCTTGTCTGTCCTTCTTGCAGGCAGTCTCAAGGTGGCATAGAGCATCACATGGGAAGAGACAAGGAAGGCATGTTTGTATCTGTGCATATGCCTGTTCTTTTCTCTTCCTCCTCCTCCTCCTCCTTCCCCCCTTCCCCTTCTCCTTCCCCCACCCCCTCCCTTTCCTCTTCTTCCTCCTCTTCCTCCTCCTCCTTCTTCACCAGGGATTGAATTCAGGGGTATTTGACCACTGAGCCACAACCTCAGCCCTATAGTGTATTTTATTTAGAGAAAGGGTCTCACTGAGTTGCTTTGGGCCTTGCTAAGTTGCTGAGGCTGGCTCTGAACTCATGATTCTTCTGCTGGGGTTACAAGCATGCGCCACTGTGCCTGGCTTTTCTTCTTCTTCTTAAGAAGCCACCAGGATTCAATCATGGGGACTACCCCCTCATGACTTTATCTAATCCTAATTACTTCCCAAAGTCCCTACCCTAAACACCATAATTGCATTAAGTTTTCATCTTCTCAGTACCTCATAATTGGAATTAAATTTCAATACATGAAGCCGGGCGCGGTGGCGCTCGCCTGTAATCCCAGCACTTTGGGAGGCTGAGGCAGGAGGATCGCGAGTTCAAAGCCAGACTCAGCAATGGCGAGGCACTTAGCAACTCAGTGAGACCCTGTCTCTAAATAAAATACAAAAAAAAGGGCTGGGGATGTGGCCCAGTGGTCGAGTGCCCCTGAGTTCAATCCCTGGTACCAAAAAAAAAAAAAAAAAAAAAAATTTCAATACATGAAGCCTGAGGGACACTCAAATCATATCCAAACCATAGCACCCTACTCTCACCTTTTACAATATTGTTGTTCTGTATGGTTAATACTTATATTTCACGCATATTTACTTTTCTGGTGTTTGCTGTTATTTTTGCATTTTTTATGTTTCCTCTTGAGATCATTTTCATTCAGAGAAATATAAGGGATTTTTCATTTTTATTTTAAATGTAAGAGAATTGTTAATAACAATGACATAATCTGATTGTGTCACTAGTAATGGACAATGGCAATAACATAATCTTATCACTATTTTAAAAAATTATGTTGGTTGCCATGTTGAAAATGAGTTGTAGGTCAGTGATGAAAATGGAAACCAGGACCAGTTGGAAGGCTAATTAAGGTAAGAAAGTATGGCAGCAGTGATAGTGCAATTGGAAAGAAGGGAAGCCTCAGGGTGTTTCAGCAATGAAGTAGCTAAGACTTGCTAGTGAAGTAGACCTAGAGTTAATCACTTCCTTATGAGGAAGAATTGATGATTTCAGCAACTGAGTAAATGATGCCGTCACTTACTAAAATGGTGAATGAAATGAGAGGATCATGTTTGGGAAGTGGTGAAAAAGGATTGAGGAAAAAGAGTCATGAATTCTACTTTTGTTTACATTTGGTTTGAGATGACTCTTAATATCCAAACGATTCAAGTAGTAGTTTCATTTAAGATCCCAAAGTTCAAGGGAAATATCTGGATTGGAGAAATGTATTTAGAAATCACTTGGGTATTACTAAGAAGTCTACAAGTTTGAGGAGTCTGAAACATATCATTTTGGGAGCCGTCTTGAAAAGAATTATGAACGTAAATTTAATGCCAAAGAATATTTAGAATGAGGAAACAAGCCATAAAGTAATTACAGAAGCTTTAGAAATTCAGTTTCTCTTTTAGAAATCTCTTTAGGCAATATGCCAGAAATGCTCTCTGATGCCACTTGACTACCCATTCATCCCTGAACAGTCTTCCAATAGCTCCTACTACACACTAGAGCCTAGGAAGGTAGGGAGCACTTAACATTCATTAATGTCATGGTCATCTTGTCTACAACCATTTTTGGAAAACAGTTTGGTATTATATATTAAAGTTGAAGATATAAATACCCTAAGACCCAGAACATTTATTCCTAGATCAGTAGCCAATAGAAATATGCATACATGTGTACCAGGATACATGTATGAGAAATTTATAGCAGCAATATTTTTTAAAAAATATTTTATTTATTTACTTTAGTTGTACACAATGCAATGCATTTATGTTTACGTGGTACTGAGGATCGAACCCAGGCCACGCACATGCAAGGCGAGCGCTCTGCCGCTGAGCCACAGCCCCAGCCCCAGCAGCAATATTTTTTAGACTTTTAAAATTAGAGCTTTATAGTTATACATCATAGTTGGGTTCCTCCTGACAAACTCATATATGCATGGAATTCAATATCAGTTCATAATCCCCACTTTTCCCTTCTGTCTTTCTTCCCCTCTCCCATTCTCCTTTCTCTACTAGATTTCCTTTTGCTCATCTATTAATTTATATCTGACTGGTTCTTTCTACCTATGCATAAAGGGGAGGTTCCCTGTCATATATTTATATATGCACATAACATGATTTTCTAAGAATTCATTCTGCATTGCCTCCCCCTTACCCATCCCTCCACTCTGCCTCTTGATCTCCTACATTACTGATCTTCCCTTTATCTTTTTTTTACTGGGGACTGAACTCAGGGGCTCTTGACCATTGAGTCACATCCCCAGCCCTATTTTGTATTTTATTTAGAGATGGGGTCTCACTGAGTTGATTAGCGCCTCCTGCTTCAGCCTCACAAGCCCCTCGGATTACAGGCATGCACCCTCCCTTTTATCTTTATTATCCCATTCTCTCCTCTTCCTTTCCTTTATTTTACTCTAGCTTCTGCATATGAAAGAAAACATTCAACCTTTGATTTTCTGAGTATGGTGTACTTAACATGATATTATTCATTTTCATCTATTTACTGGCAAATGCCATGATTTAATTCTTTTTTATGGCTGAGTAGAACTCCATTGTATGTGTGTGTATATATATATATATATATATATATATATATATATATATATATATACACACACACACACACACACACACACCACAGTTTCTTAATCTGTCTATTGATGGGTTTCTGTGTTGATGCCATAATTTAGCTATTGTGAATTGTGCTGTTATAAACATTAAGGTGGCAATTGTTGGGGACATTAAAAACACGTCAGCCGAAAGAATAGAAATTTAAGTCAAGGAAATGAAAACCTAACTCTCTGGCTATCTCCCACTTCCTGATACGTGGACTTGGCCTAGCCCAGGGCTGTTGCCCTGACATATGACGAAAAATCAAACCACCACTAGGATAGGCTAGTGGCTGTTCCAATGTGATCTGCTTGTGCTCCCTATGCTCCCCTATAACCTTTCTGCTGATTGGCCCATGTCTTCTATAAAGGCCGTCCAACTTCCTCAATAAACTGAGCTCGTGCCTCCACCGGTCTCCCTGATGCGTCTGATTGTCCTCTGAAAGGAGGGCTGGGTGCAGGCGGTCAGTCGGCTCTTTCCTTTCCCGATCCGTCCTTGTTGGGGCGTGCTCCCCCTTCTCTTGCCGGTCGGGAGGAGTCGGGGGCTAAAACCCCAACAGGCAATATCACTGTAGTATGCCAATTTTAGATCTTTTGAGAAAATACCACAAAGTGAGATAGCTGGGTCATATGGTGGTTCCACTCCAAGTTTTTTGAGTAATCTCCATACGGCTTTCTAGAATGGTTATACTAGTCTGCAGTCCCACCAACAATGCACAGTGTACCTTTCCCCTCACAACCTTGCCAGCACTTATTGTTGTTTGTATTCTTTTTTAAAAAAAAATATTTATTTATTTGCTTTAGTTGTACACAATGCGTTTATTTGTACGTGGTGCTGAGGATCAAACCCAGGCCCGCGCACGTGCCAGGCCAGCGCTCTACCGCTGAGCCACAATCCCAGCCCCTGTTGTTTGTATTTTTGATTGTTGCCATTTTGATTGAAGTGAGATTAAATCTTAATGTAGTTTTGATTTGCATTTTCCTGGTTGCTAGATATATTAAATATTTTTTTCACATATTTGTCGGCCACTGTGTTTCTTCTTTTTTTATTTGTTCTTTTTAGATATACATGACAGTAGAGTACATTTGGACATATTATACATGCATGGAGTATAACTTCCTATTCTTGTGGTTGTGCATGATGTGGAGTTACACTGGTTGTGAATTCATATGTGAACATAGGAAAATTATATCTGATTCATCCTACTGTCTTTCCTCTTCCCCACCCCCCTCCCTTCCCTTCATTCCCCTTTGTTTAATCCACTGAACTTCTCATCTTCCCCCCTTCTTATTGTGTGTTAGCATCTGCATATCAGAGAGAACATTTGGCCTTTGGTTGTTGGAAATTGGCTTATTTCACTTAGCATGATAATCTGCAGTTCCACCTGTTTACTGGCAAATGCCATAATTTAATTCTTCTTTATGGCTGAGTAATATTCCCTTGTGTATATATACCACATTTTCTTTATCCATTTATCTGTTGAAGGGCTCCTAGGTTGGTTTCATAGCTTAGCTATTGTGAATTTGAGCTGCTATAAACATTGATGTGGATGTGTCACTGTAGTATGCTGATTTTAAATCCTTTGGGTGTATGCTGATGAGTGGAACAACTGGGTCAAATTGTGGTTCCATGCCAAGGTTTTTGAGGAATCTTCATACTGCTCTGCAGAGTGGTTGCACCAATTTGCAGTCCCACCAGCAATTGAGTGAGGGTACAAATTTTCTTTTTGGGAGTGATGAGAATATTTTGGAACTAGATAGCAATAACGGTTGCACACTGTGTGAAATTTACTAAAAACCACTGAGCTGTACACTTTAAAGTGGTGCATTTTATGCTGGGTGCAGTTGTCCACGTCTGTAATCCCAGTGATGCCAGAGGTTGAGGCAGGAGGGTCACAAGTTCAAGGCCAGCCTGGGAAATTTAGCAAGATTTGGTTTTGGGGGATTGGCTTATTTCACTTAGCATGATAATCTGGTTGCTAGATATATTAAATATATCTAGGAAATTTAGCTAACTTTTAAGCAACTTAGCAAGACCTTGTGTAAAAGAAAACAAAAACAACTACAACCATGGGCTGGGGCTGAGGCTCAGTGGTAGAGCACTTGCCTCGAACATGTGAGGCACTGGGTTCGATCCTCAGCACCACATAAAAATAAATAAATAAAATAAAGATATTGTGTCCATGTATAACTAAAAAAAAAAGAAAAAAGAAAAAACAACAACAACAACCAAAGGTTGGGGATGTAGCTCAGTGGTAAAGTGCCCTTGGATTCAATCCCCAGTGTGAGAGAGAGAAGGGGTGGGAAGGTGAAGCAGAAGACGATGGAAGTAAAGAGAAGTTCCCATCCAGAGTTCAGAGCTTCAAGACTTTGGGAGCTGTTGTGCTGCTTTAGATATGAAGTGTTCCCCCAAAGACTCATGTGTTAAAGACGTGGTCCCCAACACAGCAATGTTAGGAGGTGGAACTTTTGGGAAGTGACTGGATCATGAAGGCTCTGACCTCATTAGTGGATTAATCCATTGATAGCTGAATGGACTGTTTGGCGGCAGTGGAAACTATAGGAGGTGGGACCTGGTTGAAAGAAGTAGGTGACTGGGGCATGCCCTGGAAGAGTATTTCTTGTCCCTAGCCTTTCCCTCCCTCCCTCTGCTTGCTAGCCACCATGAGAGTAGCCATTCTGCTCCACCATGACCTTTCCACTATGGTGCTCGGCCTCACCACAGGCATGCAACAGGGAGGCAGCCAACCATGGTCTGAAACCTGTGAGCCAGAACAGATCTTTCCTCCTCTAAGTTGTGTATGTCAGGCATTTTGGTCACAGCCATAAAAGGCTGACTAACACAGAGGTGTAGGAAGTTGTGATCCTGGGCTGCCCTGATTTGGTGAGTTGGAAGGTCAGGGGAACAAAGTTGTGGGCCTTAGCCCAGGGGCCCACATCAGGCAATCTGGTCTCTTCTACCCACTTTCTCCAGTTTGACTCAGTTTCTGTTGCCCTTCAGCCCACATCTCCCCTTCTGTAAGAAGAAGGGGAAGGAAGAGTGAGGAGGCATTGCCCAACTCTTTGCACCCGCTGTTGGGGGAATCCAGTTAGGCCTGTGTGCCAACAGAGTTCCTCTACCTTTTGTCTTCTCCTGGACAACTGAGGGCTTCTTATGCCAGAGGATGAGAAGCTTCAAACCACAGGTTGGAAAAGTGGAAGTTGTCTCCTCCCAGTTGCAGAAAAGATCCTACTTCTAGGCAGGATCCTAGGCATTTCCTCTGGGAAGATAAGTGAAGACACACACACCACAGCCAGGTATGGTATTGCTGGCTCTACCGGGAGGGGCTGGTGCTGAGTGGAACTCCTCCCCTCAGGCCTGTCTGGAATTCTGCTTGCACAAGGGAAACCAGACTTCCTGGACAAGAAGTGTCCCCCACCTACGCATATTGTCAGACCCTGTCAAACCAGGCCTCAAGTGGAGAAATCATTCATTTAAAGAAAGTTCTTGCTGGGCATGGCATGGTGGCACACACCTGTAATCCCAGCACTTGGGAGGCTGAGGCAGAAGGATCAGGAGTTCAAAGCCAACCTCAGCAATGGTGAGGCACTTAGCAACTCAGTGAGACCCTGTCTCTAATAAAATACAAGAAAGGGCTGGGGATGTGGCCCAGTGGTCCAGTGCCCCTGAGTTCAATCCCTGGCACAAAAAAAAAAAAAAAAAAAAATTCTTTCAGTTTAATGACATTCTGTGTGAGTGTGGATTAGTTGGATTAGTGAATATCATGATACCTAGCAGGCATGACATCATGTTCAATGACAGCAACACAAACATCTATTTAGTACCTATCATGTGCCACACACACATTAAAAGATTCAATCATCAGGGACTGGGGTTGTGACTCAGCGGCAGAGCGCTTGCCCCCCAAGTGCTCGGCCCGGGTTTGATCCTCAGCACCGCGTAAACATAAATGCATTGCATTGTGTACAACTAAAGCAAATAAATTAAAAAAAAAAAAAAAGATTCGATCATCAACACCATGAGTTTTATTTACCTATGAGGATAGGAAGGATCAGAGAAATTAAAAAAAAAAAACCTACAATCTTTCATTTGTCAGTGTCTGTGCTAATATTCCAAATTAGTTTTCTCTTTCTTCTCTTTTCTCCCTTCCTTTCTTTCTTCCTTTTTGTTTTTTTAAACTTCTGAAGCCCATGCTCCTGACATCACACACCTGCTGTTTTTGATGAGATCTCTGAAAGGTGTCAGGAAAAAAATTGACCTGGGAAGTAATTGTAAATAAAAGTTTCAAGTTAAATGGAAGAACCGGGTTCAGTTAGTAACCCACCCTCACCTTTCTGTCCTTGAATTTTTCTGGTGAAGGGACTGCCAGGGAACTTTTGCTTAACTGGGTTCTTCATTAGCTGCAGTAACCTCTTAGCACCACTAGTGGGGGTCAGTAAAACCCTCTTATTGATTTTAAGTCAAGCTTTTGCCCTGACTACCCAATTGAGGTCTAAATATCACTCAGTGGGTGAGCTGAGCTCAGCCTTCACCCTTCTCTTCTCCATCACACTGCTGTACCCTACATCTGTGCTCCATCCTCACAGTACTGTATGGTGGAAAGTACAAAGTAAGGAGCAGAGAATTCCAATTCATTCTTCACTTTTAAAAGTGGAGTTTTAGTTTAAAACTGCTGTACATGAAATATGGTTACAACTAATTTCTTAAAACTTTATGTCTTGTAATTATTGTATCCAAGTTGGGATTTAGAACAAGATATGATTTGTGTAAGGCAATAATAACATACTGAGCATGTATGAAGTGCCTTCTAAGTGACAGGCACCATAGTTCATGCTTTTTTTTTTTTTTTTTTGGTACCCGGGATTGAACTCAGAGGCACTCGACCACTGAGCCACATCCCCAGCCCTGTTTTGTATTTTATTAGAGACAGGGTCTCACTGAGTTTCTAAGTGCCTCACCATTGCTGAAGCTGGCTTTGAACTCCTGATTCTCCTGCCTCAGCCTCCCAAGTGCTGGGATTACAGGCATGCGCCACCACGCTGGGCTCATAGTTCATGTTTTATGTGGCCTTTGAACTCTGGCAAGTTTGGCCCCCAAAGTCTCTGCTCCTAGGATTGTAAAAAAAAACTGCCTCTCTGCCAGAGAAACAAAAATCAGTGTCTTCCATGGTGCTGGCAGGCATGATTTTCAGTTATATAAGTGATAAAGATTTTGTGGGGCCAGGAGCACATATAATTTGAATACCTTCTTTAGGACAATAATAGAAAATGACCAACATAGTCTGTATCCAGGATTAAAGTTTCAAATTTTATTATACTTAAAAATATAAATTTGAAATTAAGTATATTATTATGCATGTGTATATTAAATATAATTATGTATGTATATACATACATACATAAATATGTGTGTGCACTATGCCTTTCATAAAAAGAGACAATGACCAATACAAACATCAATATAAAACAAAATTTCTATTTGGAATGAGAAAATAAATCATAAAAAAACCACAATTAGAAAAAAGACTATACACATCTCCAAATCCAGAAAAAAGCATATTTTTATTAATAAACTCCCTGACATATCTAGTGCTTCCCCCCCCCCCCACCCCATATTCTTGGTTTTAAACTCTTTTCAATAGAAGGGAGACCAGTGGAATGGAGGAAGGGGACAAGAGGGAGGGAGCAGGGGAAGAAAAGGGGAGCTACTGTGGAACAAAACTGACCAAATCATAATGTTATATATTGTGCATATACAAATGTGTAACAACTAGTTCCATTATTGTGTATAATTATAATGCACGAATTAAAAAACTAAGAGATTTTTTAAGTAAAAAACAGCCTCTTTATCTTTCAATGTGTCCAAAATTTGGAAAATATTTTTTAAATACACAAAATAGGAAGATAGTTTAGTTATTTCCTTAACAATGCTGCTTGAGAATTATTATTGGGATGCATGATGTGGGATTCCACATGCAGACATAACTTGCTCTTTGTAATGCTGCTGTAGTTTTATTCCATACAAATATAGGAATTCTGAAAATTGTATTTTGTACAATCTCCTTTGAAAAGAAAAAAATAAAATGTACTCATGATTGTATATACTGTATTATCAAGTATACTCTTTGCAGGAGAGGACTTTGATTTGACTAGCTGTTAGCAGCATCTCTGGTTTGTGATTTTTCACATCTGATGGTTGAAAGAATTTTTCCAACCAGCTTCTGGATGCATTCATTTCAAACCTTCTTTTTTATTTTTTAAATTTAAATTTTATTTTTATTTTTATGGTACCGGGGTTTGAACTCCGGGGCACTCGACCACTGAGCCACAAACCCCCACCCCTTTTTTTTTATTATTATTTTATTAAAGACAGGGTCTCACTGAGTTGCTAAGTGCCTCACCATTGCTGAGGCTGGCTTTGAACTCGTGATTCTCCTGTCTCAGCCTCCCAAGTACTGGGATTACAGGCGTGTGCCACCGTGCCCAGTGTTGCCGTCTGCAGCAACAATACCGCGGGAAAGAATTCGGAGGCAGATTGGGAATGAGTAGGTTCTTTTTTAAAATTTTTTTTATTTTTTAAAAAATATTTATTTATTTCCTTTAGTTGTACACAATGTGTTTACGTGGTGCTGAGGATCGAACCCGGGCTGCGCACGTGCTAGGCGAGCGCTCTACCGCTGAGCTACAACCCCAGCCCATGAGTAGTTTCTTTATTCTGCTTTCTCTCTCCAACTCCAACAACAACCCCCACACAACTCCAACCCTACTCTTCTTCAAGAAGAGTATTTAACTGCTCAACTTACAGATGCGTCACACAGTGTTCACGGGCACAGAAAGATTCTTAGTTGATTACATTAAGGTCAGGAGAAAACAATTAAACGCCTCCTCTTTGACTCTCAGCCAGCCGCCATCTTAGCTACCTCCTCATTAAGGCTCTTACATTTCCCCCCTTTTGTTTTAAAAGAGGGATAAATAGATGGGTGACAACCCTCACCACATCAGGATCGACTGTGCCTGTCTTAGGCATCCACATGTGCAACCAACATTCTTACCCGTCATTGGATAATCAAGGCTGTGCCCTTGACTCCTGTCTTAGGTTGATATGTCGGCCACATGAGACTTTTCCGTCATTGACTATCAGCTGTCCAATAGAGCCAACCAATCATGAGGAGATGCTCCAGTTCTAAGGCATAAGCTTTGTGCTGACGAGCCAAGTTCCATTAAATAGCATTAACAAGTTCTTTAAACAAATCAGCTGCCCTAAATTCCATAAAGTAACGCACTGAGTTCTCTAGACAAATCAGCTGCCCTACTAGGGCTAAGAAAAGGGGTACCCGCAAGGCATAGTCCTGTACAATGTCCCAAACATCCTATAGTAGAAAGATCTATCAAAATGTCCACTTGCAGCCGGGCGCGGTGGCACACGCCTGTAATCCCAGTACTTGGGAGGCTGAGGCAGGAGGATTGCGAGTTCAAAGCCAGCCTCAGCAATGGCGAGGCACTTAGCAACTCAGTGAGACCCTGTCTCTAATAAAATACAAAAAAGGGCTGGGGATATGGCCCAGTGGTCGAGTGCCCCTGAGTTCAATCCCCGGTACCCAAAAAAAAAAAAAAAAAAAAAAAATGTCTACTTGCTAACACATTGATCTAGCAGGCCTCGTGCATGCAGAGCAGAGGCCACACTGCTGGTGAGGTTGTTTAATGCTTGAGCAGCAGGAATGCTTGTAGCAATTGCGATCCCTGCAGCTGTAGCAGCAGCAGCCATCTCTTTTATGTCTAGACAATACCACCGGCAAATCTTCAGGGCCCGCTAAGACTGGCACAGGGATGTACCTAGAAACTCAAGTAACAATCATTACAGGAAAGGCAGTGCCATTCCAGCACTGAGTCAGGAAGCGAGTTGTAGGAGTGCAATTCAAACTAAAAAATAGAATTATTAGATCTTCAGATATCTGAAGTTGATCTCTGCTCACACACATTGCTGCTTGAGCTCCCATGAACATTAGCTGGCAAAATATCACATTCAGAACGGATTAAAGAAGGACTGAGGGTATTTAACTGACAAAATATTACATTTAAGATAGATTAAAGAAAAGCTAAGAGCATTTTAGAAAAATAATTTGTTAGCTGGAACTTTTGAGCCTCTGCATACACAGCAACCTTCCATGAATATACCTGTTGAAACAATTTAAATTAATCAGCTATTTAATAAATAATTACAAATAAACAATCCCATGTCAAATACCAAATTATCAGGCTATACAGTATTAGTCATATTCCTTGCTGAAGAGAAGTCCTAGAGATACTTATAAATTAAGTTTGAAGGTACCTTCATTTTTTAATTGTTTACCCAATTTGAATATATGAATTAAAGTTATTTGGATCCTCTCTTTTTTTTTTTTTTTGAATAATTTTCATGAGCGCTCGATTTTTGTTATTTGTGACGTCACATATACATGAAATCTGGACAGACGCACAGACATAAAGACATATATTTGTGACGTCACATTTACATGAAATCTAGACAAGTGCACAGACATAAAGACATATATAAAAAAGAAAAACATAATTATGTGCACACTAAAGAGAGATCCTCTTGTCCTGGCCAGGAGGAATGAGACTTAAGTTGTGAATTTATTGAAGAAAAAAGCGCGCAGCTTAAAAATTTCTTAGCTGAAAAGGCAAAGATGAGGTTCCTTTGTCAGAAAAGAGACAAACTCGCGCAGGTGCTCGGATTGATACCTCTTTTAAGGGAATCATTCCACAACTACTTCATCTTGGCCCTTTTGATTTGGCACTTGTTTTATTATTCTTGATTCTGCAACAACTTCATTTTGGCCCTTTTGATTTGGTACCTGTTTTATTAATCTTGATGGTATCCATACCAATGAGGACTCGTGCTGTGGAAAAACACAAACAAATCCTCTCCCCCAAATTAATACTGGGTCTGGGCCCTTCCATGCGCCTGAAAGAACATCCTTCCAGTAAACCAAACGTTTATGTTGTCGATGTGGATTCCAGTGTCTGTCTCCAGCCAAATATCCTTTGGAATCCAAAGTTAAAAAATTTAAAGTAAAGCCGGGTGCAGTGGCGCACGCCTGTAATCCCAGCACTTTGGGAGGCTGAGATAGGAGGATCGCAAGTTCAAAGCCAGCCTCAGCAATGGCGAGGCACTTAGCAACTCAGTGAGGCCCTGTCTCTAAATAAAATACAAAAAAGGGTTGGTGATGTGGCCCAGTGGTCGAGTACCCCTGAGTTCAATCCCCTGTACAAAAAAAAAAAAAAAAAAAAAAAAAAAAAAAATTAAAGTAAAAAGGGCAACGGCTAATCTATCTTTAGGATTTGTCCAATTTCCTTCTTTTTGTTTCAAAAGCATAAGTTTAAGTGTGCAATTAGCTCGTTCAATTATACCTTGGCCTTGAGGATTATACGGAATACCAGTCTTATGAAGTATACTGAATTTTGTGCAAAACTGTTTGAAAGATGAGGACGTATATGCAGGGCCATTGTCTGTTTTAAGCATTTTGGGAATGCCCAGTGCAGCAAAAGCTTGTAAACAATGAGATGTAACATCTCTAACTTTTTCTCCAGCATGTAAGGAAGCAAAAATCATGCCTGAGCATGTATCTATGGTCACATGAATAAATCGCAATTTTCCAAAACTTGGCTCATGAGTGACATCCATCTGCCACAAATGATTGGGCATTAATCCTCTTGGGTTAACCCCATAATGTGGATTGGGCAAATGTGTCACACAAGATTGACAAGCCTTCACAATCGGGGGGGGGGGGGGGGGGGGGGGGGGGGTGTTTGAACTTGATCTTTAGTTATTTTGAAACTTTGTTGTAAAGTAGTACTAATAACATGAAATTGAGAATGGAATGAGGTAGCTTGTTAGATTGCTGAAAATATAAAGATTGTTTGAGTAAGGGCATCGGCCTTTTGATTACCTTCATGGAGAGGACCAGGAAAATTAGTATGAGCTCTGATATGTCCAATAAACAAAGGTTCTTTACATTTCCACAGAAGGTTTTGAATTTGAAAAAACAATTTAAAGGCTGGAGTATGAGGTGCTATTGGACCTGCTAGCTCCAATTTAGGGACAGCATGTACAATATAGTGGCTGTCTGAAAAAATATTTATGGGCTGTTCTTTAAAACTTTCAAGAGCTATAATAACAGCTTCTAGCTCTACCAATTGAGCTGATTTATGGGCAGTAATATGAATCATATTTTCTTTTTGAGTGACTACTGCAGCAGTGCCATTAGAGGACCCATCTGTAAATACATTTAATGCCTTAAGAATAGGACGATTTTTTTATTACCTGTGGAAATATAATGGGATGATTGATACAAAAAGATAGTATAGGAGACTTAGGAAGATGGTTATCAAAATTTGCAGAAGTAGAGCATCTAGCTATAGCCCAATCATTATCATTGAAGCATAAATATTCAACCTGTGATGATGAATAGGGAGTAATAATAGTAGCAGGGTAAATGCCAAATATTTTAGTAGAAGTCTTAAGTCCTTGAAGAATAAGTTTAGCCACCATGGAGGTATAAGACTCAATTGTACTTTTAGGAGAGACAGGCAAATGTATCCATAAAAAGGCCCCTGTTGCCAAAATATATACACTCCTGTGGGTGTATATTGTGAAGAAATAATGATCAATATCAGCGGTCGAGTAAAATCAATTCTATCACAATGGGATCCTTCAATGGCCTTTTCTACCAACTTTAAAGCTTCCCTAGCATCTGGAGTCAATGTTTGCGGTGAAGATGGATCAGGGTTCCCGCGAAGGATATCAAATAAGGGTTTTAATTAGCCAGTAGTGAGGCTTAGTGTAGGGCGAACCAATTAATGTCTCCCAGCAATTTTTAAAAATCATTAAGAGTAGCTAGATGTTCCTTATTTATTAAGATTTTTTGAGGCCTAATAAAAGTATCCATAATTTGGAATCCTAGATATAATATTGGAGATCTAGTTTGAACCTTTTCTTCAGCAATGTTTAGTCCATATCATTTCAAGTTTTCTGATATATCGCTAAATATGGTGAATAAGACTTCTTGATTAGGATGAGCAAGCAAAACATCATCCATATAATGGAGGCACATAAGCTCTGGGTATTTGTTCTTGATAGGCCGAATGACTTTATCTACATAGATTTGACACATAGTAGGGCTATTAGCCATACCCTGGGGCAAAACTTTCCACTGAAATCTTTGATCAGGTCCATCATTATTAATAGAGGGAACTAAAAAAGCAAACCTGGGGGCATCCAGAGGATGTAAAGGAATAGAAAGAAAACAATCCTTTATATTAAGGGTTATAAGATGGAAATTTTTTGGAATAGCTATAGAATTAGGAAGTCCAGGTTGAGTAGGGCCCATAATTTGCATAGTTTTATTGATTTCTCTAAGATCATGTAACAATCGCCATTTTCCTGATTTTTTCCTAATCACGAATATGGGGGAATTCCAGGGAGAGGTAGAAGGTTCTATATGTCCTGCTTCTAGTTGTTCTTGGACTAGTAGGTGGGCTGCTTGTAATTTCTCTCTAGATAGGGGCCACTGAGGGACCCAAACTGGCTTATCAGAAAGCCATGGTATTTTCAAAATTGTTTTCTCAGTGGCCCCTAAAAAAATATCCTACACTTTTTCGATGACGATTTCCTTTAAGCTCATTAGGGTTAGGATCACCCTGTAGATTTTTTCCTAGTCGTTTACCTGGAACATATCCCTGTTTTTCCCTGGGACTCCATCTTTTATTATTAACACCTGCAGGCTTGGTTGCGAGGTGTACTCCCATTTGTTGCAAAACATCTCTTCCCCATAAGGTAACTGGCAAGCTGGACAAAACATAAGGCTGAAATGTTCCTTGATGCCCTTCATCATCCTCCCATTTTAAAACTGTTGCACTTTGTTCTGGGCTATTAGAATATCCCAAGCCTCTCAAACTAGTTGAAGCCTTTTGCAAAGGCCAGTGTTTGGGCCATTGTTGTACGTTGATAATGGAAGAGTCAGCCCCAGTGTCAATCAACCCCTCCATCTCTATTCCTTGAATTTTTATTTTGCACATAGGCCTCTGTGAACAATCCTGAACCCAGCAAGCCATAGGTCCCAAGCCAGTGGAACCAAATCCCCTATTGTTTCTATTTTGAGGCATACTCTTAAATGAGTCATGTAAACTGGGAAGGAGAAGCAGCTGAGAAATTCTATCACCTTGGTTAACAGAGCTAATGCCTCGAGGTGAACTGAGCATAATCATGACTTCTCCTCTAAAGTCAGAATCTTTCACACCTGGAATCACTTGAAGTCCAGATAAGCTTTTAGAGCTTCGTTCGAGGATAAGTCCTACAGTCTCTAAGGGAAGAGGTCCCCTGACTCCTGTGGGAATCAGTTGAACCCCCATTTAAGGTGTTAGCACTATTTGGGCAGTAGAACAGAGGTCTAGTCCTGCACTTCCTCTGACAAGGGAGTCAATGGGTAAGAGGGATTGTGTCGAGGAATCATCTGTATGGATGTTTGAGGATACTTCTCCTCTAATGCCTCGTACATTTGTGGGCTCTGGGGCATTGGGCCCCATGCCCCGTTTTTTGAATTGTCAGACAAAATGTTCCCATAAACTTCAGTTTTGGATCTGCACTTACTAGCCCAATCATTTCCTTTTTTACACCTGGGGCAGCAGCCTAGGGCACAAGATGAGCTTGGCCTTATTTCTATTGTCTCTTGCCTTCTTTGGGGATATTGTTTTCTAAAATAACCTGATTGACTGTAATAATTTTTAGGTTGATCCCTTCTTGTAAAATTTTGAGGAGAAGCACCTCTCATGGCTGCTGCGATTACATTACCTGTAACAAATGCATCATTTATGTCCTTGCATAGCCTTATATATATAGAAAGGTCCCTTTTGGTTTTCCAAGGTCTGATAGTGTCTTGACAATATTTGTTGGCATTTTCATATGCCAGCTGAACAACTAATGGTATGGCTTGATCAACGTCTCCAAACACTCTACCTGCAGTTCGCAAAAGTCGATCAGCAAAGTCAGCATATGGCTCATTGGGTCCCTGAATCACTTTAGACAAGCTACCCTGTAAGTCACCAGTTCCTTGTAATGTTTTCCATGCCTTAACAGCTGCGGCATATATTTGAGCGTAAACTCCAGGATCGTACTGAATCTGAGCCTGTAAATCAGCATATTGCCCTTCTCCGGTTAACATGTCTACGTTACGGTTTGGAAATCCTGCTGTCGCATTTCTTCTAGCTGTTTCAACACAGAGCTCTTGGAATTGAGACCTCCAAATCAAGTATTGTCCCCTGCTCAATACTGCCTTATATAAGCCTTTCCAATCTGAAGGAGTTAAATTCAAAGTATTAAGGGCTTCTAACATGCTTATGGTAAAAGGAGCTTGGAGTCCATATGTCATTGTTGCTTCTTTAAAATTTTTTATAGTTTTAAAATCTAAAGATTGATGATACCTTTGCTCATTTTGATTTTCAAATTCTGGTAGATTCCAATGTCTCTGAGAGTTTTGACACTCAGGGGCACGCAAGTGCCCAGAAAGATCCTTACTCTCTGCTTCAAGGGCACGCAAACGCCTAGAAAGACCCTTCATAGTCTCTGTAATTGATTCAACCCATGAGGGAGCAGAGGGCACAAGGGGTTCCTCCACTTGACGGTCCTTTATCTTGGTCCTCCTTAATTTCCTTTTGCTCATTTTCTCAGGATCACTTTTACTTAATTCCTCCTCACTAATACTATCCTCACTGGTCCTAACTGACTCAGTACCATCCTGAGTCCCAGGTTCAATTGAGAGCACGTATCCTTCAGCTATCTCTAATAAATCTTGAATAGCTTTAGCAGCTCGGATTTTTGTCATTTTTGAGCCCATCTTAATTGCTCTGACTAGAGACTCCTCAGTTCTTACCTGCTGATTCCGAATTCCTCGTACGGGCCACCACTTGTTGCCGCCTGTAGCTGTTGCCGCCTGCAGCAACGATACCGCGGGAAAGAATTTGGAGGCAGATTGGGAATGAGTAGGTTCTTTATTCTGCTTTCTCTTCTGACTTCTCTCTCCAACTCCAACAACAACCCCCACACAACTCCAACCCTACCTGGTTAAATACCCTTCACCTTAACAAGTGTACACGTGTCACAAGCTCAACTTACAGGTGCGTCACACAGTGTTCATGGGCACAGAAAGATTCTTAGTTGATTACAATAAGGTCAGGAGAAAACAATTAAAGGCCTCCTCTTTGGCTCTCAGCCAGCCACCATCTTAGCTACCTCCTCATTAAGGCTCTTACAGCCCGGCTCAAACTTTCTTTTTTAAAAAAATACATATTTTTTACTTGTAGATGGATACAATATCTTTATTTTATCTGCTTATTTTTATGTGGTGCTGCTTTGTCCTCCACAACTTGCCTATTTCTGATGCTAGATGCCATAGGGCACAGCATATTGGGGTACCCCCACCCTATCCATCATACCAGGCAGGGAAGGTATTCCTAGAAGCCAGTTCTATACCAGGTTGCTTAGAAATAACTTAGGTGTGCACAGAAATAATGAGGAGCCACATTAATTTACCCAACTAAACTCCAAATAAATGTACCCTTAATGTCGCCTCATCTGCCCCATCTCAAAAATTCCTCTGGCTGGTCCACTGACACCTGGCACAGGGAAAGAGTAATGAAAGGAAAAGAGAGCAGAAAGAGAAAGGTTTTAACTGACTGCAGTTCAAATACACTCCTTTTACTCTTTTACCTGGTTCACAAAGTGTCACCATATGAACACTCTGCTGGGAGAACACAAGCCTTGGAGGGACCTATGTAAAGGAGGGATCCTGCAGTTGAAGCTTCTTTAGTTTTAGGATAAATCCCCTGTGTATGTATAACCTTAGAGAGCTAAGGCATCTGCCAAGCTTAGAGACTACTCAAAGGAGTGCCACAGGACACAGAGACTACATGCCTGAGGAGCAATCTTGACTATAGGCAGGCAAATCACAAGATTTCCCGATATCCTCTAATATTGCAGTTTCTGCTTTTGATAAAATGCATCATTTTTGCTGTGGGTCACCATCATGAGAAAGGTCAGAAGATAATTCATTGCACAAAAGTGAGTCTTTAACTGGGACCTAAGAATAGACAACTTCTTTGGGTCACAACTATCCACTCAGGGATGATAAATGCTTTTAAGAAATTTTAATTGATATGATACAAATTCCCAGGGTATAGTGTAAAAGCTACAATAATTAACACAGGATAATTAGCATATCCATCACCTCACACTCTACATTTCTTTGTGTTTAGAAACATCTTTCTTTTAGCTTTTTTTGGTGCTAGATATGGAATCAGAGGTGCTTTACCACCAAGCTACATCCCCACCCCTTTTTTGCTAAGTTGCTGAGGCTGGCCTTAAACTCACGACCCTCCTGCTTCAGCCTCCCCAGTCATGGGGATTACAGGTCTGCGTGTCTCTAGTCTTTTTGATAATCATCATTCTTACTGGGGTGAAGTGATGGTGATTTTGATTTACACTTCCCTGATGATTAGTGATATAAAACAGTTTTTCACGCACTCATCCATTTGTATATTTTTTTTTGAAAAATGTCTATTCAAAACATTTTCCCATTTTCTTTAAAAAAAGAAATTTATTTATTTCCTTTAGTGGTACACAATGCGTTTATTTTTACGTGGTGCTGAGGATCGAACCCGGGCCACACACGTGGGAGGTGAGCACTCTACCGCTGAGCCACAACCCCAGCCCCCACATTTTCCCATTTTCTAATGAGATTATTTGGGTTTTTAAATTCTATTTATTTATTTTTTTGCTTTTGAGTTGTTTGAGTTCCTTATATATTCTGGATATCAATTCCTTGTTGGGTGAATAGTTTGCAAATTTTTTTCCCAAGGGATGATAAAAGCTTTGCTTATACTTCTCCCTTGGCCTACAGGCTTCCCCAGATAATGCACACCCCACATTCCGACCCCCAGCTGGGAAGACTTCCCAGCAACTTCAAGGCCCACAGATCTCTCCTCTATTTAAACTCCTACAAGTTAAAAAAAAAAAAAAATTCTGCAACAAATTTTTATTAAGCACCCATTTTGGGTTATTCTGCAGTTAGGTTAAATCTTAGTGACTTGCTTACAAAGCATTTTCTACGAGTAGATCTCTGTTTAGTCAGATTATAAACAAATTGGTGACAAGGACCAGAATTTCTCACTGGCCTATCACAGTTCTGGGCATGTCAGCACTGAATAAATACTCGTTTGATTGATGCAGTTCTGTCTCCTCTCTGAGGACCAAACCTCTTGGCAGCTTCTTCCTTAGTAGACTGGAGACTCCCTCACTGGGTGGAGATGGTAGAGTTATCTCCTGCAGAAATTCTCGTGGAGTTCCCCCAAACCTTGCTGATGGGCTCTTGGCCACTGTACAGCCCACAATTTCTTCTTTACTAAGCTGCTTAGGAGTCTTGAATTTTAGCAAGATGATAATCCAAAGCTAGTCACTGACTCCTTCCCATACCAAATTCCTTGCTTGGTGAAGTAGTGAAGTTCGAGGGTACTCGGAGTGAGGTCAAAGTCAGCATCCCATAATACAAGCAGACGTGCTGCGTGCCCAGTTCCTTCAATTTTTGCTGATCCTGCTGCTGTGTGGCCAATGTGTGGAGAATGGGAAAGAGAGTCAAGAGCAGGTTTGACTCTGTCCTGAGTTGGACCCAATGGTGACTCTGTCCTCTCAAGCCGTGTGAGACCCTGGCCAGTCACATCACCTCCCCCAAACTTGCTTCTTGCACTAGAAACTGGGGGCACTAATAGAACCCACCATGTAGGGCGGCTATGGGATTATAATGCTACAATACAGCCAGAGCTCAGTCGATGAGTTTGTTCCCTGTTTTGCAGGGTCCCTTCTCTAGCTCCCTAGTTCCATAGGCTTCCTCATCCCAAAAGATTCCTGCAGCAGATGCAGGCATTGCTCATACCCCAAGCTCCAAATCTGCAAAACATTCTTCTTTCTCATTCTAACTGGGGGAGGGCATGGGTTTCGGCAGCCTGAGACATCGCCTGATCCAGTAGTGGGCTTGGCATTTTGGGGAAGGAGTTCCTTGAATTCCTTTCTTGAGCATCTGGAAGTGCCGAAACCTTCAGGAAGTGACTTTCCTTCCGGGGGCTCAGGTGGGCATCCGACAGCAACAAGTAGGCTTCAGACCAAAAGTAGCATTATCTGATTTTTCTACAATTAAAATAATATATATATATATATATACATATATATATATATATATATATATATATATATATATATATATATATTTACTGTGCTAATTTAACTTTAGGGCTGAGCTCATAAGGCCCTACTGTTTGCCTACTTTGGGGGAGTTTCCTCTGGAAGTTTTTGTTGGTTTTTTTATCATGTCTTAAGCCTGCAAGGATCTTTTTATCTGAGGCTAGCCAGGCAACCTCTGTGTCTCAGGTTCCTTTTCTGTAAAATGGGCATATGAGCGATACCTGTCTGTCAGGGGAGTTTTGAGTAAATGGTTTTCCATTTACTCAATAAATGGAAACTCTGCCCTTCCCATTGCTAAGTCCCAAAGCTTGGTGTCCATCCTTACTTCTCTCTTTTTCTCCTTCTCTCAACCCAATTCATCAGTAAATCCTGTTGACTCTGCCTTGAAGATCTATCTGCAACCTGGTGCCTTCTCTCTGCTTCCACTACTAACCTGGACCATGCCTGGATTATGGTAATGACTCTCAGGAGTGATGCTTTTATTGTGTAAATCAGAGTAAATCTCCTGTCTGTCCTCCAAGAGAAGACCAAATCCCTGCATGACCCAACTTCACAGCATCCTCCCTCCCAGTCTTTCACTGTTCCCTGCTTGGCTCAACCCACAGGCCTCCTTTCCCTTTCTTGAACATGCCAATCACCTTTCTACCTCAGCGCTTTTACACTTGCTATTTCTCCTGCCTGGAGTGCCCTTCTCATGAATATCCAGAGGGTTCATTCCCTCATTTCTTTTAAATATCTGCTCAAATACCACCTGATCACTCCACATGAAGTAGCAAATCCCTTCTCTACCTATCAGCTCCTCTCTCTCTATCAAAGTTTCTTATTACTTTATCTTTCCCCCAATAAATTCTGTGAGGACAAGGACTATGTCCCTCTTGTTCAGTATTGTATCCTAGTGCTCAGAACAGTGTCTGGCACATCACGGCGGGCATTCATTGGATATGTGTTGAAAGACTGAAGTACGTGCAACATGTGAAATGTAAGAAACTCCTTTCATAATTTTTTTTTTTGGTACTGGGGATTAAACTCAGCGGCACTCGACCACTGGGCCACATCCCCAGCCCTTTTTTGTATTTTATTAGAGACAGGGTCTCACTGAGTTGCTAAGTGCCTCTCCATTGCTGAGGCTGGCTTTGAACTCGCGATCCTCCTGCCTCAGCCTCCCAAAGTGCTGGGATTACAGGCGTGCGCCACCGAGCACGGCTCCTTTCATAAATTAAAGGGAAAATATAAAGGCAGGCTATCATGGGCTGGGGATGTATTTCAGTTGGTAGAGCGCTTGCCTAGCATGCGTAAGGCCCTGGGTTCAAACCCTGGCATCACACACACACACACTCACACACACACATACACACACAGTCATCAGCAATGTACAATAGCTAACTAACATTATTGTCTACTGTGGCTATTACTGGGTTAAGGGTTTACATACATTACTATCACATTGAATCCTCACAACAGAAATGTGAGAGAGTGATTTATTATTTTACCTCTTATTATTATTAATTATTTTTAGTAAAAAAAATTATTTTCTTAGTAACAGGAAGAGGGAACATAGCTAGGGCTTGGTTAGAATGTTACAAGTGACTGGTCACTTTTTAAAAAGTATGACATTGCAGTGTCCACTTGGGCTTGTTTCTCAAAACCCTCTTCTGTGCACTAGGCCACACGCGACGTCGGGTGAAAGAACGGTCCGCTCAGAAATACACTAGCCTTGCATTTGTGTGTCCCTTCCCCTTCCTAACCTTCTGGTAACTTCGTTGCTGGGAAACAGATCAAATGGGGAAAAACCAACTGGCGCAGCCTGAGAATTCTTGATGGGAAAGAACCTTAGAGATCATCCAGCCTTCCCCTTCTTTTAACACAGGTGGAGCTGGGCGTGGTGGTGCATGCCTGTAATCCCAGTACTTGGGAGGCTGAGGCAGGAGGATCATGAGTTCAAAGCCAGCCTCAGCAATGGTAAGGCACTTAGCAACTCAGTGAGACCCTGTCTCTAGTGAAATACAAAAAAGGGCAGGGGATGTGGCCCAGTGGTCGAGTGCCCCTGAGTTCAATCCCCGGTACCAAAAAAAAAAAAAAAAAAAGGTGGAAACTGAACCCTCAACAAGGAAGTCACGGATGAGATGGCCTCCTCTTCCTCCCTCCCTCCCTTCCATCCTTCCTTGAATAAGGTGTCATGTTATGTTGCCCAGACTGGCCTCAAATTCCTGGGCTCAATCTTCCTGCCTCAGACTCTGAGGAGATGGGACTACAGACATATCCCACTGCCCCTGGCTCATGTATGCATCTTGAACTTTGTAAACTACTTGACGATTTTAAGGGACAAGTGGCCATGCTTGCTCTTTTTCTTTCCCTCACCCCCTGACTTTTCCTTACAGGGCTGACTCCAGGTATTTAGCATGAATTCTTTTTTTTGGCGGGGGGTGTACCAGGGATCGAACTCGGGGGGCACTTGACCACTGAGCCACATCTCCAGCCCTATTTTGTATTTTATTTAGAGACAGGATCTCACTGAGTTGCTTAGCACCTAGCTTTTGCTGAGGCTGGCTTTGAACTCATGATCCTCCTGTCTCAGCCTCCCAAGCCACTGGGATTACAAGTGTGTACCACTGTGCCCAGCTAACATGAATTCTTTTAAAAAATATTTGGGGGCGGGGGTTGTAGCTCAGTGGTAGAGCACTTGCCTAGCATGTGTGAGGCTTTGGGTTGTATCCCCACCACCTCATAAAAACGAAATAAACAAAATAAAGATTTTGTGTCCATCTACAACTAAAAGTAACAATATATATATATTTGGGTTCTTATTCTCTTGAGTGAAACATGGGCATCTGTTCCATTGACAACCAAGTAATGTCACACTTGGTTCAATGAAGTGCTAGGGTTTCACTGCACAGTATACTGACACCTCTTCCAAAAACCTGCCACCAGAATCTATTATCACAAATCAGAAATCCCAACCTGGTGTGGAAAATATTCTCAAAAAGATTTGTAAGTATCGGGCTAGACAGCTTAGTGCAGAAGAGTGGTGAAGAACTTTCTTCTTCCTCACTTGCAAATTATCTAAGCAAGCAAGAAAGGCAAAGAGGAGTGAAAAAGTTATAATTTTTTCCTTCTTTGTGTTATTATCCCATGAAATATGGTTTCATTTCAAAATATGTGCTGGCTATTGTTTTCACTGGAGAAGTGAAAACAATTATAAAATGTTATATCTTTCCAGAATTCTTTTGGATTGTCAGAAACAGGAAAATATCCTAATTTCCCATGAAACGCCAGTATCAGCACAACACAGGAGTACCATGCGGTGCCATTCAGTTATGCATTTCCTGGGCCTCTCACTAAAATATTATTTTTAAAAAGACATTCAGAATGCTTCTGGTGCCAAGTAGGTGCTGCCTGGATGCTTCATGATGATGAACAGCCTCCTAAGTGCATGTACTGAGCTTAAGAAACACAACACCACAGCACGTAAAATCCCATGCCAGGCCTCATACGGCTGCCAGATCACATCCGCCCCTATCTCTCTGGACGATCCTTCCCCAAAATCTAGGCCTGGCACCTTGCCCTGAACGTCAGCCAACTGGACACTAGCAGACCAGGACAGAGAGGGAAATCCAGATATGTTCTCCTATAAATCTCCACCGAAGCCAAACCTTGATTGTCTGTGTGTTTGTGGGCAGTGGAAGCAGGGTGTCAGTGGAATTTGCAGACAACCAGAGGAGAAAATCACCCGTAAATTCAGTTCTTTTGAACATATGGACGAACGGGGCGAAGAGCTAACAAGTATTGCACTTGGAGTTGTTTCCTTCTTACCAGTTTACTTCCTGGGTGAGCGGCTCACCACTCAGATATGGTGACCCAAGTACAAATGGAAAAGCAGAGAGGGCTGAGGAATTCCCAGACTAGAACAAGAATCCCCATCTAAATGGAAGTTAACCATGGAATTCTGACTTCTCTCTTATGACCGTGAACTAGCTCCTGTGTAAAGGGCCCAGGCCAGCTGCAGCTGATTCTTTTTTTTTTTACTGGGGATTGAACTCAGGGGCACTCGACCACTGGGCCACATCCCCAGCTCATTTTTGTGTTTTATTAGAGACAGGGTCTCACTTAGTTGCTAAGTGCCTCACCATTGCTGAGGCTGGCTTTGAACTCATGATCCTCCTGCCTCAGCCTCCCAAGTGCTGGGATTACTGGTGTGCACCACCATGCCCAGCTTGCAGATGAATTTTTTATCCAGAGGTTCAAATTATTATTATTATTATATTTATTTAAGTGCTTTAGTTGTACACAAAGCGTTTATTCTTATGTGGTGCTGAGAATCGAACCTGGGCCACGCACATGCTAGGCGAGCGCTCTACCGCTGAGCCACAACCCCAGCCCTCGAATTATTATTTAAGTCCTTCAGGTTAAATACCTTCATCCTTAAGCAAGACATTGTATATTTTTTTAAAATATTTATTTATTTGCTTTAGTTGTACACAATGCGTTTTACTTTTACGTGGTGCTGAGGATCGAACCCGGGCCGCTCACATGCTAGGCGAGCGCTCTACCACTGAGCCACAACCCCAGCCCAAGACATTGTATATTTAAAAGTTAGATACTGTATACATCCATGTAAGTAAATGCTTAGAACATGGGCCAGCAGGCCACCCACCAGATAGCTAATAGGAGTTATACCTAGTAGTGATGGTGGAGAAGAGAGGTGGAAGAAGAGGAGGGAGCAAAAAGGGTGGTGGTGGGGCTTTAAACAACATTTTTATTTAAGTGCTAAAATGAGAGCCAGATAAAGTTGTGCATGCCTGTAATCTCAGTGACTTGGGAGCCTGAGGCAGGAGGATTGTATGTTTGAGACCAACCTCAGCAACTTAGTGAGGCCCCAAGGACTTAGCAAGACCCTGTCTCAAAATAAAAAAAACAAACAAACATAAAATTTTTTTAAAAAAAGGGCTAGGAATGTGGCTTAGTGATTAAGTGACCCTGGGTTCAATCCTTGGTGCCCAAAGGGGCGGGGGGAAAGAGTATACAGACACTCCTTAATTTAGGACGGGGTTACATTCCAATAAACCCATTGTAATTTGGAAATATTATACATTAAAAGATGCATGGAGCTGGGCGTGGTGGCGCACACCTGTAATCCCAGCACTTGGGAGGCTGAGGCAGGAGGATCTCAAGTTCAAAGCCAGCCTCAGCAATGGTGAGGCACTTAGCAACTCAGTGAGACCCTGTCTCTGAATAAAATACAAAAAAGGGCTGGGGGTGTGGCCCAGTGGTCAAGTGTCCTCCCGTACCAAAAAAAAAAAAAGACTCATGGAATACTTCCCACCTACTGGGCACCCTAGCTTAGCCACATAGTGTTGGTTGTTCGCCCTCGTGATCGAGGGGCTAAATGGGAGCTCTAGTTCACCACCACTGTCCAGCATCCAGAGGGGATCAGACCACATATCACTGGCCCAGGAAAAGATCAAAATTCAAAATTCCAAGCAGAGTTTAAACTGAATGCTCTTGCTTTCACACTAACCATAAAGCCAAAAAATTGTAAGTGGAATCACTGTAAGTTGGGTGCTGTCAGCAAATTGATGTGAGAACCATAAAAAGTTCCTTATGAAGGTGAGGTACCTCGAGGTGAAGCTTAGAGGGCAGGATGTCTCCTGCATCCCCATATCCCTGGCACACTCCTACTGCTGACATAACCTGAAAATGCTATAGAAGTTCCTTTTATAATCATATTTGTCTAGCTGGGGAAATTGTATTTGCTAAGGAATAAATCCTTTGCAGGATCTTTTGTGATTTGACCTTTATGTGATTTTTTTTCCCCCTCTCCAGAGCTGGGAATGGAACCCAGGGCCTCACATTTGCTAGGCAAGTGCTCTACTACTGAGCTCCATCTACAGCCCTATATGATTCTTATATGAGAGGGCTTTTAAATTACTTCCTGTTACAGTAAACTTGAAAGGTATATAGGCTTTCCTCCTTTTTTTCCAAATGAAGAATTGTAACAGAAAGATGGAAAGTGTCTTTTCAAGATCTTAGGACAGCACATAACAAACAAAGGGCAGAAACTGTTGTTATGATTTTAGCATCCCACCTATGTATTCCTTTCTGATCCAACTCATGATTGTTTTAGTGTCTGACTGGATCTCTGTGAACTTTTTGTTTCCTAAATATTCTGGAATCTTAAAGTGATATCTCTTTGCTAATCAGGGCTGGGGACAGATGAGTGGGGCTACGAGTTCTTCCTTTCTTCCGGGGCCTTCTGGGAAGGTTTTCCTGTGGGCTCCTCAGAGTTCATCCACCCAAGGCTTAGTTATGCTAGCTACCCAAGCAATCACAGGGATGGTGTTTGGGACTGAGGTGAGTGTTCTCAGTCACTTGCGGTGGCTAACATACGGTGGGAACACACAGGGGAAAAAACCCACTGTGGGGAAATCCTAGAGCAAATCTGTTGATCCAGGTGCAGTGGCCCATGCCTGTACTCCCAGCAGCTTGGGAGGCTGAGGTAGGAGGATTACAAGTTCAAGGCTAGCCTCTGCAAATTAGTGGGGCCCCAAGCAACTTAGCAAGACTTTGTCTCAAAATAAAAATAAAAAAGGTGAGTGGTTTTGCTCTGCTGTGCACTCCAACCACAATTTGCTACCTTGTCACAGGCCCCAATGATGTAACTCAGTAGCATGGAATCCTTGGATTCAATCCCCAGTACGAGAGAGAGAGAGAGAGAGAGAGAGAGAGAGAGAGAAAGGGAAGGAGGGAGGGAGGGAAGGAGAAAGGAAGGAAGGAAAAAAGGTAGGAAGGAAGGAAGGATGAAAGGAAGACAGACAGACCTGTTAACTTATTTTTGGTGTTGCAAATTGATATATCTCATTTCTTGACAATGTGGACATTGCTTCTCCCTCTTACCCAGCTCAAACCTCATAAATTCAGAGAGAGGCCAACAGCACTTATAAAGTTGGAGGAAATTAAATCGCTTCCACCTCAACAAAGCAGTCTATATTTTTCTTTTTCTTACAAAATAGGATTTAGAATAATATAACTAATTATAATATGCAGAAGAAATTATGCCAGTCAAATGGAAAAGCTACATTATTATTTTTCTTCTCCCCCCCATCCCCATTGGAGAAGGGGAGAAAATCTCAGCAGAGAGAGGCTTTGACAGGTACAGTATAACTTATCAGGCCTTAAAGTGACTAGCTGAGGTTAGCCTTAGTTCAGATATGTCAGAGCTGTCAGAGGCCAGCCCTGAAATCTGTAAGACATTACAGACTGAAAACCCAGTGAGGCTGGAGGACGGTCTCCGTGGGAATTCAACACACACATGACCCTGGAGTGTCTCCATGCTTTGGCCGACCCTTGGTAATACTTGGAGTTTCTTTTCTGTCGTTGTTGCAGGATTACTAAATTTTCTGGGTTTTTATTCTTTGGCTCCTGAAATTGGCTCATCACACTTCGGGGACAATTCTTCAATACATGGGGAGAGGCGTGGGCCACCTCTCTGGACAGTCCACCCCTGAGGCAGCTGGGTATTTGAGCTTAGCGGGCATGTTAGCAGGGAGAGTGTGACTGTGCCCGAGAGGGTGTTTTCAGTCCTTTATGTCATCAGGGCTGCTGTGAGGCTGTCATGTGAGCAAGCTGATGGGGACTAAGGAACTTTCTGGAATGTGGCTGCCTTCTTTATTCTGCTCACCCCGAGGTGAGACAGAATATGACCTCCCCACTCCAAGAGGCAAAATAAAGTACCGTAGTGGAAAGAAATGGAATTTAGCATTGGAACCTGGAGCCAAATCTACCAGTGGCCTTCGGTAACTGCTTAGCCTCTTTGACCCTCGGTTTTCCTATATGTAAAATGTTGACAATGTTAATAGTTAACTTGTAAGGTTGCTGTGAGGATCAAGTGAGATCATGTGGAGACACTGGCATCGATAAAGTGAAATTCCAGTGTTATTAATAGAAGCTTCAGTAGGAATGACAGTGGAATGAGTTAGACATCATTACCCTGAGTACATGTATGAAGACACAAATGGTGTGAAAATACTTTGTGTATAACGAGTGACTTGAAAAATTGTGCTCTATCTATGTAATAGGAAATGAATTGCATTCTCCAAGCATGTATAACAAATTAGAGTAAATAAATAATTTAAAAAAAAGAAGCTTCAGGGTGATCTCCAAATTGGTATAGACTGTACAATAACATAGGGTGTGTATTGCTAGTGGGTTACCCTGGTGACTTCACTCCAGGTGAAACGATAGAAAAATATTCAGACTGCCACAGAAGACAGCAGAAGAAGTCAGCTCCCTAACTGAAAGAGGGTCTCCCAGGGGGCGGGTGTGGGTCTCCTCCCCACCCTTTGACTCGCGTTGGTCATACAGGCTGTAGGAGCCTGGAAAACAAGCGTTGTCTAACAAACCAAGAAATGCTTACCTGTGTAATCCAGCCTTCTGTGTGGGATGAGGAGGGAGGAGGGGTTTTTCCTGGAATAAGGCTCCATGAAGAATTTTTATCTTAAAAAAAAAGAAAGAAAATCCTCTGGTGTGACATGATGGGTTTATTTCCTGCCTGTGTAAGCTTGGCTTTCTCACAGTTGTTCCATTTCTAACCAATACCCCAGGTCATGTAATTCCTCTTAGAGAGGATGCCTGCATTGCATGAGGCTGCGTTTTTTTTTTTTTTTTTTAATTTAAAATTGAATTATCTCTCTGTTTTTGTTCATTTTCTCTTTCTCAGTCTCTGTTTCTTGTTGCCCCCCCCCTCCTTCTCTCTTATTGTTGTTGGCCTTTTATTCTTGTTTCTCCAAAAGTCACATTTAAGATCCTGAAGTGCTGCTTCCAGGCTGACCTCTGAGGATTTGCTGCGGGTTTTGTCGGGAGCACAGCAGAGGTAAAAGACAGGAAGGGCAAAGTGGAAAGACTCTGCTCGGGTCTTACTCTTTTATTTTCCATGGAGCTCCATGTGGCTTGTGTTACGAATATCATCAGTGACACAAAGTCCCATGAAGTGAGAAGGTAGGTTAGCTTTCTTGTTCACGCCCAGGAAGACATACCTTTTACAGTTTAAGATAAAAATTTTCTCCTGTTTGGATAAATGTGTTCTTTCAGGAATAGCTGCAGGCTAAGGAGGGCATGTTTCAGGACTACACATGAAACAAAATCACTTTGCTTTACCTTTTTTTTTTTTTTTTTTTTGGTACCAGGGATTGAACCCAGGGGCACTTAACCACTGAGCCACATCCCCAGCCCTTTTTAATATTTTATATAGAAACAGGGTCTTGCTTATTTAGTGCCTCTCTAAATTGCTGAGGCTGGCTTTGAACTCATGATCCTCCTGCCTCAGCCTCCCAAGTCACTGGGATTATAGGTTTGTGGGTCACCACACCTGGCTGCTTTACTTGTAAAAGCAAATGTGTTCATCATTCTGTTTGTCCCTGATTCAAAAGTGCACATTCTACCTCCAGTACTGACATTTTCACCTTTGTGTCCTGAAGGGCCTTGCTTCTTTCTGTTTGAATCTCACCATCCTTCATAGGTGAATTGTGAATGTCTTCCCTCTTCTTCTTCTATAGAGATTTCAATGTTTATACCTCTGCTGTAATTTGGATCTTGTTAAATGTTCCCACCAAGCATGGTGGCACACACCTGTACTTACAGTGGCTTGGGAGGCTGAGGCAGGGGGATCACAAGTTCAAAGCCAGCCTCGGCAACTTACCAAGGACCTAAGCAACTTAGTGAGACCCTGTCTCTAAATAAAAAGTAAAAAGGGCTGGAGATGTGGCTCTGTGGTTAAGTATCCCTGGGTTAAATCCCCAGTACCACACCCCCCAAATGTTTCCCAAAGGCCCATGTGTTAAAGCCTTATTCCCTAGGGTAGTGCTATCGGGAGGTGGCAGAACCTTTAAGAGGCAGGTCTTAGTGGAGAGTCTTTAGTTCATTGGAGTCTTAAAGGGGATTGTGTTCTCTTCCTCCTCTTTTTTGCTCCTTTGCTATGAGGTGAGTGGTTTTGCTCTTCTGTGCACTCCAACCACAATTTGCTACCTTGTCACAGGCCCCATAAAACAATAGGGTCAATTGATCATGGACTTAAACCCCCAAAACCATGAGCCAAAGTAAACCTTGTCTTTCTATAAATTTATTATCTCAGGTATTTTGTTACAGTAATTGAAAACTGACAAATAGTTTCTTTGTGTCTTCCCCAGTATCCTGTATCTGTGGCTACTTAGCTGAATGAATGAGGTGAGTGTGTTGTGAACTGATCTTCATCTATATGGAGACAAAGCACTAATAATGCTATGATTAAGTCAGAAATGGGTGGCTCTTGTTGATTACAGTAATGGTACTTCTGCAGTAGACACTTTATATACATTGACTCATTTAATACAATAATCCGATGTGGTAGTTACTTTATTATCCTCCTTTGGATTAAGAAAATCAAAGTTTAGAGAAACTAAGTGTTGTACTCAGGTTGAAACCAGAATTCTAATCCCAATCTGTGCATCACTGTACTTACTACCAGCTCCTGGAAGGGGCATGTAGATACCACAGTGCCCACCACAAGTGGTACTCTATAAATATTTGCTGAAGTAAAGAATGAATAAAAATGATAATAGTCCAAGAACTGGACATGCTGAATTTTTATAGAGCAAAGGCAAACCTGGAAAGAGAACCCAGGTTGAGTTGTGTGGGGCATGGCTGCTAAGGGACTAGAATGAATGTTACAAGGTGCTTCAGATGCATTGATAGGGTGACCAGAAGTCCTTTTCGCCTGGGTCAGTCCAGTTGATGTCTATTGTAATCACAAAGAGTCATCTTTTCATTTTCCTGTTTGGATCATAAATTGTATGGTCACACCACGTCTAGAAATGGGGTAGAAAGAGGCAGGCTCTCTGAGTACAAAGGGCAGCACCAGGAAATACTTACTTATTTTAGTACCAGGGTTCGAACTTAGGGACACTCGACCACTGAGCCATATCCCCAGCCCTATTTTGTATTTTATTTAGAGACAGGGTCTCACTGAGTTGCTTAGTGCCTCACCATTGCTGAGGCTGGATTTTAACTTGCTATCCTCCTGTCTCAGCTTCCTGAGCTGCTGGGATTATAGGTGTGCGCCACTGCACCTGGCCCCCAGCCCTTTTTAATATTTCATTTAGAGACAGGTCTTGCTGAGTTGCTTAGGGCCTCACTAAAGTGCTGAGGCTGGCTTTGAACTCGCGATCCTCCTGCTTCAGCCTCCCGAGCCGCTGGGATTGTAGCTGTGCTCCACTGTGCCTGGCGAGAACTATTTTAGATGAACTGATCCTCTCTTGAGGTCTGCATCTTTCCCTTGTGCTGCATGAATATTATGAAGGCTCTGTGCTGTGTGAAGACAGTCTCTGACCTGCTCTTCAGAAAGGACCCAGGGATCTTCTGTATTCTGGGAGCTTCCCAGGAACTCTTCCAGGTTTGGTGAGTGCATGAGATTGACTAGGCAGCGGGGTTTGAGCTCTTCTGCTTCCTCTCCCTCCAAAGTACATCATGGTCATAACGTCTCAGGTGCTGGTTTGAGGTTTGGAAAATACACACGGTGTATAGACATGTGTAAAGTGGTCACCCACAAAACCAGAATCCTTGTCTCATTACTTATTAGTTTAGACACTTTACCTGCTTTCTCTGTGTGTATCAGATCCCTTATTTATTTAAAAAAAATTGCAAATAACGTTAATCATAGTGCTGTTGTAGGCTTATAGACATATGGTAAAGTGTCAGGAAACCACCTTATAAAATATATAAAATTCCACATGAACGTTAAGAGACACTGCTGGTACAGAGCTTGTGCCAGGTGGAGTTCAAAAGTGGAACACTACTCGGCACTAAAAGAGAATAAAACCATGGCATTTGCAGGTAAATGGATGGAGTTGGAGAAAAGAATGCTAAGTGAAGTCAGCCAATCCCCAAAACCAAAGGTCGAATGATCTCTTTGATATGAAGATACTAACTTACAAAGGCAAGGGAGTGGGGATGAGAGGAATGAAGGAACTTTAAATAGAACAAAGAGGGGGGAAGGAGGGAAGGGGGCAAGGGGATAGGAATAATGGCAGACTGAGTTATCCATCATCACCCTAAATACATGTATGAAGACACCATTGTTGTAAAAATACTTAATATAAAACCAGCAACTTGAAAAATTATGCTTTTTATATGTAATATGAAATGAAATGTACTCTGCAAACATGCATAACAAATTAGAATAATAAAAATTTTTTTTAAATTTAAGAAAAAAAAAAGTCAGGTTTTTGTTCTAAAGCCTCGTTCCCTTACAAATGAATTTGCTTCCTATTTAACTCCTGGGTCAAAAGAGCTTGCGTTCTTTTGCAAACTCAGCTGAAGATCCAAGTCCCTGGACACCACAGCGGCCAGGTGTTTTCCACAGAATGGTGGAATTTCCCAGCTGCGAAACTTCCTTCCACTCCTATTTTGCCAAAGCTCTAGGTGAGGGGCCTGCAGGAAGGCATCCCGGGGCCTTGGTTTTGCCCCTACTGGCATGTCCAATGCGGGGACGAAAGAAGAGAGGAAATTTGTCATCCATGTGTCAAAGGTTATTGCAAAAAACCTATATCTTATTGAGGTAGGAAATGACATACTGTATTCTTTTTTTTTTTTAATTTTTTTATTTATTTGCTTTTAGTTGTACACAATGCGTTTTTACATGGTGTTGAGGTTTGAACCCAGGCCGCTCACGTGCTAGGCGCGCGCTCTACCGCTGAGCCACAACCCCAGCCCGACATACTGTATTCTTTGTCCTGACCTATAAGATAGCCTATAGTAATGATTAAATTTTATTAAACAACAACAAAAACAACAACAGGGGGACAGGGAGCGTTAGGGAAATGTGGAAAATGCTTTTCAATGGAATCATTTGACTTAATCTAAATTAAAAAAATCGTATCTATGTAAGGTGTACAACATGATGTTTTGCTGTATATCCACATAGTTTAATGGTTACTATAGTCAAGCCAATTAAAATGTCCACCATCATACTAAGTTACCTTCTTAAAAATATATTTAATTTTAGATCTGAAAGACCCTTCGAAGCCAAGTCTCTTTTTGTCATTTGAAGAAGCCGGGGCCCCAAGAGTCCCGCCTCTGAGGGTCGCCAGTTAATCAGGGGAGATTGGAACCAGAACCAGGGGCCTTGGATCCCCACTCAGAGCCCTCCACCACGGCATGTGAAGTGGGCCTGCTGTGACCTCTGTTGGCCTGTTCCTGGTTGTGGCTGCTGAGAGCCACTGGCATGACACACCTCCGATAGGCTTCAGTCTCCCTCACCAGAGGCACTGGCTCCTGTGGTCTGTGGGGGACCTTGCGGGCTCTAGACTGGGGTAGCAAGTAATCACTGGAAACATTAGGTATGCTGGAGCAAAAGGAACAAGGGCTGGCAGAGTGGTGCGAGCCTGCCTGCAATCCCAGCAACCCAGGAGGCTGAGGCAGGAGGATCACAAGTTCAAGGCCAGTTTGGGCCACTTAGCTAGACCCTCTCTCAAAACAAAAAAAGAAGAAAACAGGAACAAAAACTGGAAGAAACTGACATGCTTTTGGAAAAATCTTATGCCTCCCCTTTCTGTCTAGATGTCTGTACCTCTCACTCATTGATGATGCTGGTAGAAAGAAAACCAGAGCTGGCCATCCCCAAATCCTTTGCAAAGGCCCCTTCTAAGTTCTCTGTATTTGCAGATGTCAATGCTAAAGGTCACCAGGGTTTAACACACCATCCACTACCTCAACTCCAAGAACCCGAGGTGATTCTGAGGAAAGTGTTTCCAGAGGCCTCTAGAAAAGCAGGGAGGAGCCCGCACCCCACACTCACCCATCTTCAACCAGCTGCCCAGAGCTTTGGAGTGGCTTACAGCTCCCCGTGCCTAACGGGCTGCTTTTTGGGGTTTGGAGAGGCCTCTTTTCCCACTGGTTGCTAAGGCCGGCGCTGCCTCCAGGCCTGTTATCAGGAGGAGGACAGTTTAAACAGGCCTTATCGCTGTGTATTCAATCAAGGTTTATGAGGGCTGATAAAGATGTCACCTAGCTGCTTCGTGTGTTCATTAAAACTCTATTCTCTGGTGGGATGGAAATGCAAAGGTGTTTGTCTTAATTTTTTTTAAATGAAAAATTTTGGACAAACACATGTTGTTCTTTTGTTAAGGGTGGCACTTGCAATTAAGCCATCTGCAGGGTTGAGCCCATTTATGAGGCAGCAAGGGTGAGGACAGTGCTCCCAGGCGGACACTAGGCCTTTGGTTTTGCTGGCAACACAACTGTCTTTAATATCGTAGGTTATCGTAATCGTTTATTTAATAATTCAATGAACATCACTACCCTCGGCTTAGGTGCAGCAATAAGCTATTGTGTGCTTTTAATTTTGTGTCCTTTTATATTACTGAATCATTATAATAGATATTTGCTTTAGTCTTTAATTTTAATAAAAGATTTCTAACTCAATGTGTTTATACCATCCCCCTTTCTATGTGTTTCTTCTATTAGAGGAACAAAGGCAAAATCACCCACATTACCTTTATTAACCCATACGTGTGTGGATGTAGTTAGAGCTTCGGGGAACGTAAACAAGCTCTGCTCTGAGGGCTTTTGTGTCCTGCAAGCCTCATTACTGCTTCATAATGACCGCTGAAGTTGGCTGAGAGCTTGCATCTAGGGCATCTCAGTGGCTCACTGAATAGATTTTGTGTTTATTATTACTAAAGCACAATTCAGAATTCATGGTAAGAAATGTTTTAGCTTTACAGGGTTTCCCCTGTCTCCAGTTCAAAAGGTACCACTGCTTGACACTTGATCTTCATTCCTGCTAGTGATGCTATTTGACCAGGGGAGGCTGGTTGGCAGCAAGAGACACAGACTTTCCTTGCATCCTGAGACATTCTGGACATCTCTGATGTCTGTTGGCTATTAAACATAAGTCTTAGGGGATCAGGTTACTTGTTTGCTTAATATTATTTAATTAAATTTAATGTTTTTGTCGCCGCCCCCCTCCCAATCTTAACTGGTGAACACACCTCCTCTCCACCACTGGGGGTCAGGCTCAGAATAGAGAAGTCTTGTGCTCACGGGGTTCCCCAGTGCTGTTCTGGGAGAGACAGGGAAAAGGAGCAAAACTGTGGGTAACCAGACCAGGGAAGGTGGAGGTGGCGGAAGGGGAGGCTGAAGGGAAGACCAGACATGGACTTCAGGGAGTTAGGATGAGGGGTTCACACCCCAGGAAAGGGAGCCCTGATGTGTGTGGTTCCCTGTGTCAAATGACGGCCCAATGCTACAAGGTCCTTGGATGAAATTTGCTCTCTGTGTTAGGTTGCATCTTCTCAGGAGCAGACACGGGAACAAGGATTTGAGTTGCAAGGAGTTTCTGTAGAAGGAGGTGAAGGAACAGCAGTAAGAGAGTGGAGGAAGGATGTGGGGGAGAGAAGGAAGCCCATCAAGGATGTGTTTTTGAGCAGGCTACTGCTGCGGGCACCTGGGCCTCCAATTGACCAGGGAACTCTCAGAGACAACCAAGGACCAGTCTCAGAATTGTGCTCTTTTGAAGGGTAAGGAAGCTGAAGTAATTGTCATAATTACCTATTTAAAAAAAAATTTTTTTTTTTTTTTTGGTACTGGGGATTGAACTCAGGGGCAATCGACCCCTGGGACACATCCCCAGACCTTTTTTTGTATTTTATTTAGAGACAGGGTTTCACTGGGTTGCTAAGTGCCTCGCCATTGCTGAGGCTGGCTTTGAACTTGCGATCCTCCTGCCTCAGCCTCCCAAGTGCTGGGATTACACGCGTGTGCCATGGTGCCCGGCATAATTGCCTATTAAATTAAATTTGTTCTTCAATTCTAATATCCCCCCACTGCCATGTTTAACATTTCTAAAATTAAGCTGGGTTTGGTGGTACATGCACACCTTTAATTCTAGCAACTTGGGAAGCTGAGGCAGGATGATTGCAAGTTCAAAGCCAGCCTCAGCAATTCAGTGAGACCCTGTCTCAAAATAAAAAATAAACAAGGCTGCAGATGTGGCTCAGTGGTTAAGCACCCTGAGTTCAATCTCCAGTAGCAAAATAAAATAAAATAAAATAAAAGCCATTTGAAAGGGCAATATCCTGGTCATTGTCTTTAAAAAGCCTTTCATTGATATCTTCTGGGAAGAACAAGAAAGCATCAGTATCAAAACTTGTAGAATGGCCAGGTGCGGTGGTGCACGCCTGTAATCCCAGCGGCTTGGGAGGCTGAGGTAGGAGGATCACGAGTTCAAAACCAGCCTCAGCAAAAGTAAGGCACTAAGCAACTCAGTGAGACCCTGTCTCTAAATAAAAATACAAAATAGGGCTGGGAATGTGGCTCAGTGGTTGAGTGTCCCTGGGTTCAATCCCCAGTCCAAAGGAGAGAGAGAGAGAAAAAAAAAACAACAACAACAAAAACTTTACAGAATGAGTATTGGCACTTGGAAGAAAATCCTGGAGATAATGAAAATGCAATCTTTTTTTTTTTTTTTAGGTTGAATCATATCACACTGCCATTCTAACCAGGTGTAGTGGTGCATGCCTCTAGTTCTAGGGACTAGGAAGACTGAGGCAGGAGGATGATTGCTTGAGGCCAGGAGTTTGAGGCCAGCCTGGGCAACACAGTGAGATGGTACCTTAAAAAAAAAAAAAAAAAAAAAAAGAAGAAGAAGAAGAAGAAGAAAAAGAAAATGAAATGAAGTTACTGCTTTGTCAAAAACAATCAAAAGAGTCATTTCATTTGTTTCCACTTACAAGAAAAGCCGCATCAAAGCTTTGTTGATGAAGATTGCAGAAACTTGGATTATGGACCTGTTCACATCAAAATATAATTCAGAAGAGTAGGATTCTGCATGCAAAAATATTTTAGGAATGTCTTCATCAATTTATTTTACTTCTGTCTTCCATCTTTTTATATATAACAAGAGTAGTAAGGCAAAGGTAAAATCTATAATTTTAAATGATGATAAAGCACATGTCATTAAATTGGTAGTTTCGGTATCTTTGTCGGATAATTCTTCCATATAGATTTTAAGAACAAGCTTATTGAGTTCCTTAAAAAGTCCAGCTGAAACAGTACTGAAGTTTTAAATTAATTTGGGGAATTATTCAGGCAGTCCATGCAAGAGCATAGACTATCTCTCCTTTAATCCATCTCATTTTGTATATCCTTTGTTTGTGTTTAAAATTTTTTTTTCCACAGAGAATTTATAAATTCTTCCTTTAGTTACTTCTTAGACACTTTATATTTTTGGTACTATTGTGAATAGTATTAATACATATACATACATATATACATATATATATGTATATATATATATATATACATATATACATATATATATGTTTTTTTTTTTTTTTCTTTCAGATACTAGGGCTTGAACCTGGGTCCCTCTACCACTGAGATATATCCCCAACCCTTTTTACCTTTTGAGGCAGGGTCTTGCTAAATTGTGGAGGCTGATCTCTAACTTGCTATCCTCCTGCCTTAGCCTCCTGAGGCACTGGGATTATAGGTGTGGGCCCTGGCACTCAGCTTTTTTTTTTTTTTTTTTTTTTTTTTTTTTTTTTTTTTTTTTTTAATTGGGACCTGAACCCAGGGGCACTTAATCACTGAGCTACATCCCCAGCCCTAGGGTCTTGCTAGGTTGCTGAGGCTGGCCTCAAACTTGATCCTTCTATCTCAGCCTCCTGAGTTGCTGGAATGACAGGCATGCAACCACCACACCTGGCTATTTTTTTAAATTATGTTTTCCAGGTGGTTATTGTTGGTTTAGAGAGGAGATGGCACACTTCCTTCTGTAAAGGGCCAGATAGTAAACATTTTAATCTTTGTAGCCATTTAAGTTCTTTTGCATGTTCTTCTTTGCTTGTTTGTGTTTTATAATCCTTTAATGAATGCAAAAACCATGCTTCTCTGCTTCGACTTACAAAAATAGGCCTTACAGGAGATTTGCCCACAGTGTCTTAGTTTCCTGATCCTTGGTAGAAAAATGCTGTTGGTTTATGTAATTTGCTCTTTTTTTTCCCTATAAATTTGCTGAGGTCTCTTATAAGTTCTTATGGTTTGTCTGATTGTCCTGTTACTTTTTTCTACCTAGATAATCAAATCATCTGCAAACAATAAAAGTCCCTTTTTAATTCTTACCACTCTCGCATTTTTTTTTCTTTTGTAAGACTGACCAGGACCTCTGCTATAATGTGTAATGAACATAGTGACAGTGGCCATCATTATCTTGTTATACCTTAACGGGAACACATCTAAAGTTTACAAGTTTACTTAAGTGTAACAGGTATTAAAGGCTTTGGTATATTACCTTTACAAAATTAAGACATTTTTTTTACATTGCTTGTTTTCTAGAGTTTTGTTTTTGTTTTTGTTTTTTTGTACTGGGTATTAAATCAGGGGTGCTTTACCACCAAGGTACATCCCCAGCCCTTTTTAATTTGTTTATTCTGAGACAGGGTCTTGCAAAATTGCTGAGGGTCTCACTAAGGCTGCTAAGGCTGGTATTGAACTTTTGATCCTTCTCCCTCAGTCTCCTGAGCCACTGGGATTATAGCTATGTGCCACTGCACACAGCTCTGCTAGAGATCTAAAAAAATAAATAGTGAATTTTATCTAAAGCTTTCTCTTCATCATTTGAGATGATGCAATTTACCTCTTCTTGCCTTAAGCTAGGTGAACTAATTTGATAGATTATCACATATTGAGCCATCCTTGAATTTCTGAAATAAATTTTATTTGATTGGGATTCAGTTAGCTATTGTTTTCAGATTTTTACATCGACACTCATAAGTGATCCTGCCTCAGCCTCCCAAAGTGCTGGGATTACAGGCGTGCACCACCGCGCCCGGCTCTAAAATCTAGACTTTTTATCATCATTTGTTCACATAGTCCTTGCTTTTCACTAAAAAAAGGTCTCTTCTTTTGGGGCTTTGATTAGATAGTGACACATTTTCTGGCCTTCAGTTCTTTTAACTTTTAGACACTTTTTTTTTTCTTTTTGGTACCAGGGATTGAATTTAGGGGCACTTGACCACTGGGCCAAGTCCCCAGCCCTTTTTTGTATTTTATTTTATTTAGAGACAGGGTCTCACTGGGTTGCTAAGTGCCTTGCCATGGCTGAGGCTGGCTTTGAACTCGCAATCCTCCTGCCTCAGCCTCCCAAGTGCTGGGATTACAGGTGTGCACCACCACACCCGACTAACTTTTAGACACTTTTTAATGCTTTTGTTGGTGCCTTATAGTTTTACATAAGAGTGGAGCTCATTTTGACATCCATGGATGGTATTTAATTTGCTCTATTCCAGTCCTCACTAATAACTTTTAGACACTTTTAGTATGATTTTAGTCTTTTCTGTTGCCTACTGGAGGGTTCATCTAAACTTTTTTAATCTGTTGTGTGCATTCTTTAAATTTCTATAATTTCATATTCAATGTTTCTACTTTTTTGTTATAAATTTTAATTTTTTATTCCAATATAACCCCTTGTTTTATTATGTTTATGTCAACATATATTTAAAATTTTTGGTCCATCTGTTTCAGTTTTGCTTTAGATGGTGCATGTTGTCTAGCTTGCTGTTGGTCTGTTGGAAGTTCTCAGGTATCTAGTTATTTTGCCTGTAAGCTCATGTCCACCTGGGAAGAGCAGCTGCTCTTTCTGGTAATGTGTTTGGGGAAGGGATGAAGGTCAGACCCTGGGCCAAGTGAGTATTAGGAAGAGAGGAGCCTAAAGCTCCAGTCAGAGCCATCCAGGCACCATAGAAATATTGTTAATATCCCCTTTCCAGGCATGGTCTCCACCAGCAACTCTTCCCTAGGAAATCTTTAAACTCTTAGAAATATGCAGCACTGGGCTGGGGTTGTGGCCTAGTGATAGAGCACTTGCCTAGCATGTGTAAGGCACTAGGTTTGATTGTCAGCACCGCATATGAATAAATGAATAAAATAAAGGTCCATCAACAATTTAAAAAAAAAGAAAAAGAAAAAGAAATAAGCAGCACTGGCCATGTGTGGTGGTGCATGCCTGTAATCCCAGTGGCTCTGGAGGCTGAGACAGGAGGATCACAAGTTCAAAGCCAGTCTCAGCAAATGTGAGGTGCTAAGCAGCTCAGTGAGACCCTTTCTCTAAATAAAATACAAAATAGGGCTGGGGATGTGGCTCAGTGGTCGAGTGCCCCTGAGTTCAATCCCCGATACTCCCCTTCCCCAAGAAAAAGAAATAAGCAGCACTAAAAAAATATTCAGTTTCCTTAGCTGGTTGTACCCCAACCCCAAGAGATTGGTGTGTGTATATATGGGGGTCGGGTGTTGATAAGCACCTCACTCCAAGATGGGGGGACAAGACAGACACTGAAGTCCAATGAGCTAATGAATCTGAGCCCTCAGTCCAAGAATCTGTTTAAAATTTATATTTTTAAAACTTATTTATTTATTTTTTAATTGTAGGTGAACACAATACCTTCATTTTATTTATTTAATTTTTATGTGGTCTTGAGGATCAAACCCAGTGCCTCACATGTGCTAGGCAAGCATTCTACCACTGAGCTACAACCTCAGCCCCTAAAATTCAGATTTTCTCTTTTATTTATTTATTTTGGGCACAGGGGATTGAACTCAGGGGCACTCAACCACTGAGCCACATCCCCAGCCCTTTGTTGTATTTTATTAGAGACAGGGTCTCACTGAGTCGTTTAGCGCCTTGCCATTGCTGAGGCTGGCTTTGAACTTGTGATCCTCCTGCCTCAGCCTCTGGAGCCTCTGGGATTACAGGCATGAGCCACCGCACCTAGCTAGATTTTCTTTTTTAAATTCAGATTTTTAATAGTGACAAAAATGTTATTTGTAAAAAACAAACAAATAAATGTATTTTTAAAACAGATTTTCCCCCTTTTGTATTGAATGATGAGTTATAAATGGATCAAGAAAAGTATTAATTTGCCCCACTAGCCCAATAAAACACATTCACTCTTTTAAATCTTTAGAGACATTTATTGCCCTAATCACTAAAATCAATGGTTATAAATTAGTATGTTTCCTCCAAAGTTAGGTTTATTGCCAGATTCTTGTTTAATCACGAACTTTAAAGACAATCTAGGTTTAGTCCATTCTCTTCTGTTTAGTCCGTTCTTTTCTGTAACGTGAAGACCCTGGGGACAGGGGTGTTAAGTGACTTCTCAGAGTTAATGAAGAGCAAACCTGGGTCTAGAACCTTCTCACTGGTGGTAAGTATTCTTTATTTTAATATGTTTTTAGTTGTAGATGGACCCAATATCTTTATTTATTTATCGATTTATTTTGTGTGGTGCTAAGGATCGAACCCAGTGCCTCACACATGGGAGGCAAGCGTTCAACCACTGAGCTACAACCCCAGCCCCGGAGTGGAGGATTCTTGATAGTGAATCAGAGCTGCCAACAATAGGTGGCAGAAAAAGACTAGTTTCCAGGTGTTTTCTCAAAGGCACTCAAGCTGGGAATGTAATAATGTCTACCTAAAGATGTCCGACTGTATTTTAATAGGCAGAACCCACTTTTTTTCTTCCTTCCCTTCCCTTCTTTTCCCCCCTCCCCCCCTCCCCTTCCTTCTCTTTCTTACTGGGGATTAAACCCAGGGGTTCTTAACCATTGAGCCACATCCCCAGTCCTTTTTATTTTTTATTTTGAGACAGGGTCTCACTAAATTGCCGAGGCTGGCCTCAAACTGGAGATCCTCTGGCCTCAGCCTCCCAAGTTGCTGGGATTATAGGCAAACTCCACCGTGCCTGGCAGAACCCACTTCTGGATACTTTTTGTTCTCTCTTCGAGAGTCCCCTGAAAGCAGATGTCTGTGAGACAGAATCCTGACTGCATCTGACGAGGCCTGGCTCTGATCATTCCAGTGTGCCTGCATTTGGACAACCATTGAGTGAACAGATAAAGGCAGGGAGAAGTGACTGGCAAGATTTTATTGGGCAGCATAAAAAGAAGGGATTGCTTATTCATAATTCATGTTGGAGCCATCCTAACCAGATCATTAAACCACCTACTCAATTACAATAACATAATTATCTTAGTAGAATATTCTTGGGTTTCTGACTCAAAGAAATTGTAATTTATTCACACACAAGTTCAAAAGAAATAACAGGAAGGTGAGGAAAATGGAAAATTTTACAGTAGTCTTGGTTGTGAAGTCTAGTGGGGCAATGATTAGGAAGAGGTGTGGGTATGTTTGCATGGGAGTCAGGAGGGAGGATAAAAAGTTTCAAAATTTGCATGACGTTGGGACAAAATGACTTCCTGTGGCCTCATTAACATCTCTGGTGTCTGTCTCTTGCTTGCTGAGGCTGCTGCTGTATCAGGCACTCATCTCAATAATGTTTAGTGGCCTCCCCATTGGTCTCAGTACAGCGCGTCACTCCTCTTCCTGCCCATTTTCTATATTACTTCCAGTGTGGTCTACCTATCATCTGTCTAGTCTGTCTATCATTTCTTTCTCTCTCTCTCTCTCTCTCTCTCTCTCTCTCTTTCTTGTAAGGGGGATTGAACTCAAGGGCACTCAGCTACTGAGCCACATCCCCAGCCCTTTTTGGTATTTTATTTAGAGACAGGGTCTCACTGAGTTGCTAAGCACCTTGCTTTTGCTGAGGCTGGCTTTGAACTCTCAATCCTCCTGACTTAGCCTCCTGAGCCGCTGGGATTACAGGCGTGTGCCACCGTGCTTTGTTTTCTTTCCTTTCCTTTTCTTTTTCTTCTTTCTGGCATAGACAGAGATTATTTAGGAAGGTAAATACACATTTAAGGAAGAATGTGGGCTGTATTGAGAGTGAGAAGCCCCAGTGTGATCTTTAAAAAATTGCAAATTATTATCCCATTACTTTCTTGTGTGAACCCCTCCCCCCTCCAGACCTCCCAGTTGCCTGTAGGATAAAGTGTATGAGTCTTAGCCTGGTCTTCCAGGTCGGGCCTCTGCCTCCTTCTCTACTTGTATTTCTCACTGCATGCCCTCTGCTGCCCCTATAACACATTTAGTAATTTATTCAATAACGCTTTATTGAACACTGGGCTGCATGCTAGGATACAATGGCAGTCTGATGTCCCCAGAGGAGAAGATGCTCTGCCCTGGCCATTTCTGCTGATCACCTCTTCTGGTCTCTGTCATGAACTTAGTAGATTCAGATCCCACACACTCATATCAGAACTCAATGTATTTTGAAGTACAAAGGCTCTTGTTTAACACAATGAGAGAATGAATAGACAAACCACAAACCAGGAAAAATTACAGTTGGCCCTGTGTCTCCATGAGTTCCATTTCCATGGATTCAACTAAGTATGGGTTGAAAATCCTTGAAAAAAAAAAAAAAAACACATCTGTTCTGAACATGTACGCAACTTTTTTCTTGTTACCATTCCCCAAATAATACAGTATAACAAGTATTTACCAGCATTTGCATTATTATTAGGCATTGTAAGTTATCTAGAGACAATTGAAAAATTATGGAAGGATGTAATAGGTTATATGCAAATTTTACATGATTTTATATGAGAGATTTGGGCATATACATATTTGGGTATCTTAGGGGCAGGGTGTCCTGGAATTAATCCTTTATGATGGTTGAGGGACAACTGTACTTGCAAATCACATGTCTGATAAAGAACTAGTATCTAGCCAGGCACAATGAAACAGGTGAGTCTCAGTGACTTAGGAGGCTGAGGAAGGAAGATAAAAAGTTTGAGGCCAGTCTGAGCCACTTTAGCAAGACCCTGTCTCAAAATAGAAAATAAAAAGGGCAGGGGATGTAGTTTAGTGGTCGAGTGCCCCTGTATTTGGGTTAAAAATTTTTAAAAAGGCAAAAAAAAAAAAAAAAAAAAAAAAGGCTAAAACAAGAAAGCAGAACATAAAACCCTGACAGCCAATTGCTGGTGAGGTTGCAAAGCAACTGGAATTTCATACATTGCTGGGGGGAATGCAAAACATCACAAACTGGGCTGCCACTTTGGAAAAGAGTTCTGCAGTTTCTTATGAAGTAAAACATATTTACCAGACAACCCAGCAATCACCCATCTAGATATTCACTCAAGTGAAGCAAAAACTTACATCCACAAAATAACCCATATGCAGATGATTGATTCGTGATCACCCCAAACTGGAGACAACTCAAATGTTCCTTGTCTGGTGAGTGGCACATCCACACCAGGGAGCATTACTCGGCACCCACAGTTGCATGAGTGAGTCTCAGATACAGTGTGACGAGTGGAAAAAGCCAGGCTCAGCGAGCCATGATTCCACCTTTAAGACTTTCTGGAAAGGTGAAAGTACAGGGACAGAAAAAGGAGCAGCCGCCACCAGGGGCAGTGTGGGGTCTGAGAAGTGGTTGGAGATAAAGCTTGGGGCAATATTTTGGGTAGATGGAACTATTCTACATTTTGGTTGTGGGAGTACTTATACAACTGTACACGCGTCAGAAGACAAGGAGCTGGGCGTGGTGGTGCATAACTGTAGTCCCAGCGGCTTGGGAGGCTGAGGCAGGAGGATCACGAGTTCAAATCCAGCCTCAGCAGCTCAGTGAGGCCCTGTCTCAAATCGAAACATAAAAAAAGAACTGGGAATATAGCTCAGTGGTAAAGTGCCTCTGGGTTGAATCCCCAGTACCAAAAAGAAAAAAGAAAAAAAAAAAAAAAAAAAAGTCACAGGACTGCACACTGAAAAGGGTAAATTTTAATGATTGTAAATTACATCTCGTTGAAAAATCGATCCCTATTTAGGTGTAAGGACAAATAAGATGTGTATAAAAACAAATGAGATGTAGCTATGGAATTTCAGTTTCTTGTCTGTCTCTGCCTGACTCTGCATTGAACTATACTGTGGAGTTGGGACAATGTTAGGCTTCCCGCTCTCTGCTCCCCTGGGGGAGCAGCACATTTAGCCAATTGAGGGGGGGCTTTCAAAGGGTGCCCACTTATTCCTACCCAACTTCTATCTGCTGAACCCTGCCTCCTTTAGGCTCAGGAGTGTGTTGAGTAATTTGATGGGTCATTTATTAAATTTGAATGGTAAATTAATTTTTTCCTTAAGTTTCGTGGAGTTAGTAATTCAGATGCATTTTAGGAATTACATGTTCTATCTTTTGCATGCAAAATTTTCCTCTAAGGGAAATTAGTTTCTCTAACTTTTAGCTAGCACATCCTGCATTGTTCTTGTTGGGTTGCCCTTCTCTTTCTCCTCTTCCTTCTCCTCTTCTCCTTCCTCCTCCTCTCCTCCTCCTCCCCAGGCTGGCCTCAAACTGGGGTTCTCCTGCCTCAGCCTCCACAGGAGCTGGGATTGCAGGTGTGTGCCACCATACCCAGCAGATTACCTTTCTCTTTTTTGTGGTTTCTGGTCCCTACTGAATATTCCAGGGAAAAGACCTCACTTGGAGGAGAACCACTCATTGCTCTTTCATATTGTCAGATGATGGTTCAAATTTTTGCTTCAGGAAAAGAAATCTTCCCACCCATAGCCTCCTGAGCTTGGTAATAGTTCCTAGGACATCTTGATTTCCAGACTAAGCAGCTGATTTGCTTCTCTCTTGACTATGCTTCCTGTTTTCTGGTGACAGGTTTGAATATACAAGTTATTAGGAATCCAGTAATAAATGAACAAAAACATAATTATAATACAGAGAAGTACTTTGGCTAAACATTAACACTTCCAAAGTTTTCTTGATTAAGATGAAAAGAGAAGGGGTCCATCTTATTTTATTTTTTATTTATTTATTTTTTTGGTGCTGGGGATTGAACCCAGGGCAAGGCAAGTACTTTACCAACTGAGCTATATCCCCAGCCCGCCTCACTTTTGTGTGTGTGTGTGTGTGTGTGTGTGTGTGTGTGTGTCTGTGTGTCTGTGGTGCCAGGTATTGAACCAGGGCTTTGTGTATGCGAGGCAAACACTCTAGCAACTGAGCTATATCCCCAGCAGAAGGGGTCCATTTTAAAAGTCTAATTATTATTAGTTTTGGCTTTAATATTTTTTTGCTTTAATCAATGAATTTTAGAATTTCCCAGGATGCACCTGGATTCTATTTTACTGAAATGAAGTAGTTCCAATCTTCTTTCTGCATTAAAGTAGGACCAAGACTGCACTATGAGCTGGGCGCGGTGGTGCACACCTGTAATCCCAACACTTGGGAGGCTGAGGCAGGAGGATTGCGAGTTCAAAGCCAGCCTCAGCAATGGCGAGGCACTTAGCAACCCAGTGAGACCCTGTTTCTGATAAAATACTGGGGATGTGGCCCAGTGGTCGAGTGCCCCTGAGTTCAATCCCTGGTAAAAAAAAAAAAAAAAAAAAAAAAAAAAAGACTACACTAGGAGAGTAAAAAAGTGTGTTCACTGTCCTGAGCAGCACAGAAGAGAAAGCAGAGGGGCCTCCTTCCCGCCCCCTCCGGTTTAATGACATGGCAGAGGGGGTGGGGCAGAGGGCAAGACGCAGCTTTTCCTGCAGCCCCAAGCCCTCATTGAAGCTGCCCGCAAACACTTTCCCTTCCTGCAAGGAAGGCCCGCATTCTTTCACAATTCCACAGCTGACCCTGCAGCACACATTAATTTATTTTTCCTGACTCCATCTTGTCAAAAAATTCCAGGGCCAGGACCTTCACTATTTCTAAGTCAACCTTTCACCTTAGTGTTTCCCAGTGATGTTCTTAAGGAAGTGAGAAATTTGGTTCATTTCATACGAGCTGACTCAACTGATGGGTTGCCGATCGGTCTCCTATGGCCTTGCTGGGCTACTCTGGGAGGCTGGGTTTTTAAATTGTGCCACTGAGATGGCAGCTTCCAAGACACCCACACATGCCCTTGCCTGTTTTTCCCAGCATCTCAAAGCTAGCGGCTGCCCATCTTCACCAAGAAGTTTTCTCCAAGCACTGACTTTCCTATGTGATGGCATGTGTCCCCTTTAAGGTTTAAACTCCTAGTTATGTTTCTTTGGAAACCTCACATGGTGCTTAATATAAAACATAGCATATACATTTACTCAACAAATACTTGAGACTATCCTGTAGTCTGCCTGGGGTTTAGACCCTAGAGCCTGTTTTTAATTTTAATTTTTATTTATTTTTCATTCTAGGGATTGAAGCCAAGGGTGCTTAACCACTGAGTCACATCCCCAGCCCTATTTTATTTTATTTAGAGACAGGGTGTCACTGAGTTGCTTAGCGCCTCACCATTGCTGAGGCTGGCTTAGAACTCACGATCCTCCTGCCTCAGCCTCCTGAGCTGCTGGGATTACAGGCGTGCCCCACCATGCCTGACTTCAATTTGAACTTTAAAGGCTGAAGTAGTCTGAAGTTGGTCACAGTGGACAAGTCCACATTCTTAGTGTAACAAAGTTAGGACTTTATAGGATCTGCTTATGGATGGTAAGTGGTTAAAACTAGCTGGAGGTAAGATGTGGAAGTTTCGTTGAGGGGTTAGTGAGGGATAAAACTGAAACATTAGTGGCTGGTGTTGTGGCTCAGCGGTAGATCGCTCGCCTAGCACATGTGAGGTCCTGGATTCGATCCTCAACACCACATAAAAAATAAATAAATAAAATAAAAAACTGAAACAATTAAATTGGAGCCTAATTGTGAAGGACTTTGTCAAAGCATAGAGAGGTGACTTCTTGACAGTTTTTTGTTTTTTTTTTTGGTACTGGAGATTGAACTCAGGAGCATTTGACCACTGGGCCACATCCCCAACCCTTTTTTTGTATTTTATTAGAGACAGGATCTCACTGAGTTGCTAAGTGCCTCGCCATTGCTGAGGCTGGCCTTGAACTCGCGATCCTCCTGCCTCAGCCTCCCAAGTGCTGGGATTGCATGTGTGCGCCACTGCGCCCGGCTACATAGAATTTTGTCTTTATTTTATTTATTTTTGTGATGCTGGGAATTAAACCCAGGGCCTTGTGCATGCTAGGCAAGCACTTTAATGCTGAGCTAAAGAGTTCTCCCTGTGAGGAATCGTGTATAATTAAGAGCTGAACTTATACCTTTTTTTTTTTTGAAAAAGTATATTTCTTAGACGTTGATGGACCTTTATTTTATTCATTTGTTTATATGCAGTGCTGAGAATGGAACCCAGTGCCACACACATGCTAAGCCAGCACTCTACCACTGAGCCACAACCCCCAATCATAATGTTCTTTGGGGAGAAAGTGATAACTCCTGGTCAGCGTCTCTGGAGAACCCTGTCCAGCACATTGTGAGCTTGGAGAAGTCATCTTTACCCCCCTCAGAGCCACACAACCATGCCAAAATCTAAAGGCAACTCTCGGGCTTGCAGAGACCTGTCCAACCACCCAAGGGCAGAAGGGCATCAAAACTAGGACTCCATTTATTCTCTAAATATCATGGGGCACAGAGTTTTGTGTGAGAAATAGTACTTGTGCAGGTTAGAAAGGGTTCCTGCGGATGAACCATCTCTTCTCCCTCGCGAGGCCTGTCATTTCTGCTCTGCAGCCAAGGGTGGGCCAAATAACTTGAACCTGAGCTGAAGAAAAGCTCAGGAGGATTTGCTTGAGTTTCCGGGCGGTGTGCTCCAATCCAGCTTTGTTAGGTCTTTGGCACAGGAGGTAAAATGAGCAGCCCCCGGTTTATAAATTAGGGATGTGGGGGAATTGGGGCCTGGAGTTGGGCTGAAACTGCTAGAAGATGCAAATTGATAAATAAACATTAAAACAATGAGGCTCTGCTAATCCTCCGACAAAGGACAAAATGCTAATCTAACCTGGCTGCCAGGAGGGCTGCTTCAGCTGAACAAAGGCAGCATTTATAGCTTATGTTTTATTTGTAAACTGGCAGCGCTGGTCAGTTAAATGGATTTAGTCTCACCTGCCTTCAAGGGGGAGGGGAGAGGCAGGTAATCCTTTCTTTCTCTAAACGTCTCAGGGAAACAGTCACCTGATCTGACCAGGAAAGGCCTGGGAGGATGTGCCAAATTTTAGCCACTTCAGAGAAACTGCCAAGTTGCTCGTCAACAATAGGACCAGTGTCTGCAGGGGCAAGAGCAGGGAATGGCCAGTCTTTCCAAAGAAAGACTCATGAAAGGCTTTGGGTTTCCCTGCCTCCCTCCACTTTCCTCCTACCAGGGGTTGAGACCTTCTCTAGGGAAAGGGATTGTCAGCACTCATGGGTGCTAGTAATTCTCTGACAAGGCGACTGTCACCCAGGCTCCTTGCTGTGGGTTGCCGCCAGCCATCTCTGTGGACTCTGCCTGTCCCCCCACCCCCGTGGACTGTTGCCCCAGCTCAGGGCGTTAACTCATTCATTATTCCAACTGACCTGGGAGAGGAGAGAGTCTGGCACTGGTGTGACACCCACGCAGACAGTGTTGGCCCAAAGCTTATCACCCTGGGGCAATCAGATAAGTCCCAGTCTCCAGTGGCCTCTGGCCTCCCTTACCTCTCCTCTCATCTGCCTACTTCCTTCACCTCAAATATCAAGGTGTTCAGGTCAGGTGAAGGGTGGCTCCGCAGGGGAGGAGATGGCTAATTTTCTAGAGTAACTGGCTCTCTGAAGATACACTCTGATGCCCTTTCACACCCAGTGCAGAGCCAGGGTCTCTTGAAGGTATTGGAATTCCAAAATGTCTTCACATTCCCAGGGAAGAATGTTGAAATCGTTTCTGGAGATCGCTATGGAAGTCCCAAACCCATGACTATAAACAAGGGATGATTTTTTTCCTTTTTCCTTTTTTTGTACCAGAGATTGAACCCAGGGGTGCTTAACCACTGAGCCACATCCCCAGCCCTTTTTGGTAATTTATTTAGAGACAGTTCTCACTGAGTTGCTTAGGCTAAGATGCTGAGGCTGGCTTTGAATTTGCAATCTTCCTACTCCAGCCCCCTGAATTGCTGGGATTACATGTGTGTGCCACCTTGCCGGGCCGAAAAGGGGTGATTTCTTTTTCTTTTCTTTTCTTTTTTTTGAATATTTTACTTATGTGGTACTGAGGATGGAACCCAGGGTCTCACACATGTGAGACGAGCTCTACTGCTGAGCCCCCAGCCCCGGCCCCCCAAAAGGGTGATTTCAAATATGGACTGGGAATTAGCTGCGAATGAGTGGGACTCAGCCCAGATATGTCCTTTGAGAGAGGATGCAGGTGCTGGACGGAGCACTCCACCTGGCTTAAGGAAGTGTGGAGAGCAAGACTTCTGCTGTACCCTTTAGACCTGAGACACAGGACACACACTCTTGGTTCTCTGACCATCTAACTGATGTGATGAGGCTCCTGAAGAATGTTCTGCGTGAACTCAGATGCTTATGTATGTCAAGGCCCCGGCTCTAAGGCCACAGAGTGGAACTTGATCTCCAGAGCGTTGTCACAGGGGTTGAGCTTCTGTCAATCGCACCTGGCCTGGATCTGATCTCTTGCCTTTTACCCTCTTTTCCCCAGCCCTTCACTCTGCTGGTTCTTCTCAGGCTCCTCTGCTGCCTCCTGCTCTGGGGAGTCCTCCCTCAGCTCTTTCCTATGCATCCTTCAGGGTCTAAATGGAGCTTTCTCAGAGAGGAGTGGCCCCCAAACCTCTGCATCTGTACCTGGCCTCAAATAATGTCCTGTCTTTTATTCTCTTGTTGTACCCTGTTCTGTCTCTTCATAACATCTCATTTTTAATTAGCTCATTTATTTATTTTTTATGTGGTGCTGAGGATTGAACCCAGTGCCTCACACGTGCTAGGCAAGCGCTCTACCATTGAGCTACAAACCCTCTTTAATTAGCTTATATATGTATAGATTCATGGATTCCCCCTCCAGACTCAACTCCATGATGGAGACTGTGTCTTTGCTAGTCGGAAGCCATACCCGTGCTTACCTGTGTGAGGCACCTAGAAGGTGCTCAATAAATATCTGTTGACTGAGTGACAGGATGAAGGAATGCATACTAAAAATGTACTAGTTAGTAGGCATGATGCTAAGCCATTCTATACATTATCTCATTTCATTCTTGTATCAATTCTATGAGGCAAATACTACACTCATTTTACGGATGAGGAAAATGAGGCTTAGGTCCATTGAATTGCTTAAGGTCACAGTTGGTGTCATTGCTGAGATTAGAACTCAGATCTATCTGACCCCAAGCCTAGGACTCTCTCATCTCTCCCAGGTGGGGCTGCATTCCTCAGACATTGTTTTCATCATATCAGTTCCTTACTCAAGAACTGGGTGGTTCCCTATGACTCAAGGCATCTACATTCAACTCTTCACATGACCTTCAGGGCTGGTAACTGGCATGCCTCTGATGTACCGTTACTATTTAACACAGAATTTAAGCTTCAGATAAGCAGATTTAAGATAGTTTCAGTATGGTAAGTTTCTATTGTCTTCATGTTTGCTTAGCAGCTAAGTGAGTAAGTTCTAGATCCTCAATTTGGGCTTGAATTCTGGTTTTGCCAAGCCTACGATCCTCCCTCTTTTGTCTTAATTTGAATTTGAGAGGCTCTCTAAAATTGTACCATTACTTTATCATCTCATGCAAAAATTAACTTACTTAGGAATGCAATGCAAATTTTTTTAGTCTTCAAGGCAGGCAGGTAAATAACTGGCATTTCTTAAACCCTCCTCCTATCTGAATTCTGTTTTAGAGGCTGATTTTACTTTTAAATTGTTATGTAATTATAGTCAGGAACTGATGTAGGCTCACTAGGGAGTGTAAAGCAAGATCAAAATAGACGCCACTTCACAACCATTAAAAACTATTTTCAACAGCAACAACAGAAAATAGCAAGTGTTGACAAGAATGTGGAGAAAAGGGAACCCTTGTGAGCTGCTGATGGGAATGTAAACTGGTGAAGCCACTGTGACGCAGTGGCGCCTGCCAGTAATCCCAGTGACCCAGGATGCTGAGGCGGGAGGATAGCCTGGGCAAATTAGAGAGACCTTATTTCAACACAGATCAAAACAGATAATAATAAAAAGGGCTGGGGATGTAGCTCAGTGGTGGAGTTCCCCATGGATTCAATCTCCAGTATTGCAACAAAACAAACAACAGGGAAACAAAACAGAGACCCTGTCTCAAAATAAAAAAATAAAAAGGACTAGGGATGTGGCACAGTGGTTGAGCACCCCTGGTTCAATCCCTGGTACCAAACAAACTAACTAACAAAAAAAGGAATGAAATTCTGATACATGCTATGATATGGATGAACTCCCTAACATTATGCTAAGTGAAATAACCATTCACAAAAGGACAACTGTATGATCGCACTTACATAAGAGGTACTCAGAGTAGGAAAGTTCAAAAAGACAGAAAAGAAAGTAGAGGCTGAAATGAGCAATTATTATTTAAAGGGTACAGAGTTTCAGTTTTGTGTGTAATGAAAAACTTCTGAAGATGCTTAATGGTGAAGGTCACACAACAATGTGAATAGACTTAATGCCACTGAAATGTACACTTAAAATGACAAACTTAATGTTTAGTATACTTTGCTATAGCTATAACAGCAAAACCAATATTAGAAATGATTGCATACCAGACTGTATTCTAAGTGCTTTATGTATTTCAACTCATGTAAGTCTCACAACATTCCTAAGCTAATAATTAGTCATAATAATTTGCATATTATTTTCTTACCAGTAGTAATTAAGTAATCACAGGATATATACTATTTGGACATAATAATCTAATGTAATATATGGCTTTAATTCAACTTTCTAAGACTTAATTTAGAATTTTCTCATCTCCTGCAGAATGATTTTTTAATTTTAGTACTGGGGATTCAACCCATAGGTGCTCAACCACTGAGCCCCATTCCCAGCCCTTTTATTATTATTATTATTTTTTTTTTTTTAATTTTGAGACAGGATCTTGCTAAATTGCTGAGGCAGGCTTTGAATTTGCAATCCTCATGTCTTAGCCTCTTGAGCTGCTGGAATTACAGGGGCATGCGCCACTGCACCTGATCTGCAAAGTGATCTTTCTAATATTAAATGTAAACAAACAAATTGTTTTCAAAGTTTACATTTGCTTTGTTTCTGGGATTTCATCTATATTGTATAAAACCAGCCCATTCATAAACTCTATTAATGGCAGTTAATTCTCTTTTGTCAACTGTATTCTATGCTTGAATCATACTAATTTGGCTCTGGTTCTCTGTCCTACCCTGTTTCATACTAATGTGCTTTCAAAAAGACTTTTCTTGCCAGGCATTGTGGCAAGAAATCCCATTGCTCTGGAGGCTGAGACAGGAAGGTCATGAGTTCAAAACCAGCCTCAGCAACTTAGTTAGACCCTGTCTCAAAATAAAAAATAAAAAGGGCTGGGGATGTGGCTCAGTGCTTAAGCACCCTGGTCCAAAAAAAAAAAAAGACTTTTCTTTATCTGAAAAGCATCCTTTTCCGCCACATCTTGCAAAACATCTTGCTCATCCTTCAAGTCTTACCTAAAGGTCCCCACTTTTACCTGGCCTTCTTATTCCTCCCCAGCAGAGCTCCCTCATTCCTTCTCTGTTCTTTTTAACATTCTAATGGCAACACATATCACATTGCATGTAAATTCTCTACTTTCAGGTTTTTCCCATCCACTGGTCCTATAACTTCCAAACCAGCAGAATCATGGTGGGGGGTGGTGGAACAGAGAAATGTCATGACCTTCCTGCCTGAGCCCTCCCCTGCCCCCAGCAGCCGGGATTCTGTCATTTCTACGCTTTGTTTATATAACTATCCACTACTTGTATAACTATTTATTTATTTTTTTAAAAGCATGTTTTAGCCAGGCATGGTGGCGCATGTCTATAATGACTCAGGAGGCTGAGGGCAGGAGGATCACAAGTTCAAAGCCAGCCTCAGCAACTTAGTGAGGCCCTAAGCAATGTAGTAAGACCCTGTCTCAAAATGAAAAATAAGAAGGGCAGGGGGTGTGGCTCAATGGTAAAGTGCCTCTGGGTTCAATCCCCGGTACCTAAAACAAACAAATAAAATATTTTTTAGGGCTGGGGTTGTGACTCAGTGATAGAGCACTTGGCTAGCATGTGTGAGGTACTGGGTTCAATCCTCAACACCACATAAAAATCAATAAATAAAGGTATTGTGTCCATCTACGAAAAAAAAAAGTTTTAAAATATATTTTATTATATGCATATTATAAACACATACATATATATTGGTCATTATTATATGTGATAGGACACATATGATTCATATATAAATTTACGTGTACTGGAGTATCTACTCAATTTCTCTCTCTTTTTACTCAAGTGACAAATAATAAAAAGGTAAGTGTTGGAGACCTTTGCAGAGACAGTGAAGTTCTTGAAGTGGGGTCCTGTTTTTACTGCAGCTGTGACCAAAAAAAAATACACACACACACACTCACACACACACACACACATATATATATGATCAATATATATCTGAAAGTTTGAAGGAAAAGATCTGGAACAAGTAGACACTATCAAGTGAGCTAGGACTTCTTTCATATGAGGGTAATAGTAAATTCTAGAATGATTCATGTCAAGTGTTAGTTATCAAGGTTGATTTGTTTTTTTAGAAGAATAGGAATCTCCAGCCGGGCCCGGTGGCGCACGCCTGTAATCCCAGCACTTTGGGAGGCTGAGGCAGGAGGATCGCGAGTTCAAAGCCAGCCTCAGTAATGGCGAGGCACTTAGTAACTCAGTGAGACCCTGTCTCTAATAAAATACAAAAAAGGGCTGGGGATGTGGCCCAGTGGTCAAGTGCCCCTGAGTTCAATCCCCAGTACCAAAAAAAAAAAAAAAAAAAAAAAAAAAGAAGAATAGGAATCTCCAAAGGAGGTGGAAATGAACCATTGTGAAGTGTGGGTTTCTCTGTATGGCTGGGTGTTTATTTAAGCAACGGGGGCTGATTCCATTGTGACAACGGGTACTCTTATGCAAGTATCTCCACTTGGTTTATGGAGTGGCCACCACATTCCTGGTTCCTTGATATTCTCTCTGCTGTGCCCTTGCCATTTATTTTCCCATGACAGATTGAGCATCTCTAATCTGAAAATCTGAAATCTGAAAATTCCCCCTAATATAAAACTTTTGGGGCACCAGTGTGATGCCACAAGTGGAAAATTCCACACCTGACCTCATGGGACGAGTCCCAGTCAAAATGCAGACACACTGAAAATATTGTATACCATTACATTCATGCTATGTGTGGAAACTGTATGTGAATTATAAAATAATTTCATGCTTAGACTTGTGTCCTATCCCCCAGATATCTCATTATGAATGCACACATATTTTAATATCAAAATAAATCCCCAATTCCAAGTATTTCCTAAAAAACAATCCTCAACCTGTTTCTCATCCTTGTTTCAACTTTTATGGTCTCATTGCATAAATAGAAGGGTTGCTAGGTAAAATATAGGAGGAAGTTCAGGTAAATCTGAATTCCAGGTGACCAATAATATTTTAGTATAAGTATGTCCCAAATATTGCATGAACCATACTTAAACTAATAAAAAGTGTTATCTGAAATTCAAATTTCAATGGGCTTCCTGGTTGTTTTTTTTTTTTTTTTTTTTTTTTTTGTGCATTGCTGGAGATGGAAACCAGGGCCTGATTTCCCTTATTTTCATTATCTAAATCTGGCAACCCTATTCAATAGCCTCAGAGGTGTCCTCTAAGAGAGCTAATAATAGCTATCATGTGTCCAGGCTTACTTTCGGTGCCAGGTAAAGGTGCCATGCACTTTATACACAGTATCTCTTTTAGTCATGGGGATTGAATCCAGGGCCTTGCATTTACTAGGCAAGGGCTCCACCACATAGCTTCACTCCCCAACCCTTTTCTAATTTTATTTTGAGACAGCATCTTGCTAAATTGCTTAGGCTGCCCTCAAAGTTTCAATCCTCCTGCCTCAGCCTCCTGGGTAGCAGGGATTGTAGGGGAGCGCCACCGTGTCTGCCACACAGTATCTCTTTTAAACCATACATTAATGGTCTAAGGTAGGTATTATCTCCTTTTTTAAACTAGGGATCATGGGTTTGGAAAGGTGAAGTAGCAGCCTAAGATTACCAGGTAGGAAACTTGGAGAACAGTCTTTGAACTCAAGTCCCCCCACTCCAAAGCCCATTTCTTGGAGAGATACAGACTTGGGTTCAAAACACAGGATACTTTGGACCAGATAAAATGTCTGAAATACAGGTTGGGCATCATGAAGTGTGCTGAGTCTCCTAACATAGTGCCAGCTGAGCAGAAGCTGGGGTGGGTTGTTGGAGGATTCTTGAGCCCCAGTTATCAGCTGTGGATCTCTCTCTTCAAAAGACTTTCTTTTCTGTTCAGGCTGGAAAAACTCCTTGACTACTAAGGAATCATGCACTCGTGTGCATTTTACAATGAAAAATTTGCTTGTTTGCTAATTGGGAACTCTGGCTAGACAATGTAGGGACAAAATCAGCAGATTGGAAGTAGTGATCACATCATTAATATGGGATTATTTCATTGTCTGGTATTACTGGAAAAAACTCAGCCCTTAGCATATTTTTAGGTTATTTTTATCAGTCTAATTCCATTCATAAACATTAGATTCATGTTGATAACTCCCAATTTTCCTTTTCTTTTTCTATTATTGTTATTATTTGGTATTGGTGCTTAACCACTCAGCCACATACCCAGCACTTTTTATTTTTTATTTTGAGACAGGGTCTCTGTAAGTTGCTTAGAGCCTCACTAAGTTGCTGAGGCTGGCCTTGAACTTGGGATCCTCCTGAGTCGCTGGAATTACAGGCATGCACTCACCACGCCCATTAACTCCTGATTTTCAAGTAAGAAGACAATTTTAAGTGACTTACACAACAGATTGATATTTGAGGTTAGATAAATTTATATTAGACAAAGGATTACTTTTGGGATATTGGAGTTAAGTTCTGCTGCCTAAGATGCCAATGAGAGTTCTTTCAGATCTTTGTGCAGAGTCTCCTGCGTTGAGGGATTTATTGCCATCTTTCAAAATTCATCAACATTTGCAAGAAATACCCAACCACTGGAACAGGATGCCACATGTAAAATACAGCAGCTCCTATGATAATAGGAACAATCTTTTGGGGAATTATCTGTAGAATGATTTATTGTAGAGAGTGATGTGGGGGCATCTCCTCCAGGGACTGAATCCCCAAGTATTTCAACAAGAGCTCCTAGAACATGGTGGAAGGCAGAGGCGGTAGGTCTGAACACACCTGAGACCATGTTCTGGGTCCTTGACTGACGAGCAGTTTGAACTTGTATAGAACACCTGACGTCTCTTACCTCAGTTTCTTCGTTTGTCAAATGGAGATAATAAAATTTCCATCAATGGACTGTGGCAAAAAATGAATTGAGACAGAATGTGTGGAAATGGCTCAGACATAGTACATTAGCTAATGTGCCATCAGCTGAGTTGTAAGCAACAAAAAGCTTAACACATACAAAGGAAATCATTGCTTCATGTCATTGAAAATCCAGACAGCGGGCTTCAGGGTTGTTTTCATCTAGTCGCCCAATTACGTTATCACAGCCCTTCAAGATGTTGGTCACATTCCAGATGGTCTCCCTCCAGCTGTGTAGGATTGCATGCTTCGTCAATGTCAGAAAGAGAGGAGAGAAGGTCTCTTCCTTCACGCTGGGTCAGAAGTCCAGGTAGTCTTTGGATGAGAAACTATTTTTGGCCATGTGCTGAGGTCTCTGGAGCCAGTGGCTTATGAAATGCCATGAGTTGATTGGCTCAGTGTGCATTGGGTGTCTATTTTTGGCCAAAGAGATGGAATAATTGATTGACTTGGACTGATCAGGGTTCACAAAGTGAGCGGGTTGGGGGTGGGATGAATCCAACCCAATCTTTATGCCTCCAAGTGTGTGGATGTTAGCAAGACAACCTCAGGCTGACTGTCACAGGTGCCCAGTAAATATCATTATTGTTCTCATTGGTGACAAAATTTTACACTCTGGAGAGTTTCCCTAGGACTGATACTACTCCCCCTTCAGTATGGTCTGAATGTTGATATTCTCCCCAAATCACCTATTAGATGCTAATACCCAGTGTCTGAAGAGGTAGAACCTTTAGGAAGTAACTGAGTCTGAAGTCTCCACCCTCAGACATGGATTAGTGCCCTTATGAAAGGCTGGATTGAGCACCCTTGCACCCTTCTGCCATGGGAACACACTTTCTATGTTCAGAAAGCAGAGAGCCAGTCTTCACCAGACACCAAGTCTGCTAGACACTTGATCTTGCGCTCCCCAGCTTCCTTAAGGATCAGCAGTAAACTTCTGGTGCTTATAAATTACCCACTGTAAGGTATCTTTTATTTAGTTTTTGGTACCAGGGATGGAATCCAGGGGTGCTTAACCACTGAGCTACATCTTTGGCCCTTTTTATTTTTTTTTGAGACAGGGTCTTGCTAAGTTGCTGAGGCTGGCTTTAAACTTGCCATCCTCTTGCCTCAGCCTCGTGAGCTGCTGGGATTACAGGCATGTGCCACCATGCCTGGCCTGAGGTATCTTTTATAGTAACCTAAAAGGGACTAAGACAATCCCCTTAAATAGTAACTTTAATTTTTTTTTTTAAATTCTAAGAAATAGCCCATTGTTTTGTTCAGGCCTATTCTCTAGCTATAGACTCCTGTTTTTCAAATGTTTCTTCAATAAGTTTTAGGTGAATTTTTAGGTCACAGCTGGCCTAGATCCAAAGTTTTCTAGTTTGTGAAGGTGGTGATAGTGTGGTATTCTCATTCATCTAAAGCTGGAAAGAATCTGCGGGCCATCAGCTCTTTGGACCTGCCACCCCGCCCACTATTGGGTCTTTCATCATTGCAGACCGACTCCATGATGTGAACATTCACACGCATCAGACGAGAAATGTATTCGGGGCTTTGAAAGAGGATGGACACGAAGCAAAACCACATGCAGACATTTCAGCTGATGAAGGACCTGCAGGTGGACAGGTGTTGCCAGTTACAGCTGAGCTCTAGGAGCAGTCCAGAGGGGAAGGAATGGAGGGCAAGATTGAAAGTTCTCCTTGCCGAAGGTGACAACACTATCAGTGGGAATAAAGAAGTCCATTAGATTTGGATTCTGCAGCACTAACTCACTGTCTGTGAAGGATCATGATCTGTCACATTTTCACAAGACTCTCAGTCCTGTCTGTATTTGTCAAATGAGACGCAGAGCCCAGCATTCCCTCTGGAGATGTGTTTGAGACAGACCGTGGGTTGCTTCCCACTGACATCTTTCAGACCTCAGGGGACAACAAACTTTGTGCTCTCTGGCGCATGGTTTTTCCCTTCAGAGATTTAGGCAACCTGTGGGATTTAGCTGTGTTTCCTGACAGTGAAGCATTGACAAGGAGGTTATTAAAAAACATTTGTGTTTGTTTGTATTAGTTGTCTGTTGCTGCTGTAACAAATTTGAAGTCACAAACTCAATAGTGTAAAATAATACAGATTTATTGTCTTGCAATTCTGGAAGGTAGGACTCCTAAAATCAAGGTGTGGGCAGGGCTGCTTTTCTTCTGGAAGCTCTGGGGACACCCGTTTCCTTGACTTTTCCATTTCTAGAGGCCCTCTGCATTCCTTAGCTTGAGGCTTCCTACTTACAGCCCACAATGTCACATCTTTCTCTCTCTTCCTCTCTGACATCTGCTTCCCAGTATCATTTCTCTTTTTCTAACTCTGACTTCCTGCCTCCTAAGTACCCTTGTGATTACATTGGTCCCACCCATATAATCCATTATGACTTCTCCATTTTAGGCTCCATAACCATATCTGGAAAGTTCTTTTAGCCAGAAAAGTAATGTATTCACAGGTTTCAGGAATTAGAATGCTGACATCATTGAGAACCGTTACTCTACTATGATAATCTAGTTTCTCTTGTGTACCTACTTCTTATTTTTTCTTCTCTATCCTCTCCTTCCTTCCTTCCTTCCTTCCTTCCTTCCTTCCTTCCTTCCTTCCTTTCTTGGTACTGGGGATGGAACCCTGGGACATTCATCCACTGAGAGCCACATCCCCAGCCCCCATACCCTTTTTATTTTTTTATTCAGAGAAAGGTCTCACTGAGTTGCTTAGGGCCTTGCTAAGTTGCTGAGGCTGGCTTTGAACTCAGAATCCTCCTGCCTTAGCCTCCCGAGCTGCTGGGATAATAGGTGTGTGCCACCACGCCAGGCCTTGTTTTTTTTCTTCCTTTTAAAACCAATTCACTTTTTATTTCAAAGAGAGAATATGTTCATAGGGTTCATAAAGAAAAACAACACCAAAAGAGATACAAAAATGGTTTGGGAGGCTTAGGCAGGAGGATCGTGAGTTCAAAGCCAGCCTCAGCAATTTAGTGAGACCCTGTCTCAAAGTAAAATATTAAAAAAAAAAAAAAAAAAAAGACTGGGGGTGTGGCTCAGTTCTTAAGTACCCCGAGTTTGATCCCCAGTACTAATAAAGAAATAAATAAGACAAAGATGAGCAAATGGTCAGGAAGCCCCCCAAAAATGTCCAAAATATTAGTCATTAAAGAAATGTAAATCAAAACCACAATGAGTGCTATGGTTTGAACATGTGTTTTTGGGACAAAAAGTGTGTGTTGGAGACTTAATCACCTTTTGTAACAGTACTAAGAAGTGAATCCTTCAAGAGAAGATGAGGCCACAAAGGCTCTGCTCTCATGAATTGATTAATGCTGTTGTTTTGGGAGTATGTTTATTATTGCAAGAGTGGGTTCCTTATAAAAGAGTGAGTTCAGCTCCCTTCTCCTTTTCTCTCTCTCTGCCCTTCTACCATGAGATGATACAGCAAGAAGGCCCTTGCCAAGTAAAGACCCCTTGATTTTGGACTTCCTAGCCTTCAAAACAGTGAGAAGTGTATTTCTGTTCTAAGTTACCAGGTCTCAGGTATTCTGTTATAGTAGCACAAATGGACTAAGACAATGAGATATAACTTTATACTCGCTAGGATGACTATAATTGCAACACAGAAAATAATAAGTACTGGTGAGGACATGGAGAAATTGGAGCCCTAGTACATTGCTGGCTGGTAGTCACTGAAAAACAGACTGGTAGTTCCTACAAAAATTAAACACAGAATTTCCATATGACCCAGCAATTCCCCTCCTAGCTATATGACCAAAAAAACTAAAAAGTGGGATTCAAATGGATACTTGGAAAACATGGCTCATAGCAGCACTATCCGTGATAGCCAAAAGGTGAAAATAACAGATATGTCCCTCAACAGGTGAATGACTAAACAAAGTGAGATATATTCCTACAATGAAATTATTATTTTATCATACAGAAGAATGAATATGGATACATGCTATGACATGGATGAACCTTGAAAATATTGTGCTCAGTGAAAGAAACCAGACACAAAAGAACAAATATCATATGATTCCACTTATATGGAATATCCAGAATAGGTAAATTCATAGAGACAGAAAGCAAATTAATGATTGCCAGGGGCATAAGCAAGGGGGGAATGGGGAGTGGTGCCTGGTGGGCGTAGCATTTTCTCTTGTGACTCAGTGTTTTGGAACTTGATAAAGATGGTGGTTGCATGACATTGTGAATGTACTAAATATCACCACGTCTTATGCTTTAAAATGTTAATTTTTTATGTTATGTGAACTTCACCTCAATATTTTAAAAAAGGAAAACAACAGACAAGGTACACATTGAAAAAAAAAAATCATGTTCCTACTTCTGTCTCTATCTGCCCGTTTCTTCCACCAAAGGGAAAGATTGACCTCCCAGATAAGAAACAGAAAATGTAAAGAAAATCCAAGTGGAAATTTTAGAACTAAAAAATACAAAACTTGATATTTAAAAACTCTTGTCTTTGGGCTGTGGATATTCAGTGGTAGAAAGCTTGCCTAGCAAGTTTGACACTCTGACTTCAATCCCCAGTACCCAGGAGGGGAAAAGAAAAATCAGTGTGTATTCTTTCAGTCTTTTTGTTTTTCTTCCTTTGACTGGTGGTATTGGGGTTTGAACCCAGGGCCTCACACGTTAGACAAGCACTCTACCACTGAGTTACATCCCCAGCCCTGTTTATATTATTTTGAGACAGGGTCTCACCAGTGTACCCAGGCCTGGAACTTTTGATCCTCCTACCTCAGCCTCCTGTCACTAATCCTTTAAGCAATATGTTCTTTCTTTCTTCCTTCCTTTTTTTTTTTTCTTTTTTCTTTTTGTACCAGGGATTGAACCCAGGGGTACTTAACCACTGAGTCACACCCACAGCCCTTTTTATGTTTTATATTTGAGATAGGGTCTCCCCAAGTTGCTCAGGCTCTTGTTAAGTTGCTGAGGCTGGCTTTGTACTCAGAATCCTGCTGCCTCAGCCTCCGAATTACAGATGCGCCACCATGCCCAGCTCTTGTTTCTTTTGCTTTACTTTTGAGACTTTTATTTTTGTCTTTGTTTTAAAGTAGTTTGGTTATAATTTTTCTGGGAATAGATTTTTTTTATTTTTTTGCAATTATCCTCCTTGGGGTTTGTTGAGCGTCTCAAATCTGTAGGTTTTTTGTTTCACCAAAATTGGGAAATTTTCAGTCTATTTCTTCCATTTTGTTTTTGCACTGCACCCTTCCTCTCCACTTCTGGCACTCGGTTGAGAAATGTTAAGCCCTTTGGTGTTGTTTCACAGTTCCCTGAACTTGTTCACCTCACCACATCCATCTTTATCCTTTCTTCTGTTTAGGTGGGAGACATTGTATTACTCCATCTTCAAGCTCACTAACTCTTTCCTGTCATCTTCCCATTCCTGTCATTCTGCCCATCAGTGAGTTTTAATTTAATATTGTTTATTTATTTAGTTTTGCAATGCTGAGGATCAAACCCAGGGCCTCATGCATGCTAAGTAAGTAAGTGCTCTACCACCGACCTACCCACTGCCCCCAGCTCCAGTGAGTTTCTTTTTTTTTTTTTAAATTTGTGGTGCTGGGGATTGAACCCAGGGCCTTGTGCATGTGAGGCAAGTATTCTGCCAACTGAGTTATATCCCCAGCCCATCAGTGAGTTTTTAAATATCAAGTTTTGTATTTTTTAGTTCTAAAATTTCCACTTGAATTTTCTTTACATTTTCTGTTTCTTGTCTGGGAGGTCAATCTTTCCCTTTATTATAAATAGAATGTTTGCCTTTCTTTGTTGAAACATTCTTATAATAGCTTCTATAAAATCCTTTTTTGAATTTTTTTTTTGTGTTGTAGATGGCACAATAATTTTATTTAATTATTTATATTTATGTGGTGTTGAGGATAGAACCCAGTGCTTCACACGTGCTAGGCAAGGGCTCTACCACTGAGCCACAACCCCAGCCCAGTTTCTTTAAAATCTTTGTCAGGTAATTCCAACATCTGTATCACCTTGGCATGCAAATTTTAATTTCCTGATTCTTCATATGGCAAGTAATTTCGTATCTGGACATTTTGAATATCATGAGTCTGGGTCTTGTTAAAAAGTCTATGTACAATATAGATTTTTTTTCAATGTTTACAGGTAACAGACCCAGGCTGCAACTTCCAATCAGCCCCTTCTGTGGGTTTCAATGTTCAGTTCCATTTTCGGGCTTTGAAATGTGATTCACATCTGTCCTGCATGTGCGCCACCTGGTGGTTAGTATGGGAAGTGAATGATGGTTCGTTTGATACTTTATGATTCTCTTAAATTTTTGGTATGCTGTTTAGATTGACAAATGTGCCACTTGTGAATGAATCCAGGGATTTATAAACAAGGTTATTAGTTCACTTCCATGAATACCTTCCTTAACATTATCCGTATTACTTTCTGTTCCTGGACTCCCCTTTTACAAAAAAGAAAGCAGGGTATTTCTCACATTCTTTGAGCCTTAGAAGATCTCTTTTCAGCTGGGCGGGCGCGGTGGCTCACGCCTGTAATCCCAGCACTTTGGGAGGCTGAGGCAGGAGGATCGCGGGTTCAAAGCCAGCCTCAGAAATGGCGAGGCACTTAGCAACTCAGTGAGACCCTGTCTCTAAATAAAATACAAAAAAAAAAAAAAAAAAAAAAGGGCTGGGGATGTGGCCCAGTGGTTGAGTGCCCCTGAGTTTCAATTCCCGGTACACAAAAAAAAAAAAAAAAAAAAAAAAAAAAAAAAAAAAAAATACATTGAGTACTTACTAAGTGTAACAATATGCCTGCTGCTTAAGATGATTCCTCTGCTTTCCTCCCTGCATTTCTTTCCAGTTCTTGTAAGTGAAATGTTTCCTACCTCACAGAATTGTTATTAGGATTGAGTTAATTCATATATTTGCTATGTAGTTAAGGGCCCAATAAACAGCGTCATTATTTTTATTTTCTGGTAGTTTAGGGAATGAGTAGATGAAAAAGAGGCACCGTGTATATTTTACATGGGGTCTTTATAGTGTCCATCTTCTAAGAGGGCAGTGCCTTTGGATTCTTGTGTCCTGAAGTCTAGGGATGGGCTCAAAGGCCAACATTCTTCCTCTGGCCACAGTGCTGGGTCCAGTTGTGCTACTTCCCCTCTTGGAGAGTCACAGAGCTGACAAGGACCCGGTGACACCCCTCTGTGCAGGGAAGCATTTCATTTCTTGTCTAACTGTCCTTGACTCCCAAAACAAAAAGGAAAAATTATAATATGTTCTACCTGGACGGGCCCTGTTTGCCAAGGACATTCTAAAAATACACTGTTAGGGTTTTAAAAAAGAGAAAGAAAGACTCCTACTGATTGTTAAGATCTCTGGAAATGCTACTTTCTAAATTTATGTCAACATAAATAACCAGAACTTGAGATGTCCATTCAAGGTGTATGAAACATTCAGCCATAAGAATCACCAGCACGTATTTTTGGAATGCAGCAATGATTATATTACTACTGCTATTTCTTCTGCTACTTTTATTTTATCTTATTTTTTGGTACTATGGATTGAACCCAGGGCGTATAACTGCTGAGCCATATCCCCAGCCCTTTTTATTTTTAATTTTGAGACGGCCTTGCTAAGTAGCTGAAGCCGGCCTTGAACTTGGGATCCTTCTGCTTAGGCCTCCTGAGCTGCTGGGATTATAGGCGTGTGGCACTGTGCCTAGCTACTTTAATATTTTTATAAAATAGATCAATCATCATTGGTCACCACTTTTGGTAATTATGTTCTCTGCTAATTGTTAAAGATTCCGAATATATCATGAAACAAACCAATCAGTGTCCCTGAAGGTGGTCTCATTGTATCTGTCTGTTGAGAATCTGTCCTCTTACTGGGCACAATCTTGCCAGCATTCTGTGTGGAAAACACCTGTTTCAATAGGAGAAGAAAGAAAGAAGCAAAGAAAGAAAATCAACACTGACTGGGACTCCTCATAGGCAAGGCATTTTCTACATCTTCTAATTTATTTCACTCCTTCCATTCCTATAGGTGAGTAAACAGAAACTCATAGAGATAAAATGACTTGGCCAAGTTCACTCATCCGACAAGAGGCACAGTTGAGATTTAAATCTATATCAGGGCCAGGCACAGTAGTGCATGCCTACAATCCCAGCAACTCCAGAGGCTGAGGTAGGAGGATTGTGAGCTCAAAGCCAGCCTCAGCAACTTGGTGAGTCCCTGAGCAACTTAGCGAGACCCCATCTTAAAATAAAACATAAAAAGGGCTGAGGATGTGGCTCAGTGGTTAAGTGTCCCTGGTTTCAATCCCTGGTACCAAAAAAGAAAAACAAAAAGGAAAATCTAAATCAGCTCGCTCTAAACCCAAAGTTCATTTCAGCACTGAGGTGGCAACAGTTTTCAAGTGGAGCCCACAGCTATTTAATTTCCACATACTTTTCATTACTCCTCTCCAACCCTTCCACGCCCGCATCTTCTCCACCTCTTCCCTCCCACACCCTTCTCCTCTGTGACTTTCTACAGCTTGGTAATTCCCTCACCTCCAGGCAGCAATATATCCATAGGCATTAATAAAGGATAGACTTGATAATGTGTCCAATCCGTTTGTCAGCTCCACTTGAAAGCACGCCGAGGCGTGTGTGTGCAGGGAGGGGGACAGGCGGGGAGGCACATATCTATATTTCAAATTAGCAAGTTGGTCACGAGTTACATCTCCATGCCAGGGATGGTTTTAGATAGCCAGACATACAGATAACCAAGGCACAGATTAACTGGATCTGACTGTGCAGTAATTCAAAGCTCTCAGCATCTATGGCCAGTCTGTGCGGTGAGACATTCCTGCAACATATGGTAACCCTTAAATCGAAAATTTGCAGTGAGGAGTGTGGGTTCCTATCAGCCGCGCTCAGAACATGCGGTTGATATTAGAATGTGCACACACCTCTCAGGCCCCTGGGACTTGGCCCGTTTTTCTCTCCCTTTCCCAGGACCAGCTCAGGACTGGCTTCTCTGCTTTGGGGGGAAAAAAATGAAATCTCCACCCATGGGGTTCTGAGATTTGTAACTATTTGTCAGAGTTCTCAGGCTGGATTGAACAGTAGCAAAGTGTTTTAGATTGGGAGCAAGGAGGCCAGAGTCTCATTCCCCTAAGTGGCCTTGGCCAAGTCACAGTGTTCCCTTCAAGACCAACATAGATATTTCCTTTGTTGTTGTTTTATTTTATTTTATTTTCTCCTTTGGCCAAGTAACATGATGGGATGGGGTTTGAGATTCTCCCCGGAATCATCAGCAGGGGTGGGTGCTTGCTCAGTTCTCGGAGTGGCCACTGCATCCACCACAGGTTCACTGATGAGGGGAACAGAGGAAAAAGGGGCTGCCCACTGTTTGTATCAGTGGAGTCTGATGGACAGAGGTAGATTGCTACCATCGATTAAGGAAGCATTTTCCTAATTAATTTTTTAAAAAAATATTTATTTATTTGCTTTAGTTGTACATAATTTATGTGATGCTGAGGATCGAACCCGGGCCGCACATGTGCTAGGCGAGTGCTCTACCGCTGAGCCACATCCCCAGCCCTCCTAATTAATTTTTTTTTTTTTTTTTTTTTTTTTTTTTTTGTGGTACCAGGGATTGAACTCAGGGGCACTCGACCACTGGGTCACATCCCCAGCCCTTTTTTTTTTTTTGTATTTTATTAGAGACAGGGTCTCACTGAGTTGCTAAGTGCCTCGCCATTGCTGAGGCTGACTTTGAACTCGCGATCCTCCTGCCTCAGCCTCCCAAAGTGCTGGGATTACAGGCGTGTGCCACCGCGCCCGGCTCTAATTAATTTTTATAAAGCTCAGTTATGTTTATCTGCCTCTGCTAGAAGGTTACATAGCATATTATGTAGCACGCAGTGTGTTATATAGTATGTAATAATAAATTGGAAAAGAATAACAATTTTCTTATTTTTAGAAATTAAAAAATACAAAAAATACATTTTAAGCTGTGCTTGGTGGAGCATGCCTGTAATCCTAGTGGGTAGGGAGGCTGCGGCAGGAGGATTGTGAGTTCAAACCCAGCCTTGGCAACTTAGAGAGGCCCCAAGACCCTGTCTCTAAATAAAATATACAAAAGGGCTGGGGATGTGGCTCAGTGGTTGAGCACCCTGGGTTCAATCCCTGGTACCAATAAATAAATATTTTAAATTTTAAATATTTTTCAATATTTATTTTTTAGTTATAGGTGGACACAATATCTTTATTTTATTTTCATGTGGTGCTGAGGATCGAACCCAGTGCCTCATGCATGCCAGGTGAGTGCTCTACCTCCGAGCCACAACCCCAGCTCCTTAAATTTAAATTTTTTTTTTTTTTTTTTTTTGTATCTGGGATTGAACTCAGGGGCACTTAACCACTGGGCCCACATCCCCAGCCCTTTTTTGTATCTTTATTAGAGACAGGGTCTCACTGAGTTGCTAAGTGCCTCGCCATTGCTGAGGCTGGCTTTGAACTCACGGTCCTCCTACCTCAGCCTCCCAAGTGCTGGGATTACAGGCATGTGCTTAGTTATAGGTGGACACAATATCTTTATTTTATTTTCATGTGGTGCTGAGGATCGAACCCAGTGCCTCATGCATGCCAGGTGAGTGCTCTACCTCCGAGCCACAACCCCAGCTCCTTAAATTTAAATTTTTTTTTTTTTTTTTTTTGTATCTGGGATTGAACTCAGGGGCACTTAACCACTGGGCCACATCCCCAGCCCTTTTTTGTATTTTATTAGAGACAGGGTCTCACTGAGTTGCTAAGTGCCTCGCCATTGCTGAGGCTGGCTTTGAACTCACGGTCCTCCTACCTCAGCCTCCCAAGTGCTGGGATTACAGGCATGTGCCACCATGCCCAGCCTAAATTTTAATTTTTTGAAGGAGCATCTTTAGCTCTGAAATGTACAGATTCTATTCATTAGCATTGGAAAGAAGAAAGCTCCCTGGCCTGGGTATTTGAACTCCAGGCTCTGCCTGACTTCAGCTAGGGTTGTTTGCTTTCCCAGAGGGGAGAGAGGTCACCAAGCAGAACCTTCTGACTTCTGCCCACACGCCTGCCTCTCCTGTATCCTTTCTCCATCCGGCTTTGAAGTCTCTAACAAATGTCCTTCATCCTCTTGAAAGCTGGTCCTTGCTCCAGAGCAGGGCTCCTCACGTGACCCCCAAGGATCTTGTTAAAGCACAGATGCTGGCTCAAGGGATCTGCAGTGGGGACCGGGAGTCTGTGTTCTGAACCAGCTCCCTCAAACAGCAGAAATTCATTCTCACAGAGTTCTGGAGTCTGGAAGTCCAAGATGGAGGTGTTGGCAGGGTTGGATTCTGGCAGGGCCTCTTTGCTGAGCTCACAGATGACTACCTCCTTGCGACATCTTCACGTGGCCTTTGCTCTGTGCATGTGCTTCCCTGGTGAATCATCCTCTTCTCACGAGGACAGGGTCCTAGAGGGTTAGGGCCTTACCCTTATGACCTTAATTGCCTCTTTAAAGGCCCTATCTCCAAATATTGGGTGTTTGGGCTTTGATCAACGTATGAACTTGGGACGGCAGAGGCACAATTCGGTCTATAACAGGTAGCAAGGTCTAGAGCAGCTCTGGCAGTAGCAATACATGCAAGTCACATATATAATTTTAAAAAATGGTCCAGTAGCTACACTTTATTTATTTTAAAATTTTTTTGTTTGTTTTAATTAGTTATACATGACAGTAGACTGCATTTATGCACATTGATATATCAAACATAGATGGGATATAATTTCTCATTTTTCTGAGTGTACATGTTGCAGAATCACAACATGCAGTCACATATATACATAAAGCAATAATGTCTGTTTCATTCTACTGTCCTTCCTATCCCCACATCCCCTCCCCCCTCCCTCCCCCTCCCTTCACTTCCCTCTACCTAATCTAAGGTAACTCTATTCTTCTCTAGTGCCCCCCCTTATCAGTAGCTACATTTTATTTTTTTATTTATTTATTTATTTATTTATTTATTTATTTGATACCAGGGATTGAACTCAGGGGCACTTGACCACTGGGCCACATCCCCAAGCCCTTTTATGTATTTTATTAGAGACAGGGTCTCACTGAATTGCTAAGTGCCTCACCGTTGCTGAGGCTGGCTTTGAATTCATGATCCTCCTGCCTCAGCCTCCCAAGTGCTGGGATTACAGGCGTGCACCACTGCGCCCGGCTGTAGCTACATTTTAAAAAGTAAAAAAAAGAAACAGGCATAATTAATTTTAATTCTGTAATCTGTTTTATCTTACCCAATCTATCTAAAATGCCATTTTGGCATATAATCAATCTAAAAATATTAAGACATTTTATATTCTACTTTTATACTTTCTTCTTTTTTTACATACTTTTAATATACTTTTGAAATCCCACATGGATTTTACACTTTGAGCACATCTCCATGTAGACTAGTGCATGTTCCTGCTCAATATGGGACTGGTGATGACCACACTGGACAGCACAGGTCTAGTGTCAGCCTCATGGGGTAGCATGAGGTTCCTGGTGTTGGGCCCAGGAGGAGACATACGTGTCTGAGGTAAATTCTATGACAGGATATTTGAAGATTACAAAAGACTCCCTTTCATCAGTTTCATGTAACAGACCTGCACTGTTGGTCCCTCCTGTAGGATGTCATCTCCTACCTATTTTTCTCTTCTTCACTCCACATTGGACAGTTCCTCAGAGACACCAGGCTCAAGCCTGCTTCTGGTCCTTGGCTCTGGCTGTATCTTCCACCCAGAACACTCTCCCCCAACATATCTGCATTTCACTGCCAAGTGATTGAATAAACCCTTGGGACAGGGTTCTTGTTCATCTTGGCAGCTTCAAGACCTCATACATAACAGGCACTTAATAGATGCTAAATGAAAAATAATGAATATATTGAATGAGGTCATTAAGATTTGGCTACGCAGCCAGGCATGTTGGTGCACATCTGTAATCCCAGTGGCTTGGGAGGCTAAGACAGGAAGATCGTGGGTTCAAAGCTAGCCTCAGCAACTTAGGGAGGCCCCAAAGCAGCTTAGAGGCCTGTCTCTAAATAAAATATAAAAAATGGTTGGGGATGTGGCTCAGTGGTTAAGTGTGGGTTCAATCCCTGATACAAAAAAAAAAAGAAAAGAAAGATTCGGCTACTCATAATTTGTAAGGTGAAGCTTTTACAGTTACTAAGTAACTGTCTTTATTGTCGTTTTGGCTTCTGTTTCAGATCATGAAATAAGAATGTGTCATTTTTTTTTTTTTTTTTTGAACCAGGGATTGAACTCAGGGGCACTTGACCACTGGGCCACATCCCCAGCCCTTTGTTTTTATTTTATTTTATTTTATTTTATTAGAGACAGGGTCTCACTAAGTTGCTAAGTGCCTCGCCATTGCTGAGGCTGGCTTTGAACTCGCCTCAGCCTCCAAGTGCTGGGATTACAAGTGTGCGCCACCGTGCCCGGCTAGAATGTGTCATAATTTTTGTACAAATGAACTTACTGGCACCTGCTTGTTATCTTTTGGTGCCCTATGCCTTAGGCCAGAGATATGTAGATAAAATTCATAAGAAAATTCAGTGACTGATATGGAAATGTATAATGGAAATATTGTGGCCAGAAAATGGAAAAATAACAATGCAAGCATAACTAATGCATGCAAACTATTTTTTAAATTTATTGTGAAATGTTTCACACATATAAAATGCATAACTATGTGGTATAAAATTGCTTTGGTGACTACCAATGCAAATGTTCTTTATATGTTAAAAAATGATTCCAATAAAATATATTTTCATTTTCTATGTAACACATGCTTGTTATATAACATGCTTGCTGGGGAGGAGGGGGAGTGCAGGCTCAGGGTCCTCATAGCCATACTTTGGGAATGGTGGGTTCCTAATCCCATATTTAGGTACATGTGTCTCAGGGCTGTGGCTTCACTTATAGAATAACACATTTAATTTTTAAGCTGAACTAAATTGAAACATTTCCCAAGATCAAAGTACATTTGGTCTCTATGGTTGCATCCATATTTGCATATAAACTCCATATAAAATTGGCTTCCTCCCTATCCAAATACTTCATTTCCACGTATCAAGCAATGTTGTTGATGATAGAAAAGACCTATTAGTAAATGATTATAAAGTACTTGGCTAATCAAAATGAGGGCTAAATAACCCCTTTGATAAGGCTGGGCTGTGGCAGACATCGATAACCCGGGCCTCACTGGCCCTCAAACTCTTTGTGTGGACTAGCCAGGGCAGGCGCCCCGGGATGCACATTGTCCATGCCTCCCCAGCACTCCGAACTGATTGGATGTCCCTCATGCTGAGCAATGCAGAACCTGCAGACCACAGAAAATGCATGATTCCTCTCTCTCATCCCCAGGAAGATCTCACTATAATGGGGTGCCTAGCCTGTTTTCTCCTTTGTTCCTTTTTTTTTTTTTTTTTTTTTTGCTTGCAGTGCTGAAGATCAAACCCAGGGTTATATAACATGCTTGCTGGGGAGGAGGGGAGTGCAGGCTCAGGGTCCTCATAGCCATACTTTGGGAATGGTGGGTTCCTAATCCCATATTTAGGTACATGTGTCTCAGGGCTGTGGCTTCACTTATAGAATAACACATTTAATTTTTAAGCTGAACTAAATTGAAACATTTCCCAAGATCAAAGTACATTTGGTCTCTATGGTTGCATCCATATTTGCATATAAACTCCATATAAAATTGGCTTCCTCCCTATCCAAATACTTCATTTCCACGTATCAAGCAATGTTGTTGATGATAGAAAAGACCTATTAGTAAATGATTATAAAGTACTTGGCTAATCAAAATGAGGGCTAAATAACCCTTTGATAAGGCTGGGCTGTGGCAGACATCGATAACCCGGGCCTCACTGGCCCTCAAACTCTTTGTGTGGACTAGCCAGGGCAGGCGCCCCGGGATGCACATTGTCCATGCCTCCCCAGCACTCCGAACTGATTGGATGTCCCCTCATGCTGAGCAATGCAGAACCTGCAGACCACAGAAAATGCATGATTCCTCTCTCTCATCCCCAGGAAGATCTCACTATAATGGGGTGGCCTAGCCTGTTTTCTCCTTTGTTCCTTTTTTTTTTTTTTTTTTTTTTTGCTTGCAGTGCTGAAGATCAAACCCAGGGCCTCACACATGCAAAGCAAGCACTCTGCCACTGAGTTATATAGCCTCAGCCTGTTGGCTTCCTTTTACTAGCTTTTCAGATATGTACAAGGAAGTCTGTGCAATGTAGAAAAACACAATTAATGTCTTCCTTCCTTCCTTCTTTCTTTCTTTTATTGGGGATTGAACCCAGGGGAACTTTGCCACTGAGCTACATCCCCAGTCCTTTTCATTTTATATTTGGAGATAGGGTCTTGCTAAGTTGCTTAGGATCTCACTAAGTTGCTGAGCCTGGCCTCAAACTTACGATCCTCCTGTCTCAGCCTCCCAAGCGGCTGGAACTCCAGGCATGTACCACCATGCCCAGCTAGAAAAACACAATTTGAAATGTTTGAAAACACTGCTAATCAAACAGATACTTGCACACTTGTATTCATAGCAGCAAAATTGTTCACAGGAGCTAAAAGGTGGAAGCAATCCAAATGCCCATAAATAGATGAATGGATAAACAAGATGTGGTAGTATGCACAGTAGAGTAGTATTTAGCCTCAAAAATGAATGAAATTCAAACCCATACTACAACATGGATGAATCTGGAAAACATTTTTTTTTTTTTTTGCTAAGTGAAGTAAACCATGTATACATAACACGCTTACTTACTTATATTAGGTACCTCACATAGTCAAGTTCATAGAGGCAGAAAGGAGAATAGTGGTTGCAAGGGGCTGGGGAAAGGGAAATGGTACATTAATATTTAATGGGAACAGAGTTTGGAAGGATGAGAATGTTCTGAGATGGATGCTGGTGATGGTTGCACAACAGTGTAAGTGTACTTCAAGCCGCAGAATGTACACCTAAAAATGGTTAAAATGTTAAATTATATGCTAGGTATGTGGCTGCATTACTATGGTATGATGATTTTAAGTCCTTTGGATATAGACCAAGGAGAGGGATAGCTGGGTCAAATGGTGGTTCCATTGCAAGTTTTCTAAGGATTCTCCATACTGCTTTCCATATTGGCTACATCAATTTGCAGTCCCACCAGCAGTGTATGAGTGTGCCTTTTCCCCACATCCTCGCCAACACTTACTGTTGTTTGTATTCTTAATAGCTGCCATTCTGACTGGAGTGAGATGAAATCTTAGAGTAGTTTTGATTTGCATTTCTCTAATTGCTAGAGATGTTGAACATTTTTTTCATATGTCTGTTGATTGATTGTGTATCATCTTCTTAGAAGTGTCTATTCAGCTCCCATTTATTGATTGGGTTTTTTTTTTTTTTTTTTTGTGTTAACTTTTTTGAGTTCTTTATATATCCTGTAGATTAATGCTCTATCTGACATGTGTGTGGCATTTGCAGGTAAATGGATGAAGTTGGAGGATATCATGCTAAGTGAAGTGAGCCAATCCCAGAAAAAACCAAAGGCCGAATGTTTCTCTCTGGTAAGTGGATGCTGATCCATAATGGGGGGGGACATGGGAAAAATGGAGGAACTTTGATGGGGCAAAGGGGAGGGAGGAGTGAGGAGGGAGCATGGGGGTAGGAAATATGATGGAATGAGATGGACATCTTTACCCTAGGTACATGTATGACTGCACATATAGTGTGATGCTACATTGTATACAACCATAGAAATGTAAAGTTGTGCTGTAATTGTGTACAATGAATCAAAATGCATTCTGCTGTTATATATACCTAATGAAAGTAAAATTTTTAAAATGTAGATATATGAACACACACCATAACACACACACACACACACATGCATGTCCCACTACTCAAAGCATTTTCTGATTTATGATTCCTACTTAAAGTTAGGGAAGCTATAGACCCCATCATCAATTCAACTTCCTTTCGACCCTAGGTGGCTCCATGTGACCTTTGACCTAGTGTGCAGGAGCTGGGGCAGAGGCAGGTCATCTTGACCTGGCTTTACTTGTGTCCAGAGAAGACAGCTGATGTTAGGTGCTGGAAAACCAGGGAAGGATAGGAATGGGGGAGAAAGACCTAAAAGTTCATAAAGAAGAAATCAATTGATAATTAAAGAAAGAGGAAAGCTGGTAGACATGACTGAGATTGAAGATTGTACCAACAGCAAAATGTGATTCCTTCCCATGTGAGTAGGGGAAGTTTTTTTTTTTTTTTTTTTTTTTCCCCTTTGGTACCGAAGAATGAACCCAGGGGTGTTAAACCACTGAACAACACCCCAGCCCTGTTTTCTATTTTATTTAGAGACAGGGTCTCATTGAGTTGCTTAGGGCCTCGCTAATTTACTGAGGCTGGCTTTGAACTTGCGATCCTCCTGCCTCAGCCTCCCGAGATGCTGGGATTATAGGCTGAGTAGGGGAGGTTTTTGCACAGGATGCATGGGTGAGGTGCAGAGTGATGTGAGGAGGTGATGGGATGATGCTTGAAGTGGTTTGGTCTAGAGCAGAGCTGAAGCGGCCGTCCTTGGGAACAATATGGTCTGTGCCCCTATTTATTTATTTATCTCCTTTTGAATTTCAATATAGTTTCTTAAAACTGGGCCTATAGTTTCCTATGTATGAATAAGGAAAATTTGCATCTATGTTGTTTTTCCTTCACTACTCAGAAATCTCTGGAAATTCAATGTTTCCTAATGGCTGGAGCTGAAGATATCACTTTGGTTGTCAAATGCATTGGGTAGAAATCTGAACTTGCTGTTCTGCTGTCACCAGAAGCAACACCAATATCCAGGTGCTCCTGGCAGGGTTCTGTGGAAAGTACGGGGAAGCACCTGGCACAGAGCCCTGGGACTGGGCTGCTGCTGGGCAGGGGGCAGGAGTGGGGGGGAGCTTGACAGAGCTGGTCTAAGCTTCCAGCCTCCTCAGCCCCACTACCTGCTGGGATCCACTGCTGCTTTGCATTGGGAGTTATTTTTTGCTGAACTCCCTTCTGTTCAAACCAATCTCTCTGAATTCGGTCTGTCCCTCCAGTCCTGTCTCCTGGCAGGTGAAAATGAATTTCTTTTAAAAAACGATTTCTTGGGATTTCCATTTCAGGTACTAGTAAGACTTACAGAGACCACAAACAACCCCAGACGCAGCAGGCATTTCATAGAAAGAGAAGGTATGTGGCCGATAATATGTACACACAGGGACCTGTGCTATTGGTGGCCGGCACAATACAAATCGAGTCCCCTGTGCCACACCATTTTCCATTCATTCAATTGGCAAAAATAAAAAAAGTCTGTCAGGCCCAAAGACGCACGTGTCATAGGCTTGGTCATCAACCTGTGGCACTATTGGGGGGTGATGTGATCTTTAGGAGGTGGGGCCTGATGGAAAGAAGTTAAGTCACTGGGTCATGCCCCTGAAGGGGACATTGGGATCCTGACCCCTTTTATTCCTTTCTCTCTTTTTTATTTTCCACCCACCACGAGGTAATGGGCCTTTACCAACTCACACTCTGGCTAAGGAAGACTGTACCCCTATAGGCCTAAAGCATCAGAATGATAGATCAGAAGCTCTAAGTTTATGTCTCTCAAGTATTTGTTATAATAACAGAAAGCTAACACATCTGACAATATCACATGTTGGGGAAGATGTGAATCTAAAAGATATCTTATTTACATTTGTGGCAGTGTAATTTGGTATGCTTTTTGAAATCATGTTCAAAAGTTCATTGGCATTATTTCCAAAGGTAGAATATTTATAAACCTGTGACTGAGCAGTTTCACACCATGGTACAAACCAGAGTGATTCTTAAATCATCACCACCACTATCATCATCATCACTATCACAACAACATTAAAAGATATGTACAAGAATGATTGAATCTATTGTTCAAAATAGCAAGACTGGAAATATCAGAAAAGTAGATGAATAAATTTTATACAGTAGTCAAAATGTGTGAACTAAACAACATACAACAAAGTCAATAAATCTTAACATGTGTTAAGAAGTAAATACCCGGCTGGGTGTCTTGATTACATGCCTGTAATCCCAGCAGCTGGGGAGGCTGAGGCAGGAGGATTCTGAGTTCAAAGCCAGCCTCAGCAATTTAGCGAGGCCCTAAGCAACTTAGGGAGGCCCTGTCTCTAAATAAAATATAAAAAAAGGGCTGTGGATGTGATCACCCCTGTGGTCAATCCCTAGTATGCCCCCCCCAAAAAGTAGTTACCAAAAGATAACAAACAGCGTGATACCCTTTTTAGTAATTAAAACCAACTAAAATAAATGTATATACTTCCGAAATGCACATGGATTTAATATGACTGCTTACAAAGTAAAGCCAGGTGTTGATAAATAAGGAATTCTGATGGCCTGGTGGCAGGCCATATAGGACCATAGGGTTAGGTGAAGAGTGTTATCTAGTTCCTTGCTTTTCGGGGGGTGGTTGGGGGTGGGGGGAGGCTTGCGTGTGCTTATTATATTATCAAAAATATGTAACCAAATGATAGCAGGTGAATGAGCAGGTGAAGAGTGTGCTATGAACAGGATATGATTCATTCACAGTTTGATACGATGTTTTCCTTGTCTTACCCCCCAATTCTGCAAACCAAACCCCAAGAAGACTGTCTTATCCCAGGGGACTGCCTTGTCTGCCTGATGATATCTGCAAACTCCCCTCCTCCGGACTGATTTTTTTTTTTTTTTTTTTTTTTTTTTTGCAGCAGCATCCTTGCCTGCTACTAGCTTGCACATGGCATTACCCAAGGAGTAGCTGAGTAGAATTTATTAGCCTTGACCATATATTTGTAGAACAGTCTCAACTATCTTTCTACGTTTCTACATGTAGGTTTATTCCATTCCTTTTAACAGCTGCACAAACTTATCTCTACCATCATTTATTTAACAACTCTTTTATCGATGAGCATTTAGGTTGTTTCTAGGTTTTGTTTCTGCAAAAAGTTGCTACAATACATAAAAATGTTGCTAGGAATATTCTTCTACACGTGAGTAAGTAGAGTGAATCTGTAAAAGAATTGTTGAGTCCAAAGAAACATGTATGTACATTTTGGTAGCCACTGCTGAATTGCCTTCAAATTGGCATGGTGCGTGTCATTGGCTATTGGTTTGGGCTGGGATTTGAAATCTCAATACACAAGGTAAAACAAAAGCCCTCATGCAGTTCATCAGAATAAGTCCTAATTCTCTGAAGAAAAGGATAATTTTGTTTCAATTTTCATTGTGTTCATAAATATGTATAGTAATGCCAAGTAATTGCACAGTTTTTGTTTGGGGGAGCTACTCTGTGTCATAAAGGGACCTATTGTGAAGTAAATCATATTTTCCCATAGGAGCAATGTTGTAATGAAGGGCCTTGTTCTTGGCCAAGAATTCCACATCAAATAAATCAAATCTATGACCAACAATATGGTGGAGAAACAGAACCAAACAATAAAATTATATTCCCAAATCAAAGGATTTTAGAACCCAAAGGGACCTCAAAGACTGTATAATAAGTGGCTTTAAAACTGTTTTAAAGCAGAGAAATCCCTTCTTCAGCAAAATCTTATTAGCCCCATAAATATTATAACTAAAAAAGGAGCCAGGTCATTTGTATAAGAAGGGAGACTTAATATAGATCTATTCATTTGATAACTTGAGTACCTCTTCGGGACAAAAAAAAAAAAAAAAAAAAAAAAAATGGTGACAGATGAGGAAGGGGGCTTGTAACCAGGAGTGAAGGGTCCTCACATGTCACTCTTGATACTGACTTTTTTTTGGGGGGACGGGCAGCACTGGGGATTGAACCCAAGGGCTTTTAACCACTGAGCCCATCTCCAGCCCTTTAAAATTTATTTTATTTTATTTTGAGACAGCATCTCACTAAGTTGCTTAGGGCCTCATTAAGTTGCTGAGGCTGACCTCCAACTTGTGATCCTCCTGCCTCAGCCTCCCCAGCCGCTGGAATTATAGACATGCAACACCATGCCCAGTGATATTATTTGCACTTTAAAACAACACACACATAAATATATGAAAGAAAAGTGTTCCCCTGGGGTGAACTTTCTCTTGTTTCTTTTCCTACTTCTCTAGATCCAAATTAATGCTCCAGCCCTGGGAACTAGTACCTTAAACCTAATCCTAACCCTGACTTTCTCTTTCCTAAAATTTAGCAATTGTAGCTGGGCATGGTGGTTGCATGCCTGTAATCCCAGCACTTGGGAGTCTGAGGCAGGAGGATCACGAGTTCAAAGCCAGCCTCAGCAATGGTGAGGCACTTAGCAACTCAGTGAGATCCTGTCTCTAATAAAACACACAAAAAAGGCTGGGGATGTGGCCCAGTGGTCGAGTGCCCCTGAGTTCAATCCCCAGTACCTCCCCCCGCAAAAAAAATTTAGCAGTTGTGGTCACAGGCATAGCCCTTAACTTCACAGAAAACACCTTTGCTTTCTCATCTGTAAAAAACTCATATTGTTAACCTTTGTGTCCAACATATTATCATTCCATCATGTCATCAATGTAAAAATCATGACTGACTGAGATAGTTTATATTATTTTCTTTCTTTCTTTCTTTTTTTTTTTGTGGTGCTGGGGATTGAACCCAGGGCCTTGTGCATAAGAGGAAAGCGCTCTACCAACTGAGCTAAGCCCCAATTGCTAAATTGTTATTATTTTTTTATACTAAATCACTGAAACCATCTGTTAATGGCACATGTCCATTCAAACCAGCCTCTTTCTAAGTGCTTAAGGGCCACCTGTGGCTGGTCTATGACACACTAGGTGTACTGCCTAGACTTTAGGACACACAGGGAATGATAGCTGTCATTGATCTTCCACCTTTGCTCAGAGTATGACTTTTCCCTGTTTTCTGTTGAACTGTTGCTCAGATCTCAAGATGGGTTCAGTTGCCCACTTCCTGAAAAGCCTCTCTGATCCCCCAGCTCGAGGCTTTGCTCTCCTAATGCCTCTCTCCGTTGTACATATTTTGTTTATCTCCGTAGAGTTTAAGCGCCTAAAGTTCTAGAACCCTCTTTAGGTTCTTTACGACCCTGGGGCATCACTCAACAAGTGGCAGATGGGAGGGGCCGAAACATGGCCTGTGAGCGGAGGGAGGGAGGAGGAGGTGCACACATGCCATGCGCTCTGGTGGCAGGGCAGTTATGAGCTACTTGTTTGTTCCTCTTTCTTTTTGTTATTAATTTTTAAATATTGGTTGGCAGGGCCAGTTCCCCTCTTCCTTCTCAAACTTCCTTTCAAGGTCATTTTCCCCGAGCTGGGCCTTGCTACAGAGAAGTCATGATAAGAAAAGCAAATGTCTTCGTTAAACAGTGGGCCCCCGGAGAAATCTTGAAAGGTAAGCAGGAGCACCCAGATACACACAGGGCACCTTTCATCACGCTCTTCCTTCGATGCTATAAAACTTTGCAAAATGGAACAAGAGCCTGCTCAGTCTCCGTTTCTTTCAGGGATTTGAGCCTGGGACTAAGAAGGACTATGAAATGGTTCAGTAGATGAGATGCCAGGAGAACAGGGAGGTAGTTCACCCTGAGCCACTCTCTGGGAGTGGAAGTGGGGGTGGGGTAGGCCAGACCAGGCAGGCCACTTCACAGGACAGCTGGGGGCCGGGTTAAAGAGCCTTGTGGCAGTGTCATTTGTGCACATTCTCTTAATTCCCACAGTGACCCTTTTCCTCCTGGTTTTTACCCCTCAAAGTAGAGACGAGGGTGGGGAGGGAGATTGAGGCTTTTTTTTTTTTTTTTTAACTGAGGGCTCATTTTTTACCTTTTGTCAAAGCTGTGTGTCAGGTTTGGCCAACCTCAGCCCTGGCACATCCCTGTCTCCTGTAACTTTAAGGCACTGAGGAGTTGCTGTGTTTGATGTGTCTTAACTTTAACACAAAGCACGCCAGGGCTGGTTAATGATCATGAACTGTCATGGCAGCCACTCTGCAAAGGTGACATTGATGGATGGGGCCTGCAGCTTCGGGGGAGGCGGGGGGGGGGGGGTGCTGGGGCAGAAGGTTTATTTAAGCCGAGGCTGATAATGGGGGGCCTTGAGAGTCACTGACCAGCAGGACTTTAATGGGTTATCGGTGGAGTCCCTTTACTGCACTGTCCTCTGAAGGGCCGCATCTTCCCTTCCTCTGCCTGTCCACCAAAGAAAAACATTCCTTCAAAATTCAGAGCTATTTTCAATCCTCTGCTAGAGGAAAGAAAAAGCCCAGTTCTGTAACCAACCTTGTCATCTTTCTTGATTTGGCCTCATTTATCTAGAAGTTCATGTTTGCCTTCCTTAGCCATTTGAAGAAGGCATTAGAAAGAAAGAACTTGTGCAGAGGTGGGTCTAAGTGAGAATGATTTGAGTTTCTGAATAGGCTTAATCCCCTTGGGATTTTCACTGAGATGAGAACAGGAGGAAAATTGAGATTCCTTAAGAGATTACCTCTGGGAAAAATAAAATCTACTTTTAAAAAAATAACTCAGGAGAGCTGGGGATATAGCTCAGTTGGTAAAGTGCTTGCCTCGCATGCACAAGACCCTTGGTTCAATCCCCAGCACCACAAAATAAATAAATAATAACTTGGGAAATTTTTAATTTAATTTAATTTTTGGCCTAGAAATGGAACTTAGGGACCCATGTGTGTTAAGCAATCCTGGTAAAATTTTGATTCCCATTTTGTTTTTGAATTTGCTGACCATTCCATCCAGTGCTATGACTTGGGAGAGCATCTGTCTTTCTTTAGGTAAATATCATGATATCACTGTCACTTGCATGTAGTACTGCTGGACAAGCCACTTTTCAACGTGATGTACCCCAGGTTAGAAGCTACAGCTTCCTCCTTGCCTCTTGATGTAGCTATGCTTCTTATGTTTCATTAAAATAAGCTCTCAGGAAATGGCCTGACCAAAGAATCCTCCTTTGGATGGAGATGCCAAATTTGGATCACCAGGGGACCTTTAATCTCTGAAAGCTGAGGCAAAGAGACGCACTATCGGGGTCCACTGATAATTCTGTGATGTGAGAGCTAATTCCTGATGGAGACGTCTAGTTGGCTCCCTGCTTACTAAATTCAGCAGCCTGTGGCCCCTACTCGTTGCTGGACAGCATAAACATCAGGTTTTGGTAAATAAACTCAGGCTATCATGCAGCCGTCCAACAAGCACTTAAGCTGTGACTGACAGCTTGCTCTGGAGGACTTAGAGTCTAGGGCCAGGGCTTTTGGGTGCAGAGGCTCTGAGGTTCCAAGATAAACAAATCTGTCGGTGAGAGTGACCAGAGTGTTAGGTCAGTCCAAGGGTCACTTATAGGTCATCCTGCTGGGAGCTTGGTCTCTGCTTTGTGTTTATCCCAGGGAGAAAAGCAGGAGGGGCTGGGCTAGAGGGTTGGGTCTCTGCTGGGAAAACATCTCTGGCCTGCTCATCAGAGCCTGTGGAATTGGATCAGCACCCACCGTGCTCTGGGCAACCCAGTAAAGGGTATGGATGTGGGCTTTTTAATTTTTTTAAATTTTATTTTAGAGGACTCAATGGACAAATTATTATTTTGGAAATACAGATTATAGAACACAGGAACCAGGTCACCTCTGCTGCAGAATCAGGCAAAGGAAATCCAAGGCCTAGAATGAATTAGTAGATGACTGTTCTGAACTTGAAGCAGTCACCATTGCAAAAGACAAAGGAGAGAATGGGAAACTTCTCTGTCCGTATCTATCGTCTGGATTTTGTGAATTGTCCTGGAAAATATTTCCACAGGATTACATTCCTGACAAACCAGAGGCTTTGTGTGTGTGGATGTGTGTGTGTGTGTGTGTTGGGGGGTGATCTTAAACTTGCTTCTTTTTTGGTGCTTAGCTTGTTAAAATGGATGGAGAGGTGCAAGTGGGGTATGTATTATGGCTCTCCTTAGTTGGTTTTTAGCAAAGTGAAGATGATTATCCCCTGTGGACCCCTCTGTTAGACATCTCCCATTTCTCTCTCATTTGGGCAGATTGGGGCAGGATGATGTGACATCAAAGGAAGAGCTGATGGCATGTTTTTGTTTCAAGATTGCAGATGAAAAAGACTTTTTAATCCAATGTTCAGTCTCTTGGTCTGGAAAATAGCCCTATTTAATGAAAGGTCTAAAGGGACTAGTGTCTTCAGATAAGGTAGAAGCTAAACGCATTCGTAAGCCCTAGGGGATATTGGTAGGCCCCTTTTAAGCAAACTGAATTTGCAAAGTCTATGATGTAATAAAGATATATTAAATATTTAATGCTATATGTGGAGATGCATTTAAAGATGTGATTAAAAGAAATGAAATCATACTGAGTGTCTACAATCATAAAGGAATCAAAGTAAGAATCAGAGGGTTCAATAAGTCACAATGGAATCAAAATAGGAAAACCAGAAGGTAACAGGGAATCTCTGTACATTTAGAAACTACAGATAAAGAGGAAAGGCTTTTATTTATTTATTTTTGGGAAGTCTCAAGGGGAATTTAAAAAAATATATTGAGTTGAATGAAAATGAAGATACAACATATCAAGATTTGTGCAAAACAGCTAAAGCAGTGCTCAGAGGGAAATTTATAGTATTAAGTGTTATATTAGAAGAGGACTGGGAATGTATACCTGTGTAATCCCAGCTACTGGAAAGGCTGAGACAGGAGGATTGAAAGCTTGAGGCCAGCCTGGGCAACTTAGTGAAACCCTGTCTCAAAATATAAAAGGGCTGGGCGTGTGGTTCAATGGTACAGTGCATAAGGTCCTGGGTCAATCCGAAGAAATGTCACCAAAAGGGGGGGGGGGGCAGATAAAACCCATGATGGTCAATCAGAAGAAATTAAATAATAAATATGTGAGCAGAAATCCATGAAATTGAATGTAGGAAAACAATAGAGAAAAATCAATGAAATAAAACCTGGTTCTTTCAAAAGATCAATAAAAGTGACAAATCCCTAGAAAAGAGAGACAAAGTAAAAAGGGAAAATACAAATTACCACTATCAGGAATGAAATGGGGATACCACTAAACAGTATGAAGACATCAAAAGGACACTGAGGAAATACTGCAAAAACTATATAGTCTTAAGTTTGGATCTGTGGCAGTGTAGATGAACTAGGCCAATTACTCAAAAAGCACAAACTGTCACACCTTACCCAATATGAAAAATATAATTTATTATGTCTTTATTTTATTTTATTTTTTGGTACTGGGGATTGAACCCAGGGGTGCTTAACCACTGAGCCATAACCCTGGCCCTTTTTATTTTTTATTTAGAGACAGGGTCTTGCTAAGTTGCTGAAGTTGGCTTTGAGCTCTTGATCCTCCTGCCTCAGCCTCCTGAGCTGCTGGGATTGCAGACATATGTCATTGCACCTGCCTGAAATAGATGATTTAAAGAGCACTATAATTATCCATGAAATTTAATGCATAATGAACACCCAACACAGACAAAAAGGAAAAATGTAGAACAGTATTCCTTATGAATACAAATTCAAAAATTATTAATAAAATATTAGCACATAGACTTGATCAATGAATGAGAAAATTATATACCACGACCAAGAGGCACTTATTCTAGGGATATTAAATTGGTTCAACAATTGAAAAATCAGTCAATCACTCATGTAAACTATTATATTAAAAAGTGAAAGGAGAAAAAAATTACGATTATATCAATCTACTCTATCAGTGAATATATTTGACAAATTCCATATCCATTCTTAATAAAAACTCAGAAAAAATAAAAATAAGGAGAAATTCCTCAACTTAATAAAGAATATGTATAAAACGCCTACAGCTAGCATTATACTTGATGACAAAAGACAGATTGGGCCTGGGCCAGTGGTGCACTTCTATAGTCCCAGCTACTCTGGAGGCTGAGGCATGAAGGATGGCAAGTTGGAGGCCAAGACTGGGAAAGTCTGGGCAGGTCTCTCAGCAAGACCCTGTCTCAAAATAAAATTTAAGAAAAAGACTGGGGGTGTAGCTCAATGGTAGAATGCTTGCCTAGTATGTGTGAGGCCATTGGTTCAATCTCCAGTAATGTCAAAAAAGGAAAAACAAACAACAAACAAAAAAAAAAAAATATGTGATTGTGAAAAGGCAAGGAGGTCTGCTGCTGTCAATATTCGAATTTAAAACAGTAAGCCGAGCATGGTGGTACATGCCCAGAATCCCAGTGACTTGGGAAACTGAGGCAGGAGGATTGCAGGTCCACGGTCAGCCTGGGCAATTTAATGAGACCTCTATCTCAAAATTTATAAAAAAACAACATTAAAAGATTAGGATGCAGCTCAGTGGTAGAGTTCCTCTGGGTTCAGTCCTCAGTACTGCAAATTTTAAAAAAAGAAAAAGAAATAAATTCAACATAGTGCTGGTAGTAGTTCTACCCACTGCAATAAGGCAAGATAGGAAATGAAAGGCACAAATTTTAAAAAGGAAAATAACCGGGTGTGGTGGCTCACACCTGTAATCCCAGTGTCTCAGGAGACTGAGGCAGGAGGATTGTGAGTACAAAGCCAGCCTCTCAGCAAAAGTGAGGTGCTAAGCAACTCAGTGAGACTCTGTCTCTAAATAAAATACAAAATAGGGCTGAGATGTGGCTCAGTGGTCCAGTGCCCCTAAGTTCAATCCCTGGTACTCCTCCCCCCCAAAAAAAAGGAAAATAAAACTTTTTTTTTTTTTTTTTTTTTTTTTACAGATAACACAGTTGTCTACATGGACAATCCCAAGGAACTTACAAACAAAACTAAGACAAAATGGCCTTCTACAATGAATAAATGAGTCCAGCAGGGATCACAGGATGGAATATAAACCTACAAAATCAATTTATTTTCATGTACTAGCAATAAAAACACGGACACAGCAACAAGTACTATATCATTTATAATCACTAAAAAAAAGAGTTAAAAACTTAGGTATAAATACTTGCATGATAAAACATATATAGGGCTTGTTTATTGATAATTATAAAATCTTGATGGAAGAAATCAGAAATTATCTAAGTCAATGGAAAAATGTGCCATACTTGCAGATAAAAAGCCATTTATACTAACTGTTAATTTTTCCAAATTGAAATATGGGGTTATTGTAATTACTAGGAAAATTCCAGAATTTTTTTTTTTTTTTTTTTTTTTTGGTACTGGAGATTGAACTCAGGGGCACTCGACTACTGGCCCACAACCCCAGCTCTTTTTTGTATTTTATAAGAGACAAGGTCTCACTGAGTTGCTAAGTGCCTCACCATTGCTGAGGCTGGCTTTGAATTTGTGATCCTCCTGCCTCAGTCTCCCAAGTGCTGGGATTATAGGTGTGCGCCACTGCACCTGGCTTTTTTTTTTTTTTTTTTTAAGTTCTAAAATGTATATGGAAAAGCAAAGGAACTAGAATAGCTAAAACAATTTTGAAAAATAATAATAAAAATGGGAAGAATCAACCTATCTTATTTCAAGATGTTTTACCTAACTGTAATATTCAAGATTATGTGGAATTGGTGAGATATAGGTATATAGATCAACAAAACAGAGTAGAGAACACAGAAATATACTAATACACCCTGTTGCTTCCTGACTTGGAGCAACAACGCTGCGGGAGAAAAACTCGGAGGCAAAATGAAGATGAAAGAAGGTTTTTTTATTCTTCGGCTTTAACTCTCTCTCAAAACTCTAACACTGGCTCTTTCAGCAACCTCTCTGACAACCTCTCTGACTCTTTACTTCTTCTGACTACTGACTTCTTTACTTTACTTTACTTTACTTTTACTTTTACTTTCTTAGAGAGAGCTTAGAGAGAGAAAGAGAGAGAGCTTCTTTTTTCTTCTTTCTTCTTCACTTTCTTTTACTTTTGCTTTCTTAGAGAGAGCTTAGAGAGAGAGAAAGAGAGAGAGAGAGAGAGAGAGAGAGAGAGATTCTTCTTTCTTCTTCGGCAGCCTCGGCCTGACTCTGACCAGCAACAATTTCTTCTCTCTATATATCTCTTTGGTTTTCTTCTTCTGACTACGTTCTAGCCACTCTGACTCTTTTCTTTTTCTCTGACCCGAACTCTTCTTCTGACCGACTGAGCGACTGAATGACTAACTGAATGAATTCCGCTTCTGACCACTTTCACCCGGTTATATACCTTTAGCTTTGCGGGTGCATCACGTGCATTTACAGGTGCGTCATGTGCATATGATTATTATCAGGTGGAACTTATGCAGCTAGCCGCAATAGCCATCTCCCTGATTGGGGCTGCTTCAACACCCAACAAATTTTCAACAAATGTGCAAAAGGGACTCAATGGAGGGGGAAAAACACTTTTTATAAATGGTGCTTGAGGACTGGGGTTGTGGCTCAGTGGTAGAGCACTTGCCTAGCATGTGGGAGGCACTGGATTTGATCCACCACATAAAAATAAATAAATAAAGTAAAGGTATTGTGTCCATCTGCAACAACAAAAAAAATTAAATAAGGAAGCAAACAAAGAAATGGTGATTGAGACACTGGAAAATCACACGCAAAAAAAAAAAGTGAACCTCAACTTAAGTCTCACACCTTATAAAAAAAGTAAGTCAAAATTTATCATAGACTCAAAAAATAAAAATTTTAAGGAAAAATATAGGGTAAAATCTTTAAGATTTAGGGGTAGGTAAAACTTCATAGATGATACCAAAAGCATGATCTATTTATTATTTTTTGGTGCTGGGTATTGAACCCAGAAGTGCTTAACAATTGAGCCAAATCCCCAGCCTGATCTTTGTGTGTGTGTGTGTGTGTGTGTGTGTGTACCAGGGATTGAACTTGGGGCACTTAACCACTGAGCCACATCCCCAGCCCATTTTTGTATTTTATTTAGAGACAGGGAGGGTCTCACTGAGTTGCTTAGCGCCTTGCTAGCTTGCTGAGGCTGGCTTTGAACTTGTGATCCTTCTGTTTCAGCCTTCCAAGCACTGAGATAACAAGTGTGTGCCACCGTACCTAGCCCTTTTTAGTTTTAATTTAGAGATGGGGTCTCACTAAGTTGCTTAGGGCATTGTAAGTTGCTGAGGCTAACCTGAAACTGGTGATCCTCCTGCCTTAGCTTCCTGAGTTGCTAGGATTACAGGAGTGAGCCATGGAGCCTGGCCAATCTGTTTTTCAAAAAGTTGATAAACTGTGTTTCACTAGAATCAAAAACTCCTACTCTGTGAAAGACCATGTAAAGATAATGAAAAAACAAGACAGATATTAGAACCAAATATTTGCAACCCACATATCTGACAAAGGACTAGTATCCAGAATATATAAAGAACCCTTAAAACTTAAGAATGAAAGCACCAAAACAATCCAATTAAAACATGGGCAAAGACAAGAAGAGATAGCTTACTGAAGAGGATATACAGATGGCAAATATACACTTGAAAAGATGTTCAACATCATTAACTATTAGGGAGATACAAAATAAAACCACAATGAGATATTACTGCATACCTATCAGAGTGACTAAAAAGTTGTGACATTATTTTTGCTGGTGAAGGTACCACTGAGCTATACCCCAGCCTGCACAATATTCTTGAAATAACAGAATTATAGAAATAAAGAACAGATTAATAATTTCCTGGCATTAAGGAAGTGGTGGGAGGGCTGGGGATGTAGCTCAGTGGTAGAGCACTTGCCCTGAATGCTTGAAGCCCTGGATTCAGTCCCCAGCACTGCACAACAACAACAACAACAAAGAAGCAGTAAGGGTGGATGGGAAGTGGACATCACTCTAATGGGGCAATATGAACTTTCCTTAAGGTGATAGAACTGTTCTACATCTTCCTGCTAAGGCTAGCATATCCTGGTTGGGATACTGCACTATAGTTTCGCAAGATTTTTTTTCTCTCTTTTTAAATTCATTCTTTTTAGTTATACATGACATTAGAGTGTGTTTTGACATATTATACACACATGAGTATAACTTCCCATTCTTGTGGTTGTACGTGATGTGGAGCTATACTAGTTGTGTATTCATATATGAACATAGGAAAGTTATGTCTGATTCATTCTACTGTCGTTCCCATTCCCAACCCCTCCCTGCCCTTCATTCCCCTTTGTCTAATACAATGAACTTCTATTTGCAAGATGTTCCTATTAAGGGATATACCATTTTGATTACAGTCCTCCCTTGACATCCTTAGAGAAGTGGTATCGGAATTCCCTTAAGGATTCCCAAACCCATGGATGCTCAAGTCCCTGTATAAAATGGTGTAGCATTTGTATATACCTAACATGCATATATATACTTTATTATTATTTTTGTGATTGTGGGGATTGAATTCAGGGGAGTTTTTCCCTTGAGCTACATTCCCAGCTCTTTTGTATTTTTTTTTTTTTTTTTTTTTTTTTTTTTGGTGGTACCGGAGATTGAACTCAGGGGCACTCGACCACTGGGCCACATCCGCAGCCCTTTTTTTTTTTTTTTTGTATATTATGAGAGACAGGGTCTCACTGAGTTGCTCAGTGCCTTGCCTTTGCTGAGGCTGGCTTTGAACTCGCGATCCTCCTGCCTCAGCCTCCCAAAGTGCTAGGATTACAGGCGTGCGCCACCGCGCCCGGCTTCTTTTGTATTTTTAATTTTTTTTAAATTTTGAGACAGGGTCTTATTAATTTGCCAAGGCTGGCCTCCAACCTGCCATTCTCCTGCTTCAGCCTCCAGAGTTACTAGGAGTACAGACATTTGCTACTATACCTCCCCCCATATACTTTAAATCATCTCTATTTATATATCTGATACAAAATGAATACTTGTTACAGTGTTTTTTTGGTTCCAGGGATTGAACTCAGGGGCACTTGACCACTGAGCCACATCCCCTGCCTTATTTTGTCTTTTATTTAGAGAAAGGGTCTCACTGAGTTGCTTAGTGCCTTCCCGTTGCTGAGGCTGGCTTTGAACTCATGATTCTCCTGCCTCAGCCTCCCTAGCCACTGGGATTATAGGTGTGCGCCACCACATCCGGCAAGTACAATCTCCTTTTCTGAATATTTTCAATTTGCATTTGGTTGAATCTGCTGATTGTATTCTGAAGTATACAAGGAAAGGAAAGGATCTATAAAAATCCAAAATTTTTTGAAAAAGAAGAAAGTGGGAAGACTCAGTACCTAAGAAATTGGGTAGAAGGTGCACAGGATCTCTGCATCCTATCTCATGATCAGAGAGCACGAGGCTCTCTGGTTCCTCCTAAAGTGCTGCTCTTCAGTTCAATGGCTTTGCAAATGACATGTAAAGTGAAAGAGCCCATTCTTTTCTTTTTCAGAATTTCATAAACCAATTACTAAATTCAAAAAATATGAATGCAAATGTGAAGGAGAGATAGATGGAAATTTTTTATTTATTTTCAAATCCCCCAACAAAAATGGGTCTACCAGCTGGGCACAGTGGAGCTCACCTCTAATCCCAGTGGCTCAGGAGGCTGAGGCAGGAGGATCACAAATTCAAAGCCAGCCTCAGCAATGGTGAGGCACTAAGCAACTCAGTGAGACCCTGTCTCTAAATAAAATACAAAATAGGGCTGGGGATGTGGCTCAGTGGTCGCGTGCCCCTGAATTCGATCCCTGGTACAAAAAAAAAAAAAAAAAAAAAAAAAAAAAAATGTCTACCAGCATTTGGTTCCAAGGATTCTTAGTCAGAGGTCCTCCTGGAAAAGCATGGGCTCTGGCTGACATAGGATGCCATATTTTGGCATGTGTACATTTTTGGAGTGGAGTCCATAATTTTCAAAAGTATGTGTTTTAAAGGCTAATGATCCAGAGAAATCAAGAGAATCAGAACATGTGGGCAAGAGCCAGGTATGGGGCTGGCTGGCTTCTGTCTTCATGGATCCCAGCAGCTCAAGGGCTCACTCAAAAACCTCCTCTCCCAGGAAGCTCTCTCTGATCATCTCACCTTTGCTCAGCTAGAAGTCACCTCTTCTCTGAACTCCCGATGTCTTTGTTCGCGCCTCTTAAGACTCTTGTCACTTTCTATCATATGTGAGAGTCTAGATTTCATCTCTGTTCTCTGCCCCTCTGCCATTTTGGATTCTATCTAAGCTGACAATCTATAAATATTTGTTGGGTGAGTGATGGTACCCATCAAACTGTCAGTGGGTCTTGACAGGTTTGGTGAAAGCTCTTGTAGAAATAGCCTGCAGAGACCTGGAGGTAGGCTCTTTTTCCTTTCAACATGCCAAAAGAAAATGTAAGGTGTTGTGCATTGATTAGGTCTCACCTGATGTGAGATGCCCAGTGGGAAAGATATATCATAGAATACCTGCTCAGCAAGAGACTTAGAGGGACCCTTGGAACTCTGGGATCCAACTCAGCTGTGGAATTGAAAATCTCCCCCTTGTCCCAGTTGTTCGTTTTGGGAAATACTTTCAAAACCCTACCAACCTCCTGACTTTGCCTTCTCTTAAGGGCAAGTCCATTATTTTAAGGGAGGGTGGGAGCTGAGAGAAGGACTCAAGGATTCCTTGTTCCAGTGGAATTTGCCCCAACCTCCCACAGCATTGCGTCTTGCATTCTTGGCTTTTGAAGAGAGAAGGCAACCCCCTTCTTATCTGGGATTGCCTGCTTAAACAAACGCAGTGGTGTGGAGGTATTGTCTTTTGGAAACTTGGCCTGAGACACTTTACCAAGTGTCTGCAAACATTTAGACACGGAAAACTACCCACCGTTAACCCAGAGCCCATTGTCTCTGCTGGGGCTCCTCTTCCCTGGAAGTGGCTTGCTGTGGGGGGTGGAGGTGGTGAGAGTTGACCCACGGGGAATCCCTCTGCTGGGGCTCTGCACTGGGGAATTGTGCTGCTGTTTGTTTAAACAACCTGAGTGTAATTGGGATTGTTTGAGATGCCCAAGATGTTTGGGAAAGTGGGGGATGGGAGGTGGCTTGCTGTGGGAGAGAGTCCCAGCAGGGATTTGACGGGTGGCTGGCTGGGTGGTTGTCACTCTCCTGATGGCAAAGCCAGTGGGAAGGCTGGCCTTTCCTGCTGGACCTGGTCCCGTTGGGACCTGGGTCAATAGGTCGGGCCATATCATTTATAAAATATTAAATCCAAGTACTTGGGGTGGGGTGGGTGATGAGGGCGTGAGGATATGGGGAATATTCACCTTAAAACCAGTGACCCCTCTGTAAGCATAACAATTCAAGGATAGCACAAACACACAGAAGCTTGTGTGCTGGCTTTTGAGATTGTATTTTAGCAAATTCCCATAAAAATAGTTGCAATATCTAACTGAGGCTTCAGCAAAGAAAGGGACATCCTTCCTTGGGACATGGAGGGGCCACCAGGGAGTAGTCAACAGGCAGAGGGGAAAAATAAGTCTGTTTTTTATTGTTGAGATCCTACCCTTTTGTTTGACCTGGGAAAAAGGTCAAAAAATGAGAAGAATTTGGGAATAATAGGAGGAATCTTTGCAATGCTGGGCCTGGCCGATGCCGCCCTGTGTCATCAGAGAACCACGTTCACCTGTCTCTGGAGACGCGTGGTAATGGGGCAGCACCACAGACAGGTGTGATTACTTACTAGGGATGCTTTACTACATGAGAAAAGGATTTTAAAAAGTATGGGACTCCTAATACATGGCAGGCCCCAACGTGTGACTGAAATCTCCAACATAGATTTGTAGAAAAATACCAAGCCTCTTCAGGGGAGAGAACTCACTCTGATCATGAGCAGTGAAATGGATGAATCTGGATTTTAACAAAGATCTTTCTTTTTTCAAAGCCAAACTCTTCCTTTTTCCACTATTGCATAGTCAAACTACCCTCTCCCCAGCAAAAAAAAAAAAAAAAAAAGAATAAAAATGCAGAATTCATCAAGATGCATGTTTAAAAAAATCATGCTCTTTTGATATGCAAGTAGCATATCACACAGTCAAGCCTTCAGCTAAATAAACAAGCCATTAAAAAAAGGATAGAAATGTTAATATCAGTGAAACCTGCCATCTTCTGATTGGGTATAGATTATTTGGGGAATTCAAGGCTTGTTTTGTTCATTTTAAGACAGTTATCAGTTTTTAAGTTTGGCTCTTTTACTTTAAAATGAGGTTGTACTCAAAACAATAATAGGTGCTAGAAAGAATGCAGAGAAAAAGGAACACTTTTGCACTGTTGGTGGGATTGTAAATTAGCACAACCAGTATGGGATTGTAAATTAGCACATGTCTGGCCAGTATCTATGGAAATCAGGATGGATGTTCCCCAAAAGATTTAGGAATGGAAACACCACAGGACCCAGCTATACCTCTCCTTGATATTTAGACTAAAAAACCAAAGTCGTTATACTATAGTGATACAAGCACACCCATGTTTATAATAGCACAATTCACAACAGCCAAACTCTGGAACAAGCCTAGGTGTCTATCAATGGATGAATGGATAAAGAAAATATGATATACAATACACAATGGAGTTTTAGGTGGCCATAAAGAAAAATGAAATTATGTCATATGCAGGAAAATGGGTGGAACTTGAGGACATTATGTTAATAAGCAAAATAAGCCAAACTCAGAAAGTCAGGGTTGTATGTTTTCTCTCATATGTGGAAGGTGGAGAGGAAAAAGAAAAAGAAAGGTGGGGGAGGAAGGGATATCAGGAAAATCAAAGGGAGATCAGTAAAGAAAGGGACCAGGCGGGCAGAGGGGAAAGGAGGAATATTGGGGAATGATACTGGCCAAATTATATTGTGTGCATGTACAAATATGTAACAGTGGATCCCACCTTTAGGTACAACCAGAATGCACCAATTAAAAATAAGAAAAAAGACTGTAGTCAGGTATCTTGCAACAGACAGGTGTTACTCTTTCACTTTTATTTTGTACTAGGGATTGAACTCAGGGGCACTCAACTACTGAGCCACATCCCCAGCCCTATTTTATCTTTTATTTAGAGACAGGGTCTCACTGAGTTGCTTGGTGCCTCGCTTTTGCTGAGGCTGGCTTTGAACTCACCATCCTCCTGCCTCAGCCTCCTGAGCTGCTGGGATTACAGGGATGTGCCACTGTGCTCTCACTTTTTTTTTTTTTTTTTTTTTTTTGTACCAGGGATTGAACTCAGGGACACTCAACCACTGGGCCACATCCCCAGCCCTTTTTTTTTGTTTGTTTTCTTTTGTATTTTATTAGAGACAGGGTCTCACTGAGTTGCTAAGTGCCTTGCCATTGCTGAGGCTGGCTTTGAACTTGTGATCCTCCTGCCTCAGCCTCCCAAGTGCTGGGATTACAGGCATGCACCACCGCGCCTGGCTGCTCTTTCACTTTTAACATAAGCATTTCTGCAACATAAACGTTGCTTTGTAAAGTTTTGAACATTCATTACAGTATTTTGAGGAACACTTTATAACACTGTGTTCAGAGACGAGGGCTTCCCATACTTTCAGGGCAGCTCCTTTTTGCACAGGCTGTAAGCGGGGCTCCTAGCTGGTGGGTCTTATTTCCTGGGCACAGTGACCCATAGAGCAAACAGTGGCGTAACAGGCAGCACACAACGGTCACTGTTTTTATGCCATTTGGCAGCTTCACTCTCCTAGGCTCTGAAGCCTTCTTTAAGGTAGGAAGGAGCCAAGGGGCTTTTCAAAATCAGACCATGACCACACTTGTTTCAGAGGGAGCTGGTGACTTCTAGCACTTCAGGCTTTTGACACCGGAAAGCTGCCTGGCTCCAGACACTTTAGAATGAAAGTTCTCAGTAAAGGGAACATTTACAATGTGGGTAAAAGTAAACACGGTGAGGCTGGCAGTACAGTATTAGAGAGTCAGACAGTGTCTTTTTAACCTATGTGGCTCATAAACGATGCAAAGGGTGAGTCTTGGGGACATCAGAGGGGCTTGCACACTGCAGAGCTGCTGTTGGGGCACACACGCCTAGCCTGGTTCATGGTATGAAGATCACGTGGACTCTGGGAATGCACTTCCCATTTGGCTACGCTGGGGATCTGAGCTGGTGATGGGTGAGTCCACATTTTCCCCCTTGTGAAAATTTCATGATGATCAGTCTTTACATAACACATGTGTATTTGCATTCTGCTGTTCTAAAGTGTACGTGGATTGTCAAAGTGTAGGATATATGTGCTTTGATTACATGGACATTCCTTTCATTCATGTGTGTGTGTGTGTATGATGCTGGGGATTGAACCCAGGGCAGCACACATGCCAGGCAAGTGCTCTTCCACTGAGCTACATCCCCAGTTCTTTTTATTTTTTATTTTGAGACAGGGGATTGCTAAATTACCCAGGCTGGCCTTGAACCTGCCAGCCTCTTGCCTAAGCCTCCTGAGTAGCTGGGATTGTAGTCTTGCACCACTACACCTGTCCCTTCCATATTCATTTCAATAATGGCACCTCTTCCTCCAATACCCATCCCCACTGCCCAGATTCTAAACGCCAAACACTGGAGAGGTTTAAATGCTGTTGGTTTTAACGATGGCAGTTTACAATTAACAAGTATGTTAGTAATGGGTGTTCTTTCCTGAAGGTTTGTTTAGAAGTGAAAACAATGTGGCAGGTCATAAAAGTTTCTATTTATTTTTGGCTGGACAGCTCACATGTTCAGAGGAGGGACAGTGTTTGTCAGCAGAGAATTAGATTTAACATGATGTGTGTAAACATGTTTCTGGGTGAAAGACCAAATAGAGACCGATGTCTTTAGCTCAGGAGAAATAACCACCTCATTAATGGATTCGATTTATAGTGCATAGAATAACCATAGGTTAGTTTAAATAAGGCTGCCTGTTTTATAATTATCAGTATGTGAAAATATACTAAATTAAGATGACGCATAGACATTTGGCTAGAGTTAGTGAGTTGACAGTTGACACTGTTCCCATGGAAAGGCCCCAGGACAAATTTATTTGTCACATTTTTTTTTTTTTTTATTTGCTTTTAGTTGTACACAATGCATTTTATTTGTACGTGGTGCTGAGGATCGAACCCGGGTCGCCCGCGTGCTAGGCGAGCGCTCTACCGTTGAGCCACAATCCCAGCCCTTTGTCACATGTTTATTTTGATTATTTCCAAAATGATAAAGATGGGAAATAGGAGAAACAGGTTGGCTGTGTATGTGGCATATCGAGTTTAGTATTTAAAACCACATGCTCGGATTCCTGCCTTTCAGGTCCTCTTCTCCCTGGGAGCCAGGGGGAGTCTTTTCTGCTGTCCTTTAATAAAGCCTTTCAGTTTCCACTCTAAAATAAAGACAACAACAACAACAAAAAAACCCCATATGCTCTGGAGTCAGTTCGTGGATTCAAATCCCAATTTCACCACCCAACTACCTATTTTATTGATTAGAATATTGAAACACAGACAAATAAACCCACTTTCCCAAGATCAGAGAGGATTAAATAAAATCATCTATGTGAATTTATGTGCTGAGCACATAGTAGATGCTCAACAAATGAAAGCCATTTGTATTGGAGCTGATAGTAACACTGATGCTGTTTCCTTGGGGAGAACACAGAGGGCTGGGAATGAGGCCGAGGATTGAATCCTGGAGCTGTGATTTACCAGCACTGACACTTGGAAACAATTCTCTGAGCCTTCATGTCTTCATTTGTAGAATGGGGATTAAAAATACCTAAATGACAGGGTTGTTATGATGATAAATAGTATAATTATGCAAAAGTGTCCCACTTGGATGGTTGTGCAGGAAATGTTTGTTTTCCAAACAGAATCTGACTTCTTGCTGGATAATGAATCACGGAAGGCATATAATTCCCTGGGCCTGGAGGCCTTTGAAAGCACCCTGGAAGGAACAGGCCTGAACAGCCGCAGGTCACTTTTAGGCAGCCACAGACCTTTCACCCAGGCAGCCTTTGGTCCTCATGCTTTAGGAATCAGGAACCCAGACTCACGATCTTCTGGCCCAGCCCTTTCTTGGCTCATTGTTCGGAGAGGCCTTGCACTATTTATTCATCTAATCTGTTAGCAAAAAGGCAAACTGAATATGCTTTACTTGGACCCTTGGCTCATGTCCTGCGGAGAAGAGAAGGGTCCTGCTGTGGTGGCTGGTGGCCCCCTGTCCTTGTTCTTTTTTGGCTTTTCCGGGAGGCCTTGATTAGGCAACCTGGAAGAGGGTCTGGTGTCCCTGCCTCTTCGGGTGTGTTTGGGCTTGGTTCTTTGTTCTCTAGAAAGGCCCCGGGACAAGTTTATCATTGGAGAATATACTTTAAAAAGCCCTAGACTATTCCACCTTCTCTCCCCACCACTCCCTCTCAGGGACATGCTGGACGTGGGGCAGCTGACCTAAGTGTCCCCTTGACCAGCTCTGGGCTCAGGATGTGAGTCACCAAATTGCAAATGACCTGGGAGGCTGAGCTAGGCAGGTGTCAGTTGCCCATCCCCCCCATCATTAGCAACCAACCCCTCACCCAGCTCTTTTTCCTTTTTCTTTCTTTTCTTTACAAGATGGGATATCCCCATGATGTTGCTTGGGCTGGTCTCAGGCTCCTGGCTCAAGTGGTCCTCTTATCTCAGCTTCCCAAGTAGCTGGGGCTACAAGTGCATGCCACCACATTAGTTCTTTCTTACTTTTTAAAATTCTTACTTTAAGCTGGTAGTGTTGGTGCACAACTATAATCTCAGCTATTCTGGAAGCTGAGGCAGGAGGATCCCAAGTTCAAAGACAGCCTGGGCAATTTAGCAAGACCCTGTCTCAAAATAAAGATAAAAAAAAAGGGCTGAGGATGTACTTCAGTGGTAGAGCATTCCTGAGTTCAATCCCCACCTACTGGGGGAAGGAAAAAAAAAACGTATATATATATATATATATATATATATATATATATATATACATATATATATATACACATACATACACACACACATAATATATCTATCTATCTATCTCTATAAACTAAGGCCTGAAGAAAGAACACTATGAGAAATTCTTATCATGCCCAGATTACAGCTGAAATTATCTAAGGTTCAAGCAGGTATGACTCATCTCATTTTATACATACTACATGAGGAAGGCAGGGTCCAAAGCCATTGTAAATGGTCTGCTTACTACTTATCCCGTTGACTGCCACCTCTCCTAAGTCCCTGTGTGATGGCTATATTCTTTGGTGAGGTTTGCATAGCCACTGGGCAGGCAGCCCATCCAGATTTCTCTGCTCTGTCTCATGGGCAGAGATCCTTCCCCCATTCTTCCCCATTCTGAGGATGCTCTGGTCCACTCTCCATTCCCTGGGCCTCTGTCTAGGTGGTTCCTACTTCCTACCTAGACCACCAAATCCCATCCCATTCTTCCTTCAAGTCCTGGCCCATGTCCTGCCTCCTGACCATACCTTTCTGTCCACCAGGTCCCAGAGCTCCTCCATTGGGCTCCACAGCAGTGTCTGCTGCTCAGTAAGTGGACATCTCTCAGTTGTCTACTATGCCCTTTGAGCATTTGTTGCTTTATCACATGCATTTTGTTTGTGTGGTCCTGTTCCTCCTTCCCACCCATTAATATTTGGATATGAGATGTCCCCCAAAAGCTCCTGTGTTAATGCAGGAATGTTTGGAGGTGAGATGACTGGATTGTTAGAGCTGTAACCTAATCAGTCCATCCTAGTTAGAATGGATGACTGGGTAACTGTAGGTAGGTTGGGCGTGGCTAGAGGAGGTGCGTCACTGAGGTTGTGTCTAGTTGGGGAGTCCCAGCTGCCAGGAACGGAGCAGCTTTTCAGTGGTCCTTCCGCCATGATGTTCTGTTCTGCCTCACCTTGGACCCAGAGCTATGGACTTGGAGGACCATGAACTAAACTCTGAAATTGTGAGCCCAAGTAAACTTTTCCTCTTCTGAATTGTTCTTGTCAAATATTTTGGTCATAGTGACAAAAAGCCGACTGACACATCACCCCACACACATATTCCAACTAGATTACAGGGCACCTAAAAGACCACAGGGGATTTCTACCCTGTGGAGAAACCAGGGCTACACCCCTTTTCACTGACTTAACAATGTCCTGTTTCTACTTTGTGAGGTGGCAGTGACTCACCACCTGACGATCCCTACTCTTACATTCTTACTTTCATAATTCCAATTAATTATGAAATGCCTCTCTGTAAGACTCTCTTTGGGACTGGGTTGCTAGAGGAAAAAAGTGTGTTAGCATCAATAAGTTTAATCAGTAACAGAAGCAAAGTGGGGAGTCCCTGGGAGAAACTTCAGGAAAGGCCTCTCTGGGCCTGTTCATAATGAGAGCAATAGGCCTCACAAGCAACAGGTCCCTGGACATTTCTACTCATACCTCCAGCTTCTGTCTTTATTAAGTGCTGACAACATGTAGGACTGAGAGTTTTTTTCTGGTTGTTTGTGTTTGTGCTGTTAAAATGAGATAATCCATGAAATACCTTCAACACACCTCTGTGTGTGTGTGTGTGTGTGTGTGTGTGTATGCCTATCCTACACTTCCTCTTTCCTCCCTCTCCCCCCCTCTTTCTCCTTTCTCTGATTCCTTTTTTTTTTTTTGGTACCAGGGATTGAACTCAGGGGCACTCGACCCCTGGGCCACATCCCCAGCCCTTTTTTGTATTTTATTAGAGGCAGGGTCAGTGCCTTGCCATTGCTGAGGCTGGCTTTGAACTCGCGATCCTCCTGCCTCAGCTTCCCAAGTGCTGGGATTATAGGCGTGCGCCACCGCGCCTGGCGCTGATTCCTTTTTTGTAGGGAGTCAGAAGGATCTAGATGGGCTCAGATCTGCTACTCACTGCCTCTGGGATCTTGGTGTCTTAAACCTCTCTTGGCCCATTTCTCACTTACAAATGCGAGCAACATGCTCTCCTTGAAGGGCTGTTGAGAGGCATAACTGAGATAAGGCATGTAGCTGGGAAATGTAGAATCTCAGGTCCCACTGCCAGAGCCACAGAACCAGAATCTGAACTCAGCAAGGTCTCCTGGTACTTTGCATGTGTGTTAGTGGTTTAGAATGTGTGATATTGTCTGTGAAATGGGAAAATAAAACTAACCGAGTTCATAGGTTTTGAGCAGAATTCAATGAGATAATGCATGGAAAGTACCTAGCCCAGTCCTTACCCAATTAAGTAATAACACATAATATTATCACATAGCTAATGACCTACAAGAGGTAGAGGTGGGATGTTTTTACCAACACTAATTTACTGTCTAACAATGAGGGCAATAAATTTGAGATTTAAGGAGTAGAACAAATTTTCTGTTGTTCCCAATCTGGATAATGCTGATAACGTTATAATAAAAAAAAGCCCAATAATAACTGTAATGATAATTATAATGTTATAAATGCTAACAATAGCTAACATTATTTGATTAGATGCCTATCACTAAATAAAGCATTTTGCTTGGATTATCTCATTTGATTCTCCAAACATATGATGTTTACAGTACTACTCCCCCCCATTTACATGTGAAGAAACTGAGGCCTAGAAAGATTAGATAACTGGCCCAAGGCCCAGAGTTTATAAATGGAGCCGGAATTTGAATCCAGACTGACTGAGTCCATAAACTATTTTCTTAAGCACAGCCTGAGCTCCCATACTAGAAAACCAGTCAATAAAATGCTCGTTCCTTTGCTGACAATGTGCATACCATTTGTTTTCTGGACTGATTCTCTGATGTATTTCAAAGAAAATACATTGCTGCAGGATGAAGACAAGAAATCAGCTTGAAAATAGAAGGTGGGGGGAGCATGTATGTGTTTGTCCCCTCTGTGCTGGGCCAGGTGCAGTCACACATGTGGCCCTCCTGGATCTCTGTGGATGTGACCTGCATGTTCGCAGTCTGCAGAGCCAACGCTCAGACAGGTTTGAGTCTTGTATCCAGTCTACAAGATAATAAGTAGGGGAACTGGGATTTGAGCCTGAGACCAAAGCCCAACCTAGCTCAGGAAGACCTGGATTCATGACATGTTTTTTTTTTTCTTTTTTTTTTTTTTTTTGTGGTACCCAGGGATTGAACTCAGGGGCACTTGACCACTGGGTCACATCCCCAGACCTTTTTTGTATTTTATTTAGAGACAGGGTCTCACTGAGTTGCTAAGTGCCTCGCCATTGCTGAGGCTGGCTTTGAACTCTCGATCCTCCTGCCTCAGCCTCCCAAAGTGCTGGGATTACAGGCATGCGCCACCGCGCCCGGCTGACATGTTTTTACCTGAAGGAAAATGATACCTTTACCAATTCCCCAAAGTCCCTAAAACTTGGTTTTGCCCCCAAACTTTTCTATCATAAAGCCTTCAGTTTGGAGAAACTTCCCCTAGAATTGTGTGACATTCCATCTTGGAATGGCCCATAAATCCCCTTTCTAAACGTAGTTGACCTTGGACTTATGGTTACCCCCTTTCCAGTATGAATTTCAAGTAGCCTACAAACACTACAAAAGAATAGGAATTGAGAAAGAAAGAGAAGTTCCGGTGAGGAATAGGCTTCTTTGCCAAAAATATATGCCAAAGGGCCTTACAGTAGGGCTGTTTGGCATTTTTAATTGAACCAGAAAATTATTTCTCCCAGAAGATGACAGACAGGAAAATCCAAGTAACTTCCAGCAAGATCCCTAACAAATCCACGGGTCATGTGAATTACCACAAGTAATCAGAAGATGTTTCAAGGCATGACATGGCCTTAAAGCTGAAACTTAGGTTAGGTGACAAAACCTTCCTTTCTCTGCCTGGTAGGCCCCAGGATGAGACAAAGGTTTGGCTGAAGAGTCACAGGCCTCATGTTCTGGAGCAATGCTCCATTTCTCAGTACCCTTTCTCGTGGTACCCGTTGTGTGAAATTTTGCCTTTTCTTAGACATGCTCCCTCTTGTGCTTGATGCCACTAGAGGGGAAAGCACAGCTTTTTCTGGGATGCAAAAAATCTCCGAAGCTGGAACTCTCAAGCTCTGGGCAAAGGGGCCTGAGATGTTTTTCTCATTTATGGCTATCAGAAAAAGAGGGCGGGAATCAGCCTACATCACCTGGACCCCACCTTGTGTCAACAGGCCTCACAAACAGAGGGGCCCCGCAGCCACCTTTTACACCGCCTGGTACTGTACACGGGAACCAGCTCACACGCTCAACAGAAAGGAAAACAAGTGCTGGCCCTGTTCCGATGGCAGGCCGATAACGCCTGCCTCTCCAGCCCGGGCGCCATTGTTCTCTCCCCTGCGCCTGCCCACGTCCACGCCGGGCAGCACTGATAAGTCTGTGCACTGGGCAGACTTGTGTTTGAGTTGGGGTTGTCAAAACCATTACTCAAAGGGAGGACGTGGACTTGCTTTGGGAAGGGTGAACTCTGTTCTTAAGGACTAGGAGAGAATGACAATGATTTATGATTAACTAAGTGACTCCACTGTTGAGTTTGGTCTTACGACTGCCATTTGACTCACGACTCCTTTGTGTGGTTGGTGTGTCTCCATGGAGGTGTGAGTTGAGAGTGAACACAGAGAAAGGCAGGCAAAGCAATGAACATGTCACATGGCCTTAGAGCAGCCCTGCATGTTGCCATCCTATGAAGGGAGAGGGCTTTTTAATTTTTGGAGGACCCATTGAACACGACTCCTGAATGGGTGCAATCTGTGTATGTTGCTTGGCAGTGTTGGTTAATTTGTTTGTGAAAGTGTTTGAGTGAGACTTAACATTTCACTTAACTCTCTCCATAATCGAAACTTTAACCAGTTAGGGAGGAAAAAATAAGAAAAAACACTGGTACCAGTGTTTATTTTGGTACCAGCTGGTATTAGGGCAACAAGAGGTGGGATCGGGCAGTGGTGTGGTGAAGATGGGGTGTTGCCCAGGTGCTCTTCTGTTTTGGCCTCACGGAGGGTGTTCAAGCCTGAAGAGTTGACAGGAGAAGAAAATATGTGAATGCAACTAAAAAGCTAAAGTATTACACAAAAGGGAAACAGTAATACTATTTCATTTAGTTCTTACCATAACTCCATGAGGATGACACTGTGGCTTTTACCATTCTCATCTTAAATTTCAGTACATGAAGGACGAGGTAAATGAGATTGTGGGTCTGAAGTCACAGATGGAAAGAGCTAAACAGGAATAGGACCCAGTTTGCTTCTGATGGAAGGGCCGAGTCTATGCCTTAGTAGGAAATGTAGTAGAAAGATACGAATTTGACTTCCATTTTCCTTTACCATGTAAGAAATTAAATAGCTTTTTTTTTTAAATTAAAAATCATGGACATGGGAACCTCCTACATATGAGAACCAACAGCTGTATTCTCTATAAGAGACTCCATATTTAAAACAAAAAGTTCCTCAAATGGGCATGTTCTACTATAGCACAGTGGTGTATGTAACTTTCTTCCAAGTTCAAGTTCTAAGATGGAATTCAGGAGACACCTTTTGCCTTGTTAACATCATTAACAAGTTAATTTCCCATGGTAGCCCTTATAATGTTACCTCACATGTAACCCATTTATGTATTTTATGTAAAACATCATAATTTGCCAAAAAGTCATTTCCAATATTATGCATTTTCAATTGCAACTGCATACATGATATTTTGGAACTTTACTAAATAGCCTTTATGAGCTTGCCCAGGGACCTAATCTCCACCTGTAACACTGTTTCTATTGCAAAAGGGATTACAGTTTTCAAAAATCCAATATACAGGGTTTAAGAACATTGACCACTGGTCTCTGGGAGCCCGTTGTTCTGATAGCAGGTATCTCAAGACTGAATGTTCCTTATTAAAAAATTTCTCTGGTACATGAGGACACAATAAAGCTAAAGTGTGCTGGAAAATATACACTAAAAGATAAGCAACAGGAAAACCCATCAAATGTAAGAACAAATGCAAGATTGCAAGCTTTCTGAAATCTTGTTCTTGATTATTCTGAGTCTCCTGTTGTTTGTGATCTTGGTGCCTTCTCTTCTAATCTGCCAGCACTTGCAGGCAACAACCCCAAACCCTCTCTGATTGGTTGTCCTGAGTCCTCTGAAAGTAGAGAGAAGAAAAAAGAATTCTGAGATGGCATGCATACTCAGGCCCCTAGTGTGACAGGAGCTCAGAGGAGGCCATCTTGGGGCAGATTCTTCTCGTCTCCATCTGTATCTGTCTGGTGACCTTCCCTTCCATCCCACCTCTGCATGATCTCTCCCAGTCCTTAGCCCTACCTGTGCATCAGGCTGGTGCTCACAGAATATTCTTTGATAGAGATTTGTGGTTTTGAGACTGATAGGCCCCGTTTTCTCATCTTCTGCTGTGTAGTCTGAATTTCAAAACTAGGGATCACATTTATGCAGTCCTTCACATTTGACTTGAACACATAAATAAAGGTTTGAGTTACTGGACAGACAGCTGGATGTATCTTCCCATCGTAATTTTCCCTTCTGCTTTCTTTGTCAGCCCCATCCTCCCTTGTAGTCACTCTCTGCCTTTCATTGCTGCTAACGTTTTTACTCTTCCTTATTGGGCCCAGAGCCTATTAATTAGGAGCTGGTCTGTGGGCCCCAGTGGGAGCTTTAGACTTAGCTCACGAAGCATTCTCACTCGAGTTGATTCATGATGGGGCCAGAAGCCAATGGCTACGGTTCCTTGTAGCCTGTCCACGAAGGAGACAGAGCCTGGGAATGGGGAGCATGCCTGGCTTTTGGCACGGCTGAGTGTTCCTAATGTGTTTGTAAATCTTTTGAGCCCTATAAGTAGCCAAGCTCACAAGATAGCTTAAGCACAGACCTGGACATGAGCCACTCTCAAGTTCTAATTCTAATATTCCTCATTCAGACTTGAGGGTACCCAGTCACAACGACTATTAATATCACTTTCTTCCCAAGGTCCCTCCAAGGCATTGCCATATTGAGGCAATGGTTGGAGCCCATTCTGATAGAATGACTTCACTTTCTCCTCACAGATCTGGCATTTCAGGGTTGCTTCAATCTGACTCTAATTGGTTTGCCTTATTTTCATGCTTTTCTATTTCTTCTGGCTAAAATAGAGACTTGACACATTTTCTTGAGATGCTTCCCTTTCTGGCTCAAAATCTTTTTCCTCCATGGGATCTAGACTTTTGATAGATTGTTCATCAAGTGCCTTATAGAGCTGCAGGCTGTTTTATTTATTTTTTTCTTTTTTTTTAAAAAATATTTATTTATTTGCTTTAGTTGTACACAATGCAATGCATTTATGTTTATGTAGTGCTGAGGATCGAACCCAGGCTGCGCACGTGCTAGGCGAGCACTCTACCACTGAGCCACAACCCCAGCCCCTGCAGGCTGTTTTAGATGGAAGGAACTTGGAAGACTAGAAAAGCCTCTGGGTGGAATGTTCTGGTTGCCTCTCCCTGCTGTCTGAGTGTTGTTCTTCAGGTAGTATCACAGACTGCTTTGGGATGTACTATTATGAGTGATTGTGTTTTTGTCTTTTAGGTATATGTCCTATTTCCCCACTATTATGTTATACAAGTTAAGACATTCTATGCTTATAATTTATGTATGTTTATATGTATGTATGTAAGTGTGTACTGGGGATTGAACCCAGGGGTGGTTAACCACTGAACCACATCCCCGGCCCTTTTATGTATTTTATTTAGAGACAGGTCCTCACTAAGTTGCTGAGGTGGGCTTTGAACTCACGATCCTCTAGCCTCAGCCTCCCCAGTCACTGGGATTATAGGCATGCATCACTGCACCTGGTCTATGCTTATAGTTTAAAACAGTGACTCCTAAAAGCAAAGTACTTTCTTTCCAAGGAGGGCCACATCTTCAAAAAGCATGAATGAAGCAAATGCGATATTTCTAAAACCCTCTGGGATGAAGGGTGAAAAGGATCTTTAACCAAACACTCAATAATGGGAAAATCAATGAAAATGATTTTAGAAAAAGAAACCAGCCGATCTGTCTTTGTGGGTGTCACATTTCTTTCCTCAAACAGCTTGTCTTCCATCCGATAGTTGCAAAGTCTGCCATTGAAAAATGGAAGATTAAGGCAGCAGAACACATGAATGACTATTCAGTTTTGTCAATCTTTCTTTTATCTCTCAATAAATCTCCATATTCCTTTTTTTTTGTGTGAGTACATCTATATCATTACGTAAGTTTTTACTGATGAGCATTTTAGAAAGAGATTCTATAAATACTAAACTGCTTGTTAGTTACATAGATTATTTGGAAGATTACTAGACCATCCCACAACAGTCTTGGATGCAGCTCATGACCAAAGTCAAAGACAGAAAAGTTGGAAAGTTTTCCAAGATATATCGTTTAGTTAAAAAAGAAAAAAAATGTGGATGGAGTAAGTGATCTTTAGTATAAAATAATACAAGTATTGGATGTTTGTGTACACTTACATATTTATTTCAGGAAGAAAATGCAAGAAACTGATACCCATAATGGGTTGTTTGGGGACACGGAAATTAAGAATAAGGTGGGAGGGAGACAAGTTTTAGTGTGGACCTTTTTGTATGGGTGGCACCTTGAGTAGGCTAAGTTACATTTCCTGAAATGCCCTATTCTGTGTGGTCGAGTAGGTCCCACAGAGATGACTGGGTGAGCTTTGGAGGATGGAGGTGAGGCACACTCACATGGTGGCTCCCACACTGTTGCTTCTCTGTACCTGCCCCGTTGGCGTGGGAGAGTGGTTACCCCACTGTGGCTCCACCTTCCCCTGGATCTTTTCTAGAGCTTTTCTGACTTCTGCTTAACTGTGTGACAAGGACAAAAACTTCTCCTGCAAGAACACCAAGGTCAGGGGCAGCGAGAATTGACACATCCCAGTCTGTCCTCCCGGATTCTAGTGCGTACTTGTGGGTTCTGCCTTGTCCTTGTTCTCCCCAACTTCACATCCATCTTCCCGTGGACTCGAAACTCGATAGCCTCAGATGTCGGACAATAGCCTTTCATAGACTGCTTAGCTCGCTCCTGCAATTGCGTAACGTCGTGGAACAAATCCCTTATTGTGTGTATGTGTGTATAAATCTCCTAATAGTTCCCATCCTTTGATTGAATCCTAATACAGAATTGTTAGATTTCGTTTTGAGATTGGGCGGGTGGGTCTCACTCCGTTGCCCAAGCTGATCTTGAACTCCTGAGCTCAAGTGATCCCTCACCCTCAGAATCCCAAGTAGTTGGGACTACAGACATGTGCCACCATATCCAACTTGAATTGTGAGTTTTTTTAAGAAGCATGTTCATGCATTATTCATTCGAAATTAAATCAACATTTTAAATTGAGATTTAAAAATCAGAGACTTAATACTAATTTTCAGGCCATGTAAAGGGTTGAAGGAAGATAGACTGATTCAACACGGGAAGATTTGAAGCTACCATGAAACTGCTGGGCAAGTCACATAGGGCTTGGTTAGTAGAAGTGAGACTCTTCTAAGAAAAATGAAGTGGCATCGGGCGTGGTGGCACATGCCTGTAATCCCAGTAGTGTGAGAGGCTGAGGCAGGAGGATCGCAAGTTCAAAACCAGCCTCAGCAACTTAGCAAGGCCCTAAGCAACTCAGTGAGATCCTGTTTCTAAATAAATTACCAAAAGGGTGAGGATGTGACTCAGTGGTTAAATGCCTCCAAGTTCAATCCCTGGTACCAAAAAACAAAAAAAAAAAAAACAAAAAAAAAAAAAAAAAAAGAAAAGAAAAGAAAGAAAGAAAAATGAAGTGGCTCTATCATCTCATCTTCTGTTCCGGTGATAGCCAGAGCATTTTGGTCTAACCTACCATTTTGGCATAACTAACAACCAAATATATTGGCTTGACAGCCACCATTTTATTTGCTCAGAATTTTCGCATCAGCAGTTTTGGTCTCACATGGCGGCTCCACAGCTTGCTTGGTACTAGGTGGTCTAAGATAGACTTACTCACAAGTCTCGTAAGTGCTCGTTGGGGCATATATCTCTAGCCACCTAGCCTGGGCTTTGTAAGTACTGGGTTCCAAAAGCAGCATGAGAGAGAAAGAGAGAGAGAGGCCAAGCCTCAGTGCACAAGCACCTTCAGGTCTCTGCTCGCCTCAGGTCCCATTGACAAAGCAGAGCTCATGTTGAAGCATAGAGTCAACAAAGAAGGAGGCGCACAAGTGCATGTATCCAGAGATAAGTGATTCTGTGGGGTTGAACAAAGTCCCTTCCTGTAACGATATGCATCATTCCATGACTGGTATGAGAGTTGGTCACTGAGGGAAAAGGCAAATGAGCGCTAAGCCTCTCTAACTTGTATTTTATGCCATGTCATACCTCGCCCAGAACCTTGCCTATAATGGAAATTCAGAAACTGTTACTTTGATGTCTGCAAATCTCAACCACCAGGAGAGTAGCAGGGAGCTTAAGTGAGGACACCTGTGATTAAGCCTGAGCGCCCTACCACTGGTTTCCAGCCGGCAGGAGAGTTCTAGAACAAACACTCTTGGGTTTCTGTTCTTCTGGGGGGGGGGGTCATTACTTTATGCCATTGTATTGTCTTCCTGCTCACTTCTTTCTGATGAGAAATTGTCCCCTTGTCATCATGCATTGTTCTTCCTCCACCAGCTCCTTTCAAGAGTTTCTCTTGTGCTGGGGTTGTGGCTCAGCAGTAGAGTGCTCACCTAGTACATGCGTGGCCATGGGTTCGATCTTCAGCACCATGTAAAAATAAATAAATAAAATAAAGGTATTGTGTCTAACTACAGCTAAAAAAAATAAATATTAAAAAAAATTTTTTCTCTTCATCTTTAGTGTTCAGCAAGTTGGTCATGATGGGCTTAGCTACGATATTTTCTTTGGTTTTTGTCCTGGGTAGAGATTCATGGGCATATAGGTTGACATTTTTCATCAAGTTTGGGAAAGTTTGGGTTATTTCATATTCCTCTTTTCCCTCTCCCGATCTTTCTTCTTGAGCTGAGGCATCAATTACCTGTATGATAGATCATCCAATATTGTCCCATAGGTCATTGAGACTTTGTTCATTTTTTAATTCTTTTTTCCACTGTTCTGCATGGATAGTTCCTCTTGACCTATCTTCTAGTCACCAATGCTTTTCTCCATAGCCTCCATTGCACTGTTAAACCCAAGGAATTTTCATTTCAGAATTAATTTAATTTCAGTTCTATAGATTTTTTTTTTATAGCTTTCATTTTTCTGCAGTGATTTCCCCCATCTGTTCACTCACTGTGGCCGTCTTTTTGTTTAAACATCATATTTTTTTTTTTTTTTTTTTTGGGGGGGGGGTACTGGGGATTGAACTCAGGGGCACTTAACCACTGAGCCACATCCCTAGCCCTATTTTGTTTATTTATTTATTTTGGTACCAGGGATTGAACTCAGAGGCACTTGACCACATCCCCAGTCCTTTTTTGTATTTTATTAGGGACAGGGTCTCACTGAGTTGCTAAGTGCCTCACCATTGCTGAAGCTGGCTTTGAACACGCGATCCTCCTGCCTCAGCCTCCAAGTGCTGGGATTAGAGGCATGCGCCACCGCGCCCGGCAATTTTGTATTTTATTTAGACTGAGTTGCTTAGTGCCTTACTGTTGCTGAGGCTGGCTTTGAACTTGCCATCCTCCTGCCTCAACCTCCCAACCCGCTGGGATTACAGGTATGTGACACCATGCCCGGCTTAAAAATAATCTTTAAACATATCCATAATAGCTTTTGACAAAATGCTTGTCTGCTGATTCCAACACCTGTGTTAGTGATAAATCTGAGTTTATTTCTATGTGTATTACTCCCAGGATATGTTTCATCCTTTCCTGCTTCTTCACATGTCTAATAATTTTTGATGATTTAGTGGACATTATGGACTTTATTTATTGAATAGTCTAGATTTACTGTCTTCTTTTTTAAAAAATATATTTTTTGTTTATTTTTTTAATGTGGTGCTGATGATGGAACCCAGTGCCTCACATGTGCACATCTGCCACTGAGCCACAACCCCAGCCCTTACTGTCTTCTTTTAAAGTACTTGGAATTTTGTTCTGGAAGGCAGTTATTTTCTGGCGAATCAGTCTTACCGTATTAAGTTAGCTTAGTTTGAATTTTCGTTAGGTTAGGTCTAGTCAATCCTTGAAGACTAGAGCAGCCATTTTCCCCAGTGTGGTCTTTCTGGAATCTCAAATGAATGCTTGGAATTTCAGTAAGATCTCTCCAGTCTGGCTGGTTAGAACTCCAATTCTTCCAGCACTGTCCCATCTCCAGAATCTCTCGGTTTATCTCACACTACCCCAGAACCGTTCTCTCTTACACCTTGCAGAATCTGACCCTATGCATTATGATTTAATCTTCAGCCGAAGACTCAAGGAGATCCTTATGCAGGTTCATGGAACTTCTACTCTGTACAGTTACCTCCTCTGTTACCTTTCCATGCAAATTCTAGCTGCTCCCTCAGCAGCCCTGTACTCCACTGTATTTCCTTCACTCAGAAAGATGACTAACTGCTTTCTGTTTGGCTCCACTTCCTTATACCTTGATTTGGAAAGAATTCCCAGGCAGAAAATTGAAATAAATGCAGATCTCACCTTGTGCATTTCCCTTCTCTCAAGGACCACATCCTTGTGCTATTGTCTGATGCCTAAAATGAGTCACATCATATATTTTATTTTTATAGTTGTTAAAGGCCATGGGGTAAGTTCCAGTCTTGTTTAATTATGGCTGAACTAGAGATCTGCATCTTACATTCCTATTTCTTTCCTCCTTTCCCTCCTCTTCATCCTCCTTCTTCACAAAATGTGTGTGTTTACTAACTCAACTATTGTCACACATTGCCAATCTCTTTAATATCTAGGGTCTAGAGATTATAAAATTAGGACTAATTTGTCCAATATGCACATAATACATACAGTACAGGAAATTTAAAAGAAATGTGTGTAAATACAGGGCATTGGGCAAACTAAATTTTTCTAGCACACTCTAATGAAACACCTTTTGAATTCTCTTTCTTACCTCAACCCAGTAAACAAGCACAGGTAGTAAACTGTTCACAGAAGTGGTTAAACAATTCCATCTCAAACACAGTATTTCCCATCAGTTTTTTTTCAATATTTATTTATTTACTTTAGTTGTACACAATGCAATGCATTTATGTTTACTTGGTGCTGAGGATCGAACCCGGGCCGTGCACGTGTGAGGCGAGCGCTCTGCCACTGAGCCACAACCCTAGCCCCTTCCCATCAGTTTTTAAAAGCTATTTGCAAAGAGTTTTATTTTACTACTTCTGCTTTTAAATATATCAAGCACTTCTAAATATCTAGAACTATATTTCGTAAATAGTTCTAAATATACAGAAGAACTACATATATAAACTTATCTGCTATGCACACAGCCCTTTTAACAAAATGGTACAGCAAAGGTGCCAATCTGAGGTATCTTCTAATATGACCATTTTGGCCTTGAGCAATATCCTCCTCACTTCCTCTCTGCCTTCAGCCCAGTGGACAAGTAAGGCATATGTAATGCTTAGAGATGGTTGAATAAAGTCATTTATAGTGGACAATCTCTTTTATGAATTTCAGGACAAAGTATACAAAATGTGCTAATTTTGCTACTTTGTCACACACTGGCAATCTCATCTAGAGACCAGATGTTGCAAAATTGAGACTCATTTGTCCATTACATATACTATTCACACAGCAAAATGAAATGCACAAAGCACACAGAAAATATGATGTCACTGGGCCTGGTGGCACATGCCTGTAATCCCAGCGGCTCAGGAGGTTGAGGCAGGAGGATCGCAAGTTCAAAGCCAGCCTCGGCAAATGTGAGGCACTAAGCAACTCAGTGAGACCTTGTCTCTTAATAAAATACAAAATAGGGCTGTGGATGTGGCTCAGTGGTTGAGTCCCTCTGAGTTCAATCCTCAGTACCCCCTGCAAAAAAGATAAAATAATGTCTGAAAATGTCCATGTATGAATGCACTAGCATATTAACTTTCTTAAATGCTCCCCCCCCCCACCTCCTCCATGTCACTGGACAAGTACACATACTGCTCTCAGAGGTGGCTTAATAATTCCATTCCCAAAAGATAATATTTTAGCAAAAAGATATTTATAAAGTGATGTTTTACTACTCTACATTTAACATACACAGGGCTCTTCTAAACATCTAGACAGACTAGATGTTTCAAGTAAGGACCCAATTTATCCACAATGGTCTTGAATAAATTGCAAACATGAAAACAATAGTTCTGATTTGAAAATATCTTCAAAATATGAGCGTTCTGGCCCTTCATTAACCCAGTGGGCTATAATGCTCATTTTTTTTTTGGTACTGGAGATTGAACTCAGGGGCACTTGACCACTGGGCCACATCCCCAGCCCTTTTTTGTATTTTATTAGAGACAGGGTCTCACTGAGTTGCTAAGTGCCTCGCCATTGCTGAGGCTGGCTTTGAACTCGCAATCCTCCTGCCTCAGCCTCCCAAGTGCTGGGATTACAGGCGTGCACCACCGCGCCCGGCTCTTCTCTAAATCTTTTATTCACTTATTTGAGAAATTGATAATGAGGTGTCTTGGTGTGGGTCTTCGTTCATTTTTTTTTTTTTTTTCATGCTTGACATTGAATTTTCAAATCCAGAGATCCATCCTCCAAATTTTCTTGTATTATTTCTTGAAAAAATTCTCCTTCTCATTTTATTATTATTATTTTTAATCTGTTTCTGGGATTCTTTGTATTTGAAAGTATAACTTTTTGGATAGAGATTCTTTTGTTTGACTTCTCCAGAGAACAAACTTCTTTATTGCATGGAAGTGTGGGTTAGATGAATGAATGGTGTCAGTGAGGAATATCTGCCTTACTTCAGAGCAGAGGTAGGGACCGACTGCTTCTTTTACAAACTGTCAAACAATCCCGTTTTTAGAGCCACTCTTTTATACCAATCTCCTGCATTAACTGCTGCCTCTAACACTTGAATATTTCTGGGGTTTTGCAAAGTAAATGGATTGCTCCTCACCCATATGCCGTACTCTGTGCAAATATTTAGGTTTGACTTTCTGCTCTTGTGCTGAGTCACCGTGTCTTCGTCAGCTTTTGTTCTTTATATATTCTTTTGTGGGGTTTCAGATTTTTGGGGTTCATTGAATTTCTAATGCATGTTCATTTCTTGTTTTCATTGCCTTAGGATTTCATTTATATTTTTAGAAGAGAAGAAAATGGAGATGCCTTTAATCTGCCACTTTGGAATCAATGGCTGTTTCCCCAGCCTCTCTCTTTTTTTTCTTCCTTCTCTCCAGGGTCTCAAATATATATATTAAAATATTACATATAATATTAATTTTTATATATATAAAATGTATATATATACACATATATACATATATACATATATATATGGTTGTTGATTGACCTTTATTTTATTTATTTATTTCTATGTGGTGCTGAGAATTGAACCCAATACCTCACACATGCCAGGCAAGTGCTCTACCACTGGGCCACAACCACAGTCCCAGGGTCTCAAATATATTAGAAGTCAAATTACTCACAATCTCTAGTTCTTTGTCATTCATGCAGGGATGGTTGAATAAATTCACATCCAAAAGTCATTTATAGTGGGCAATCTTTTTTATGAATTTCAGGACAAAGTATACAAAATGTGCTAATTTTACTACTTTGTCACACACTGGCAATCTCATCTAGAGACCAGATGTTGCAAAATTGTTAGCGCAAGTCCTTTGTCTTCAAAAAACAACCAACCAATCCCCATATAAAATTGACAAACAAATAAATATCTAAGTTCAGAAATAAACATGGAAAAAATGAACATGATACTGTGAAAGAGTAAAAGTGGGGAGTTGGGGGAGTATTTAGCTAGGGTGGTCAGGGAAGTTCTCTCCAAAGAAATGCCTTTGACCCTCAGACTTGAAAGGAATTGGCCCTTTGAAGAGGAAGAGAGTGTTTGAGGAACTGAAAGGAAGCCGGTGAAGCTGGAGTGCAGTAGACAAGGAGGAGCATAGATCTGGACAAGACTGTGGCCAGGGCCCCGGTCACACAGGGTCTTTGAAGCCAGCTAAGAACTTGAGAGTTTATCTGAAGTGCAAAGGGAAGCCATTTGCATGGCGGTGGTGGTGGGGGGGAGGAGTGGCTAAACGGGAAAGTGACATCGTTTCTGTAGTCATAGTTAAAAAAAATTTTTTTTTAAATTTTTAGTTGTTAATGAACGTTTTATTTTATTTATTTATATGTGGTGCTGAGAATTGAACCCAATGCCTCACACATGCTAGGAAAGTGTGCTTCCACTGGGCTACAACCCCAGCCCCATGTAGTCATAGTTTTTAAAACACCACTGTACATGCTGCGTGTAAAACAGATTGGAGGTGGAGGTAGGAGCTGAAGTCAGGGAGTCAGGGGGATTCCCGCAGCAAGCAGTTCTGGGGGCAAGGATGCTCATGGCTTTGACTCAGGGAGGTGCAGCAGTGAAGATGGGGAGAAGTGGATAGAGTCAGGATTTATTTTGCAGGAAGACTAGATGGGGTTGGGATTTGTGATGGATTGAATGTCAGGAGTGAGGGAGAGGAATGCAGGAATTTGTAGAGGGCTTCCTATGAGCCTGTAATCCCACCCCCACCCCTAACATCTGAGATATTGGTTTCTTGGTACCATGCTCTGAAATGATTATTCTAAGATAAATCCACACATATCTGTGCTGGAGGTTGTGGGGGGTGGTGGGGGGAGGAACTCTCCAAAGTTCTTAGATAGGAAATGGGATTATTATTATTATTATTTTATTGTTGTTGTTCTTTTGCAGTACTGGGGATGGAACCAAGGGCCTTGCACATGCTAGGTAGGTACTCTGTCCTGAGCCACATCCTCAGCCCTTTTTATTTATTTTGAGACAAGATCTCCCTAAATTGCCCAGGCTGTCTTTGAGCATGTGATCCTCCTGTTTCAGTCTCTAGGGTAGCTGGGATTATAGGTAGGAAATGGGATTTTTGAAAAGAGGTCTATACTTATTTTAGGGCATTGCTCCCAGGTTGTAGGGGAAAGATGATAATAAAATAATGATGATCTTGACAATTAACAATACTATCTAGCATTTGTTGAGTCCTTATTTAGAATCATCCCAGAGGTGAAATGTCTTGCCCTAAAGTCACACAGGTAGCAAAGGGATAAGGCAGGACATAATTCCAGGCAGCCTGATTCTAGAATATGTTGTCTATACCACTCTGCTACTTAATTTGCTCTGACTGTAGGCTGATGAAACTTGTTAGAAATTGCCATTGAGCACACTTTTTGGATGTGAAACCTGCAAGGTCATGTTCAAGTACAATCGGTATTTGAGAAAGAGCTCAGAGCTTTAGAATCCAAACTAAAAACAACCACTACCACTAACACCAAGGACAGCCAAATAACAAAAACCTGAAAAAGCAAAAACGGGCCTTCTCTGGCTGGCCTAAGAAGGGAGGATCCCTGTCCAGAGTCCAGGGCGACCACCTGGTTCTTTCTGGGGTGCAATCCCCTACCCCATCGTGGGGAACTGTGGCTCAGGCACTCCTCCTGCCTGGGAGGAGGATGAGTCAGCTTCTAAACCTTCACGCTGGGAGCTAATAATTAACTGTCCCTATTTCTGCCCCTTCTGGATCGCAGCTACAGGACATCTCAGACACAGGACAGTCGGGGACACCACCAACCTTGGCGATGGCAAGGCTGTGCATTTTTTCGGTTACAAGGAGATACTCATTCTTCTGGTCAACCCTCTCCTCCATTAATTTACACCTTCTTTTTCTTATCTTTCCCATCTATTGTCTCCCTGCAATGAGCGTCTTTTCCTGAGCGTGCGCCTGCGCTGTCACGGGCATCTGTGGGCAGGCGCGCCTGTCCCTCGGCTGACCCTCATTTGTCTCCCTGCCGGCCCTCCTCACGCCTGACCCTGTCCAGGCTTTCTTTGATCTGTCCCTGGCTCCCCTCTGCCTTCACCTAGAGTTCTCCTTTCTCCTTTTCAGGCAAGGTCCCTGCCCGTTCCAGGAATTCTCCGGACTCTAGGAGACAGTGTTTCTGGGAGCTGGGCCCCTTTGTCCCTCCAAAAGGACAGGAAGGCCAGAAGAGGAAGTGGCCGTTTGCGTAGCTGGAGGCATGGACCTTGAGAAAACAGAAGGGGTGTGTCCTCTGGATCCCTAATCAAAAGAAAAAGGGGCTGAGCCCCAGCGAGGCAGGAAGTGAGGGGTCTCGGGGGTGGGGATGTTAGCTCCTTACATGTGCAGGCGCCTACTGTGTGCATGGTACAGTGTAATGGGGCTGAAATATACAATTGGAGATCTGGTCTTATGACTGACCAAGCCCTCCCTAACCCTGGACGCAGAGAAGTGGTGAAGCGCAAGGAATTTGGCCTTGGCAGGAGGGAAGCTGCGTGGCACCCCGGTGTTGGCCCTGGTGGGGGCTACCAGAGCAGGAGGGGGCGACCTGTGAAGATTCTTGGCTCTGGTTGGGACAGAGGTTCTCTAATCTGGCTTGGTTCTGGCCTGAGCTATCCCCCAGACTCCCCTTGTCAAAGGGCCGTTTCCAGCTGGCTTCTAAGGACAGCTGTGGAAACCTGCAGGGACTTCCTTGCCTCCCTTTCTCTCTAGGTGTCTCTTCAGTCCGGCATTTCTCCCTGAAATGCCAGCACTGGGCACCTCTGGGCATTCTGCCACCTAAAGCAAACAGAAAAAAAAAAAAAGAGAGAGTTTGCCCTTACTGTCGCCACCGATGTTTGCTGTGGCCTGTGGGGGTGGGGCAGGCACACCTGCTGGAGGGAGGGAGAACTCCAGTGCTCAGGTGGGGGTTCTCCAGGTGGCCTGGAAAGGCCCCCTTTGCTGGTGCACAAGGAAACCCAGGCATTGCCAAGCCTTTGAGGACCTTTGGGCATCTCTTTGTAGTGTCCCAGTTTTCACTGGTAGGGGAAAAGCTCGAGATTAAAAAACCAAAACAAAAACTGAACTCCAGAAAGATACATATGCAACAATCACCAGTCAGTGTGTGCCCTGGAGGAGGCCAGGGTGACTGGAGAGGAGGGGTGACAGACAGGGTAGGTAAGTGCATGCCTTGAGAAGGACCATGGGTTTTGCAGTGGGTGAGCTAGAGGTCATGGGAAGGTTTTGAGCAGGGGGGTGACGTGGTCCAATTATCTTATTTATTTTGATACTGGGGATTAAGCCCAGGGCTGCTCTACCACTGAGCTACATCCCCAGTCCTTTTTATTTTTGATTTTGAGACAAGAATCTTGCTAAATTGTCCAGGCTGCCTTTGAACTTGTGATCCTCCTGCCTCAGCTTCCTGAGTTGCTGGGAGTACATGCGTGTACTACTGTGCCCTGCCTGACTTAACTTAACAGAACCACTGTCCCCAGCACCTCAAAAATAAATAAATAAATAAACAAAAGAACGACTGTAGCCATTATTACACAATCAAAGAATCTGATCGGACTGAGGGGCCATGGGCAGGAGCAGGGAGGTCTTTCCCATCACATAGGAGGGTGATGAGGGCATGGATCAGATGATGACCGTGGAGGTGGTAAGAAGTATCCGGTGCTGGATGTGTCTTGAAGGGTAGAGTTGACAGGCTTTTCTGATGGATTGGATGTACCATGTGAAAAAAAAGAGATGCCATGACTCCAAGGCCTTGGGCCCGGACATCTGGAAGATGGAGCTGCCATTTGCTAAGAAGGTAAAGATGGAAAATCATCTTCACTCTGCCCACGTCCCCTGTGACGCCACAGGAATGAAGCGATGGAAGGGAAGGAAGCCGCCTCTGGCGCGCCTGGCGTCAGGCCTCGCACGCTGTCTACAAGCATGAAAAAAAGTGAAAAAGAAAAGGAGAACAAATATTTGCCTAAGGGTATCCGAGCAGATCTCTGGCTTCTGAGGGCCAAGTGGTCCCTATAGTTTGGGACAATGGGTCAAGGAAATGTTGGGGTCAGCATGAGTGTCCAGAATTCCTGTGGATTCTGTCCTTGGTGTTTGATCTCTCTAGCCTCATTTTAAAAGTTGTAAAACTATTATACTAATGCCTACCAACAGCAGCATGCCACAGAGATGTTGTAAAGATAAATAAGGTGCTTGATATGTATTTTTTTGGGGGAGGGGGGTACCAGGGATTGAATTCAGGGGCACTTGACCACTGAGCCACATCCCTAGTCCTATTTTATATTTTACTAGAGACAGGGTCTCACTGAGTTGCTCAGTGCCTCGCCATTGCTGAGGCTGGCTTTGAACTCACAATCCTCCTATCTCAGCCTCCTGAGCTGCTGGGATTACAGGCATGTGCCAACACAATGTATATTTTTGAACAAATTCTAGGATAGGTACCACATGAGAGTAAGGTATTATTCTAGGAAAAAAAGGAGCCTTAGCTAGCCAGCTTCTCCTCTGCAGCAGTCTTAGCTATTTAAACAATGCTTGAGGACAAGGAAGTCAAGAAAGGACACTCATTAAAATTCAGAGACTTTACAATTGGAGTGTCACATGTCCTGTCTGGGAGCCTAGGAATTCTTAGTTTAGAAACGTTTGTAACTGCCGGCAGCGTTGGCGAACACCTCTAATCCTGTGACTCAGGAGGCTGAGACAGGAGGAACCCAATTTCAAAGCCAGCATTAGCAATTTAGTGAGGCCCTGAGCAATTTAGTAAGACCCTGTCTCAAAATTAAAGATAAAATAGGCTGGGGATGTGGCTCAGTGGTTAAGAACCCCTGGGTTCAATCCTTCAATCCCTGGTTAAAAGAAAGAAAGAAACATTTGTAACTGATTTTGATTGTCTGGTAGACTAGGTTACAACAGGAACCATTTCCAACAGAATGGTTAACAACAGGGACTCTGAATCTGGATAGCATGACTTCCCTGTCCTGTGTGAACAAGGACAGGTTAATTTCTCCCTGTTAAGTCTCCATGTCCTCATTTATGAATGGGGATAATAGCAGTATTGCTCTATAGGGAATTTATAAGGATTAAATGAAGACATAAAGTGCTTAGCACAGTGCCTGGTGCATGGTAAATGCCTAATAAATAGTTATTAATATTATCATTATTGTGATTATTAGCAATATCAGCAGCAAAATAGATGTGATAGATTGGAACACTGAAAGCAATTTGTAAAAGTTCCAGCCTAACAGAAAAAAATTGTTTCATTCAAGTAGTGGCACATGCTTGAAACCTCAACTACTTGGGAGGCTGAGGCAGGAGGATCATAAAGTTTGAGGCCAACCTGGGCAACTTAGTGAGACCCTGTCTCAAAACAAAATTTTAAGGTCATGTGCTTCAATAGTGGAGCATTTGCTTAGCATCTATGAGCCCTTGGATTCAATCCCCAGTCCTGCAAAACCAAACCAAACAGAAGAATCATAATAATTAGTGTCAGCATAAAACAGCTCAATAGACTTTAGTAGCTTTTGGAGGCATTATGTTAGATGATTTTGAAGTACAATCATTATAAAATGAATACCCTGAGTCATTCAGATAATGTTCTGCACATTCTGTAAGAAGCAGAGAAGAGCGTGATACATATTGCAGTTAAAACAAAGATTTTGTGCAGGCATCTGTGTGGAACAGATTGTAAACCAATAATACCAAATAAATGAAACTCCCTTACTTTTTCATTTCCAGGGGTTTACCCCAAGGATGACTTGAAAACTTATTTACACATGGGACCTAATTGTTTTGGGGAAAATATACTAATTGGGGAAATATAATATACATCATAATCTCTTTACATAGAAGCTAAGGAAGTTGTCTTAATTTATTTTAAGTAGGTGAGGTCCAGAACCCTCAAAATTTGACACATCCATAGAGGGTTTCCAATTAGATGGGTAGAATTAATGGGAAAGCTTGGTGCATAAACTTTTCAGGCTATAAGTTGGAGGCAGAAATGGTTCGAGGCAGGAGATATTTAAGTATATTACCAACACACACACACACACACACACACACACACACACACACACACACACACACACACACACATCCTGTCACATGATATTGATTTCAGGAAAACGTATCTTCAAACCAAAAATCAGGGTAGTTGGCCTGAGAAATGTAAGTATCTATATTATAATATAGACTGCTTTGGACTCCCCAGGTTTCTCCCCACTCTCCCCTTGTGTGACTTGTCCCCCTGTTATCTGAGCAGATCTTGGGCTTCTGAGGATCAAATGGTGCCTACAGTTTGGGACTTGCTCTTAGTCTTCTCCAGTAACTTCCTTCTGGTCTCTGGCTCTCATTAGGCTGTCAGCTACAATAATGACAAGTTGGTGCTTAGGTGGGGACAGTCTCACTCTTCTTTGAATACCCCAAACACAGGGGGTTTGACAGGCGCTCGATGAATGTGGAGTGGGATTGAGTTAGCACTGTCAGGGTCCCCAGGGCTGCTCACTTCCTGAGACACCTGGACCCACACTTCCTGGAGTGCCCTGGCCCAGACCACCAGTCTGGCCCAGCAGTCGGCCTTATCCCCTGCGGGTGCCAGGCTGACGGCCTTTTTGTGGAGACCTGGCTTGGCTTTGGTGAGCCAGGCCCTGGGGCCCTGCCTGAAGGCCGCAGCCCTGCTGAGCACGTGTGGATTGCCTGAAGCAGCATTTTCCCAAGGTTTGGCTATGCTAATGAGCCTCCCCCTTCCTGTGAAAACCTTGGACTAGAAAATGAAATCAAGGGAGGGGATGAGGAAGGGCAGGAGGGGGAAGGAAAGGAGTTAATAAGCAGAGCAAGGTCACCCATCTGCTGCTGCTTTCCACACTCCCTTATCTGTGACGCCACCAGCTCCAAGGTCCCCTCTTTTCATTAAAACAGTTGAATCACCTAAAATGATAAAAGTAGCTAAATTCTGGCCTTCTATCTTAGACATAACAGAGCGCGCCTTGATCTGGAGCCTGTCTTGGTGCACGCTCTTCTCTCTTCCCTGCAGCCCTGAAGTACCCCAGGAACCTGGCTGCTCTGCTGGGGAGAGGCTGGGGAGTGCCCAGCACCGGGGCTCCTGCTTGGGGAGACAGATAAGGGTCTGTTTCCTGGGCAGGTGAGAGACAGAACTGCCAACCACTTCTCCTTGACAGGGCTGTGATAACACCTTGTCATTCCACACCTCTGCAGGGGACAGGATGAGCTGGCCGGGCTCCCCGAATCCAGGAAGCCAGAGAGCCAGCAGGAGAAATGCACAGGGCAGTCCTTGCCCTTGACGGAGGGGCTGGCAGCACGGAAGCTTGAGGGCTGGGTCAAGTAGAAACCAGGAGTGTGCCATCCTGAGCAACTCACAGAGTCTCTGCTATGGTAAAGTAGGAATTGTAACCACAAGATTAAAGGAGATGGTGTAGTGTGTTAGGTTCTGGCCCCTGCCTGGTATACAGTGGGTGCTCGGTTAATTCGTGTTTGTTCCGTTCTCCCTATACAAAGCCACTACATAAATATTAATGCAAACACCAAAACCACAGCCAAGAGACCAAAGCAAAAAGTAAAAGCAGGGACAAAGTTGACATAGAAATTTCCTTCAAGAGACTTTTAAAACCACAAATGGAAGCATAATAGATGCTATTGTGCACTTTCCATTTTTCTATCGGGTGATACATCTCGAAGATCATTTTAAATCAGTACCTGTATGTTTGTCTCATCCCTTTAAAAAAAAAAAAAAGACTTCGTGATAGTCGGTTATGTGGGCAACCCACGCCTCTACTGATCAACAGGTGCGTGTAACCTTTTGCTGTATTCAATGTTGTGCCCATCAACCCCTTTGTATTTCTTGTAGTGCATGTGTCATTGTACCCAACACCTTCACATTTAACCAATAACTTGGGTGAATATATAGAAGGTTCATTTAAAAAATTTTTTTTTGCCAAATGGGAGAGCTTTTTTAAATCGTTGATGGGCAGAATCCCACGTCTGTTTCCATTAGACTATTGTTTATATAGACAAAGGATATTTGTCCCATCTGTACCAATGCCCTACTTGTGCCAGGTCCTGTTGCAGGTCCTTGGGAGTGACAACTGCCCAAAACCAACAAAAATACCTGCTCTGTGGAGATGATAAGCCAGCAGATGAAGACAGATGATCAACAGTAGACATACAAATAAGGAAATGTCCTCGTATGTGAGAGAGAAGTGTTATGAACAATGGAGAAAGGAGGGCAGGGTATGGGGACTCTGGGGTCTTGAAGTCAGGGACGAGCTTGACGTTACGTTTCACGATGTACTTCTGGGATTCAGAGCGTGGCACGTGGTGGCTAAGGAGACATTTCAGTTGGAGCAGACAGAGTTGGAAGGGGTTCAAAACTCTCTACCTGGTGTGTTTGCGGACCCTCACCCTCGCGGCCACCCTCCTTTGGAAAAACTCAGTGCCTCTGTCTTCACAAGTGTCACTCACGGAGTAGGATGAGGCAGTGGCTCTTTGTGTGGACGGTGATGTCATGCTGTTGTCCCATATTGAATTTACTGGTTGTCAGAAACCCCTAGGGTAGTTGGGTTGCTCCTTTTTCGGGAATAGCTATTAAGTCAAGTTGTCCTTATTCTCTTCCACTTAAGCTTTTACTTTTCAATCTTAATGTGGGAGTACTCGTGAGTCTTCCCCGCTAATAGTTTGCTTTCTTTTTTCTCATTTTATTTTGTGTTTCTACTCTGTGGAGATGCTGAATTTTGATTCCAAGTAAACAGCTTTGCAGGGTTCTGGAAGACATTTTTTTCCCCCTCCCAATCTAGGGTGTATGGACTTTGTTCTGAGAGAAACAAGGAGTCATCGAAGTGCTTTGAGCTGGGTGTAGTGGCATACCTCTGTAATCCCAACAGCTTGGGAGGCTGAGGCAGAAGGATCGTGAGTTCAAATTCAACCCCAGCAACTTTTTTTTTTTTTTTTTTTTTGGTACCGGGGATTGAACTCAGGGGCACTTGACCACTAGGCCACATCCCCAGCCCTTTTTGTATTTTCTTAGAAGCAAGGTCTCACTGAGTTACTAAGTGCCTCGCCATTGCTGAGGCTGGCTTTGAACTCGCGATCCTCCTGCCTCAGCCTCCCAAAGTGCTGGGATTACAGGCGTGCGCCACTGCGCCCGGCTTCAACCTCAGCAATTTATTAAGGCCCTGAGCAACTCAGTGAGACCCTGTCTCTAAACAAAATACAAACAAACAAAAACAAACAAAAACAAACAAAAAACAAAAACAAAACAAAAAATGGCTGAAATGGCTGAGGATGTAGCTCAGTACCCCTAAGTTCAATCCCCAGTATCAAAAAAAAAAAAAAAAAAAAAGGAGGCTTTGAGCAGGTGAGTAACAAGAACAGATTTGCCTTCTAGAAATATCACCCAAGGAACAAGGGTCAAGATTCGTCAGAGGGATGCAAGATAGCAGGAGGGAAAACAGGTTGGACAGTTGAGAGGAGAGTTAGGTAGAGCAGCAGTGACGTGGGAGAGAGGGGGGATGAAAGGAAAGGGGTGTGGAGCTGTTGAGGATGTCCCCCAGGGGCGACTGGATGAAGCCTCTTACCAAAGTAAGACTATGGGGAGGAAGCACATTTTAGGGAGAGGTTGATGAACCTGACCTTGGATGTGATGATGCTGGGGATTCCCGATGAGATTCAGATGAAGCTGTCTCCTGGGGCTTGGGAGATGGGTCTAGCCTAGATGTGGAAGTTATCAGCCTGTCTAGGAACTGGGGAGATCACATGCATAAAAGAAGGCACAATAGCTGCTTCCGGTGCCACCACTTGGAAAAGGATTTTGATGTACCGTGTGTGGTTCTTGCATTCAAAACTAGGGCAGAAGGGAGATGTTGTAAGGATGTGGTTTTCAGGACAATAGCTAAAGGACTTTCCCATTGGGCCATTGCCATCAAGGGGTGATTGAAAGGTACCTGCACTACATGGGTGGGAGAGGTCTTCTACTAAACACCCACAGGTGACAAGATCAGTCCCTGCTCTTAGGAGGTCGTGATCACTAGTGCATTTCAAAAGAGAAATGACCCCTGGCTGCACTGGTTGCCCACTAGGAGCTCAGACAACGAAAAGATTAGCACAAACTAGAAAGGAAAAAAAAAAAAAAAACTTCCATCTGGATTGGTAATGCAGAGGTGAGCCCCCAGATCTCTAGGGATGAGGGTCAGGAAACAGCTGATCATTTTACAGCCCAAATAGGGCAGGTCATACCTCTCCCACCCTCCCCCTGGCTCATGCTGTGCCAGTCACACATTCAGCCTAGGTGTCCCTCAGCAGGACTAACACTCTCCTGCCTCAGGGCCTTTGCAGTTGCTATTTCTGGTGACTGAATGTTGTTCCCAAAGATTTGCACTCCAGTTTTGGATTCCTGTTCAAATGTCACTTTTTCATAGGGAGCCCTGACTACCCTACATAAAACATCAACCCTTGGGCTGGGGATGTGGCTCAGTGTTTAAGTGCTCCTGGGTTCCATCTCCGAACCAAAACAAAACAATCAAAAACAAAAACAAAAAAGCCCCAGCAACCCCGCCCCCAGCAACCGTTTCCTCCCTTCTCTCTGTTTAATTTCTTTATAGCTCATATCATCACTTATTATAATATTTACGTGATGGCCATCTGTCTTCCCCAATATGAATGCAAGTTCCTTGAGGGCAAGGACCTTATCTGCTTGTTTACTGCTGCATTTCTAGGGCCCCAAACTGCCTGGAACAAAGTAAGTACCCTGTAAACGTTTGTTGAATGAATAAGTGAACTCATGGGCCACACTGAGGGGTCATGAATGAGGCTGTGTTGAGAGTAGTTCATCCAAACATGAAAGTTCTAGTTCTGACATGGAAGTTTAGACCAATAAGATTTAAAATATGGAGATTTTTTTGTTTCCTGCTCCCCCTAGGGAGACAAAATGAAAATTGTGTTTTAGGAGGAGAAATCTATCAAGAAAATGAAAGCAATTGTCCAAGGGTACTGAATTTGACTCCTCTTGGTCTTGGAATAGCCAAGACATTTATTAGTTCTTTTTTTTTTTTTTTTTTTTTTGGTACATTTTCTTAAAATTTGCTGTCAAGATTCAGTTACAAGACTTTCTAATGGCCTGCTGGGTTTCAAGCCCTGCTGAGTTTTGTGGGAGGCCCCCTAATGTAGAGAAGTGGTTATAACCCTTCAGAAACCAGTGGGCATGGGGTGGAAGCCCCCCATCCTCCCATCCTAGAGAGCGTGGACAAACGTGAACCTTCGTGTTGCTTGTCCTAGGAATGAATCAGCAAATGAACTAGTGATTTTGTTGTGGAGACAAACCCGATGTGAGGTAAAAGGACTTTATTAATCCACAAAGCAACAAATGGAATACAAATTATTATTGTGGTTAAGAGGGCTCAGGGTGAACTTTGAAGTCATTGCTTCAAAGGCTGCAGTGGTTAATAGCATCAACTCTGAAGCCAGACAGCCTGGGTTTAAATCAGGGCTCCACTGCTATTAGGTGTGTGACCTTGGGCATTTAACTTCTCTGCCTCAGTTTATTCATCTATAAAATGGGAATAATGATAGTTTTTTGGGCGGCAAGGATTATAGGAACACAGGTGCCTAGCACCTAATCACTACTGCATAGGTGTCAACTACTTTTACAACTAGACTTGGGTCGGTTTGAATCCTGGCTCGAGAGTCTAGACCTAGACAATTTTCCTTTCTTCCCTTCTCTCATTTTCTTTTTTTGTAGTGCTGGGGGTTGAACCCAGGGCCTCCAGCTCCAGCTTGCTGAGCATATGCTCTACCACTGAGCCACATGTTCAGCGTAGACAAATTGTCTGCGTCCTGATCTCCTGTTCTTATATATATATTTTTTAATTTGTGTGGTGCTGAGGATATACATCAAAATCCTTTTCCATGTGGTGGATATAAGAGTTTGTTCCCTTATCTGTCAAACAGTAATAATAAATCCTACTTTGGAGAATTGATGTAGAATTTAAAGAAAATCCCTTTGATTCAGTGTGTGGCACGTAAGGTTTTGTGCTAGATAAAAGCGTATTGAATGAATGATGTTTAAGTCATCACTGAGAGTGAATTTGGAGTAAATGAATCTTCAAGAAATATAAGAAATGAGTGACAGGGCGTGTGGGCGTGATTAGTGTTTGCTGAGAGTTAACATCTGAGTCAACTTTGAAGGACTGGTCTGCAGGAGGAAGAGAAAAGGTGTTCTAGGTAGACGAAATAGCATGTGGAAAATCTCCAAGAAAAATGTTTTCATCTGCTGGAAGGAGGATGAAAAACAGAGTGGATGAGTTGGGAAGACCAGTTTTTTCAATACTTTGAAGGTTAAACATTCTCCCAAATGAATATTCCTGGGGCTGTGATTTGTCCCCTGTCCTAGCCAATTAGATCATAGAATGAATCTGCTTCCCAGTGTGTGCTGTTCTGCAGTGGGACCTCTAGGATGGTTGGGTGATTCTGATATCACTTCCTGAAGTCTACTTAGTAAGCTTTCAGCAATGTTTTTTGGAATAAGGGAAACTATCTTAAAATTTTGGACAAACTTCCTGTGGCTCTGGGAATCTGCTTTTCTTGTAGGTCAGAATCCCATATGAAATACCAAATTCAGTGTAGGCAGCAAAGTATTTCCAGGGACATTGCCAGGAGAGCCCATAACACTTAACAAACGTCCCAAAATGTTTCAGCTTTAAAAACAGACTCTTTGCTGGGAGGCTAAGGCCTCTGGAAGGTGATAGTGAGAGGAAACTTGATCAGAAAATGGAAGAAACTTCTTGAAGCAAAAGTGAACAACCTCAATGCCAGGCATGGTGGTGCATACTTATAAGCCCAGCTGCTTGGGAGGCAGAGACAGGGGGATTGAAAATTCAAAGTCAATGTGGGTCATTTAGTGAGACCCTGTCTCAAAATAAAATTTTAAAAGGGCAGGGGATGTAGCTCAATGGTAGAACACTTGCCTAACATGTGCAAGTCCCTGGGTATGATTTGCAGTAGTTAAAAAAGAAAACAATGATTGAACTGTCTAACATTTCCACCTCCCATGCTCAAATTAAGTGATTCTTCACTTTACCACCAAGATGCTATTGGGTATCAGAATTCATCTCCTTACCCTTTATTTCTCCAATCTCCTACCTCATTGTGTGACACCATCCTTTGAGGACTGAAGAACATGAGGTCCTCACCTTGGGCAGATCTCTAGGCTTGCACTTGCAAACTTGCTGGCCATGTCTGCAGTGTCACAGGCCTGAGGCCTATCCACCGGCCTCAGTTAAAACCCCGCACTGTGTGACAACAATTTTCTCTCTCTTTTCTTGTTGTTTACATGTTTGTCCACGCAATGGAATGTACTTTTTTTTTTTTTTTTTTTGACAATGGGCACCAGGTCTTTAAATATCTTAATATTCTCCCTAGCCTTGATACAGTTTCTAGAACATTCTAGAAGCTCATTAAATATGTGTTGACTTGAATCCCCACTTTAACTGCAAGAACAGATGCTTTCTTTTTAACACAGTGAAACCGAACCCCCCCCCCTTTTTTTTCATCCAGATGGAATTAGCATACCTCAAAGAGAGAAAGATATGGGTCTGCAGGTGAAAACACACCTCCCCTCCGGTGGGGATGCAAACAAGTACGCTTTTGCAGCTCAGCATAAGGAAATACAATGCGTGGTGGAACTATAACAAGGTGATCTTTAGATTTTTTTTTTTTTTTTTTTCTTTTGCCCCAACCCTGAGCTGTGGCACTTGAATAATCCTGGTTTCCGGAGAACAGACTACTGTAATGATAATCCAGGAAGTAAATTGCCCTTTGAAAAGCAAGGAAGAAACCAATCGACTAAGTATTTATTTATATGTAATGCTCCAGGGCTTCTGTTTCCAGCTTTGAAGAGTTCCTGGCAAGTGCTTTTTGAAGTCATTAATCCTAGGGGCAAATCTAAATGTCTTGCAGCCTTCTCCTGGCCCCTGGAGCCTGGCATGGGGTGTTTATAACCCGTGGCCTTTCCAGAAAGACTGGACATGGGGAGGAATGGGCTGGTGGCAGTGAAAAAGAGAGAGGAGTGGCTCTATTTTGAGTCTGTGCTGGAATCTTTGGTTAGAAGTGACTTTTCTAGAATGGATTGATTTGGTTTGATCAGACGGGGATGACCTGTCCGCCCACCTCCCATTCTGCAGCTGACTTGGGCCCCCTAACTCGGCTCTTTGGCCTCCAGCTAGAGTCTGGGGCTGCCCATTGAGCAACCTCGGCTTTGGCCACCTCAGGATGACTGGCTCTAACAGCACCTACCTTTTTTTTTTTTTTTGTCCCCCTATAATGTACAAGTGATCTTTGTTCATGGCAGACAAATTAGAAACTGAAAATAGAAGTAAAAGAAATTCTACATGATCCTCCCTCTCAAAGATAATCACGCTTTCCTTATTTACTCACACACACACTCACATGTGAACATATGCATGTTATTTTAATAGTCCATTTTTTCTCACTTTAAAAATATTTCTTTTTAAATTTTTATTTTTATTTTTATTTTTTTATGCGGTGCTGAGGATCGAACCCAGGGCCTCACACATGCGAGACGAGCGCTCTACCGCTGAGCCATAGCACCAGCCCCTTAAAAATATTTTATTATGGATCAGCAAAGATATATCAAGAGCATCACTTGCAGTTGCATATGGTGTTTCACTGTACGATGATACCAAAATGTGTTTCACTAATTCTCCTAGCTGGTGATTTAATAGCTATATTGGTTTGCTAGGGCTGCCAAACAAAGCACCTGAGACCAGGTAACTTCGATAGCAATATCTCAGTTCTTCACAGCGTTGAGGCTGGAAGCCCAACATTGGTGGTGGCCAGTTTGGATTCTTCTGAGGCCCCTCTCCTTGGCTTCACCAGTGTCCTCCATGGTCTTCTTTCTGTGTGTGTCTGCATCCTGATCTCCTGTTCTTATAAGGACATTGGTCATATTGAGTTGAGTTCACCTTAATGACCTCCTTTTAACTTGATTACTTCTTTAAAGACCCAATCTTCGCCGGGCGCGGTGGCGCACACCTGTAATCCCAGCACTTTGGGAGGCTGAGGCAGGAGGATCGCGAGTTTAAAGCCAGCCTCAGCAATGGTGAGGCACTTAGCAACTCAGTGAGACCCTGTCTCTAAATAAAATACAAAAAAGGGCTGGGATGTGGCCCAGTGGTCGAGTGCCCCTGAGTTCAATCCCTGGTACCAAAAAAAAAAAAAAAAAAAAAAAAAAAAAGACCCAATCTTCAAGTATAGTCACATTCTGACATACGGGGCATAGGACTGTAACGTATTCTTTTAGGGAAGAGAGCAGGAAGGGAACATAATTCAGCCCATAATAATAGCTAGTAGTTTTAGAAGTCTTGTTATGAACCAGGAGTATTATTTAATTCCTTAAAAACTTTAAGATGTAGGTACCATATTATCCCCAATTCACAGACTGCAAAACTGAGGCACAGAGTGGGTTAGTCATTTGCCTCAAGGTCCCACAGCCAGTGAATGGTAGAGCTGGATCCAAACTAAGTGGGACTGTTTGAATCTGGGCTTTCAGGTACTTCGATACCTGTGTAAGTTACCATTTTTACTATTGTTTCCCATGCACTTATCTGATAAGCTCTCTAGGATAAAGTTAGATTTCTGGGTGAATGTGTTTGAGCATTTTTAGCATCTTTTTTTTTTTTTTTTTTTAAAATTTTAGAAATCGACCTTGACCAGCCCCTTTTAGCATCTTTTAAAAAAATATAAAGCCTATACCCATTTACATCTCCAATAGCAAAGCAAGACTGGGGCTGTGAGGACACCTCTTGTTTGTAGATATGAATCCTGTGTGAGATGTGTGTGTGTGTGTGTGTGTGTGTGTGTGTGTGTTAAAATGATTGACTGAGTTGAAATACAAACCTAGGAAGTGTGAACTATTATTAAGCTTGTTTGGAGTTTATCTTTTAGACTTCCATTTATTCTGTCCTTCTAGTTGTGCAAAGAAGAGTATAAAAATGGGCACGGTGGCGCACGCCTGTAATCTGCACTTGGGAGGCTGAGGCAGGAGGATCGCGAGTTCAAAGCCAGCCTCAGCAATGGCGAGGCACTTAGCAACTCAGTGAGACCATGTCTCTAATAAAATACAAAAAAAAGGGCTGGGGATGTGGCCCAGTGGTCAAGTGCCCCTGAGTTCAATCCCCGATACCAAAAAAAAAAAGGGGGGGGTCAAAGCGGGGGGCATGGGACGATTAGATGAACTCTAGATAGGGCAAAGGGGAAAAGGGGAGGGAATGTAAGGGAGGGGGCACGGGGGATAGGAAAGATGGTGGAATGTGATAGTCATCATTACCCTAAGTACGTGTATAAAGACACAAATGGTGTGACTCTACTTTGTGTACAACCAGAGATATGAAAAATTGTGCTCTATATGTGTAATATGAATTGTAATGCATTCTGCTGTCATATATAACAAATTAAAATTAAAAACAATCAATTAAAACAAAACAAAACAAAAAATGGGTCAAAAAGATGTGGTCATTTGCCTCAAGTGAAGAATGTATATAAACACTATCTTGGAAACAAAAGGCATATCGCATAAAACTTAATTTTCTTTAGTGTGTTATTTTTCTTAAGTTTATAGAGGTATAATTTACAAGGAGTAAGATTCACCAGTTTTAGATATGGCCCTATGGATTTTGATACATTCATATAATTATGTAAGAAGGACCTCAATCAAGATATAAATCATTTTAGTTAGATGTGGTGTTGCAGACCTGTAATCCCAGCTACTTGGGAGGCCGAGGCAGGAGGATCAAGAGTTCCAGGCCAGTCTGGGCAACATAGGGAGACACTGTTTCAAAAAAAATAAAATATTTCCACTAGCCCTAAAAATTCCTTTGGGCCTTTTTGTGGTCAGGACCTGATGCCTTGCCCCGGGGAACTACTTATCTGTGTTCTATTTCTACAGTTTTGCCTTTTCCAGGATGATATGTAAGTAGAATCTTATAGTCTGTGGGCTTTTGAGTCTATCTAGTTAGTTTTGTTTTTGTTTTTCTTTTTGATTAGTGCAATGCCTCTGAGATTAATGTATCTCATTGCACACATAGTGACTATTGATAAGTCATTTTTCATTGTATAACTAGATACACACTAGATATTACAGCTTGTGTATCCATTCACTAGTTGAATAGATTGTCAGTTTTTTTTTTTTTTTTTTTTTTTTTTTTTTTTTTTTTTTTTTTTTTGGTACCGGGGATTGAACTCAGGGGCACCTGACCACTGGGCAACATCCCCAGCCCTTTTTTGTATTTTATTAGAGACAGGGTCTCACTGAGTTGCTAAGTGCCTCGCCATTGTTGAGGCTGGCTTTGAACTCGCGATCCTCCTGCCTCAGCCTTCCAAGTGCTGGGATTACAGGCATGCGCCACCGCGCCCGGCGATTGTCAGTTTTTGACTACTATGAATCTGCTATAAACATTCTTGTAAGTGTTTTTGTGTGAACACGTTTTCACATTAATCTTGGGTATATGTGCTTAGAAGTAGGATTGCCAGGTCATCTGGTTAAGTATATGCTTAACTGTGTAAGAAATTGACAAATGATTTTCCAAAGTGCTGGGCCATTTTGTATTTCAACCACCAATGCATGGGGATTCCAGTTGCTTTGCACCTGACCAGCACTTGATATTGGCAGTTTTCTTTTCTTTCTTTTCTTTTTTTTTTTGGTTTAGTCATCCAAATAGATGTGCAGTGGTATTTCTCTGTGGTTTTAATTTGCAAGTCTATTAATGTTTAGTTACTATTGATGTTGAACTTCTTTTAATGTGCTTATTTCCCATCCATATACTCTTTTTTGATGAAGTGTTCAAACAGTTGCCCATTTTTAGTTGAGTTGTTTGTTTTCTTGTTATTGAGTTGCGAGAGTTCTTTTTTTTTTTTTTTTTTTTTTTTTTTTTTTTTTTTTTGTGGTACCAGGGATTGAACTCAAGGGCACTCGTCCACTGGGTCACATCCCCAGCCCTTTTTTTGTATTTTATTTAGAGACAGGGTCTCACTGAGTTGCTAAGTGCCTCACCATTGCTGAGGCTGGCTTTGAACTCGCGATCCTCCTTCCTCAGCCTCCCAAAGTGCTGGGATTACAGGTGTGCGCCACTGCGCCCGGCCGAGTTGCGAGAGTTCTTTATGCTGGAATATTCTTTTTTTTTTTTTTTTTTTTGGTACTGGGAATTAAACCCAGGGGTTCTTAACCACTGAACCATATCCCCAGCCCTTTTATATATTTTATTTAGAGACAGGGTCTCACTAAGTTGCTTAGGGCCCCACTAAGTTGCTTAGGGCCTCACTAAGTTACTGAGGCTGGCTTTGAACTTGCGATCCTCCTGCCTCAATCAACCTCCTGAGCCATTGGGATTACAGGCATGTGCCCAGCTGGATACTAGTTCTTTATCAGGCATATCCTCTGCAGCTATTGGATCCAGTCTGTGATTGTCTTCTGATTTTCTTAATTGCATCTTTGGAGGAACAGAACTTTTCAATTTTGATAAGGTTCAATGTATAAGCTTTAAAAAAAGTGATTTGTGCTTTTTGTGTCCTACCTATGAATATTTTGCCTGCCTCAGGATCACGGAGATTATTCTTCTATGCTTTCTTTTAGAAATAAGCTTTGGCTGGGCGTGGTGGCGCCCGCCTGTAATCCCAGCATTTGGGAGGCTGAGGCAGCAGGATTGCGAGTTCAAAGCCAGCCTCAGCAATGGTGAGGCACTTAGCAACTCAGTGAGACCCTGTCTCTAATAAAATACAAAAAAGGGCTGGGGAGTGGCCCAGTGGTCAAGTGCCCCTGAGTTCAATTCCCAGTACCAAAAAAAAAAAAAAAAAAAAAAAAAAAAAAAAGAAGTAAGCTTTGTAGTTTTAAGCTTTTTGTTTACCTCTGTGATCCCCTTTCAAGTTACTTTTGCATCTGGTACATGGGTCAAGGCTCATTTTATTTTTTGGCATAAGGATAGTAAATTGTTTCAGCACTATTTGTTGAAATGGGAAGGCATTTCGCAACTTCTAATACTTAGGAAGTCAGTAGAGAATGTGAATTATTCTGCTGGAGACCCGGAGGGCTGTGTTCTGGAGCAAGTAGCTGAAAGCTTTTTCTTGGCAAAGATGGTCCTGGGGCCCACCCCCACTCCTTGCTTCCATGGGATACTCACTGAAGGGTGCTGAGAGGAAGGACTCCTGCAAAACACCCGCCAGGATTCATCGTCTGGCGCATTACAGATGGCACCTAAGAGTCAGCCGAGCTTGGTTCTGGGGGACAGTGTGAGATTTAGTGCTGTCGTTAAGGCTATGTGCAACTCCCTTGGCATCCTCAGGATGGATTGCCTTTAGTCCCACTTCAGGGACCTGGGAGCAAGCCTTCCAGCTATTTCTCCTGAAAGGGAGTTGAAAACACTCTGTGGGGCAGAGCAGGAGAGGGTTTTGGTGAGTGTGGGACCCTCTCTCTCTCCTTGGTTGTAGGGATTCATCAGCACCCCTTCCCCATCCTGCTCTCTAGAGTCATACCAATTGCCTCCTCCATATTTTGCATGAAAACATGCAGAGAGAGGTAGAGGCACCTGCTCAAGGTCAGGCAGCAAGTTAGTACCCTTGACCCCAATTTTGTTTCCTGTAGTCTGCCTCCTGGGTTCTCCATTGCCTATGACTCTCAACTCCCAAAGTTCATCAGAATTCATTCTAATCCCACCTGCCCTTCACACTCCCCCATTCCAGTTTTTGGCTTGGATCTTATCTCTTGGTAGATTTCACTAGCCACCCTGTTACCCAAACAGGAAACTAGGGGAGCCTCCCAACACATCCCTCTCCTGTGCCTCCATTATCAGGTCAGTCCCTGAGGTCTATGGACTTCTCCTTCCAAGTGCCTCTTGAATCTATACCTTGCCTTCTGACCTATCATCCGGACATCTGCAATCTCCTCCCAGCTGACTCACCTTCTCCCCAATCTTCTTTGACTGAGTTATTGTCTGCTCAGTGGTCATGGTGACCTTTCCAGAATGCAGTCTTGAGAATGTCACTCAATGACTCCAGGTTGCCTTCCAGATAAAGATCAGAGTCTTCAGCTTGGCATTGGCCTGGGCCACAGGCCCCCGGCCCTTTGTACTTTGGCCATAAAGAGCTCTTCTTCTGTGTCTGGCCTTTTCTCTTTTGGGACAGCAATCTCACTGACACACTTTGTTCACACCTGTCCTTCTCACTAGACTGAAGCACTGAGGGCAAGGACTCCATGTTGTTTGTTGTTACAGTCACACAAAGCCTCGTATCAAGTGGCTCCAGTCATTCATTTGATAAACATTAGTTGAATGTCTTCCAGCAGGTTTCAAACTGCTGGCATATATTAAAAATTATTGTCCCTTGCCAGGGCTTTTTTTTTTTTTTTTTGGTACCGGGGATTGAACTCAGGGGCACTCGACCACTGGGCCACATCCCCAGTCCTTTTTGGTATTTTACTAGAGACAGGGTCTCACTGAGTTGCTAAGTGCCTTGCCATTGCTGAGGCTGGCTTTGAACTTGGGATCCTCCTGCCTCAGCCTCCCAAGTGCTGGGATTATAGGCGTGTGCCACCGCGCCTGGCTGCCAGGGCTTCTTAATAATTTTACACTGAAGGTTCGGAGGGCCACGTTTTACTGAATGCTGACCGCTTGAGGGACACCTTCCAAAGTAGCAGTAATGAGAAATGCACAGGTGGCCATAATCTTGTTTGGGGCTCAGTTGTCGATTATCACTTGATAGATGGAGTAATGAGGCCTTGAGGGGCTGCTGTGGGAGGAGGAGGAAGAGATGGGTGGCATGAGGAGATCTGCTCCAAACAAACCTCCCGGCTCGGCCACCATCTCCTGACTCCTCCAGGTCACCTTGCCCGTGTGGCCCTGGTCAACGCACACTGGGAGGCCAGTCTCTTTCCGGCCTTCTCCCCTTGCACCCTATGTTTCAGCCTCAGAACTTTCTGGAGTTTCTGAGGGCACCACGGACACTGTCCACATGCCCATATTTGTACGTGCCGATTCTGGGGCCTGCAGTTCGCCTCTACTGGCCCTGACTTGGAGGGCTCCACGTGTGTCTTCACTCTGTGTGTGTGTGTGTGTGTGTGTGTGTGTGCACACGTGTGCACGCACATGCACGCGTGCCCACGTTCCCACCTCCCCCATCTCCTATCCATGGACTCCTCTCAACTCCTGTGGGAAGAATTAGTCCACCGTTACCTTCCCTCTTTCAGCCAGCTCACATTGTCGTGATTATTTGTGTTCGCTAGTGTAGATGGTATATATCCCCATAGCACAGGGGCCGTATATTCTTTCTTTCTTTCTTTCTTTCTTTCTTTTTTTTTTTTTTTTTTTGGTACCAGGGATTGAACCCAGGGGTGCTCAACCACTGAGCCACATCCTCAGCCTTCTTTATGTTTTGACATAGGGTCTTGCTAAGTTGCTTAGGGCCTCACTAAGTTGCTGAGGCTGGCTTTGAACTTGTGATCCTTCTGCCTCAGTCTCCAGGCCACTGCGCCTGGCTGTATTTTCTTTTCTTTCTTTCTTTTTTTTCATGGGTGTTTCCCATCCTAACACAGTGCTCAGCACACAATATACCATAATCAACATACAAATGTTAGCCTGGCATGGTGGTGCCCACCTGTAATCCCAGCAACTCAGGAGGCTGAGGCAGGAGGATGGCAAGTTCAGCTTCGGCAACTTACAAGACCTTGTCCCAAAATAAAAAATGAAAAGGACTGGGGATGTAGCTCAGTGGCAGAGCCCCCAGTGTTCAATCCTCAATACTGGGGGTGAAAACAACAGTAACAAAACAAATGTGAGTGTTACAGTCAGCCAGCTCACTCAGCCTCTACCAGCCTGGTGGCTCTTCTCCCTCATCCCCTCCCATCCAGCCAGGAACCATTCCTGAGGCCTGCGCCATGCCTAAATCATATCGCCCCCCCGTATGCCACCAGTAACCCCCATTCCTTCCTGGAGAGGGGGGTCGTTTTTTTCCCCTTGTCCTTCTTTAGAAACATCCTTCCTTCCTTCCTTCCTTTCCTTCCCTCCCTCCCTCCCTCCCTCCCTCCCTCCCTCCCTCCCTCCCTCCCTCCTTCCTTCCTTCCTTCTTTCTTCTTTCTTTCTTTCTTTCTTTCTTTCTTTCTTTCTTTCTTTCTTTCCTTTCTTTCTTTCCAGGGATTAAACTCAGGGGCACTTGACCACTGGGTCACATCCCCAGCCCTTTTTTGTATTTTATTACAGACAGGGTCTCACTGAGTTGCTAAGTGCCTCGCCATTGCTGAGGCTGGCTTTGAACTTGGGATCCTCCTACCTCAGCCTCCCAAGTACTGGGATCACAGGCGTGCGCCACCACGCCCAGCTACCCTGTCTTTCTATTTGGACTTTCCCTGTATAAAAAACTGGTGTGCTCTGAGGGGTGATCTTTTGGAGAAGGACCCTTGAAACTCTCCAAGATGAGTCTCTCAATGGCGTCCAAGGGTATAGTTTCCATGTTAAGAAAAAAAAAAATCTCATTGGCTGTATCTTTTTTTTTTTTTTTTTTTTTTGGTACCGGGGATTGAACTCAGGGGCACTCGACCACTGGGCCACATCTCCAGCCCTTTTTTGTATTTTATTAGAGACAGGGTCTTGCTGAGTTACTAAGTGCCTCGCCATTGCTGAGGCTGGCTTTGAACTCGCGATCCTCCTGCCTCAGCCTCCCAAAGTGCTGGGATTACAGGCGTGCGCCACCGTGCCCGGCTCTGGCTGTATCTTTTATTTAGCAAGACCATCTCTTCCTCCCAAACTGAGTAAGTATGTGTTTGAAGATGTGGAAAGACTGGGCTGGAGAAAAACCTGGGTAAAATGAGGTTAATTTGAGAACCAGGAGATAAAGCTCACCTTCCTTTCCCCTTGCCTCCTACATCCTACCTGTCTCCCATTCTGTCACCATCCTGTCTTTTGCTTCTTCAAAATATCTCCAAGAGAATAAAATTATGGCATTTGCAGATAAATGGATGGAGTTGGAGAATATCATGCTAAGCAAAATAAACCAATCCCAAAAAAACAAAGGCCAAATGTTGTCTCTGATGAGTGGATGCTAATCCATAATGGGGGGCTAGGGGACATGGGACAAATGAAGGAACTGTGATTGGGCAAAAGGGAGGGAGAGGAGGGAAGGTGACATGGGGACAGGAGAGATGGTGGACTGAGATGGACATCATTACCCTAGGTACACGAATGCCTGCACATGTGGTGCGACGCTACATCGTGTACAATCAGAGAAGTAAAAGGTTGTGCTGCAATTGTGTACGATGACTCCAAATGCATTCTGCTGTCATATATACCTAATTAGGATAAAAAAAGAATGCTGACCTATCATGTGATATCTTCTTTCCCTTCAATAAAACTTTGTATACCTAAAAGATGTTATATATCTCCCAGAAATGGGCCCCTTCTTTTCTACCTTCCATCTCTTTCCATCCCCAAGGCTGATCTCTCTCCTCTGCAGTTGTTTCTGCGTACAGGCTTCCTGGTTCTGTCTCCTAGGCACGCGTCCTTAAAGAGGCCCCTCTGCAGCTGAAGACATTTAAAGCAACTTCAAGGCCCTCCAGGTGCACTTTCTCAGCCCTCCGAATCTGCAGGGTTTGCATTCATGGGTTCAACTAACCATGGATGAAAATACTTGGGGAAAAAAAAAAAAAAAAAGTGGCATTTGCCACGAACATGTAGTTTTCTTTCTTGTCATTATTCCCTAAACAAGGCAGTTTAATAACGATTTAAGTACGTTGTACGTTGTGTTAGGTATTATAAGTAATCTAGAAACAACTGAAAGTATCAAAAGGATGTCGCAGGTTATATGTAAATCCTGTACCACTTTATGTAAGGGACTTGAGCATCCTTGGAGTTTGGTATCTTGGGGGGTCCTGGAACTCATCCTCTGAGGATACCGAGAGACGGCTGTACTTGTTTCTTACTCCACCCTAAAAAAATACTCTTCAATGCATTTTATGGAGCTGTCTCCAGTCTCAGGAGGCCTCTCCCCTCTCCTCCTTCCCCCCTACTAGCTGAGATCATCTTTTGTCCTTTCCATTTAATCTGAATTGTACCATCCATTAAAGGAGCCACTCCAACAACATTGATGTCTCCTTTGCTTGCATATTGAATGTGTCTGCCATTGCTGGGAATGTGACCATCCTGTTACCGCTCAAAATGTTATTGCTTTCATCCAAAAGACTTTGCAAACTTCACAAAGACATGCGATCTGTCACATAAATTGCAAAGAGCAAATGGGACAGAGTTAATGCAAATCCTTTCCTTCCTGCTTTCCTTCTTTCCTTTCTCTCTTCCTTCCTCTCTCTTTTTGGTTCTACTTGCTATTCCCAGCAGTCTGCCTGATTGAAATTTCCAAGTGCAGAGATAATAGTCTAGCCTGGGATTGTTTTCAAATGATCCCAGGGATGTTAGTTTTGTCCCCCTCATTTGCTTCTGCTGCTGGGGGTCTTGGTGTCTCTCACAGAGTGTTACTTAGGGCTCTGGGGGTGAAGCTCACTAAACACACGTTAATTGATTATTCGAGTTAGTCATTCAGTCTTTGACAAACGTTAATTTACTGCCTACAGAGAAAGCTGCGGGAGACGTTTACTTCTCTGCCCAAACTGCACCAAAATTCAATGAGAGCCACCCAACGCCTGAAAGAGGACTTTGACAAACCGGAGACCTGAGAACAGGTTTGTCTGCCTTCGGTTCACCTTGAGCAGTGGCCAAGCTCCCAGTGTTGGGAAGTGCACAGAGGGCACGCTTGCTGCATGCTGTTTGTTCAGTAACAGCCTTCCTGAGTCTGTTGGTGAGAACTGGGCCTTACAAAGTCAACAGAAGGCTTCTGGCCGATTCTCCAGGACACTGGGCTGCCAGTGTCTTTAACTCAGATCCAGAACTTCCTGTCCTCTGGGTTAGTAATTTCCCAGCCTGGGAGTCCTGGCTTGGCCTCCCTACCTCAAAGGCCTGTGGTTAACTTATGGGGGCTGTTTCTAGTCTCTACATGGCTGAATTTCTTGGAGTCAAACCCAGAAGCTGTAGCCAGTGGACATAAGGAGACTCGGAGGGGCCATGGGTGACCACTGAGGCAAAGTGAGGGACTGATGGAATATTTCTTGGCAACAGAAATAAAACGTACCTTCAATTCAGGTTTAAAGGCCTAGTCAATGATTACATATTTTTATTATTTACCTGGTAAAAATTCAAAAAAAAAAAAAAAAAAAAAAAAAAAAAAAGGGAGGGAGAGAAGGAGCAGCTCCCTAAATTTTATGTCCTCTTGCATCATTTTGTGTGGCCATACGGGTGCATCTAGGCTCTCTGGCTTCTGGGCTAGGCTCAGAGCAGGATGATCAGTTGGGAGGCCTGAGCCCTGCAGACCTCATCTGGGGAGAGGGTCTGCTGCATGCAAAAAGTATGGGAGCCCCAGGAAGGTTACAGCCCAACAAGGTAATACTCCCAGCCTCCAGATGACAAAGGTTGCATTTACACCTGGCCAGGAGGTTTAATCATCTACCATTTCCAAACACAGCAGGCTAACAACCGGCTGGACTGAAATCATAAATTAAAAAAAAAAAAAAAAAAAAAAATCACCAAGAGACAGCATGCAGGGAAGGAGGGAAGAAATGGGTCAGTGTCTTTGCTCTAGAGAATGGGGCCTGGAATGAGGGTCCCTGGATGTGAACTCTGGGTGACAAGCCCTGAGTGAGGGACTTTTGGTTAGAGGTTGAGCCAGTGTTCCTCAGACAAGCAAGAAGTGTCCATTTGCCATTAGCCCAGTGAAAAAATGGTCCTGCTGTGGACAGGACTGTCTTTTCCACCATGAGTGAGAGAAAAGAAGTCCTTTCCCTAAAGATCATCCCTTGGGGACTTGCAGAGGGAGCTGTACCTTGTCACTGGCACTTATATGTTGTTGTCTTCTTGTTAGAGAGGCCAGCGTATCATTTTGTCCCCACATTAGGTGATCTGGAAGAGGAGTTACAGGCTACCCCACCCCTGTGTCAGACTGTCTGGGTTTACATCTCTGCTCCCCCACTTCCTGGTGGCTTTAAGCAAATAACCTCTGTTCTCTATGCCTCAGTTTCCCCATCTATAAAAGAAGGATGGTATTATGTACAATTATAATGCAACAATTAAAAAAATGTGGAAAGAAAAAAAGAGGGATGGAAATAGCACTTGCCTTATAGAATATTGTCAGGGTTAAATGAGATAATGCACAATTATTTTATTGAACACGTGATACAGGGAACCAAATAGATAACTTTAGCTGTATGTAGATAGAATTTGAACTCAGTGCCTGTGAATCAAAGGAAGATAAGGCAGGGCTAGGAATGTAGGTAAGTGATAGAGTGCTTGCCCTGCATGCACCAAAGCCAATCCCAGTGCTGTCAGCCCCTGAAAACAATCCAAATACTTGGAAGCACCAGTGTCCACAAGATAGTGGCTATGTGTTAATTTTTCACTCATTGATTTGATCAGCCCGAGAGAGCTGTGAAATCCCATGGAGAAATAGGATCTTCACGATAAAGCTTTTATTGCAGAGGAAAGATCAATCCTTTAAGTAATTAGCAATAAATACTGTTGAATGTCTGCTATGTATAAGACACTCTGGCCCATCCAGCGACACAGCAGAATTAGATCTAGGCCCTCCTCCCTCAATAAATTTACCATCTTGATAGGGACACAAGACATACATGAAAATAGATAACCAATAACTCAAGATAACATATGTCAAATGCCAAGTGAGTTATAGCATAAAACAAACGTACTTGTGTCTTATCTCTCCTACTCACTCCACGAAGGCAGAAGTCACATCTGTCTTGCTCACTATGATAGTTCCCTCTGCCCATGTCTACATTACAACTGAGACATACTGAATACTTGTCATGGCCGGGGCAAATGTTCTTGGTCCTTTATGGCCATTAACTGCTTTAGGCTGTACTGTAGATACTCTCACCAGCCCATTTTCAAGATGGAAAAAGTGGCTGGCAGTGGTGATACATGTCTGTAATCTGAGGCAGAATTGCAAGTTCAAGACCAGCCTGGGCCATTTAGTGAGATTCTGTCTCAAAATAAAGTGAAATAAAAAGGCTTAGGATGTAGCTCAGTGGTAAAGCACACCTGGGTCCAATACCCACTACTGCAAAAAATAAAACAAAATAAAATATTGTGAGTCACAGAGAAATGGAAAAACTTGTTCCAAGTCACATGGGTTCACTGCTACTTCTGCCCTCTCCCTGAGCCTAGTGTCATTTGTGGGGAGAACTACCAACATTCCAGACACTGTGCCAGGCACTTTACCTGGTCCATCTCATGCCATCCTCACAAACTCCATGCAGGTCAGTATCGTGATGTTCAAATTACAGGAGTAGCAGGAGAGGGGACTCAGAGAGGCCCGGGACACATTCAGGTTACAGCCTGGCAAAGCTGCCTGAATCAATTCACAGACCAGTAGACTGACCCGGACTCAGGTAAATGTTTGGAGTTGAGAGGAGTAGGAGAGTGGAAGGTTCTCCAAGCAGCAGTGTGTCCTCTGGGTCCTGAAAAAGCTGGATTTGGATAAGCAAGGAATAATGGGAGAGCCGGGCGTGGTGGCGCACGCCTGTAATCCTAGCACTTGGGAGGCTGAGGCAGGAGGATCACGAGTTCAAAGCCAGCCTCAGCAATGGCGAGGCACTTAGCAACTCAGTGAGACCCTGTCTCTAATAAAATACAAAAAAGGGCTGGGGATGGGGCCCAGTGGTCGAGTGCCCCTGAGTTCAATCCCTGGTACCAAAAAAAAAAAAAAAAAAAAAAAAAAAGGAATAATGGGAGAGAGACAGAGATGGGATGGGGAGCTACACAGGAGACTCTGCAGTAGGCTAGAGTGGATGACCACACGTGCAAACAGGAAGTGGCAGGGGCAGTTAGAAAGGTAGACTGGGACAGATTATAAAAGGCCTTGAGTCCCAGGCAAAGGAAGGGAGACCTGAAGGAACAGACTCTACAGAAATAAGCTGGCCACATCTTGAGTGCTTGCTGTTTCTGGATCTTTAGTTGGATCCAAACATTTGATAAGCGCATCACTTCGATGTCTTCGAGCTACAGTTATATTGAATTACATAACACCGTGAATCAAGGCCACTGGAAAATTACACAAAACATTTGTTCCATATGGCCTGGGAAAGTTTAAAAGCCTTGCGGGAAAATGCCAGAGTCCTCCCTCCCTCCCTCCCTTTTTTTTTGTACTTTAGCATTGAAAGGAGACTGATGGTACCTGTCTTGTCACTGAGGAAATGGAGCAGGTGATGGGGGAAGGGGTGTACCTTGTAGTAATGGAGCAGAGGAGCTGCTCTGGGGCCCCAGGCCCCCAGGCCCCCAGGCCTACAGCTCTCTCTACCCCCTTACCCCACAGGCTGGGTGACCTTTGACATACTTCCTTACCACTCTGGTTTTTGTTTTCCACTGGTACAAAAGAGGATCTGAGTGCTTCTGCCTCCCTGCTCACCTGGACATGGAGATGAATGAGCTGGTGTTTGCTCATGAGCGCCTGGACATCACACGTGCACCTGTGTTAAGGTTCCGGGTTGCACCCGGATAGTGGGGCCTGTTCCCTATTTGCTCTCGCGACAAAGCCAAAGCCTCACTCAACCCCCAGACCCTTCACTTTGTCCTATTACAGTGAAGCCAGGATTGGGACTGGGGTCAGTGGAGTGGCAGAGGAAATACAGACCGACCCCAAGACTACTGTGGTCTTTGTTGGTGTTTTGTATTTTGTTTTTCTAGACACTTGGAGCATATAAACTTTGCCACAGTTACATACTAGAAGATGTAGGTGCTGGTGTTTAGTGCTCTCTTTTAGTATATACCTTTTTTTTTTTAGCATAAAACTCTTTTTGAAAAAAATATTTTGTTTTAATTGTGGTTGGACACAATACCTTCATTTTATTTTTATGTGGTGCTGAGGATCGAACCCAGTGCCCTTCATGTGCTAGGTGAGCGCTCTACCACTGAGCCACAACCCCAGCCCCTAGCATAAAACTCTTTTAGTAACTCACTCTTCCTTCATTTTGGAAAACACTGACTTTTTTTTTCTTTTTCTTTTTTAAGGTGAAAAGAAAAACCAGCTCTTTAAATCACCAAAACTTTTGTTCAAAGGTCCTTTGTAGCTCTGATGGAGTCTTTTGGTTGATTGTGGGTGGTGTGGAACTTAGAAGAGAGGAACAGGCTCCTCACGAAATATGTTTGGGATTCTCCGCCAAACTCCATGTAGTTTCCAAATGGATGTTTGAAACCCTTTGATTAAGAAAGCCAGCCTTCTTGTTTTCCTGTCCTCTATCAAGATTCACACTAAGTTGGCCACCCACTGATATGAATCTGTAAATACACCAAATCCTGCCTTTGAACACGCTGGTCCCTAAACCGCTATCTTATGAAAATGTTTAGGAGATGACAACATCACACGGCTCAGTGGAGACTCGTGTGCTTGCCCTTTGTGAAGGAGACCTGGGAGGCTCTAGGACTCCTGAAGAAAGGGAGAGCCAGGAAGTCTGCATGCAGAGAATCTAGATTCCCGACGCCTCCCCGGCCCTGTGTGGGCCTCTGCGTGAGGGGTGCTGAGTCCAGAGATCTACATTTCCATTCAGCCTGGAGGGAGCGATGTGGAAGAACAGTGTTTTATATATTTTGGTACTGGGGATTGAACTCAGGGGTGCTTTCCCATTGAGCCAAATCCCCAGCCCTTTTTATTTTTCATTTTGAGACAGGGTCTTACTAAGTTGCTTAGGGCCTCACTTATGAGTTGCTGAGGCTGGCCTCGAACTTGTGACCCTTCTGCCTCAGTCACCTGGATTACAGGTGTGGGCTGCCAAGCCTGGCTTCTCTTCTTTCTACCCTCATCTTCTTTATTTTTTTTCTAACATCATTTCCTTTGTGTCTATTTTCTAATTTTTGTTTCTTCCCTATTTCTCTGAATTCTCCTATTAAGTTTCCTCCCTCCTATCCGTTTGTCCCTTGCTACTTGCTCTCCCCTGGGACCATAAGTCATTGAACTTGAACTTGACCAGTCAGAAGTACCAGGTGCTTTCTGTGTCACATTTTCTTAGAAGAGAGACAGTGGCCTGAGGCTGGTGGAGCTCATACAGTTCACTGTAGTATGTGTGCCCAGGTTAAGATTTTGTTCTGAATTTTGAACTCATATTTTAATATAGCTGTTCATGAAACAGAGAGGCTGTTTTTCCAGTCATTGGTCCGCTGGCAAGGAGCCAAAGAACTAAATGTGTGGCAAGGAGCTGGTGAAAAGATGGTGTTGGAGAAGTCAATGAGACATTAACTTCCCTTCCACAATTCAGGCTGATCTGGTGGTTGCAACAGAGATCCTCAGAGTTTCTAAATTAGAAGTGGAATTTTAAAGGCAATTTGTAAAGGATGCCACAGCTGCAGAAAACTAGTGAAATAACCAGGTTGGGAATCTGAGAGTCTGGAGAAAAGAGATCTAAGTTAAGAATGTTTTTTCTGGGCTGGGGTTGTGGCTCAGCGGTAGAGCACTCGCCTAGCATGTGCGTGGCCCGGGTTCGATTTCAGCACCATGTACAGATAAACGCATTGTGTACAATGTAAAGCAAATAAATAAATATTTAATGTTCACCTTCTGCATCTCTGAAGCCCACAGTAGTCCCTATCTGCCTCATGGCATAATAGTGGTGTTCCTAGGAGAGCAAAGGTTTTAGCACAGTGGTTAAGGCCCTGGAGGGAGGTTAGGTTTGAACTCCAGGGCCTTAACTCCAGTAAAATAGCTTCTTCAAGGCTCAGTTACCTTAACTGTACAAAAATACCTATTGTTAAATCAGATGACCCAACTCAAATATTGGGCACTGGGTCTGAGCTAGTAAGTGCTCAAGTTGTTGCTAGTATCCTTACCCACTGTTGAGGAGTCCCAAGTTCAAGAAGAGTTAGTAAAGCGCTCCATGCGCACACATTCCCCGCTCTCTCACGGAGAATCAAGAAACTCAAACCACACACCAACTCACAGCTGCTCCCCAGGCCAGAGCCCGCCTGACTCTACCCACTGATTAGTAAGCCAGGATCCAGTTTGAAGGAAAGTGAGAAAAAGTCTTTTCCTATTTTGATTCATTTCTCCCTTATATTGGTTATCTACGACTGCATAACAAATCAATCCAAAATGTAGTGGTCTACAAACACCACCATTTTTATATGACTGTGGGTCAGCAATTTGGGTTGGGCTCAGGTGGACAGTTCTGCTGATCTTGCTGGTGGGGAATGAGGGGTCCCAGATGGCTTCACTCACTTGTCTGACAGTGGTGCTGTTGGTTGGCTTGGCCTGTCTTCGTGTGGTAGCCCATCCCCAAGGAGGCCAGCCTGGGCTTTTCATCAGGAGGGGGTATTCCAGAGAGAGCAGAGCAGAAGCGAAGGCCTTTGGAAGCAAGCCTAGACCCAGATGCTGCACAGCGGCATTTCTGCCACAGTCTACTGAAGGCCTCCTCAACTTCAAAGTGCGGGTGAACAAGTCTCCGCCTCTTGCCAGGCACAGTGGCGCATGTCTGTAATCTCAGCAGCTCAGGAGGCTGAGGCAGGAGGATCGTGAGTTCAAAGTCAGCTGCCTCAGCCATGGTGAGGCACTAAACAACTCAGTGATAAAATCAGTAATAAAATACAAAATAGGGCTGAGGATATGGCTCAGTGGTTGAGTGCCCCTGAATTCAATCCCCAGTACCAAAAAACAAGTCTTTACCTCTTGACAAAAAAACATGGTAAATTCCTACTGCAAAGGGATGTGCACACTGGGATGGGAGAAATTATTGATTCTATCCTTGCAAATAACTCATGAAAGCCCATCTTGGCCAAATCATATCCATCCTTCATGAGAAATTCTTTTAAAAAAATGTATATTTTAAGCTGTCAATGGATTATTTATTTATTTATTTATTTATTTATATGTGGTGTTGAGGATCAAACCCAGGGTGTCACACATGCCAGGCAAGCACTGTACCACTGAGCCACAATCCCAGTCCCCTTCACGAGAAATTCTTATCCCCACAGGTTCATGCCATTAATATGTCATCCTTGAAGTTCAGGATATAGTCATTACAGTTAAGTTCAGATCTCGAGGAGGGTTATCTGTTACATTAAAAAAAAAAAAAAAGCACTGAAATAGGTTTAGGGCAGCATAGTGCACACAAGCTTGGAGTTTTAGTTCATATTAGTTCATATTATATCTGCATTATTTTGCCCCTAAACATAGCATGATGAGAGAGGGACGAGACAACCACTATGGACATTAATATTCAGAGAGGGGAAGGATTGGAAATACCTAGCAGTCACTGATGGTGACAGTTCTAAAGCCTGCATAGCTAAGCATGGTGGTGCTGGCCCAGAATCTCAGTTACTTGGGAGGCTGAGACAGGAAGATTACAAGTTCAAGGTTAGTCTAGGCAATTTAGTGAGACACTGTCTCAAAATAAAAAAATAAAGAGGATAGGGAATGTGGTTCAGTGGTAGAGAGGCCCTGGGTTCAATCCCAGTGCTGGGGGGGGTGGTGGCAGGGGGGGGGGAGACAAGCAGGGGCCTAGTTGGAAGTTTGGTCATTGGGAATGTGCTTTTGAAGGGTTTATTGGGACCCCAGCCCTTTCCTCTCTTTCTCTGTCTCTGCTTTCTGGCCACCATGAGGTGAGTGGTTCTCCTCTACCATACACCCTCACCATGATGGACTGTGCCACCACAGTTCCAAACAAACCATGGACTAAAGCCTCTGAAGCCATGAGACAAAATAAATATTTCCTCCTTATAACTTGATTTATGTCAGGCATTTGTCACAGTGCTGGAAAGCTGACTAACACAGGTGGGGAATTTGCCTTAGTTAGGGTCCAGTTTTTCTCCCCTGGAAATGGTTTCCTTATCCTTTGTTCCCCTTATCTTTTGGTTCTGTTTCCTGGCAGAGTCATCTTGACTCTTGGCTCCACCATCTGAGTTGTTAACATCCTTTTCTCTAGGACTTGCTGGCATTTTCAGCCGAATAGATTTCTCAGGCTGCTTCCTGTCCATAGGAAGTTGGGGACCCATAAGCCTCTCCATTCTGAACTAGTTCTGTGCCTTTTAGTCCAACATAGGACTCCTTTAAAAACCCAGTGGATTTCCAGTATATCATATTATGGTACATGCCAGTAGGTAGCCTTCTCTATACTTTTGGCATGAGTTAATCACCTGTGGGGAAACACCTTTAAGATTGTCCTGTTGAAAGGGTCTACTAGGCTTTCTGAAGTATGGATGGAGGACAGAAAAGCCATACCTCTGGTTTTACCTTTTTCTGAAGACATTTATTACTCTGAGAATATTTTGTCAACTAGAGTGACTTGGAGATGAAAATGTTTTTTTAATTAAGCACATCCCGGGTTTTCTATAGTCTTTTCTTCTGTTTATAAACGGAGTAGTCTCTTCTGTATACTTTTCTTTTTCTTCAGAACCAAAATTTTCTTACTTAGATTCATGGTTCATTAGGTATGTTTTCTATTCCAAGTTACTACAGACAACATTTTGCCAACTGTTCTGTCACAACACAAAACACTGTGTTTTCTCCACTCTCACTAGAGAAGTCCCCATTACATTTTCTACCTTCTACTGACAAGTTTCTTACAGTTGTTCCAGCTCTACCTTCTACTTGGTCCTGAAGCCAATGCCACTTGTTTTAGGTTATTTATGGTAGCACATCCTTCCAGTACAAATTTCTATATCTGTTGTTTATTACTATATAACAGGCCTTCCCCACAGTTCTATGGGTCAGCAATTGGGGCTGGTCTCTGCTGGGCAGTTCTGTTGATCTCACCTACGGTCATTTATGTGACTGTGGTCAGATGGCAGGTAGGCAGGGACTGACTGAGATTATGGCCTCACTCATGCCAAGGATTGGTGTGGGCCATCACCTGGACCTCCCTCTCCACGTGTTTCTCATCCTCAAAGAGGTTACCCTGGTTTCCTCAGAGGGCAAGCGTGGAATCTGTAAGGCACTTGGGATTGAGGCTCAGAAGTGATCCAATGTCATTTCTGCTATACCTTGGTCAAAATAAGTCATGAGGCTGGCCTAGATTCAAGGGGTAGGAAAACTGACTTCTCTCAGTGGGAGGTGTGGCAAAGTCATACTACAAATGGTTGCATGAACAGGGATGGGAAGAATTATCTCAACCATTGTTGCAAATAATCTCTCACAACCACAGTCTTGGAAATCATGCTCATTGTTCGCATTGGGTATATTGGTCCGTTCCTATAATCCCAGCAACTCAGGAAGCTAAAACAGGAGGGTCATGAGTTCGAAGCCAGCTTCAGCAACTTAGCAAGACTGGCTCAAATCAGAAATAAAAAGGGTTGGGGTAAAGTGGTAAAGATCATCTGGGTCCAATGCCCAGTGCCAAAAACCAAAGCAAAGTGTGCCTACTTTCACAATTCTATATACTGCATAGGTGTTACTTCTCCTCATATTTTTCCAACATTTTTTGGGTGCTTGGGTGCTGGGGATAGAACCCAAGGCCTCATACATACTAAGCATGTGCTCTACCACTGAGTTCAACCCAAGCCCCTCCAAATTAAAAAAAAAAAAATTATTGTGGCAAAATACAGATATCATAAAATTTACCACAACTCCTTCTGTACACCATTATCAAATTCTTCCATCCCATGTCCTTATTCAATTACCATTGATTACCTAAGCTAAAAGTAATCAGGCATAACGTAAAGCCCAAACCCCTCTCTTCCCTATCCCACACCTTTCTCATGAAAAGCCAATAAAAAGGTGAGGCCTGGCTGTAGTAAACGCTCTTGCAGGTACTTCTGTCTGTTTTTCATGTGATTCTATACACACAAGTCACTGTTTAACTTCCCAGGGATTATATTTTACTGTCTAATGTCTTAGTCATTTCCACCATCCTGGAATAAAGTTGGGAGTAGGTAAAAATGATTATCCCTGACATATAGGCCGAGGCCACGGCTTAGTTAGAAAGAAAAGCAGCCACTTCTCATCCACGCCCCCCCCCCCATTGTTTCTCCAATCCCAGTAAAATTCAGAATAAAGAATAAAATGTGTGTTCAAGGACTGGGTTGTGGCTCAGAGGTAGAGCGCTCGCCTGGCATGCGTGAAGCACTGGGTTTGATCCTCAGTACCACATGAAAATAAAATAAAGACATTGTGTCCATCTACGGCTAAAAATTAGAAAAAAATGTTGTGTTCAAGAATTGTTTCAAGCCGGGTGCGGTGGCGCACGCCTGTAATCCCAGCACTTGGGAGGCTGAGGCAGGAGGATTGTGAGTTCAAAGCCAGCCTCAGCAATGGCAAGGCACTTAGCAACTCAGTGAGACCCTGTCTCTAATAAAATACAAAAAAGGGCTGGGGATGTGGCTCAGTGGTCGAGTGCCCCTGAGTTCAATCCCCAATACAACAACAACAAAAAAAGAATTGTCTCAAGGGGCTGGGGCTGTAGCTCAGTGGTAGAGCATTTGCCTAGCATGTATGAGGCACTGGGTTCGATCCTCAGTACCACATAAAAACATAACCAAATAAAATAAAGTTGTTATGTCCATCTACAACAAAAAATTAAGAAAAAATTAAAAAAAAACTCTTTCAACATGTCATGGGTATTCTGATCATTACAAAGTAGCTCAGCCAAGAGCTGTTTAGGAAAGTTGGGTTTTGCTGTGAAGCGACATTCTTAAGGTGTGAAAATAAATCTGATGTGATCATTAAAAATAAAAATATTTATAAGAAAATCCTCTTTTGAGACCAGGCGTGTAGCTCGTGGTAGAGTGCTTCCTAGCATGTGCAAGGCTCTGGGTTTGATCTCCAAAAGTGGAAAAAAAAAATACATTAAATTATACCAAACATTAGAGGTGCCAGAAATTAGCTAAGAAACTTGAAGGGTTACAAGGGAACAATGAAAAAGTTGTTCCATTTGACTATATATTAAGCAGTATATTTTCCTCTGAAAAATAATAACAACAAAAGTTAAAAAAAAAAAAAAAAATAAAACACAAAAACTTTTCAGACCAAACAGCTCCAGTAATGCTGTTTTTCTATGCTCCCCGACTGTCCTTGATCCACATTTCCAGCTGCTTTTTCAGATCCAAATATCTGTCTATTTCCAGAAGAAACAAACAAGAGGAAACAGGGACTAGCACTTCTTTCAACATTGACCTTCACCACCATTCTGGCTCATTCAGTTCGTCTTCTCTTTATTAAGAAGACTGGACACCCAAACTCTGTAAAGGGCTGCCTAGAGAGACTACCAGAATGAGAATAATTAGGAAACCCCCTTATGTGACACTTTTACACACAGCCACTCAACTCTACCAGGCAAAGCAGATTGATACCCAATAGGTGCTGAGCTAGCATCTCACAGTTGTGGAGCTGCTGTGGTGTGATGTAAGGGGCGATGTGATGTGTGCTTGAACTCTGTCTTCAGGAGGCAGACTGCCTGGGTTTGAATCTAGTCTCCCCACTTCCTTGCTGTGTAACTTTTGAGGGGGGGTTGCCTAAGTTCTCTGCATCTGTTTTTTTTCATCTGCAAAATGGTAAAAACAACAGTTCCTTTGGGTTATCATCAGGATGAAATGAAATGATTAGAAATGTGCTTGGTACTTAGAAATGTCAGCTGTATTTAACAAACTAAGAAAGAATAAGAAGAAATAGCCAGGAGTGGTGGCTCATGCCTGTAATCCCAATGGCTCGGGAGGCTGAGGTAGGAGGAAGTTCAAAGCCAGCCCTCAGCAAAAAAAAAAAAAAAAAAAAAAATGATAAAATAAAAAACCCAAAACAACAACAACAAAAACCTCTTTGATGGTTCTGGGCATTCAAAGGGACATTAACACATGGAAATATCTGAACTTGAAGGGTTGCTATGAACAGGGGCTTTATCTCCTGGTGAGTGTCCTTGCTGAGGAAAAAACCCCATCTTCTGAGGTTTAAGATAGAAATGTACAATTATTATATTAAGTACAAAATATCATCTATGATATATATTATTTTAGGATTCTCCTTGAGGAAAGAACTTCCTCAGGTCTTCCCACTCTCCCACCCCCGTTTCCCCATGAGAGATGGTACCATCCAGAGTTTAAGCAAATGGGTTTTAGAGGGAGGTAAACAGGTCCTAATTCAAGCCCTGTCACCTCTGAGCAGGTCTCAGCTTCTTCATCTGTAAAATGGGTGTGGAGTTTAGTGTAAGGATAGGGACAAAAAATAAGTGTTTTACTTGGGTCAATACAAATGATTTTTATCATTCTTATTAGAACTGTTTCCCTTCACTTCATTCAAGCTGAAGCTCTGTGAAAGTGGGGACTTAATCTGGCCCTTGTTTCAATCTTCTACATGTTGTTTATGACATTCAGCATATTATAGTTGTTGATCATAAAATGGCGACTGATCTCAGAATTTCCTGAAGTTTTTTTAAAGACGAAAGAAATAAGAAAAATCCTGGCTTGGCTTGCTGCCTTCTTTCTTCCTTTCCTTTTTTCTTCTTTCCCATCCTTCCTTTTTCTTTTTTACAGTGCCAGGGACTCATGCATGCTGAGCAAGTGCTCTACCACTGAGTCACACCCCCAGTCCCAGATGCTGGCTTGGAACATTCCAGAAGATCCATTCTAAAGCCAAAAGAGAAATGGAGGAACCTTAGTTTTCCATATCAAAATGTTTGGTCAAAAGACCCATTTTTTTTCTGCTTTGTCCTTGAGTTGCTGAGAAAAAGCATCTGCCTTATTTTGGGTTCTGAGTTTCTAATTTTAGAGTTGCGAGGTGATCTTGAGGGTATCCTTTGCCGGAAGACCTCCAGGTTCCAGCTGGAACCGGTTCCAGCCAGGTCATCCATCCCCTCACTACTAGAAAGGAAGTCAAACAGCCAGGATGAGGAATTCCCTATCCATGAATATCTTGTAATTATGCTGATTTTCAACCACACAATCAGTCTAAAAGAAAATCCCATCTCAATGGAATGTATAAAAGGATTAGGAAATGGGGAAGAGAGAAGCTTGTTATCAAGCCCATTTGATTTAAATTAAGCCCATTTCCCTCCATCCTTTACTATTTTTTTTTTTCTTTTCTTTTCTTTTCTTTCTTTTTTTTTTTTAGCTAAAGAGGGTGGAGGCTCAACAATTGGCTGACTTTCAGGCCTGTATTTAATTTTCTCCCCTGGCTGGCTGGATCACTGACCTGTCTTTAAGGGGCTCATCCCTTCAGTCAGACACTGGAAGAGCAGGAATACATAGCATCTTGGGGAGTGGCCTGTATTGATGTTAGAAAAACAAAGAAACCCAAGATACTGTAGAATATGAGGTTTCTTTCAGTCTCAATTTGGAAAAGGGACACGTGTCATTTTGACTCCAAGGAGTAGCTACGGGCTTGATATCTAAAGCCATTTTCTGCTTTATTTCCCTGTTTTATTTTTATGGATTACTGCAAATTCCAAATAATTAAGCTGCCAGTCAAATGAAATCGCACTGAATCTGATTAGCATTTAGAGGAGTACATGCAACTTTGATCCTTATCGCTGTCAATTTATCAAACTTCAGCCACATCCGAATCTCTCTGGGTTGTAGCTCCATTCTGGGTCCAATTATCCTACATAAAACAAGGGTTTTTTTTTTTTTTTTTTTGGTACTGGGGATTGAACTCAGGGGCACTTGACTACTGGGCCACATCCCCAGCTGGCTAAAAAACAAGGTACTTTGAAAGGGACAAAGTCTGGGTTTTTATCTTTGACTTTTTTAACCTTGAGGAGGTGAAAAGCTAGGAAGTTGATTAATTTTTAAATGACCCAGATGTTTGTGTAGTTTTTTAAGGTGTTTGAATACCCATGCATGCATGAGATAAATGTATCTTTATAACAATTCTCCAACAGATGTGCTGTTAGCATACAGCCATCCCTCAGTAACTTGGGGGGTTCTTTCCAGGATCCTACCGTGGATACCAAAATTAGCAAATACTTAAGTCCCTTGTGTAAAATAGCATACTATTTTCAAATTACCTATGCAATCTTCCCATATACTTTAAATCATCTCTAGATTACACGTAACACTTAATACAATGTGAATGCTATGTGAATAGTTATTATGCTATATTATTTGGGAATGAAAACAAGACAAAAATATGATGTGTTCAGTACAAAAACTTTTTTTAAAGAAATATTTATTTATTTACTTTAGTTGTACACAATGCAATGCATTTATGTTTACGTGGTGCTGAGTTTCGAACCCGGGTCGTGCACGTGCGAGGTGAGTGCTCTGCCACTGAGCCACAACCCCAGCCCAACAAACACTTTGTTTTCAAATATTTTCAATCCACTTGTGGTTGAATCAATGGATGTGAAGCTTTCAGATATACAGGAACAACTGTATTCTTTTTCTGATAGTTTATTTGTATGTGTGTTATAATTTTCAAAGTGTAATTTTAATTCTCTTAGCAAATTTGTTATTTGGGTGCTATCATCACCATTTATTGATTGATTGATTGATTGGTACTGGGGATTGAACTCAGGGGCACTGGACCACTGAGCCACATCCCCAGCCCTATTTTGTATTTTATTTAGATACACGGTCTCACTGAGTTGCTTAGCACCTTGCTTTTGCTGAGGCTGGCTTCGAACTCGTGATCCTCCTGCCTCAGCCTCCTGAGCTGCTGGGATTACAGGCATGCACCACTGCACGTGGCTATTTTTTTTTTTTATTTTTTTGGCAGTTCTGGGGCTTGGACCCAGATCTTGCATATGCTAAACACATGCTCTACCATTGAGATATATAGACCTACCCCATCATTACCTTTTATTTTTATTTATTTATTTTTGGTACCAGAGATTGAACTCAGGGGCACTCGACCACTGGGCCACATCCCTCGCCCTTTTTTGTATTTTATTAGAGACAGGGTCTCACTGAGTTACTAAGTGCCTCGCCATTGCTGAGGCTGGCTTTGAACTTGTGATCCTCCTGCCTCAGCCTCCCAAGTGCTGGGATTACAGGCGTGTGCCACCGCACCTGGCCTTATCATTACCTTTTAAATGAGTAAATTGAAATTTGAAATTTCAGTGGCTCCCCAAAGTATGCTGCTACTCAGGGTAGCACCAGCGTGTTCCACCTCCACAGGATCCCAAGCCTACCCATGATCTGCTTTTGTACCTGGGAATATCAACTCCACTCTACTACAAATCTGCTCCCACCCTCATTAAGAGATTGCCTTATAATATTCACCTGCTTGCTTGCCTGCCTGTCTCCCTTCCAAGTGTGTGAACTTGACGGCAGGCACTCTCTCCATCTATGTTTCTCTAAATGACTGACAAGAGTACTGTCTGACACATACGGGTGCTTGATCAATGTCTGCCAGTGAATAAATAAGCAAGTGCATTCACCTCTGTAGGCATATTCCAAGACTTCTATTTTAAAGATATGCAATTTTTGCATTTAAACATTTTAGAGTAAATGAGAACTTGGACTATTCCTGATAAGGAGAATTAAGAGGTTATGTATATGAAACTATTCATTTTTCCTTAGACAAATGTCCATTCACTCCCATATAAGTCTTGGAATCTTATCAATTAACAAATATTTGAGTATCTGCTATGCACAAGGCATTATGCTAAGCTCTTTAGATGAATCAAAGAAATACAAGAGCGTGAACCCTTCTCTTCAGGGATTTGTAGCTTTGTGACAAGTCTAACTATTCTTTTTCCCACTCAAAGGTCTTTCCATGGAGTTTATGGTACAAATAATAATAGTTGTAGAGGTGGAAAGAACCAGAATAGAATGAACACAAGGACGTTATTCAGAAAGGCATCTAATTGTCCAGCGAATCTTCCATTTTCAGATACTCTGGCTGGTGGGGAGAAGAGCATACCCTTTAGAACTCAATTCTCCAGATAAATAAAAGGCACACTGCAGAAACCCAAAATGCAGGAGACAGGGCAGTGTTGGGAATAGGAACCCTTTCATCTTCAAGGCGAGAAAAAATATTGCATGGGTCCAGGACAAACAAACCATAAATTTCAGGCCTGAGCCCCACCAGAGCCCTAAATATGGTGCAAATCAGGGCTGTCAAGACTGAGTCACTAGCGAGTCACACAACATGAAAGAGGAGGGATTGTCTCAATAGCCCCTGTCAGTCCTCCAGTTCCCAGGGCCTGGTCCTGTCTCTTCCAAATTCAGCCTACACACACTTAAGGGCTCCAGCATCAGTGACAAGGAAGTGGCCCAGCACACGTGACACACCAGGGAGCAGGATCCTCCTGGAGCCAGAACTGGTCAGTTGTAAAACTCTCAGAGCCAGGCGGAGGGAGGAAAGCAGATTTCTTTGGGTTCTTTTGTTTATACTTAAGTGTTTGGTCTCAGAAGACCAATGGGCCTTGTCGTTAGAAATTACAAAGAGGATTACTTTGGTATAGCCAGATGCATCTTCTGTTTCTCTTTATTGTCTTTTAAGTGTGTTTAAAAAAAAAATTCCCTCGGTATCAGAAGTTATGTACAAAAAAGAAAGTTATGTACGGTCAGCCCTTCATATCCATGAGTTCCACATCCATCGATCCAACCAATCACAGACCCAAAACACATGAAAGGTGGGCCATTGTGATGGCACATGCCTGTAATCCCAGTGACTCAGGAGGCTGAGACAGGAGGATCACCAAGTTCGAGGTGAGCCTCAGCAACTTAGCGAGGCCCTCGAGGCCCTCTGCAACTTAATGAGACCCTATCTCAAAATTTAAAAAAATAAGCCGGGCGTGGTGGCGCACGCCTGTAATCCTAGCACTTGGAAGGCTGAGGCAGGAGGATCGCGAGTTCAAAGCCAGCCTCAGCAATGGCGAGGCACTTAGCAACTCAGTGAGACCCTGTCTCTAATAAAATACAAAAAAAAGGGCTGGGGATGTGGCCCAGTGGTCGAGTGCCCCTGAGTTCAAGTCCCGCTACCAAAAAAAAAAAAAAAAAAAAAAAAAAAAAAATTAAAAAAAGAACTTGGGATATAATTCAGTGGTGAAGTGCCCCAGTTAAATCCCTAGTACCAGACAAAAAAAACAAACAAAAAAGCACATGAAAAAAAAGAATTATTTGTGTTTAAAAAACATGTATAGACTTTTTATTTAGTTATTATTTCCTAAACAAAACAATATAATAACTACTTACATAGCACTTACATTGAATTAGATACTATGAGTATCCAGAGATGATGTAACCCATAAAGTCGCAATGGGTTAAATGTGAATATTTCAATGAAGTTGACACAGGTGCATTAAAACAAATCAGAAATCATAATCTTCAGCTTACATTTCCTTTATGTATTTTTCATCAGTATGTAGAAATAGTACATTTCTACATATGGAAATACTCGAAACACTCTATTTTCTCAAAACAATAGACTTCTAAAAACATAATCATTATTACCACCAGTGGCGTATTTATTGCTCAATTAAGTTTTTATAGGTTTTCCACATCTGGGATGATGGGACAACAAAGTATACAGGAGGATGTGCATAGGGTAAGTACTATTCTATTTTCTCTAAAGGACTTGAGGTTCCATGGGTTTCGAGTCTGAGGGATCCTGGAGTCTGTCCCTGAGGATACTGAAGGATGACTATATATAATTTTTCAGGCTCAGACCCTTTACGTAGTTTGAACAGTGAGACTCAACATTTTAAAAATGTTTACTGCCGCCAAGCACTGTTCTAAATGCAGACACTGTGTAGCGGGTACTATTATTATTTCCATTCCCATTTTACTGATTGGAAAGCTAAGACACAGAGAAATCCAGTACAGATTGTAAGTGGGGGAAGTTTAGATTTGTGTGTCTCCAGAATCTGCCCACAGAACCATTAACTTATAGTCACTCTCAGTGGGATGTGCTCTGTTCTTTAGCATAGGAAAGCTAAATCCAAACCATGCAGTAGAAAAATCTTTCTAAAGGCATTCTTGAAGACTCAGTCTCAAGTCACAAAGCCCAAAGGGATCAGTGGGCCAGTTCTTATCCTGCCTGTCACTCTCCAAGATGTCGGAAGGAGGAGGGCAACCCACTTTCCCAACCTCATGTCTCCAGCTGCAACACACCTGGAGAAATGGAGCCTGCCCCAGTGGGATCAATAGGGCTGGCATGTTGTGGGTGGTGGTAGGGATCAGGGCAACCAAGGGGTAAACAGGGAAAGAGATGAGTCAACATTGGTGGACATAATCCTGTCCAGGGACTGGGGCTGTGGCTCAGTGGGAGAGTACTTGCCTAGCATGTTTGAAGCTCTGGGTTTGATCCTTAGCACTGCATATGAATGCATATGAATACAAATGAAATAAAGACATGATGTCCATCTACAACTACAAAAAAAAAAAAAAAAAAAAAAAAAAGAATCCTGTCCAGCACTAGGCAAGGAATTTAACGCAGACACAACAGCATGTATCCAAAACAAATGGTGTTTTTTTTTTTTTTTTTAAGTACCAGAGATAAAACCCAGAGCGCTTAACCACTGAGCCACATCCCCAGCCCTTTTTTGTATTTTATTTAGAGACAAGGTTGCACCATGCTTAGGGCCTCGCTAAATTACTGAGGCTGGCTTTGAACTTGTGATCCTCCTGTCACAGCCCCTGAGTAGCTGGGTTTATGGCGTGTGCCACCATGCCTGGCTCAGATGGTGTTTTTTGAAACAGAAAGAAACAGAACAAGGCCTCTAGTCACTGTATCATTAAGGTAGATCAAAGATACATGTGCAAAATAGTACAGTGTCTTTTACAAAGATACTAATGTGTCCTTGTGGGCTGAGGGCAGGGAGAGGAGTGGGAAAGTAGATTTGAAAATAATTCATAAAAAGATGAAAAAATCCATTCTGGAATGGTATGATCCCTACTGGGAAGTGGATGGCAAGCTGTAAGTGTCATATCCTTCATTCATTCACTCATTCACCTAACAAATGCAGTAGCCAAGAGGCTAAGAGGCTAAGAGGCTAAAGGAAGAAGGCAATGGAAAATACTCTGGGGTTAAAAATGCAGACTGGAGTTACGGCCTTGATTCCACTAGCATTTGCTGGGTGACCTTAGGTAACTTCTCTAGCACTAAAATGTGAATAATAACTAATTCACAGGGTGGATATGAATAAAGCTCCTTGCATGCAATTATGGATTCACCATTTATATAGCAAGCTTTAGTAAACAGTAACTACTAACTTTGCTATACTGATGATTAAAACAAAACAACCCAAAAAGCCCTTTCCTTCCTGGTGGAAGAGAAAACCTAAAACAAATACATTTACAAAGAAGTTTAGTTGTTGAAATTAGTGCAACAAAGGAAAAGCTATGGGGTGCTATGAGATCATTTATAAAGTTCTGAGCTTATTCTGGGGAAGTTTGGAGATGTTTAAGATGGTGACTCACCTAAAGTTAAGTTAAAGAGCCCGACCACGAGCACTTGCCTAACTGTGGTTTCCCTAAGGCTGGTCAGAGTGGCTGCAGATGCATACTGAGGACCAGCAGGGGCGGAGGCTGCGGGGAGCTGATGGAGGAGATGGGAGCCAGGCAGCCTGTGGACTGGTAGAAGGGGTGGAGGGCTGGACAGGACATGCAGGGTGCATCCTGGGAGCCACGGGAAGAGGTCTGTGCAGTGGCCAGCCCATTCCACCCATGCCCCACTTTGACAAACACAAGAACCTCGTGCTCCCCTCCCCTTCTCTGCACACACACACTCTGGGAGATCATGGTCTATTCCCCAGATTGAGATGGTCCTTGGTCATCTTGTGTAGATTTCCGTTAGCCAAGATGTCAACAAACTTCACCTTCTGAAATTCGTATTGAGACTGCAATAGGTGTTTGCTTTCATTTTCTGCATGTAAAATTATATGATCAATGCATTTTAAGGTTACATCCCCCCTACTTGGAAATTGTGAACCTCTCTTTTCCTACCACTATCCAACCCCATGTGGGGGGTCCTGATTTTCCTCCAGAACACTGGTTGCAAAGTAAGTAGTGTGAGTGTTGGGGGCCAAATAAGGTCCTTAGAGAGGCAGGTTAGAGTAGATAGCAGAGAGCCTTCCACATTGCCATGGTAACTGCCCCACACGAGGCACATATTTTTCTTACATGAGGTAGACAAAGGAGGGTCAGTTAGGTGCACCCAGAGTAAAATGAGCACCTCCACGGGACAATCTAGTTCTTTTTGTTTGGGGAGGAGGTGGCCTCATATGTAAAAGAACTTGACTTGGTCCACTCTGAGACTGGGGAGTTGGTTTTTTCCTCGAGATCTATCTCTTAGCCACTGGCTTTCCTTATCCAAGAAAACCAAAGGATTTCCCCCACTCTGGAAGCTCCATAAACCTCACTTACTTTGAAGGAGCTTGCTTTACTGTCTTTTTTTTTTTTTTCACCAGGGATTGAACTCAGGGACGCTCCACCACTGGGCCACATCCCCAGCCCTTTTTTGTATTTTATTAGAGACAGGGTCTCACTGAGTTGCTAAGTGCCTTGCCATTGCTGAGGCTGGCTTTGAACTTGTGATCCTCCTGCCTCAACCACCCAAGTGATGGGATTACAGGCCCGGCTGCTTTACTGTCTTTGTTCTAACTTGGAAACTCTAGCTAGAACTGGGGCCTGTGGGTGCAGGCTGTTCTGTAAGCCATTTTAATATTACAAATGGGAAAAAAAATTAGTGCAGCCGGGCTCAGAGGCGCATGCCTGTAATCCCAGCACTCGGGAGGCTGAGGCAGGAGGATCGCGAGTTCAAAGCCAGCCTCAGCAATGGCAAGGCACTTAGCAACTCAGTGAGACCCTGTCTCTAATAAAATACAAAAAAGGGCTGGGGATGTGGCCCAATGGTCAAGTGTCCCTGAGTTAATCCCCAGTACCAAATGAAAAAAGAGGGTTGGGGTTGTGGCTCAGCGGTAGAGCGCTCGCCTAGCACGTGTGCAGCCCGGGTTCACTCCTCAGCACCACGTAAAAATAAATGCATTGTGTACAACTAAAACAAATAAATAAATATTTAAAAAAAGAAAGAAAAAGATAAAAGAAAAAAAAAAAAGAATTAGAGGACAGAAAGCCCAACCCAACACTTCTTGGCCAGGCGTGGTGGCGCACGCCTGTAATCCCAGCACTTGGGAGGCTGAGGCAGGAGGATCACGAGTTCAAAGCCAGCCTCAGCAATGGTGAGGCACTTAGCAACTCAGTGAGACCCTGTCTCTAATAAAATACAAAAAAGGGCTAGAGATGTGGCCCAGTGGTCAAGTGCCCCTGAGTTCAATCCCCGGTACCAAAAAAAAAAAATAAAAAATAAATAAAAATAAAAAAAAAATTAGTGAATTGGTCTGGGGTAAGGATGCATAGGTTAAAGGAATTCAGATGCTTTCCTGTGTGTTAGAATTATATCTACCCAATGTAGTGATGCTGGTCATATGTGATGATTTCAAAGATGTTTTAATTAACAAATGCAGTTTGTTTGAAAGGATTTTTCAGCCTGGGGAATAATAATCATAATAGATAGGAGTCAAACAAACATAGGGGTTCCCAGTTCCAAAAGGGTTGTGAAATAATTGAGAAGAGAATCAATTTCTGCTGAGCAAGAGTGATGAGGATATAGGAATGTGGCATAAGCCTGGAAAAGCTGCCTTCTACCCAAGGATGGGCCAAGGTCAAGACCATGCATGGAACTTGGTAGAAAAGAAGTCAAGGCAGAGGTGATCTGTCACTCATTTCTCCTTGTCATTGAGTGGTGGTCACCAGTGGCAAACAACCTTAGGAAGATGTTCTTTTCCATCAGCCTTCTTAACTAAATTGGCATCGGTTGGAATCTACCTTTGATGTACAAGCAGTACCTTGCTTCCTGTCCCTCAACCCAGAGAAGCCACATTCAGTTTAACCCTCTGCAAGAATTAGCATGCAATCTGCAGGAGCCCTGTTTGGGGAGATAGCTAAGATTGCGGTTGACTATTGGGCCATAGACATTTTTGGGCATTTCCGCCTTCCGTAGTCTCACGGGACTTGGTCTGGGATCTCGCGGGACTTGGTTGAGGATCTCAAGAGATTTGAACGGTGACTCAGCAGATCGAGCTAGCGCCATTGCTGCTCGGGCGCATGGGAAGAGACCAGAGAGAGAAAAGACAGGGTTATCGCTATTGTATAGATATATTGTAGTTTCTTGTAAGATTAAAGAATATTTTCGTCTCCATCCTGTCTCCGGACTCCTTCCCGCAGCGCTGCCGTTCCAGGCTGCAATCCCTTTCCAGCGACAACAGCAATCCCATTAAATTATGATGATGGGAAAGTCTTTATTTATCAATTTCCCTATTCATCCTTTCAGCAAATGTTCTTTATGCCCAGGTGTTGCTGGGGATGTGTAGGCCTCTATCTCTGATCCCAAGGTCAGCTTGATGGTAGTATTACACCTTCAGTGATAAACTGTAATTAGCCAGCTTTTGGTCCAGTGGTTGGAAGCTTCCTAAGCCTCTAGTTAGGTGAGGAACTAGGCAGGACTGAGCCCAAAGAAGTCAAAACCGAAGCAGAGCTGTAACCAGCACTAGATTAAAGAAGCAGTATGGGCAAGATCAGCCTGAGGCAGTGGTCTCTCTAAGATGCACACCTCCCTATAGCTTCTGCTTCTACATGTGGACATGGGCATCCTCCTATGTCCCTTTATAGGAAATGAGTTGAGTGGACGGAGAGTGCACAACATTCTTACACATAATGCTTTTCTGGGCTGTGGGTGTATCAGCTGGTTATACTTAGGAGACCAGAGATCCAAGGGCCACCACAGTTAGTCTTCATCCCCTGAAACTCCCAAGGTCTGGGTGATTAAGCCCCTGACAGATATCACTTGCAAATGAAGCAGTTACCTATGCTATTGGGAGGGTCAGAGCAGTTCCTGGTGTCAGCTAACCCCAGTACTTTCCAAAAACCAGTGAGTGAAAGTCGGTGCACCTGACTGAGCATAAGGCCCTCGCTTCTCTCAGCATTAGCAATGGGTCAGCCAACCAGAGGCCAATAGAAATGTGCTTCTTTGGGTAAGGAGGAAGGAAAACAGGAGCCCCATTGAGCACCTACCAAGCTAGCTCCCACTTTGGCACTTAAAATGGTCAATTTTAGCTGATCAGGTTCATTTCACAATTGGGTTATGTGATTCCCAAGCATTACCTCTTATCTCTAAATAGAGGTGTGAAAACAGCACGGACTTGGCACAGACCGGCTGCCTGAAGGAGGGTCTTTGTGTGAGGCTCAAGGTGTGTAGGATGGAAAACAACACATGATGCCACCTCATATTCCCCCTACTGGGGACCCTGGTCTACTTGCATCAGAAAGTATCCGTGGTCACTGCAGAGAGGAGAGCTGACTCTTGTGCTGTGATATGGGGACTTTGCCTCTGCTTATGGTGAACCTGTGGTCCCAGTGACCTCCTCAAACAGCTTGTGGACGTTTCCCAAATGTGTAGTGAGCTTTATGCACAAAATGCAGCCCGCCCTGTTCACGGTCCTCCTGGGAGAAGCAAGATGGCGCTGCGCCAGCAGCCTCACAAAGTGGCGTTGTTAACGCTCCTTTAGATGTTCCTGTGTGGCTTCACTGGAGCAGAGGAGGATCTGTTTACACCGACTGGCTCATATTGATTCCTTTGGGGGATGGGAATGACAATGCTGGCCTCTGTTAGTCTCTGGAGCATGTTAGAAGTGCTTGGCCAATGCTGCAGGGCGTCCTGGTTGGTGATACTGAATTACACCCCTGGAGGGTGAGCTCATTCCTGGGCCTCAGAAAACAAGTTTCTGACTAAGTTAGGGGTACAGGGAAAACATTAGGCATTAGATCTTTGAGAAGCCTATTGTATCCTGGAAGCGAGTTAAGGACACTATCTGTCAGAGTTGGGTCCCCAGGAAACTAGGGGTCCAAGGGCTCATCCAAAATAGGTGATGGTGAAATCTGTGTGGTGGGTTTTAGTACATCTGGCCCTCAAGTTATTTAAATTATAGTCATGGTCTAGCATTGGAAAGCTTCAATTGTCATTTTGCTGTAACCTCCCATGCGCTCCCTGTCCCGGCTGAAAGGATTACAAACTGAGTAAAGGGAAGCAGAATGGGCCATCGGCTAGATTGGGAGATAGGGCCCCAGGTCACATAGGCCAGCTCCCTGCAGGGCCCGAATAGCCAAGTCAGACTTGTGTCCTCTCCTGTATTCTAGGGACTGTCCTCACCCCCAGGGTCACATTCTGACAAGACTTTCTTTTCAGCAGATCAAGGGATCTAATAGGACATTCATGAAATCAGGACGCTTCCCAGTGACCTTCAAGCAATCTGTTATCCTCCATCTCTCCCCCTCAGCCCCCCAACTCTCAGTGGAAAAAGGCACAAAACCTTTGCCTTGAAAGTTTTCCAATTTGGCTGAGAAGACCCTTGCTAGGTCCCTACATGCAGAGTTGGAACATCTTAGCCCATTTCCTCAACTCTAATCTACCTCCTTTCAATCCATCTCTGCCTCTAACCTCACACATGCTGGGCAAGACACCTACCCTAGCCCCAGAGGGAGTTTTCTAAAATGAAAATAACACCCCAGCTTAAAAGGTTTCATTAGTTTCCTAGTTTCTGGGAAATGGTATAAAGCCCTTATATGGTATTTGGGGTCCTAGAGGATCTGGCACCTTCTTCCCTCCGATTTCCTGTCACCAAATTTCTTCAAGTTGGTTATGGTCTTTCCCAGGGTGACTGTCCTACTGAGACCAGTATCCGCCTTTTCTTCCAGATGGTGAACAGTAAGTTTGTTTTTTCTGTCCTTAGTCCTCTACAGAGGTGGCAAGCTACAGGACCTCAGGAATTGTTTGTTGAGTCATTTTAAATGGAAATCTTCCTCATATGCATTGTGTGCCTTAAAAAAAAGTGATTGCAACAAAGTGTAACTGTTTAGGGCTGGCTCAGTTGTCCTGGATGTCATCCTGGTACTGTGGAGTCGTGTTCCAGACCTAGGAAGGAAAGTGAAGCATTTTTTCATGGGTAATTTTGGCTTTTGTCTCATCTTTTTTTTTTTTTCCTTATTTGTGGTACTGGAATTTGAACTCAGGACCTCACGCATGCTAAGTGAGTGCTCTACCCCTGAGCTGCATCCCCAGCCCTTTTTATTTTATTTTGAGGCCGAGTCTCCTTAAGTTGCCTAGACTGGCCTTGAACTTGCTATCCTCCTGTCTCAGCTGCATGAGTAGCTGGGATTATAGGCCTGTACCACTGCACCAGGCTTTTGTTTTATTCTTTTGAGATGGGGTCTCACTATGTTGTTCAGGCTCTCAAACTCATGGGCTCAGGTGATCTTCAGTCTCCAAGCCTGACCTGAGGGCAATTTTGTATTAACTACCAGCTTTTTTTTTTTTTAATATTTATTTATTTGCTTTAGTTGTACATTATGCATGCATTTATGTTTACATGGTGCTGAGGATCGAACCTGGGCCATGCATGTGCTAGGCGAGCGCTCTACCGCTGAGCCACAACCCCAGTCCCCTTTTTATTTTTTAACTTGAGACAGGATCTACCTAAATTGCTCAGGCTGGCCTCAAACTTTCAATCCTCCTGCCTGAGCCTCCTGAATAGTTGGGATTACAGGCATGTGCCCAGCTGGAAATGCAGTTTTTGAGATCAAAATGTTGGAACTGATGATTCAAAGATCCATGGACATTGACCCTGAGACAGCTATGTAGCAGTTAATAAGCATTTATGTTTCTGACATTGTTGCTGCCTGAAGCAGAAGCCGCTTGGAGCAACGAACGCCGCAGGAAAATTCAGAGGCAGGATGAAAATGAAAAAAAGGTCTTTTATTCTTCTTCTCTCTCTGGCTCCAGCAATCACTCCAAACGCTCTAACTCCAACCACCACCTTCTTCTTCTTCCCACACACTCTAACCAACCTCACCTGGTTATATACATTTAGCTTTAACAAGGACAAGTGCTTACAGCTCGAGCTTACAGGTGCATCACACAGTGTTCATGGGCATACAAAGATTTTTTGGATAATGCATTAATATCAGGTGGAAACTAGAACATCTTTTATGGCTCTCAGCTAACCGCAATCTTTAGCTATCTCCTTGATTATAGGCTACTACATTTCCCCTTTTTAGTTTTAAAAGAGGGGATGTTCTAGGACGTCCATGTGCAACTGACATTCTTACCCGTCATGGGAATCGAGGCTGTCCTGACTCCTGGCTTAGGTTGACATGCCGGCCACATTAGACTGTCCCGTGCGACTGTGCCGTGTCTTAGGTTGTCCCCTTCTGGGGATCTTACCCGTCATAGGCTAACCAGCCATCCAATCGAGCCCTTCAGGATCGACTGTGTGTTGACTAACAGCCGTCCAATTTTTAGGAGATGCTGAGGCTTTAAGGCGGCAAGCCTACTGCTGACGAGCCAAGTTTCCATAGCGCATCAAGTTCTTTAAGCGAATCAGCTGCCCTTAGTTTCATCAAGTAACACACTGAGTTCTCTTAGACAAATACCCGCAAGGCATTGTCCTGTAATGTCCCAAAATAATGGAAAATCAAAATGTCCATAAGTTATAACACATAGATTCAGGAGGCCCCATGCATACAGAGCAGAGGCCACACTGCTGGTGAGGCTGTTTGATGCTTGAGCAGCAGGGATGCTTGCAGCGACCGCGGTCCCTGCAGTTGTAGCAACAGCCATCATTTTTATGTCTAGACATTTCCACCGGCAAATCTTCAGGGCCCGCTACCTAAAAACTCAAGCATCCATTATTAAGGGAAAGGCAGTGCTATTCCAGCACTGGGATCAAAAGGTGAGCAGTCAAACTAAAAAAAGAATTATTAGAGTAGAAAATAAAAGTTGATCTCTGTGCACACACATTGCTGCTTAAGCTCCCACAAACATAAGCTGGCAAAATATCACATTCAGAAATAATCAAAGAGAAACTGAGGGTGTTTACTGCATTAAAGATAAAGAAAAGCTAAAGGCACTTTGGAAAAATAATTTATTAGCTGGAATCCTCGAGTCTCTATATATACAGCAATCCTATACCTATTGAAATAATTCAAATTAATCAGCTATTAAACAAATGAAGTTAATAACAAATAAACGATAAAACACCAAAATATCAGGTTATACAACATTAAACATATTCACAGTTGAAAAGAAGTCCCGGAGACAACTATAAATCAAAATTGGTTATCATTATAATTGATTATCTAATTAGAATATTCTGAACTTATATGAATATCTATCTATCTATCTGTATATATATTATCTAATTAGAATATTCTAAGCTTAAATGAATTAATGTTATTTGGATCTATATCTTTTTTTTCATAAGTGCTTAATATTTTATGACGTCACATTAGACAGACACATATAAACATATATTTGTGACATCACATTAACATGAAATTTAGACAAATGCACAGACATAAAGACATATATAAAAGAAAAAAGAATACAATTGTGTATACACTAAAGAGAGATCTTCTTGTCCTGGCCGGAAAGAATGAAATTTAAGTTGTAAATTTAATGGAGGACTCTTTTAAGGGAATCACTCCATATCTTCATTTTGGTCCTCTTGATTTTGTACTTGTTTATTCAATCTAGACTCTGCAATAACTTTGTCTTGATCCTTTTGACTTTGTACCTGCTTTATCAATCTAGATAGTATCCATATTGGAGAGGATTCGTGCTTTGGAAAAACACAAACAGATCCTCTCCCCCAAATTAATACTGGGTCTGGACCCTTCCATGTACCTGAGAGAACATCCTTCCAGTAAACCAAAGGTTTATGTTGTTGGTGTGGGTTCCAGTGTCTATCTCCAGCCGAATATCCATTAGAATCTAAAGTTAAGAAATTTAGGGTAAACAGGGCAACTGCCAATATGTCCTTAGGATTTTTCCAGTTTCCATCTTTTTGCTTTAGTAACATTTTTAAGTGTCCGATTTGCTCTTTCAATTATTCCTTGTCCCTGAGTATTATAAGTGATACCTGTTTTGTGGATAATATTGAATTTTGTACAAAATTGTTTGAAGGATGTGCATGTATATGCAGGGCCATTATCTGTTTTAAGCATTTTGGGGATGCCCAATGCAGCAAAAGCTTGCAGACAATGAGATGTAGTATCTTTAACTTTTTCTCCGGAATGTAAAGAAGCAAAAATCATGCCTGAGCATGTATCTATGGTGACATGAATAAATCGTAATTTTCCAAAACTTGGCTCATGTGTGACATCCATCTGCCACAAATGATTGGGCATCAAACCTCATGGGTTAACCCCATAATGTGGATTGGGCAAATGTGTTACACAAGATGGACATTCTTTTATAATTCTACGAGCTTGTTCTTTTGTGATTTTAAATTTTTTCTTAAGGTAGTGCTATTAACGTGGAACTGGGAATGAAATAAAGTAGCTTGTTGTACTGTAGTAAATATAAAATTGTTTTAGTGAGGGCATCAGCTTTTTGATTACCTTCATGGAGAGGACCAGGCAGATTAGTGTGAGCTCTTATGTGACCTATAAATAAAGGTTCTTTTCATTGCCATAGGAGATTTTGGATTTGAGAAAACAATTTAAAAGCTGGAGTATGCGGTGCTATTGGACCTGCTAGCTCCAATTTAGGGACAGCATGTACAATATAGTGGCTGTCTGAAAAAATATTCATAGGCTGTTCTTTAAAATTTTCCAGAGCTATTATTATAGCTTCGAGTTCCACTAATTAAGCTGATTTTTGATTAGTGATATGAATCATTTTTTCATTTTGAGTGACTACTACAGCAGTACTGTTAGCGGATCCATCTGTAAATACATTAAATGCTTTAGGAATGGGTTGATTTTTTATTACCTGTGGGAATATGATAGGATGATTGATACAAAAGGACAGTATAGGAGATTTAGGAATATGATTGTCAAAATTTGCAGAAATAGAGCATCTAGCTATAGCCCAATCACTATCATTGAAGCACAAATATTCAACCTGTGACGATGAATAAGAAGCAATAATAGTAGCGGGATGAATTCCAAATATTTTAGTAGAGGTTTTAAGTCCTTGAAGAATAAGTTTAGCCACCATGGAGGTATAAGACTCAATTGTACTTTTAGGAGAGACAGGCAAATGTATCCATAATATAGGTCCCTGTTGCCAAAATACTCCTGTGGGTGTATATTGTGAAGGAATAATAATCAATATTAGTGGTTGAGCAAAATCAAATCTATCACAATTGGATCTTTCAATGGCCTGTTCTACTAATTTTAGAGCTCTCCTGGCCTCAGGAGTTAATGTTCGCGGTGAGGATGGATCAGGGTTCCCGCGAAGGATGTCAAATAAAGGTTTTAATTGTCCAGTGAGGCTTAGTGTAGGGCGAAGCCAATTAATGTCTCCCAGTAATTTTTGGAAATCATTGAGGGTGGTCAAATGTTCTTTACTTATTAGAATTTTTGGGGGTTTAACAAAAGTATCCATGATTTTAAAGCCTAAATATAGTATAGGTGATCTGCTTTGAACTTTTTCTTCTGCTATATGTAATCCATATTTTTAAAATTTTTTTTGTTATTTCACTAAACATATTAAATAAGATTTGTTGATTAGGGTGAGCTAATAAAACAGCGTCCATGTAGTGTAGACACATGAGGTCTTGATATTTTGTTTTTAATGGGCTGTATAGCTCTGTCCACATATAGTTGGCACATTGTAGGGCTATTTGCCATTCCCTGTGGCAATACTTTCCATTGATATCTTTTATCAGGGCCATTATTATTAATAGAAGGAATTGAAAAAGCAAACCTGGGGGCATCCAGAGGATGTAGGGGAATGGAAAAGAAACAGTCCTTTATATCAAGAGTTATAAGGTAATAGTTTTTTGGAATAGCTACAGGATTAGGAAGTCCAGGTTGAGTAGGGCCCATAATTTGCATTGTTTTGTTAATTTGTCTTAGATCTTGTAATAGTCTCCATTTTCCTGATTTTTTCTTAATTACAAATATGGGAGAGTTCCAGGGAGAGGTGGAAGGCTCTATGTGTCCTGCTTCTAATTGTTCTTTAATTAATTGATGGGCCGCTTGCAATTTTTCTTTGGATAGGGGCCACTGAGGGACCCAAACTGGCTTATTAGAGAGCCATGGTATTTTTAAAATTGTTTTCTCAGTGGCCCCTAGAAAAAATGTCTTTTGTCTTTTTTATTATGATTAGGATTTTTATTCTTAACACCTGCAGGCTTGGTTGCTAGGTGTAGCCCCATTTGATATAGAATATCTCTTCCCCATAGGGTAACTGGCAAGCTGTTTAATACATAAGGTTGGAATGATCCTTTGTGTCCTTCACCATCCTCCCAATTCAAGATATTAGCACTTTGTGCTGGGGTATTACTATATCCCAAGCCTCTTAAACTGGTTGAGGCTTTCTGCAGAGGCCAGTGCTTAGGCCATTGTTGTAGATTTATGATGGAAGTGTCAGCTCCTGTATCAATCAGCCCCTCCATCTCTATACCTTGAATTTTTATTTTGCACATAGGCCTCCGTGAACAATCCTGAACCCAGAAAGCCATAGGTCCTGAACCAGTGGAATGCTCTGCTATTTCTATTTTGTGGCATGCTTTTAAAAGTATTATGGAGACTGGGAAGGAGGAGCAGCTGCACGATTCTGTCTCCTTGATTTACGGAGATGATGCCCCTGTGTGTACTTAGCATTATTTTAATCTCTCCATTATAATCTGAATCAATAACACCTGGTATAACATTAAAGCCTAATAAACTCTTGGAACTACACCCAAGGATTAGTCCCACAGTTCCTGAGGGGAGAGGTCCCCTGATTCCTGTAGGAATCAGCTGAACCCCCATTTCAGGTGTCAGGACCATCTGGGCGGTAGAACAGAGATCTAATCCTGCACTTCCTCTTGTCCCTCTGACAAGGGAGTTAATGGGTAGGAGGGATTGTGACGAGGAATCATCTGGATCTGAGGGCATTCCTCCTCTAGTGCCTCGTACATTTGTGGGCCCCGGGGCATTGGGCCCCGTGCCCCGTTTTTTGAAATCCTGGACAAATCATTTCCATATATATCATATCTGGAATGGCATTGATTGGCCCAATGTATACCCTTTTTGCACCTGGGGCATCGGCCTGGAGCGCGGTATGAATTTGATCTTATTACCCTTGGGGGATATTGCTTAGCATATCTTGGTTGATTATAATAATTTTGTCTGGAATATCCTGTTCTAGGTTGAATCCTTTGGGAATTTTGAGGGGAGGAATTTTTCATCACTGCAGCAATTACATTGCCTGTGATAACAGCCTCGTTAATGTCTTTGCACAGTCTGATATAAATTGATAAGTCTTTTTTACTTCTCCACGGCCTTATTGCATCCTGGCAATATTTATTAGCGTTCTCATACGCTAATTGGATACCTAGGGGCATAGCTTGCTCGATTTCGCCAAAAACTCTAGATGTTGTTTTTAAGAGTCTATCTACAAAATCAGCGTAAGGTTCGTTAGGCCCTTGTATAACTTTTGATAGGCTGCCTTGCAGATCCCCTGTGCCTGATATTGTCTTCCAGGCTTTCACAGCTGCAGTGTGTATCTGGGCATACACACCGGGATCGTATTGTAGCTGATTTTGTAGTTCGGAGAACTGACCCTCTCCTGTCAGCATATCTATATTGCGTTGAGGGAAACCTGCTGCAGCATTTCTCTTTGCTATTTCTGAACAAAGTTCCTGGAATTGAGTTTTCCAGATTAGGTATTGTCTTCCACTTAGTACTGCTCTGCATAGACTTTTCCAATCTGAGGGGGCTAAGATTAGGGTGTTAAGTGACTCTATCATACTTAATGTGAATGGAGCTTGAGGCCCATAGGTCATTACCACCTCTTTAAAATTCTTTATTGTTTTAAAGTCTAGGGACTCGTGATACCTTTGTCCCTCTTCATTTTGAAATACTGGCAGTTCTAGGTGCTCCTGCGGTCTATGTTGTTCGAGAGTGTATAAGCGCTCAGAAAGGCCGCCAATTTCTACCTCAAGGGCACGTACACTCTGATCAATACTCTTTATTGTTTCTGTTAGGGATTCTATCCATGAAGGAGCAGAGGGCACTAGTGGTTCCTCTATTTGACGGTCTTTTCTCTTTTTTAATTTCTTTTTGTTCTTTTGATTGGAGACTGTGCTCTCCGAATCGCTTTTTGATTCCTCTTCACCACTAGCTTCATAATTCCTAACTGGCTCAGTGGAGGAGACTGTACTTTCATGGTTTGGCTCCTTGTTACTATTATCATTTTCACTAGTATCCTGAGTTTCAGCTTCTAAGGAGAGTACGTACTCCTCAGCTAATTTTATTAAGCTTCTGATGGCTTTTGCAGATCTTACTTTTGAATTTACATTCCTACTCTCCTTGCTGGTCTCCACTGAGTCAGAGGATATGCTTTCTTGTTCACTTTTCTCACTATCCTCTGAGTTCTCGATATCAAAAATTTCATTCATGGCTTTTATAAACCGACTTTTTGTTATATTTGCTCCCATCTTTTTAAATTTTCTTTTTTCTTACCTGGCTGCCGAATTCCCCGTACAGGCCACCACCCGACATGAAGGATGTCATCAAGTAAAACTGTCAAAAAGAAAATGAGTTGAGGAAAAATATTGAATAGTATCATCTTCAAACATTTGTGTGTAATTTTTTTTTTTTTTTGGTATAAGTGGTATTGGGGATGGAACTCGATCACTGAGCTATCTCCCAGCTCTTTCTTCTGTGTTTAGAAAAAGATGTTGAAGGATACTCTTCAAATGGAAAGCCATGTTCATTCCTGGGCATGGGGTATGGAAAAGAATTGGGGAAATGGTTGGTTTTTACTTTTTGGTTTTTGGAGTGGCTTGAGTACTGAACTATACCAAAGTTCACTGGGGCAGTGTAGAGTAGGTGACCTAAAAGCTCTAGTATTATTAGCATTGATGTGGTTGATTTTTCTCTGCCTTCTGTCTACCAGCAGTCAATGTTATCAACACCCCCTTCTCAGAGTTACTTGCTTTTATTTATTTATTTATTTTTGGTACTTGGGCTTGAACCCAGTAGTTCTTTACCACTGATCTAAATTTTGAGCCCTTTTTATTTTTTATCTTGAGACAGGGTCTTGCTAAATTGGTGAGGTTCTCACTAAGTTGCTGAGGCTGGCCTTGAACTTGTGATCCTCCTACCTTAGCCTCCAGATTTGCTAAGATTACAGCCATGCACCAACACACCTAGCCTGAGCAATTTGCTTTTAAAGAGGGGATTCTGGAAGACGAGGAATGTTTTCTAGGAGCTAAAGTCTTGGTTTGCCACTGGAGAAGGTGATAGCTGAGGAGACCATTTGGGTCAGTGTGTCAAGTTGAAAAGCTCATGATGGGGGTATGGTGGGCTCAACAGCAATACTTTATTCCTATCAGTTATGCTGTTGGAGGGTAAAGCCTAGGTTCAGTTGTGCTATGGGGACAAGGCAGAGGAACAGTATAAATGCTAATTAGTAATAACTACAAACTACTGAGTATTTATTGCTTCAGCATTAGAGAAAATTTATGAAGAGAAGTATTCTCCCACTTGGCTCCATGATTAAATCATCTCCGTATAATCTATAGATTTCTTTTAGTCTCTTCATGTTCCTCCTGACCTTAAAATTAAAGCTTACAGACATTAATGGGAAGGGCAGATCTTACTGAATCCGGATTTCATGCACCACGTTACCACGACACAGCTTGTCCTCCAGTAACCTAAGCGAGTGTGGAGAGGGAGCAGGCTAGTTTCCGCAGCCACAATCACATGGGAGTTTGGGAAGGGATTTGTAGGAGACGTCTTTTGGAAGATGCCTGCATATCACAAAGGGGCAGTGTGGTATAATGAAAAGAACGGGGACCTCAAAGCCGGACAGATCTGGTTTAATCTCAGCTCTGATTTGGAAACAGCCAAGGACAAGTCGCCTCTCTGAGCTTCGATTTTGTCCTATCTAAAGTAGATGAATGGGGTTGGGGCTCGGTGGTAGAGTGCTTGCCTAGCACACGTGAGGCATTGGGTTCGATCCTCAGCGCCACATTAAAAAATAAAAATAAAAATAATAAAGTGGATGAATAATCCTGATTTCACAGAGCTGTGGTGAAGAGTTAAAGGAGCTGGTTGTATGCAAAGCACAGAGCCCTACTTGGCAATGGGAGGACAGCTGTTGGCGATATGGATTTATGCTCTAATAATAATGAGCAAGTTTTTCATGCAGCACCACAGTTACCAGCCCTTTCACATGCATTATCTCATTTGACCCTCACGTCAAGCCATCAAGCTATTTTCCATCTCTCCTCTAATTGCCTGCTTCAGGCAAGAATGGTTTACATTCGACTCTCTGCTTCTTCAAATCCATTTACACCTCAAACCAAATCTGGCTTAAACCCACCACTTAGCTGGGACTTTTCTGGGCAAGGTCACCTAGGGTTGCCCCAGGCAAAATCCAGTTCATAGACACCCTCCAGGCCCTATCCTGCCGGATTTGCCCAGCTGGGCTTTCTTTCCTTTGTTTCTAGGATTTGCTCCCTTCCCGTTCTCCTCCTGCCTCCCCAGTTGCTGTGCTTCTGTCTCCTTCATTCGTTTCTCTTCCACCATGGAGCCTCACTTGCTTCTTAGTGTCTGTCCTAGACCCAACTCAGATGCCTTCATATTTCTGAAACCCTCTGAGGTTTCTTCGCTCAGCAGTCGGAGTAATCTTCAGATCCAACCGAGTCATCCCCCTCCTCCATCGAACCTGCCCTTTGCTCTTAAGATAAAGACCAAGGTCTTCACCCAACATGGCCACTAGGTCCTGCCCCGTTGGCTCTTGCCCACTCGTCCCTCGTATGCCGGCCTCCTCTGCAGTGCTGGGCTCCTTTCTCTTTATCCTTTTGCCCATGCACTTTTTTTTTTTTTTTCTTTGCTGAAACACCCCACTATCCCCACCGTGCCCTTCTGCTTCCATCTGCGCCCCCTCCTACCTTGGCCAACCCAACTTCCAGTCTTAGGGTGAATATCACTTCCTCCAATACCCAAAGGCACACTGAGCCCCTGATATGTTTTACATGGCACATTGTACCTCTCTTTCTAGCATTAATCATAATCACAATTATTTGTGTAATTATTTGATTAGTATTTTTGAATAATTCTTCCCAAAATGGTCCCTGAAAATAGTCCCCATTGATTTTATTCCCTCCTTGGTCTCTGAGGAACCCAGTGCCTATAAGTGTTGGTTAGATGAATGGATCTGTAAGAACACTCTCTTTTCTGCCCTCCCTGGCTGGCTACTGCTCTCCTCACCTTAAGTCTTGATCTACATCCATCCACCTCCAAACCCCTGTGTTATTTTTTTTTTTTTTTTTTTTTTTTTGGTACGGGGGATTGAACCCAGAGGCACTTGGCCACTGAGCCACATCCCCAGCCTATTTTGTATTTTATTTAGAGACAGGGTCTCACTGAGTTGCTTAGCGCCTTGCTGTTGCTGAGGCTGGCTTTGAACTTGCCATCCTCCTGCCTTAGCCTCCAGAGCCGCTGGGATTATAGGCGTGTGCCACTGTGCCTGGCCCCAAACCCCTGTGTTATCTTCAGAAAGCACCAACTTTATGTTATTTCTTTGCCAAATGGCTTTGATGGCTTCTCACTGCCTGAGATGAAGTTTCGGCTCTACCCTGCTTCTCTCTCTAGTCTTTCTCTCTCATTTGCAGTGCTGGGAATCCAAACCAGGGCCTCATGCATGTTAGATAAGCACTCGATCACTGTACCCCAGCCCCATAAGTCTCATTTAAAGTATAACCTCATCCTTGGAATGCTGAGTTCTGTCACATTTAACCAAACTGCTGCTTCTTCCTGGAATTGTTAGTTGTCTCTGTCCCTTGTTGGGTTTCATATATCTTGGCTCTTGCTACCTCCTCTGCCTGGAAGAAATACCAGCCCCTCCCTGTTTCCCACCATTTGTCTGGCTACTTGGTCACCTCCCCTGGCTGGGGTATCTGTCCTGTGTGAATCTGGGTGTCTGTCTTCTCCACTGGATGACTTTAGCCTTCCCTAGCTCATCTGAATGAGAACTTTTAGGGTGGGGCTTGGGCCTGAGTAACCCTGAAAGCTTTCTAGGAGACTGCAAGGTGTACCAGGGTGAAGATCCACCACTCCAGGCCTCTGCTGGTCTTCCTGCAGAAATGTCCTCTGCCTTAAGCTGGGAGCGGTGGCGCACGCTTGTAATCCCAGCACTTGGGAGGCTGAGGCAGGAGGATCGTGAGTTCAAAGCCAGCCTCAGCAATGGCGAGGCACTTAGCAACTCAGTGAGTCCCTGTCTCTAATAAAATACAAAAAAGGGCTGGGGATGTGGCCCAGTGGTCGAGTGCCCCTGAGTTCAATCCTTGGTATCAAAAAAAAAAAAAAAAAAAGAAAAAAGAAAGAAAGAAAAAGAAATGTCTTCTGCCTATTTCAGGCTCCTGAATAAAAGATGCTGCTACCTTCCTAACTTTTTTCCCAAGGTGCCCAACCCCAATGGTGCCCTCATATGACCTTGGAGGGCGCAGTATTTGGACAGCTCTCAATACAGCTCATTATGGCTCTTGGTGATGTATATCCCCTTGTCTACTGACTGGGCTGCCAAAGGATTGTTCCCGGCATAGACAAGAAGGCCTGCAGTGTTATAGATTCTTTGTAACTATTCATTAGATTGCATTCAGTGGAAACCTCAGCTGCATTTGGATTCCTGTGGGCTGTTAGGGAGTTGGATCTTCCCCTTTCCTCCTCCAAGCTGGACCAAGAGGCTGCATGTATCCCGTTTTCTTCTGCTCTGATAATTTACTCTTCATGGGGGGGGGGGGGCACTTTGGCTGCAGTAAGTCCAGTTTGGCTCAAATATGAATTACAAGGTTGTTTTGCGGGCCTTGGGTGCACTTGGAATTGTTGGGGCCAACATCAATGAAGATTCCAAAGCCATAAACTGAATGAACACAGCTTGCAATTAGATGGACTAATTGATGGACTTCATAGGTTTTCCTAAGAAATAAAAATGTCCCGCCGGGGCGCGGTGGCGCACGCCTGTAATCCCAGCACTTTGGGAGGCTGAGGCAGGAGGATCGCGAGTTCAAAGCCAGCCTCAGCAATGGCGAGGCACTTAGTAACTCAGTGAGACCCTGTCTCTAAATAAAATACAAAAAAAGGGCTGGGGATGTGACCCAGTGGTTGAGTGCCCCTGAGTTCAATCCCCAGTACCAAAAAAAAAAAAAAAAAAAAAAAAAAATGTCCCTCCCAGCCGGGCATGGTGGTGCATGCCTGTAATCCAGTACTTGGGAGGCTGAGGCAGGAGGATCACGAGTTCAAAGCCAGCCTCAGCAATGGCGAGGCACTTAGCAACTCAGTGAGACCCTGTCTCTAATAAAATACAAAAAAGGGCTGGGGATGGGGCCCAGTGGTGGAGTGCCCCTGAGTTCAATCCCTGGTACCAAAAAAAAAAAAAAAATAAAAAAATAAAAAAAAGTCCCTCCCAGTCCCAACTGAAAGTTTCTAGCATCTGAAACTTCCTTTTCCAAGCTAAAGCTTCCCAACCAGTTTCTACTGCTGCCACCAGCCACTGTGCTGCTAACTGGAACATTCTTTAGCCCCTGCTCTTTCCTCAGAGTCCTCCCTCACCTTAAATGCATTTCCTGCTATCACTGAAAAACACCCACCCACCATTCAAGGTCAAATTCAAAAGTCAACTCCTAAAGGTCTCTCCGTGCTTCTCAATCACTTATTTTCTTATTGTTGAATCATCTGTTCATTCAGAAAACACCAAGTAGGTATCAGGTTTAGCTTCCCACCATCTTGCTCTATGCTTTCTAATATTTGTGTTCCTTTGAGGGTGGTGGCTGGGTCTTGTTCCTTTGTATACACCCAGTGCTTTTCCACGTGGTCACGTGCAATGGTATGACTGACTGAATTGGGTCTTGTTGAAGATTATCCTGGACCTATGAACAGGACACAAATTTTCTTCTGGATGTGGGTACAAGTGTTATTTATTTATTTTGCAGTGCTGGGGATCAAACCCAGGGGCTCACACATGCAAGTGCACTACTACTGGTCTACATCCCCAACCCCAAGGGGTTTATTTTGGCCTATCAAAGCTCTTTAAAGCAGAAACCTACAGACACTGGAGAAGTGTCTTCTAAGGGAAGTCTCCAGTAAGAGCACCTCCCATGCTGCCACCTTCAGATTCTTCCAGTTGTGCTTATATGGATGAGAAATGTCTCCTCCAGAGTCACTTTTTCAGCTGTGAAAATCTGAGTCATTTGGCAGTTGAGTTGGGATGTCTCCAAGACTCTAGTCACTCCATGTGATTAGCGTGAGGTTCTTAACAAAATCACTGAAGTGCTCCTGCTGTGAGCTCAGGTACACACCTCTCCAAACCTGTTCCTGGGGTGGCTAAAATTCCCTGAACTCTCCTGCAAACCACCTCCCTTGCATTCTTTCTGTGTGTCTTTCTCTTACCGTTGCAAAGAAGGTTTCTCTACAAGGTGTTTACTTTCCCACTGACTAAGTGAGAGCTGCTCTTCAGTGTCTTGAGACCAGATTGGGATTTTTCTAAGTCTTAGAATGGATTTTAAACCTATTTAGGGGGTGAAGAGGTCCTGGGGATTGAATCCAGGGGCGCTTAACCACTGAGCCACATACCCAGTCCTTTTTAATTTTTATTTTGAGACAGGGTCTTGCTAAATTGCTGAGGCTGGCCTTGAATTTGTGATCCTCCTGCCTCAGCCTTGTGAGCCGCTGGGATTATAGGTTTGTGCTACTACAACTGGCTAACCCTATTTTTCTGAAAGCAAAAAGTAAGTCCCATAATGACACTGATTACTCATTCAGAACACTACCATCTCCCAAGCTTCGTGTCTTTTACGTGGTGCCTCAAGCTTCAAAGGTGGGTTCTGTCTTTCTCCTTCCCAACTCAGAGACAGCTTTCTGCTCTATCAGGGACTTGTCAAGGTGAAAAGAACGTAAGATGGAGAGAAAGATTTAGTGCAAAATTGTAACAAAAGCTGGGACAAATGAAGTACCAAATAGAAGGTGGCTTTAGTGCAAAACATAATGTCTGTGGGAAACAGTTTTTGCAAAGTCAAGATGAATGGGTGTGTTAGTACAGAGATTTTTTTTCCTGCCTTTTACAAATGATCAAGGAAAATGGATTTTTTAAATGTAAACATTCTCTTGTAGTATTTACAGCTTCTCTAATATAAGAGGACAAAGGTCCCAGAGCTTAAAGGAAAAAAGCAGGAACAGGCAGATAACATTTCTTTGACAGTTTGATTGTAATCTAAATATAACAGGAAAATCGCTCTATACATAAAGCACGGTGATGGATAAATATCTGGGGAAGGAGGTTATTGGGTCTTTTTTTTTTTTTTTCTTCTTCCTTACCTTTCCTAATGAGTATTCTTTCTTTGAGAAACGACTGGTGATGAAGATAAATTGGGGTTGAATGGAAAGCCAGTGTCAGGCTTTGGTGACAGAGGGTTTTGGGGAAACAATGTATTAGAGCAGAGATGCTCACAAATGAAATGCAGGGCCTCAGACAGCAGAGGTCTTCTCTTCCATTTTACATAAGGGTATCAAGCCCAGGCGGGTACACAGTTTGGGGAAGCACCAAGCCTCATCTCATGACACTTCAGGAGTCCCCTGTTGAATGTGACACATAGGGAATAGAGGTAGTTTTCTATCAAACTGGTGGTCTAATGAAAAATAAAAGAAAGAAATCTTTAAATTACTTCCATAATGACCTTTATTCTCTTTTCTTTCTTTTTTTCTCTCTTTTCTTTTTGGTAGCAGGGATTAAACCCAGGGGCACTCAACCACTGAGCCACATCCCCAGCCCTTTTTATGTATTTTATTTAGAGACAGGGTCTTACTGAGTTGCTTAAGGCCTCCCTTTTGCTGAGGCTGGCTTTGAACTCACGATCCTCCTGCCTCAGCCTCCCAAGTGCTGGGATTACAGGCATGCACCACCGTGCCCTGCTTGACCTCTATTCTCTTTGGTAGCAAAGTCACTCGCTAGTAGAAAATGATTGTCCAAAGATAATCCTCATTGCCCTGGGTGTGCAGTGTGGAGATTTTGGGCTGTGCTCCGTCTTGCTCTACTGTTGGTCTTCGAGAGGTTTCCATACCTTTAGTTTTTGCTCCCTGCTCAGTGAAAGACCCTGGCTCCTCCCTGCTCCACTTGGCTCTGTGCCTGCGGACAAGACTCTGGATCAGTCCTCTGGCACCAGCTCTGGGCCTCCGCGGTTGCTCATGCTGTTGGGGGTTCTCCTGCACGAGAAGACCCCCATGGTGAATTATTTAGCCACGTTCTCCCTCCAGGGAGAGGTGGCCTGCCATCCCCCAATTCCTGGCCTGGACTTCATGGAGAAATTCTTTCAGAGCTGCTTACCAATTGCCTCCCCCCAGGGAGCTCTTAGAGGGCAGTGACCGTGTCATTTATTTCTGCATCCCCCATGTTTAACCCCGAGTGAGCCGTTAATAGATGTTTGTGGCATGAAGTGATGTTACATGAGCACTCGAGTCTACGAAAACAAAACAAAACAAATTTCTTTTATTTCAATCATTTGCTAATGAAGTAGTCCTGGAGCCCATTCTATGGGTGCACGCCAGAGTAGGACTGGAAATCTAGCCTCTGCTCTCAGAGGACTTCCAGTTAACTAATACGACAAAAGGAATAATTCAATCAAAATGTGTTTCTCTCTCCCTCCCCCCCCCCACAACACACATGCGCACACACACAAAGTGCTCCCTAGTAACCTCATCTAGGAACTAGACTCTCATCTTCATCAGAGGATCATTGGGAGAAAGGGAACCCATCAAAGTCGTTTTGGATGTTGTTGTTACCATTGACATGGTTCAGTTGGCATTAGGTAAACTGTAGGCAAAAAATAATGGTTGGCCTAGTCATTAGCCACCCAGTTGTGTATATACTCTATATATCTCAAAGCCCTTTTCACCTCTGAGAGAAGAAAAAAAAAAAAAAAAAACACTTTGATGCTTTCGAATCAAATAAGTTAGTGTCTTAGACACCAACTTTCCCAACATCTTTTAATGACCAAGAGACCTATTTGTCTCCTGAGACCTTCTCTATTAACAGTCTTCAAGAAACTATCAGAAAATGGGTCACAGGACAGGAGGGTGATGCCTGGGGACACATGAGCTTACGTCCTCCAGAAGACACGTCCCCTTGCCAGAGATAAGCTGTGCCACACCAGCAGCTAAAGTAGTAAATTGTGTTCTAAGCCCAAAATGTTATCATGGTTTACCTAGGAAAACAAGCGAATCTTATAAAATATGGTTTGGAAAAGACTCCCCACAGCCTCTGCAAAATAGCTCTGAATGGAGAGCAAATTCCACCCATGCCTTGTGAGGTCTCAGGGTAGGAGACCCGGCTGGGGGGGGGGGGCGTGCTTTATTTGCCCAGCATCTAACACCAGGCCATGCTTGTGACAGTCCAAAAGGCGACCGTGAATAACAAGTATATCACAAGGGTTCTCAAATACTAGAGTGTATTTGGAACAAAGAGCAGGCACCAGCCAGACTTCCTCTGTTAAAGATTATCCAACGTGTCACCTGGGTGCCAACATGCCCATAAATCCCAGCAGCTCTGAGCAGCTCTATCTCACCTAGTGGAACTGAGCGGCTTTGAAACCCTGCCCGGGACTTCGCAGCATTCCATGAAACGACCTCATCACGGGGGAATGAACTTTATCTCAGAGACTATAAGTGTGTTTGCTTTAAAGATGATTTACCATGCTCAACAGTGACCAGATTTCCTAAATTAAACCTGATCTCTTTGTATAAATACGTATCTCACAATTTCATCAAGAGGAATGTATCCACTGGAAGCGTAAATCTCTCTGGGTCGGCCTTGAATCTGAATGAGGATTCCCAGTTCTGGGGAAGCGAAGATAGGAAGGTTTCTCATTAGGGGAAGGCCGGAACCAGGCTAGTGGCAGTCAGAGAGATAGGCTGGTTTTAGCTCCCTCCCAAGCTCCATGCCATCTTCCTCCTTCTAGGTCCTATTGGTCTCCTTTCCTTTGGAAGGTGAAGCTCTCAGGCTCATGACTTGTGATAGATTAAGAGTTGATTTGTCTTTTCTTTGCCCAAATCAGCAGGGAAAGCCGGTCACTGTGAGCAATGACCACCCTGAACTCTTAGGGGTGACTGCAGCCCTCCCAGTCCTCCTCTGATTTTGTCTTCTCTCAGCAAATGACTCTGCAGTGGCTTCCAACCACACAGCCTGGCTCTGAGGCAGGTCTGGCATCCATCCCTGGTCAAAATGTGTTCCCTTTGCTCTAATTGCTTCAGGTCACCTACAATCCAGTTAAAGGGTAGGGTCTAATACATGAAAGCCATTTGAGGAGAAATACAGTCATCCCCTAGTGTCTGCAGGGGATCAGTTCCAGGACCCCTGCAGACAACAAAATCCAATGTCACTCACATCCCTGATAAGTGGATGCTGACCCATAATGAGGGGCGGGGAGGTATGGGGAGAATGGAGGAAATTTGATTGGGCAAAGGGGAGGGAAGGAGAGGGGCAGGGGAGTAGGAAAGATGGTGGAATGAGACAAATATCATTACCCTAGGTACACGCAGGACTGCGCATGTGGTGCGACTCTACATTGTGTGCAACCAGAGAAATGAAAAGTTGTGCTCCATTTGTGTACAATGAATTGAAATGCATTCTGCTGTCATGTATAATTAATTATAAAAAAATAATGGCGCATAGCTCAGTGATAGAGCATGTGCTTACATGCACGAGGCCCTGAGTTCAATCCTGAGCAATGCATAAGTAAATAACTGAACAAATAAATAAACTGGTGTATAATCCTCCCACGTGCTTTAAATGATCTCTAGATTACTTATAATACCTCACACAATGTAAATGCTATGGAAATAGTACTTTTACCACCTTGTTTAGGGAACGATGACAAATGAAGTCATGTAGTGACTGCACATGTCCAATACAGATGGACTTTTTTTTCCAGATTATTTTCCACCCTGTGTTGGTTGATGTGGCAGCTGTGGATATAGAGGGCCATCTATGTAAGATAACAGAAACGGAAGGGACAGCGGGGACACAGGTGCTGATGGGTTCCAAGAGGCATCGTGGAAAGAGTGAGCCTGGAGTCCCTGGAGGGGGAGTAGGGGGAGGGTAGGCAAGAAGAGGGCCTTTTAGCAAGGGGAATGTCATGCCATAGGTCAATGGCAGGGACACGCTCATTTGATAGACATTGATCCTTTGTGGTTTCAAAAGTGGAACCAAAGCCCTGTGTTTCCAGAATTGGGTAGCAGGTCTCAGGCCACAGGAGCTGGGTGAAAGAATCAGAGATGTTTTCCAGCTCTAAAACACACAGAAAGGCCAGGCATGGTGGCACACGCCTGTAATCCCAGTGGCTCGGGAGGCTGAGACAGCAGGATCGTGAGTTCAGAGCCAGCCTCAGCAAAAGTGAGGCACTAAGCAACTCCGTGAGACCCTGTCTCTAAATAAAATACAAAATAGGACTGGGGAGGTGGCTCAGTGGTTGAGAGCCCCTGAGTTCAATCCCTGGTATCTACCCCCCTGGAAAAGAAAAACCACACAGAACCTTCCACATATGTAGACACAAGTGGACTCTGAGTATCTGATGGACTTATTAATTAATTTATTTTAATTAGGTAGATGTGACAGCAAAATGCATTTTGATTCATTGTACACATTTCAGCACAACTTTTCACTTCTCTGGTTGTACATGATGTAGCGACACACCATATGTGCAGTCATACATGTACCTAGGGTAATGATGTCCATCTCATTACACCATCTTTCCTGTCCCCATGCCCCCTGCCCACTCCTCTCTTCCATTTGCCCCATCAAAGCCTTTCTATTTTTCCCATGTCCTCCCCATTATCAGCATCCACTTATCAGAGAGATCATTTGGCCTATGGCTTTTGGGGATTGGCTTACTTCGCTTAGCATGATATTCTCCAACTCCATCCATTTACCTGCAAATGCCATAATTTTATTCCCTTTTAATGCTAAGTAATATTCCATTGTGTATACATACCACACTTTCTTTATCCATTCACCTATTGAAGGGCATCTAGGTTGGTTCCACAGTTTAGCTGTTGTGAATTGGCTGTGTCGTTATAGTACGTTGATTTTAAATCCTTTGGGGAGTGGGATAACTGGGTCAAATGGTGGTTCCATTCCAAGTTTTCTAAGGAATCTCCACACTGCTTTCCAGCTTGGTTTCACTTGCCTTTCTTTAGTCAACAAGGCTGCTTATTACAGAACTCAGCAAGGATTTTGGAATCAGACATAGCTAAGAGGCAATTCTGACTCTAAGAAGCTTGTGTTATTTTGGGTACGTGACTGACTTAAACGCTTTACAAAACGGGAAGAGTGATGCCCTCTTTCCAGAGCTAATCTGCAGGAAAATATGAGGTAATAGGTAACATGCCAGCGGCTCCACAAACGCGAGTTTCCTTTTTTCCTTCCTGTTTCACTCCTCTGGAGGAATCTCTCTGCTCCCCTCTTTCATTTTGCCTGATTGGAACTTCTTTTCTCAACTCCCTCCACCCACCCCAAATTGTCCCTGGGCTCCGTTTGAAGGATCCAAGTGTGTGTACGGAGAGATTAAGCTGTCCTTTTTATAAAGGCAAAATGTATTCAAAATGGGGCACATCAAAAGTAAATGTAGGTGACAAATGTTTATATTTGGAAAGTGCTTCTGCTTTGATCCTGGTTTCTATTTTTTGAGAGCTTGACAAATGTGCCCTCGGGGCCTTGGCTTCAAACATCTGCAGTCAGCAGAGCCCTTCACTTGACCTGAAACGCATTTGATCCTGCACTTGCTGTTCCTCCCCATCCAGGAGATCCACAGTCACAGAGTGGGCCGCCTCTGTCTCGTCGTGGCGCCACACACAGCCAGGGTGCTGAGCCTGGGACAGGCTGCCTTTGCTTCTCTCAGTCCAGCTCCCAGGATGACAGGTGCCAGAGGCCCAGGGTGGCTCTCCAGGTTCCTTTCTCTGACGTAGACTTGGCCTTCATGAATGGCTCCCCGACGTCCTCTGCCTCATGTCCTCCCTCCTCCCTGAGGCCATGCCGAAACTTTTCTGAACAACCTCTCACTCAGCTACTGAGCAAGCAAGGTGCCAAAGGTGATTCCCCCAAGGAGAAGTTCTTGGGGGAGGTGGGGCAGCATTGAACTCCAATGGGAGTCTCCATGCAGTTGGCTGCGCACCTGATTTTTCCAGGGTTTCTTAGAATTCTTGGAAGAAAATTCTTGGCAGGCTTGATAAAAACAAACAAACAAACAAACAAACAAACAAAAACACCTTAGCTGGGCGCGGTGGCGCACGCCTGTAATCCCAGCACTTGGGAGGCTGAGGCAGGAGGATCGCAAGTTCAAAGCCAGCCTCAGCAATGGTGAGGCACTTAGCAACTCAGTGAGACCCTGTCTCTAAATAAAATACAAAAAAGGGCTGGGGATGTGGCCCAGTGGTCAAGTGCCCCTGAGTTCAATCCCTGGTACAAAACAAAACAAAACAAAAAACCCATAACCACCACATCTTGCCGGTTCTTGCAGATAGGTATGAGGCTCTCCCCAGCCTCATGCCAGAGTTCAGTGACTGAAGAGTCCTGGGCAAGCTGTAACCAGCTCCAAAGCTGGTCTTCACTGGAAGGCCTTCTTGTCCTCAACGTGGTCTCTTTCAATCTGACTAATTTCTTCCCACTTTTGGACTTTTGAAGTGAAAGCAGGACAGATGGCCACCAGGGCCGTTACCTGCTGCTCCTGCCTGGGTCAGTGTCCAACCAGGGAAAATGGAATCCACTCTGAACATTTCCAACAGAGGGACATCAATGCCAGGAATTGGTCGTGAAGTGAAGGAACAGCAGGAAGCCACTGCCACCCCAAGCTGGAGGGACAAAGAAGGTGGCATTACCTGAGAGAGGGACCACGGAGACGGAGCCCTGGGGGAGAGGGGAGAGAGAGAAATGGGTTTCCTCTTTGTCCTTCCTAGCTCCCACCAGAACCTTCCCTTACCCATTGCCGAACCCAGACAGAAGTCATTAACACGGATTCTGGGGACTACCCGGCAGGGCCAGCCCCTCTCCCTCCACCCTGGAGATACAGAGCAACAGGGAAGAGTGGAAAAGTTCTCTGCCCCAGTGTTAGAGGTCTGTTTGGGATGCCCACCTTCTCTGAAAACCAGAAAGCAGGAGCAGGAGAGGAGAGACCAACATCTTGGGAAGAAAATGGTGTGAGAGGACACTGAGTGATCTGAACCCTCCTGGGTAGGCAGGCTCACCAGCCACCCATGTCCCCACACAAACGCTCATCCCTAAATAACTTTTGGATCTCCCCCATCAATGACGGTGCCCCACTGTTCTGTTCTCAGAACTGTTGGCTTAGGCAAGTGGTATTTCCAAGAATGCTCTGGGCTGGGATTAGCAGGTTATGAATTCCCTTAGGGGGTCACTGAGAAAGGTGACTCTGACGTGCCTTGATAACTAAGAGGCACCGTTGTTTGGCTCCTTATGGTAAATGTGGGATGTGGTGACATTGGGGGATGAGGACCCAGTTGATTCCGGGAATCTGCAGCTTAGTCACACCTTTTACTTTATAGCTACTACCTTTTTTTCTTATGTGTGATGTGTGAGAATACACCTTTTGAGAATTGGGGGCACTGGGGTCATGGTTTGCTTAGGAACTCTCCTGAAGGGCAGGGCTGCAGATTGTATACTTCTAGGTCACCTTGGGAAAGATGCTCTACTGCCCTGGGCCTCAGTTCTCACTGGCTTCATAGTGTAACATGTTCCCTAAACACACACTTTTTTTTTTTTTTTTTTTTTTTTTTGGTACTAGGGATTGAACTCAGGGGCACTCGACCACTGGGCCACATCCCCAGCGCTTTTTTATATTTTTGTTAGAGACAGGGTCTCACTGAGTTGCCAAGTGCCTCGCCATTGCTGAGGCTGGCTTTGAACTCACGATCCTCCTGCCTCAGCCTCCCAAGTGCTGGGATTACAGGTGTGAGCCACCGTGCCTGGCTTTAAATACACACTTTTGGGGGGTGTTTACCAATAACAGATTTTTTTTTCATTTGTAAATATATGTTCATCTTAGAAAAAAAAAATTGAAAACCCAGCAATAAAGAAGAAAACAGGAATTACTCATGAATCCATACAGCCCACAATAACCATTGCTAATAATTTTGTGAATTTACCTTCAGTTTTTGGGAGCATACAATTTAAATTTATATTTTACATATATATGTACACATACATATATATACACACACATATATACACACATATATATAAAATAATATCTGTGTGTATACTTACATATTTATATATATTGTTATATATAATTATATGCTTTTCCATCTGATATTAACTGTAAATGAATATGAGTATTTTATTTCTAAAAGTTTATTTCCTTAGTAAATAACATCCCAGACAGTGGGCATAGTGGTGCATTCTTGTGACCCCAGTAACTCATGAGGCTGAGGCAGGAGGATTGCAAGTTTGAGGCCAACCTCCTAATTTAGCAATGGCCTAATCAATTTAGCAAGATCCTGTATCAAAATGAAAAATAAAAAGGACTGGGTCTGAGGTCTGGGGTTGTGGCTCAGTGGTAGAGCACTCACCTAGCACACGTGAGGCATTGGGTTCGATCCTTAGTACCACATAAAAATAAAATAAAGGTATTGTGTCCACTTACAAATAAGAAAAATTTTTAAAAAGGACTGAGGATGTAGTTCAGTAGTAAAGCACACCTGAGTTCAATCCCCAGAACCAAGCAAAGAAACAAAAATAAAAACACCTAGTCAACAGTTGTACTGCATTTTGTTTAGTTATTCTTTCTTTTTCTTTTTTAATTTATAATAGTTGTATGTATTACAATTCATAATGCACATGTATAGCATCTTTTAAAAAAGAAAAAAAAAATTGGTGGTTGAATGAGATGGATATCATTATCCTAAAGCATGATTGAAGATCTGAATGGTACTTATATACTTTGTATGCAAACAATTGTATGTAGTTATTCTTTATTATAGGATGTTTACAATGTTTCCATTTTTTCTCAAAATATTAATTCCCATAAATTAGAATACATCTAAAAAGATAAAAACAATTAAGAGATGTTAAATCTGGGCTGGATGCAGTAGCACATGCCTGTAATTCCAGTGACTTGGGAGGCTGAGGCAGGAATATCACAAATTAGAGACCAGCCTCAATAACTTTTAAAAAAATTTTGGGGGAGCCGGGCGCAGAAGCGCACGCCTGTAATCCCAGCATTTAGGAGGCTGAGGCAGGAGGATCGCAAGTTCAAAGCCAGCCTCAGCACTTAGCAACTCAGTGCGACCGTCTCTAATAAAATACAAAAAAGGGCTGGGGATGTGGCCCAGTGGTTGAGTGCCCTGGTACCACAAAAAAAAAAAAAAAAAAAAAAAAAAAAAAAAAATGAGGGGGGGGTACCAGGGATTGAACTCGGGGGCACTCAACCATTGAATCACATCCCCAGCCCTTTTTTTTTTTTTGTATCTTATTTAGAGACAGGGTCTCACTGAGTTGCTAAGTGCCTTGCAGTTGCTGAGGCTGGCTTTGAACTCATGATCCTCCTGCTTCAGCCTCTAAGCCGCTGGGATTATAGGCATGTGCCACTGTGCCCAGCCAGCTTCAATAATTTAATTGAGACCCCAAACAGCTTAGCGAGACCCTGTCTCAAAAAGTGAAAAGGGCTGGGGAATGGAGCTCAGTAGTAAAAAACGCTCCTGGGTTCAATCCCCACTATAAAAACAAAAGAAAAGAAAGAAAATTGAAGTCATTTGTAGTCAAGGAACTAATTAACACAATGTGAACTTCCTTGTTAATGACTTGCTTTCTTGTTTTTGCCTCTGAAGGTGGCAAAGATAAAAGCAACACAAAAAACCAGAAACTATAATGCTAATGATAGTTAATGATACACAAGCAGCAGAAATCATGTTTATAATATCCCCAAGTAGAAAAGTAAATCGATAGAGCTCTCTTTGGTCTTGGTTTGCTTATTCACTTATTTAGTTAACAATTGTCAAGTCCCTACTATATCCAAAAATACTTTTAGGTACTAGGAATACCATAAAAATACGTGGGCTAGCACTCTCGTCTGTGTGGAGGTTATGATCCAGTAGGAGGGATCACAGATCTTCACATAAAGATAGTACAAGGAGAAGTGCTTCACACTGGAACCCCAAAGGTGGAATCAACAGACTGGTGTTTTAAATTTGGCTTTGGTCTCTTAGTAGCTGGGTGGCTTGGAAAAACTACTTTACAATCTTGGACTTTAATATTTTCTTTAACCTACAAAATGAATCACAGGAGGATTAAACAGAAACTATAGGGGCTGGGATTGTGGCTCAGCGGTAGAGTGCTTGCCTAGTGCGTGGGTGACCCGGGTTCGATCCTCAGCACCACGTACAAATAAAATGCATTGAATAAAACGCATTGTGTACAACTAAAACAAATAAATAAAAATATTTAAAAAAAACCCAGAAACCATAGATTTCAAAATATTTTGCACATGGTTCATGGATTTTGCATGGAAAGCTACTATCTCTGTGATTTTGAAGCGAGAAACTATCACATCTTGTTGGAGAGATCCTGAAGGGTTGTGGTGGAGGGGGAGATTATTCAAAGCTTTTAAGGGTTTGGGGACAGGCAGTATGAAATTATAGAGAAAGGACCAGGCTAGGTGACAGCAACTGAATCACCAACATTAGGGGATGGGGAGAAGGGAATGGGAGTCAGGACCCTGTGAGAATAAGGTGTATAAGGGACCTATGGGATGGAGGAAGTACCACTAGGGAAGGTGGACTGGGAACACACTGTGACGGAGCTTTGATGGAAGGCCAGAGAATCCAGACTTCTTTCTGTAGCAACCTGAGTTACAGAGATTTTATTTTTATTTATTTTTGGCACTGAGGATTTAACCCAGGGGCACTTTAACCCTGAGCTACATCCCTAGTCCTTTTTATTTTCTATTTTGAGGCAGATTCCTGCTTAGTGGCTGAGGCTAAATTGCTGAGGCTGGCCTGCAACTTGACATCCTCCTGCCTCAGCCTCCCAGCTAGCTGGGATTACAGCTGTACACCCCTGTGCCTGACTGAGCTACAGAGATTTTAAAGCAAAGAAGTTACAAAAGTTAAGGTTGGACCCTTAAGAGTAGGAACAAGATGACAAGTGAACCCAGTGCTTGGATCTTAACTTCTAATATTATTTTCCAGTAAAAGGAACCAGAGCTCTCCTGAGGAATGGGTGTGGCTACATTTGGGCCAGGGAAATCAAGGCTAAGATCAGAGCATTTAGTAGTGCCTGAAAGTCAGAAAATGCTAACACAGGAGCGGGGCGCGGTGGTGCATGCCTGTAATCCCAGCACTCGGGAGGCTGAGGCAGGAGGATCACGAGTTCAAAGCCAGCTTCAGCAATGACGAGGCACTTAGCAACTCAGTGAGACCCTGTCTCTAATAAATTACAAAAAATGGGCTGGGAATGTGACCCAGTGGTCGAGTGCCCCTGAGTTCAATCCCTAGTACCAAAAAAAAAAAAAAAAAAAAAAAAAAAAAAAAAAAAAAAAAAAAAAGAAAGAAATTAGAGACTGATAGCCAAGTATGGAGTCAAGCATGGGGGCCTTCTAAGTGCCACATTGGCACAGGTTGCATGCCCATGAAGGGGACTTTAGGTAATGGAGTTCCCTCCAGAAGGACTTTAGACCTCACCATCTGACTTCATTCAGAGAGACTATTAGGAGTTAGAGAACAGGAAGTGATTGTTGTTTTTGTTTTGTGGACTGGAGATAGAACCCAGGGCCCTGCCTATGACAGGCAGGTACAGTAGCACTGAGCTATATCACAACCCGAGAACCAGGGAGGTGGGCTGCTTGGAACCAGGTGCTCTTGGTTCAGCAGCTAGCCTAGTCCTTGTGGTTAGAGTCTTGGGACTTCCAAGGTGAGGGGGGCCGGATGGCCTGACATCAGAAGACAACACCTTCATTGCACCAGAGAGCCTCCCCTGAGCACCAAGGCCTGCGCCTGACCCTCCAGTGAGAAGTGGAGGTCGGGTACCCACCTGAATGCTTGCTAGGATCATCTGACCCTGGACCTTCCAAGACCTGGCCTTCAGTCCATTGGGTTTTTTGAGCAAGTACTGAATACCTGGGACTGAACTAGAAGCTAGAGGAAAATGGGAATGAGTGAATGAAGTATCTGGCCTCAAGGTAACATTCCAGTGCCGGGAGGCAAATGGAAAAAGAGACTTGAATCTACAGCTTATCTCATCTCAGACAGTAGCAGAAGGTTAGCTGTTTTAAAGCCCTCTGTATCATGTCTTGGTCATGCAGACCTGGGACCCTGGGACCTGACCGACCTAAGGCAACCCAGCTCTCCACATGTCCATCCTGGATGTGGCCGGTAAGAGGTGCTGCACATTTTTAATGCATCTGGAGTCCCCCAGTGGGAAACCCTAGTGTGGATGTTTTATTCACATTCTCTATATTTTAAAGCCCGTAGGAGCATATATGACTGATAAACTACCATATGCTAGAGTTTTTTTTTTTTTATTTTTGGTACAAGGGATTGAACTCAGGGGCACTCGACCACTGGGCCACATCCCCAGTCCTTTTTTGTATTTTATTAGAGACAGGGTCTCACTGAGTTGCTAAGTGCCTCATCATTGCTGAGGCTGGCTTTGTTTGATCTTGCGATCCTCCTGCCTCAGCCTCCCAAATGCTGGGATTACAGGCATGCACCACCACACTCAGCCTATGCTAGAGTTTTTAATGGATTAAATGTTATCATTGTTGGGTTTGTGTGGGGTAGTGGTGGGGTCCTGGGAATCGAACCCAGGGTTGTGCTACCACTGAACTATATCCCCAGCCCCCCTTTAAAAAAAAATATTTAATATTTATTTTTTGGTTGTAGTTGGACTCAATACCTTTTTATTTTATTTACTTATTTTTATGTGGTGCTGAGGATTGAACCCAGGGCCTCACACCTGCTAGGTGAGCACTCTACCCCTGAGCCACAACCGCAGCCCCCCAACCCTTTTTAATTAAAATTTTTTTTTCTTTATTTTTTCAGTTGGATGCAATGGCACACACTTGTAATCCCAGGGGCTCAGGAGTCTGAGCCTGGACGATTGCCAAGTTCAAGGCCAGCCTCAGCAACTTAGTGAGGTCCTAAGCAACTTAGTGAGGTCCTAAGCAACTTAGTGAGGTCCTAAGTAACTTAGTGAGACCCTGTCTCAAAGTGAAAAAATAAAAAGGGCTGGGGATGTAACAGTAGCAAAGTGCCCCTGGATTTGATTTCAGTAGCACTAAATAAATGAATGAATTAATTAATTAAATTAATTTGTTGTTTGTTGTTTGGGATTGAACCCTGGGGTGCTTTACCACTGAGCTACATCCCCCGTTCTTTTTATTTTTTATTTTGAGACAAGATCTGGAAAAGTTTCTGAGGCTGGCCTCGAATTTGCAATCCTACTGCCTTAGTTTCCCGAGTTGCTGGGATTAGAGTTATGTGCCACCATACCCAACTGGATTAAATTTATTTTAAAATTCACCAGTTGTGATGATTCTAGGATGGATGGTCTATTTAAATAGCAAAATGAAGAATCCTATCATAACGTGAAAAGGCAACTTTAAATGATCTTTTGTTTTCCCCAAAATTAAATCCTTCTCCAGAGCACACAGTTTCATGTTCCATATCAGATAGTAAGTTGGGCTTACAAAAAGGAGCTGACAGACGATTCCATGTCGATTCAGTTTGCTCACGAGCATGCCTGCCTGCGCCCACAGAAGGTCAGAACAGCCATCTCTCAGGCTGCAGTATCCATGTTCCCCCACTTCAAAATAGATAATGATGATTTCTTTATTTGCTACTCATTTGACAATGGTAGGTACCCTCATAGAGGCCACACTTCAGAAAGTTTAAAACTAGTCCCATTGACCACACACAGAACTTCTTTCTTCTTTTAAAGTTGGGGTCACTTGAGATATATACCTTTGTCCGCCCCCGTAGCTGTGTCCCTGTGTATTTTTCTGACCTTATCAAGGCCCATATGATAATACAGCAAGATGGTCCAAAGCTCCAGGCCCCATCCCATCACCTTACCCCTGGTAGGTCTAGGGGCCTGACACATGCTAGGTTCACAGGAAATGCTAATTGCCTGGATGCTTTGCAAACATTCTTATATTAATCTTGCTGTGGCTCTGAGTCACGGATAGTCAGAAAGTTCATTTTTGCATAGAGAAACAGAGACCTTACTGATAAAATGATTACTCAATGTGACCCATCCCACTGAGATGGGTGCCAAGTCTGCAGACTCCAGTCTCCTCCTTCTCCATCTCGCTCACCTATGGAAGGAAGCTATTATCTCTTGTTAAAGAACCACAGTGACAAATGTTGGCTATAAACTTCCCTGATACAATTGGTAATTCTGGAATTTGCTAACTAAGAGTAGCATCAAAAGTGTTTGACGATTTACTGCTAACCTGTCTTGGGGACACATTTCTTTTCTTTGCTTTTTTTTTTTTTTTTTTTTTTTTGAAACAGGATGTTAAAACCCACATTAGCCAGAGAAGAGAAATGCCAAGTGACACATTCAATCTGCATCTAAGTATTATGTATTCTCTTACTACCTGTCCCCTTCTTCACTTTTCTTTTAAATACCACATAAATACCAGGAATAGTATGTCAAGGGTTTAATAACTCAAATTTCTAGATTTCAGAAGATTTTTGTTTGTTGTTGTTGGATTTTTTTTGGTGGTACCAGGGATTGAACCCAAGGGAACTTTACCACCAAGCTACATCCCCAGCCCTTTGTATTTTTTCTTTTGAAATTTTGAAACAGGGTCTTACTAGGTTTCTGAGGCCGTCCTTTGAACTCGCCATCCTCCTGCTGCAGCCTCCCGAGTCGCTGGGATTACAGACCAGGTGTGAGCCACTGCACTCAGCTAATTTAGGGAGAAATTTTTAAAAGCCAAAACCTGGGTCAGGCATGATGGTGCCCACTTGTAATCCCAACAATTTAGGAGTCTGAGGCAGGAGAATTGCAAGTTTGAGACCAGCCTCAGCAACTTAGTGAGACTGTGTCTCAAAAGCAAAAATAAAGAGGGTTTGGGACACAGCTCAGTTTCAGAGCACCCCTTGGTTTGATCCCTAGTACCACAAAACAAACCAAAACAAAAACCACAACTGAGTCCAAAACCTGGAAGATAGTTTGAGGAAATAAAAGTGATAAAATTGTTAACTCCATGATAAAAGAGGTTAGGGGTAGTTCTAGGTCCCTACAAAAGGGGAACTAAAATGTTTTGTTAGAAGGAAAAACAGGGCTGGGGTTGTGGCTCAGCGGTAGAGCACTTGCCTAGCACGTGAACGGCTCGGGTTTTCAGAACCATGTTAAAAAAGAGAAGGAGAAGGAGGAGGAGGAGGAAAAGGAGGAGGAGGGGGGGGGGAAGGGGGAGGGGGAGGGGAGGGGAGGGGAGGGGAGGGGAGGGGAGGGGGAGGGGAGGGGGAGGGGGAGGGGGAGGGGGAGAGCCGGGCGCAATGGCACATGCCTGTAATCCCAGCACTTGGGAGGCTGAGGCAGGAGGATCACAAGTTCAAAACCAGCCTCAGCAATGGCAAGGCACTTAGCAACTCAGACCCTGTCTCTAATAAAATATAAAAAAGGGCTGGGGATGTGGCCCAGTGGTCGAGTGCCCCCGAGTTCAATCCCCCGTACCAAAAAAAAAAAAAAAAAAAAAAAAAAAAAAAAAAAAAAACAAACCAAAGCAACAAAAAAAAAAAACAAGAATCAAGTTTTGGTTGTGCTCTGTAGAAAGGCCAGAGCTTACAAAAAAGAAGAATTTGCTGAATAAATCAGCTGTAATGGAAAACAATACTGGGGAAAAAAAGAGAGAGAAGGAAAAAGAAGGAAAATCTAGTGCTTAAGTATTTTTTTTCTGAAATGAAACTTGTAAGTACAGATGGAACAGGCTTTATCCAAAATGCTTGAGACCAGAAGTGTTTTGGATTTTGGATTTTTTCTGTGTTTGGAATATTTGCACATAAATAATGAGATACCTTGGGTGTGAGATTGAAGTCTAAACTCAAAATTCACTTGTCTCACAGACACCTAATATATGTTAGCCTGGAGGTAATTTTATACAATATTTAAATAAATTTGTGGGTGAAAATTTTCGTAGTTGGAATTTTCCACTGGGGCATTGTGTTGGTGATCAAAAAGTTTTGGGCCGGGCGCGGTGGCGCACGCCTGTAATCCCAGCACTTTGGGAGGTTGAGACAGGAGGATCGTGAGTTCCAAGCCAGCCTCAGCAATGGCGAGGCGCTTAGCAACTCAGTGAGACCCTGTCTCTAAATAAAAAAATACAAAAAAGGGCTGGGCATGTGGCCCAGTGGTCGAGTGCCCCTGAGTTCAATCCCTGGTACCACAAAAAAAAAAAAAAAAAAAAAAAAAGTTTTGGGTGTTGGAGCATTTTAGATTTTGGATTTTCAAATTAGAGATGCTCAATCTATTGCAATTTTTTGTTTCCTTGGTGGTGGAGAGGTAAGTGGCAATGACAAGGTGCATACATATGAATGACTTCAAATTTTGGAAAAGAATCCAGGCCATTCCTATCTTTGGAGATAATGGAAACAAAGTTTCCTAGAACGTTCGCATTCATCAGCTCATCAGCAGTAGCAGCCTGTTCTACATTGTCCTGGGAGGGGACAGCATGATTCCAAGGGGGAGACCAGCAGCTATGTGGCCTTGGGGACTTCATTACTGTGTACCTATTATCAGGTAACATTATGTTCTTTTCTGCAATTGAGTTTGGCTCTCAGATCTAATAGCAGTGTACTTTTTTGAAGGGGGGTGTATTTTGGATAAATACTTGACACCTTTCACAGACAGGGCTGTGAAATTAAATTTCAAAATAGGGATCAAAAACAGAAAGGCATCAGGTGCAGTGGCACATGCTTGTAATCCCTGCAGCTCTGGAGGCTGAGGCAGGAGGATCACAGGTTCAAAGCCAGCCTCAGCAATTGAGCAAGGCCATAACCTACTCAGGGAGACCCTGTCTCTAAATAAAATACAAAAAAAAAAAGGCTGGGTATGTGGCTCAGTGGTTAAGTACCCCTGGGTTCAATCACCAGCAGCAAAAAAGGGGAGAAAACATACAGAAAGGCCTATAAACTTAGCCACGTGGCTTTGCAGGTAAACCTTTCCGGTCTGCCCTTGAGTCTGCATTTTCCTTTTCACTCAGCCATTCTGCTGCCTGAACCAAACCCTTTAGTCAGACAGGAGGCAGGGTTTGCAGAAGGGCTCGTTGGTGCTGATCGAGGAGGCCTGACTCTTGCCTCTCAGCCCTTTCACCCTGGAGCTGGATGGAGCTGGGGCTGGGGCTGGGGTCGATGTGAACACTTTTCTCAGTGGGGTTGGGTTAGAGGGAAATCAGCCCCTCTCTGCCCTCCCACCTCCTTCCCTCCACCCCAATCTTCTAGCTGGGGAAGACTCACTGGGAGACGGGTCTCATGAAATGAAGTTCAGCTCTAAGCCTGTATTCCACAACTGACTCCACGTCTCTTTCTACTGGGGTTTGAACCCTGGGGCACTTTAACACTGAGCTTTCTCCCTAGCCCTTTTCATTCTTTGAGACAGGGTCTCACTCAGTTGCCCAGGCTGGCCTTCAACTTGCGATCCTCTTGCCTCAGCCTCCCCAGTAGCTGGGATTACAGGCATGTACCACTGTGCCTGGCTCTCTCACTGTGCTTGACTCACTCTTGGTTCTGGGCACTTTATGCAATCAAGTCCCCATTACCTGCTCTCTGTGCTTCTTGGACAGGCTAGGGAAGGCTTCAAAGGACAAAGCTTCCTTTCCAGTGAGGAATCTGACACTGTAGTGGGCATAACCCCCTATAAACTTTCTTTAACTTACTTGAGCTTTTTTTTTCTTTTCATTTGGTGCTGGGGATTGAACCCAGAACCTTGTGCATGCTAGACAAGTGCTCTACTACTGAGTTACACCCCCAGCCCACTACAGGTTATTTTTTAGCTTTTTTTTAGACTTCCCAAAATCCAAATACTACAAGAACACACCTTATGGACCTGTGGTTTCTTTTTATTTATTTATTTATTTATTTTTGGCTACCAGGAATTGAATTCCGGGGCACTCAGCCACTGAACCACATCCCCAGCCCTATTTTGTATTTTATTTAGAGACAGAGTCTCACCGAGTTGCTTAGCACCTTGTTTTAGCTGAGGCTGGCTTTGAACTTGCAATCCTCCTGCCTCAGCCTCCCAAGCCGCTGGGATTACAGGCATGTACCCCTGTGCCCGGCCAAGGACCTGTCATTGCTTGATATTTAAGTCTGCTGTCCCGTTGGTGTAGTTCACATCGGGATGTAACAGTCTAATTCCGAGGCCTGCCTTCCTGAGTTTCACAGCGTACCAGGAAGGAGGCTATGGAGACAGGGGCTCAACCACAGTGATGGACGAGTTGGGCTGGAGAAGCTCTGGAGCAGAAAGCCCTGGTGAGAAGTCCTAGAGATGTCAAACGCCTTCTTGTGGGATGGGGTGGGTGGATGAGTGGGGGACGAGATCAAATGATGGGGAATGGGTAGTGATCTCATGCGTCCATTTAACTTGGCCTTTTGGAATTTATTAACTTGTTCTTGGGTTGAAGTTCTAACCAGAGATCTAAGAGTCTTCTCCAAGAAGATGGATGATTTGGGGTCGGGTGGGGCAGAAGGTACATTAGTCATCAGATTCAGCTATCAAGGGATCTCACCACTGGGCAGGGGATAGAATGTGGCTCTGTATGTGTCTCCTGCTATCTGTCCAGTAGATACTGGGACTTCCCATTGTTCCCTTTGTGAGATTATGTCAACCTTTTCAACCACCCCTGATCACTTTTTAAGCTGTTCTCAAATTCCTCTGGAAATAAGGCTCCTGAAGGGCAGGCGGGCAGCTCCTAGGCGGCTGGATGATTGGCTTCCACAGTCTCTCAGCCAGAAGGCAGCAGAGATAAGAGCAGTGGCCACAGGCCCAGCCCTGGCCTGGCAGAGTCAACCCAACTTTGTTGGCCGAGGGGACAGATGGCCAGTATCTGGCAAGAACAATGAGGAAGAGGGACCGCAGAGGTAGATCAATGGGGTCACGCAAGCTGTGGCCAGCAGGACTCTGTCCATTGCTCAACTCTTTCCTTTCTTCCATTGCAAGGGACAAAAAGGGGCGGGGCTTCTGTTACAGAATTCTTTTCCAGTGGGTCGCCACCTTTATGTCCCCCTCACTGCAGATGTGGGGGTCTCAGTAAAGATCCAGAAAGTGTATGTTCACTCTAGTTTTCAAATTCTTTTTTTTTTTTTTTTTTTTTTTTTTTTTAGTGGTACCCAGGATTGAACTCAGGGGCACTCGACCACTGGGTCACATCCCCAGCCCTGTTTTGTATTTTATTTAGAGACAGGGTCTTACTGAGTTACTAAGTGCCTCGCCATTGCTGAGGCTGGCTTTGAACTTGTGATCCTCCTGCCTCAGCCTCCCAAAGTGCTGGGATTACAGGCATGTGCCACTGCGCTCGGCTAGTTTTCAAATTCTGACTTTGGTGGGACTGTGAAGGCCACCTTCCCTGTTGGCCAGTCTAGCACCCGTGCCATGCAGAGGGGAGGGGGACAGATAATTGGCCACCAAAGAGTCCCTCTCCCAAAGCCCTGGGAAGCAGTGGCTCCCAGCTCAGGGCAGGCAGCAGCTGGGCCAAGGCGAGGGCTCTTCTCAGAGCCTGGGGAAGGGCCTGGGCCTTTGCCAGCGGAAAGGTGCAATGTTTAGAAGGGATTTCATCTCCAGGCAGAGGGCGTTGGACAGACGTGCGACCGATCTTTTGGAGGAGGGGGAGATATTATGCCAATTAAGTCAAGACAATGACATCTTGTTCCCCTTGCAGTGAGCCCTGATGAAATTGCCTGTCCAGGGGAAGGAAAGTATTTCATTAGTGTACCTTTGAAAAAGGATAATCCTTTCTGTATTTCCTCTCTGGGGGAGGGCGTCCTTTGTTCTTATGCCTCTGACCCAGCTACTCCTCATGTTCAGTTTCGGCAGGGGGGGGGGTGGGGAGTAGAAATAACTTGGTTTTGTTAAAAAAAAAAAAAAAAAAAAAAAAAAACTCAAAGGAAGAAAAGAGCACGATTAAATGTCGGAACTGTTAGGCAAGGAAGGACCAGTCTCAGGGGATTGATTCTGTAATCAATAAGCCAGAGGTGGAACTCTGGGGATCGCACAGGACTCTGGTTCCAGGCCCGGGTTGCTAACTCTGGAAGCTCCCCCTCTTCCTGGGGCATCTTGGGTGGGCCCTTGAGGATGGACTCCTACAGAGCAGGTCTACTGACCTGGGTGGGCATGCCACTCTGAAGAAGAAACTGTAGGTCTGAGAGGCCACCAGTTGCCACACCGATGACCTCTCTGCAGGACGGAGCATGTAACAGGGGAAGTGTGACTGCTTTTACAGAATCACAAAACCTGGATGCTGGACGGGATCTGGAAGTCCTTCAAGCCCGATGTGTCCATTTTACAGCTGAGGACACTGAGGCTGAGGCTGCCTGGGCCACTATCTATCTCCTGGTGGAACTACAGGTTGGCTGATGAGTCTAATGTGCTTTTCAGCACACCATCTGTACTCCACCCCGAATGGGACAGCCCCAGGAGCATTAGAAAACAAAAGGGGAGCCAGGTGCTGTGGCACACTCCTGTAATCCCAGAGACTCAGGAGGCTGAGGCAGGAGGATTGCAAGTTTGAGACCAGCTTCATTCCAGTTGTACTTTTATTTGTAGTTAAAATTAATTTTGAGGAACCGGGCACGGTGGTGCATGCCTGTAATCCCAGCACTTGGGAGGCTGAGGCAGGAGGATTGCGAGTTCAAAGCCAGCCTCAGCAAAGGTGAGGCACTTAGCAACTCAGTGAGACCCTATCTCTAAATAAAATACAAAAATGGGCTGGGGATGTGGCCCAGTGGTCGAGTGCCCTGAGTTCAATCCCTGGTACAAAAAAAAAAAAAAATTAATTTGGAGGGCTGTGGTTGTAGTTCAGTGGTAGAGCACTTGCCTAGCATGTGTGAGGCACTGGGCTGGATTCTTATAAATAAACAAATTAAAGGTCCACCGACAAGTAGGAAAAAAAATTAATTTTGAGCCAGGCATGGTGGTGCATGGCTGTAATCCCAGCTACTTGGGAGGCTGAGGCAGGAGGATCACAAGTTTGAGGCCAGCCTCAGCAACTTAGCAAGACCCCTCACTCAAAATAAAACATAAAAGGCTGGGGATGGAGCTTAGTGGTAGAGCACCCCTGGGTTCAATCCCTAGCACCAAAAAAAAAAAAAAAAAAAAAGAAAGAAAGCAAGCATTTTTGTCCAGCACTTCGATGAGTGTTAGTTATATTTGTTATTATTATTATTCTCAAGTGTCCTGACACCCAAAGTAAAACTCTCCAGCCTCAGGGTGGAAGTAAAAGAACACGGAGTTCTTTTATAACCAACTATCAAATGGAAGAAGGGTTGCAGCTTGGGAACCCAGTGTCTCCCTCGAGGTTGCTCCTTCTCATTACTGTGAAGCATGCCACCAAGGACTTCCTTAGGGAGGCGAAAAGGGGCTGGCAGGAAGCAGAAAACTCTTTTCCAACCACTGCAGATTACAGAATAGACTCCCTGCATTAATCAAGTGTTTTCTTCTTCCAGTGGGGTAATCTCAAGTACACGGCACAAGATAAACACAGAGCCATGCTCCATTAAATTTATGAAAGGATGCTGTTTATTTTTATCACATTTATTAGACTTGAAAGATATCCTTTGGTTCTCAAATCCACATCAGCGTCCCTGTTGATTTCTGGGTTGCTGAGTGCTTTAACAAATAATCAAAGGCTGATCCCTCACCTCGTGAAAGGCAGGCTAGTCACATGGTGGACACAGGGTTCATGGTGGCTAGGGTAGAGGTGCACCACCCAGATGTGTTGGGGCTTTAAGATAGCTTTTTCTTTTTCTTTTTCTTTTGGAACAGGGTATTGAACCAAGGGACACTTTACTAACTAGCCCTTTTAATTTTTTATTTTGAGATAGGGTCTAAGTTGCTTAGGGCTTTGCTAAATTACTAAGGCTGGCTTCAACTTGTAATCCTCCTGTCTTAGCCTCCCGAGTCGCTGGGATTACAGTGCCAGGCTAAAACAGCTTTTTCCAGTGTCTTCAGGCAACCTGGAATTTTGTAAGATTCAGAAAATGGGAGAGATTCTATTTGCTAGGCAGTATGATCATTAGGCCCCATTAGGCTCTCTGGGGCCTTATTTTGGCCTCTAAGGAACAGCAGTACTATCCCTAATTCAGAGCAATAAGGAGCTCTTGACACTTCTGCGTTAGGAGAATAACACACAAATCCTTCCCCAGCTAACCAGCTGCCTGTGCTCTTGAACTTGTGATCCTCCTGCCTCAACCTTCTGGGTGCCACCACACCCACTTTGGACAAAATACTTTCTACAAATGATTGAGCCACACAATCTTTGAGGTAGGAACCACAGCCATTCCTACTTTTACTGATGAAAACCTAAGTTTTTAAAGTTAGGGTATCTGGTTCAAGGTCGTAGAGCTAATAAGTGGTGGAAGACAGAATTCAAGTGCAGTTTTGTCTGACTCTCCTTCTGACATTGAATGGAGGGGTTTCATCTTATTCATTCATTTTTTTGAGCTTGAATATGATTAGGGCATCTACTGAGTGCTGGGTCTTGCTCTAAGCACTGGAGACCCTGGAACAAAACAGACGAAAATCCCTGCCCTGATGGAGCCTCATTCTAGTAAAGTTCAGAGAGGTGAGATGAAATCAACAAGCCAGGCCTGGTGGCGCACACAGGCCTATAATCCCAGGATTCAGGAGGATGAGGCGGGAGGATTATAAATTCAAAGATCAGCCTTAGCAACTTAGCAAGACCCTGTCATAAATAAATGAATGAATGAATAAATAAAATAGAAAAAGAAGGTGAGAAGGATCTGAATGAGGTTGAGGGAGCAAGAAACACAGCTTTCTGGGAGAAGAACCATCCAGGCAGATGGAATGTGCAAAGGCCCTGAGGTAGGGCTGTGCTGGATATGTTGGAGACCGGTGTGGCTGCAGAAATACTGAGAAAGGGGAAAAACAAGAGATAAGATGAAAGAGGTACGTGGAGGCTGAATGGTGTAGGGTCTTCTAGGCCAGAGAGGGACTGTGATTTTTATTCAGAATAAGATGGGGGGTTAATTGGAGAGTTTTGAGCAGAGAAGTGACATTATCTGAGTTAAGATTTAAAAGCATCCTTCCAGGTGCAGTGGCACAGGCTTATAATCCCAGCCACTGAGGCAGGAGGATCACAAGTTAAGGCCAGTCAGGGCAACGTAGTAAGACTCTGTCTCAAAATTAAAAAAAAAAAAAAAAAAGGTCTGGGGATACAGCTCAGAGGTAAAGCACCCCTGGTTTCAATCCACAGTACCACCAAAATAAAATAAAATAAAATAATAATAATAATAATAGCATCCCTTTGGCTGCTGTATAGAAATTGAATAAAGAGAGACAGGGTAGAAGCCAGGAATCAGATAAGAGACTTTCAGTACTCTAGGTAGGAATGGATGGCTTGGATCAGGCCGTATCAATGGAGGGGTTGAGGAGTGGACAGTTTCTGAAAATAAACCCAAGCAAACTAGAATTTGCTGATGGACTATGGGATGTGAAATGAAAAGAAGTGATATGGTACCCCTGACGCTTTCCTTTCCAGTGAACCCCATGAAAGGTCCTCCAAGGCAGTCACTTAAAATCAAACTAGAAATCTATCATACTGTGAAGGAGACCAGAGAGAGACTTAAAGAGGGAGACTATAACAGATGGTGCCATACCTCCATTTATTTTTTTCTTTCTTTGTTTTTTTTTTTTTTTTTTTTTTGGTGGTACCGGGGATTGAACTCAGGGACACTCGACCACTGGGCCACATCCCCAGCCCTTTTTTGTATTTTATTAGAGACAGGGTCTCACTGAGTTGCTAAGTGCCTCGCCTTTGCTGAGGCTGGCTTTGAACTCGTGATCCTCCTGCCTCAGCCTCCCAAGTGCTGGGATTACAGGTGTGTGCCACCGCGCCTGGCAACCATACCTCCATTTCTAACTGCTGCAAAAAGTGGGCTTTGAGGACCCATTTGACTGACCAACTTGCCTGTCAGCTCACTGATGAGCAGGAGACACTGAAAGGGATCTTTCAGGAGTCCTTCCTCACTGTCATGGCGGATTGGTTCCAGGACCATTCCCTCAGACATCAAAACCCACGGATGTTCAAATCCTGGTCTACATATGCAGTGTATATATAGTCTTTGAATGTAACCTGTACATGTCCTTCTATGTACTTAAAATCATCTCTAGATGACTGACAATGCCGAATACAATGTCAATGCTAAGTAAATAGCTGTTAGACTGCATTGTTGGGGGAATAGTTGTAAGAAAAACAAGTCTGTACATGTGTTTGGTCTGTGGTTGGTTGAATCTGTGGATGGGAAACCTGTGGGTATTTGCTGGATGCAAATTGTCAGTCGTTTCTCCTGTGTGATAGGAAGGGCTGTGGAGATAAGGCCTTTTTCCAGTCTATTTTCTTCCGGAGAAAATCTTTTCTAACTCAGCCCTGGGGGAAGAACATTTGTCAACAGTCATCATTGCCCAAGAACCTACCTTTGTGACTGAATGGGGGACAGGTCAGTCGTGGATGATAGAGGTGAATATTCTTAGGATGAGGGTGGGCCCTGAGATATGCAAAACCTGACTTCTAAGGGAGATATGCTTATCAGACCGGAATCTTGCAGGTCATCAGAGGAAGTAGGGAATATGGAAGGTGGGGATGGTTTAGAGTAGCCTGAGAGGGGCAGAAAGAGGAGGACCCTTGTGCACTCTCCAAGGCCTAATCCAGAGGCCATTGGCGACAGCAAAGACAGCTACTCTAGAAACCAAGGGAAGGGACCATCACTGTGGACCAAGGTAGTTTAGGGATTGGGAATTTTATGATAGCATTTCCAGGAATTCCACCCTCCTCTAGCAAAGTGCTATTGACTGTAATATTGATGTTCAAATTAAATTTACATCTTTGAAGGTATTGGGGGAACTTCTTGGCACTCAGCTGGATCTTTGGAAAACTCTTGGGGAAATCAATGTTCTATGATAACAAGAGCTTTGGTGTATGGAATGCTGGTTAGGCCAGGCTCTGTGGTGGTCATTTCACCCTCATGGTCTTAGCAAGTGTCATGATCATCCATATTTTACAAAGAAGGAAAGGGAGACTTGAGAGTCTGATAATTTGCTCAATCTCATAGAGCCAAAGAGGGGCAGAGACAAGAGACTGGTGTCCATCCAGTCAACTCTACGACCTGTCCTCTTAGCCCTAGTGGAGGCCAGGCAGGGCACACACAAAAAGGAACTAAAGGGCTGGGAGAAGGAATTTCTTTGGCCTCCATTCTGGGAATTAAACCACAAAAGGCTGAAAGCTGAGGCTGAGGCAGGAGGATCTCAAGTTCAAAGCCAGCCTCAGCAAAAAAGCAAGGCACTAAGCAACTCAGTGAGACCCTGTCTCTAATAAAATACAAAAAAGGGCTGGGGATGTGAGCTCAGTGGTTGAGTGCCCCTGAATTCAATCCTTGGTACCAAAAGAAAAAAAAAAAAAAAAAAAGGCCAGAGATAGCCAGTTCAATTGGTGAAAGCCAGTTCACCTTGATTTCAAGTTAAGGAGTCCCTCATTTTCTCAACATTTGACTCAGAAACACCTCCCTTCTCCCTTCTCCTACTCATTTAACTTTCACATTGTACTTGAAGGGATATCCTCTATTTACCTAATGCTTTCCTCCTCGGTCTTTTCAGACTATGAATCTTGTATATTTTATATACACAAAGGTGACTTTTCCTTCCTTTAATGACCAACGCTTATCAGCACGAGCAACCGATACTGAGCTCATAAATATGTCACTGGGAGTTCAGCTCCAGCCCTCCTCTGTCCTAAGAGGAATTCTTGTGTGACAGTTGTTCTCCCCTTTCTTTTCCTAACCCCGCACTGACTGCACTTGCACCCCAGAAGCACCCTCGGACTGTTTTGGTTTCACTCCCTGTTGGCAAATATAAATAAATGAGTGACTGGTGCTTACACACCAAAATCCCTGCAGCAGGAGTCTGCAGACAACATAAAACAAGGCCCGTGGAGCCAGCGCCTTCCGATTCCAATTAAATATTTCCTGTAAGTCGGTGCCAATTGTGCATCTTGCAAGAACATTTGAGAGCAGAAGTTTGAACTCCCAGGGACCCTGTTGCCTTAAAAACCTGTTTCCTGTTTGACAAGACTTTACTAGTAGAAGCAAAGTAGCGCATTCAGCAATAAAAGTCATTGTTAGTGATTCTGATGTGCAAAGGTGGTGGTTTCCTCTCTTCAATGCACACCCTCATAGGCTCAGTTGCAGATTCTTTCAGGTAAAGGAAGTGGGTCTCAGCCTTAGAACCCTATTCCTTTTTTTTTTTTTTTTTTTTTGATACTAGGAATTGAACTCAGGGGCATTCGACCACTGAACCACATCCCCAGCCCCATTTTGTATTTCACTTAAGAGAAGGGTCTCACTGAATTGCTTAGCGCCTCACTTTTGCTGAGGCTGGCTTTGAATTCGTGATCCGCCTGCCTCAGCCTCCCGAGCTGCTGGGATTATAGACATGCGCTTTGCCCAGCCAGAACCCTATTTCTAAGGGCCCTAATGACATTTCTTTCTTTCTTTCTTTCTTTCTTTCTTTCTTTCTTTCTTTCTTTCTTTCTTTCTTTTCTTTTCTTTCTTTCTTTCTTTTAGTAGTTGTAGTTGGACACAATACCTTTATTTTATTTGTTTTTTATGTGGTGCTGAGGTTTGAACCCAGGGCCTCGCACAGGCTAGGTGAGCGCTCTACCAATGAGCCACAACCCCAGCCCCCACAATGACATTTCTTGAGTTACAGGAAATATTTGCTTATCTCTCTATTGGGAGAGCCTACTGTGTGCTATCTTGTAAAGTTGAAAAAGCTCTTTGAGACAACTCTGTAAATTTCCATTTAACAGATGAGGAAACTGAGGCTCAGGGTTCATATCTCTTTGAGTTTTGTCTGAAGCACAGTAGGGACTAGGTGTTCAAGGGTCAGCCCTGTCTCTTGCATCAAGACTTGGCACAAATTGCTGAAACAATCACCAGTACCCCCTTAAAAAAAAAAAAAAAAAAAAAAAAGACAGGTATGGGTGTTAATTAGCTTAAATGTGGTGACAAATGCACAATGTATGCATATATTAAAAACATTGTGATGTTCTCTTTAAATATATGCAATTTTTATTTGCCTTTGAGATATAAATGCCTGAAAACGGCTAAAAAAAGAGAAGAAAGGCACTATCATATTCACAAATTAATGTTATTATTAGAGTATCATTATTATTATTTATTTTTAAAATCCAATATTATTTTAGGACTGAAACTCAAACGATAGTCAACTCTCCAGATCCTCAGATTCTACATCTAAAGATTCAACCAATCTTCGATTGAAAATATTTGGGGAAAAAATTGCATCTGTACTGAACATCTACAGACTCTTTTTCTTCCCATTATTCCCTAAAAACACAGTGTGATGACTATTTATAGTATTAGGTATTAGGTATTATAAGTAATATAGAGCTGGGTGCAGGGGCACACACCTGTCATTCCAGATAATCTGGCCTTTGGGGCAGGAGGAATGCAATTTTGAGGCCAGCCTGGGCAATTTAGTGAGATCTTGTCTCAAAATAAACAATAAAAAAGGGCTGGGGATGTAAGTCAGTGATAGAGCACCCTGCGGTTCAACCCCTAGGACCGGGAAGAAAATAAAAGTTATCTGGAGATGATTCAAAGTACGGATGATGAGCACAGGTTATGTGTAAATACTGTACTGATTCATCTTAGAGAATTGAGCAGCTGCAGATTTTGGGGTCCTTGGGGTTCCTGGAACCAATCTCCCATGAATATTGAGGGAAGTGTACACCATAGTTCACCAGACCTTTTTCCAGCCATGATCTCCCCCCCCCCTTTCTCTCTTACACACACACACACACACACACACACACACACCACACACACACACACACACACACACACATCTCACTCCACTTTGAACATCCTCTTCTGGACCATTGTCCATCCAGTTCCTCCTACCTGGGACATTTAACCCTCCCTATCTGGTGTCACCACCCCCATGAGGACATCCCAGTCCCCTTAGGGATTAAGCTGCTGTAATCAGAACCGGAAAGGCCAGCATCTGGAACCCAGTGTGATTTAACTCGGTTACTTGCCTCCCTGAGCCTTGGTGCATCATCTCCAAGATGGGCTCAAACACTGGGAGGATGAAATGAGATGACGCTGGCTTTGGAGGGGCACAGGAGACACCGGAGGCCCTGCCACCTGTGCCCTCAGATGCCATCCGTCAGATCCTTGCACTGGGGATGCACTTTGCTTGTACCTCTGCTGTGACATTGATAAATTCTAGCCTGTGCCTCTGTCCATCCCCGGCACCCACAGCAAACTGAGCTGTCCATGAGCCTGGAAAACACCCCATCTATTTTCTTGCCCACCATTGTCCTGGCCTCTTGGTGAGTCCTGGGTTTTTGAAAGAATGTTATCAGCTGGCTCTCCAGGACCTGCTTGCCCTGGGGCGTGGGCCGGCCATGAATACTCTTTGGCTGACTTGTGGAAGGCGAGCCATGGACTGCTCAAGTGAGTCAGCAGTGGGGGCCCAGACGGTCCAGAACCTCCCACAGTTCTGCCTCCTAACTCCTTCTCTGACCTCATCAGCATTGCACCAGCTTGCTCAAGTGTACTTTTGCACAACCATGTGAGTATGGTTTGATAACGTGGGGTCCAAACATTTATTTAACAAACAAATCATACCGATGCAAAAGGGACTAGCTTCTAGGAAGTGTGCCAGGACCCTTGTTCATATACCAACCTCGTGAGCATTCCTGGAGGGAGGTCCCCCCCACTTTTGTAGCAATATGATGCTTAAAATATCATATCCAGTGCTGAGTCTAGAGGCATCCACAGCCAACACCAAGCTCCTGGTTGTTAGTGGCAGAGGCAGGGAGGCACACAAATTATTAAGTAAGGCACATGCACTGTGTTTAAAAGTAGGGTCACAGAAGAAAGAATCATTAGCATTATTGGGAAGGGGAGTTTAGTAGGAACAGAGGCAATGTTCTAACAGAATCCTGAAGGATGAGATTCAGGGTGCAGATAAAGGAGAAAGGGCAATTCCGGGAATAGGAAAGAGTATCTTCAAGGTTATAGAAGAAACAATAGAGCTGGTTTTAGCTATGGCACAAAGAAGAGGCAAAGCCTAGAGAGGGCTAAGACTATGTGCCATGCCAAGAGCTTGGACTTTTATCTGTGGACAATAGGGAGCCATTGAGTGTTCTACACAGGGGCCTGACTGATGTTTCAGACAATCACTTTGATTACCTTGAGTGGCAGAACACAATGAAGATCCTGTAAGATATAACAATATATCAACATTAAAAGTTGTTCTAATGACCATATGAATGAGTTATTACCATCCCTGGATATTTACAAAATTAAGCTTCTTCCATTTCCATGCTTATTCCTTCTTTGGATAAAATTAGGAGGAAATATGTTGTGTATCCCAAACATTTCCTTTCAGGGACACAAGATCTCAGACAAAGTTCGCTTTGTGGAATGCTTTGACCCATAGTATGGTAGTTGTTCATCTTTTGAAGAACTATATTTCTTTCATTAGTGGGAACACGGTCTTTCTGAGTGCAATGACTGGGGCGCTGGCTCTCGGGATGATTTCCCCAGCGCTGGCCTTTCCCTAGCAGGCTGCAGGCAGAGGGCTCTGGGTATCCAACTGTCCCGGCCCAGCCTGCTCCCCTGCAGGAACGCATCTCCAGACACAAATCGTCCACATGCAGCATCTATTCTTTTTTTCTTTTGGTGCTGGGGCTGAACCCAGGAGTGCTCTGCCACTGAGCAACATCCCAGCCCTTTTTATTTTTTATTTTGAGACAGGGTCTTATTAAGTCACTTAGGGCCTCACTAAGTTGCCCAGGCTGTCCTCCAACTTGTGATCCTCCTGCCTCAACCTCCAGAGTTGCTGGGATTACAGGTGTGTATCACCAGCATGTTTACGTATTTTACTTATCATTTATTCATTTATTTGTATTGGGGATTTAACCCAGGGGTGCTTTACTACTTAACTACATCCCCAGCCCCCCACCCCTTTTTAATTTTTGAGATAGGTTCTCATTAAGTTGCTTAGGGTCTCACTAAGTTGCTGCTGCTGGACTCAAACTTGCAATCCTCCTGTCTTGGCCTCCCGAGTATATAATTTTAAAATGAGAATAGGGGGGTAGGTGTGTACATGCCTGTAAATCCCAGCAATTTGGGAGGCTGAGGCAGGAGGCTCTCAAATTCGAGACCAGCCTCAACAATTTAACGAGGCCCTAAGTAACTAAGTGAGACCCTGTCTCAAAATAAAAAAATAAAAAAAGCTGGGGATATGGCTCAGTGGTTAAGTGCCCTGAGTTCAATCTCTAGTACCTAAATAAATAAAAACAGAAATAAATGAAGTGGGAATAGGGAAGAAAATTTAAAGTGCTTGGGACAGATAATCCAGGAACTTGAATTGAGCCTAAAATTTCCAGAGACTCCCTGGTGCTGACTCACTTACCTGCTGGTCTGCAGCTCAGGGGCTTGTCTGTTTAACCTCAAGGAGGGAAGGCTAGGGCTCTACCCTCCAGTTCCCCTGTGGCTATCTACCAGGGTGGACCCTACCGGGAAATGACCTTGAAGGGTTTTCTAAAAGACAAACACCTGACTAATTCCATTTGCATTGTCCTTAAAGAAGTGAGCTCAGAGACAGACAATGCCTCCGGGCACTACCTCCTCAGCCCTTAGAGGGCCACTCCTCTTGACTTTCCTTACCAGGCTGCTGTTCCTTTAATTTGTAAACTCCTGAGTTTGCAGCAGGCTGGTGAGGGAAGCATGATCTGTACCAGGGTAGGAGCTCTCTGGAGGGGGACTTTCCCAGAGTCCCTTTGATAAGCTTGCTCCTTTCTGTGGCCCCCACCTCTAAACTCCATTTTCCCTGACAGACATCTATAGATATAGATATAGACAGGTGCCTGTAATCTGAGCGATTTAGGAGGCTGAGGCAGGAGGATCTCAAGTTGCAGACCAGCCTAAGCAATTTAGCAAGACCCTGTCTCAAAATAAATAATAACAACAACAACAACAATAAAAGGGACTGGGGATGTGGCTCAGTGGTAGAGCATATCTGGGTTCAATACCTGGTACAAAAAAGAAAAAAGAAGAAAGAAAGAAAGAAAACAAAAAGGGGATAGACAAGCCGGGCACGGTGGTGCACGCCTGTAATCCCAGCACTTGGGAGGCTGAGGCAGGAGGATCCCGAGTTCAAAGCCAGCCTCAGCAATGGCAAGGCACTTAGCAACTCAGTGAGACCCTGTCTCTAAATAAAATACAAAAAAGGGCTGGGGATGTGGCCCAGTGGTTGAGTGCCCCTGAGTTCAATCCCCGGTACCCAAAAAAAAAAAAAAGAGGGGTAGACTTTGTCTACCACCTCCTCTAGACCTTTATCCAAATCTTCCTCCTCAATTGCACTGCCTTATTTTGGATAGAATTACTGATGTGTTACATCTCTCCTGGCTTCAAATATTTGTTGTTAACCCCCAAAATTGAGTCCAATTTCCTGAGTAAGAAAAATAAGGCCACATTAGACACTTCACCTTATTTCTTGGAAGCCTGAAGGCACTGGGAGATCTTCATGGAGGTGGTGAGACCAGGTAGGGAGGGCTGTGTGTGTGTGTGTGTGTGTGTGTGTGTGTGTGTGTGAGAGAGAGAGAGAGAGAGAGAGAGAGAGAGAGAGAGAGAGAGAGAGAGATGGGAGGTGGCAGTGAAGGATAGGATCATGGCCTAGGACCAGATCATGGTACAGTCTTCCCTCAATATTCATGAGAGATTGGTTCTAGCAATGCTCCAAACACCAAAATCTGCAGATGCTCAAGTCCTTTAGATAAAATGGCATAGTATTTCACATAACCCATGCATATCTCCCATATACTTTGTAAGAATTTTTTTTTTTTTTTTTTTTTTTTTGTGCTGGGAATTGAACCCAGTGTGCTCTACCACACCCCCAGTTTTTTTTTTTTTTTTTTTTCCAGACAGAATCTCACCAAGTTGCTGAGGCTAGCCTCAACTTGCAATCCTCCTGCCTCAGTCTCCAGAGTCCTTGGGATTGCAGGCACGTGCCACCGTGCCTAGTTCCTTTGTTATACTTTTGGATACATGTCTGGGATTGACACTATAAATCAGATTGATTTCTCTTCAGGTGTATATTTTCAACGGTTGCTATTTCCACTGAAGATTAAAAAGTCAGCCTGATGTTTAGTGCCACACATGTGCAGACTCCTGCCTTAGAAGCACCTTGGGGATTTCCCCGTATGTCTGAGACACGTGACTGCTCTGTGGGGGCATTTCCTGTCCTACGCTATGGCTTACCTTATATGAACTGCTGCCACATTTACTTTATCTAGAGTTATCTGGAACATTTGGGCCTTCTTGATTTATGTGAGTGAAGGCAAGACAACCATTACTATATCTAAACAATAAAAAGATAGCAGGTGAGATAGCCGTGCCAGAAGTGAGAAGACCAGGTTCCAAAGAGTTTCCTGCCTGTCATGGGCACCCTGGAGGTGGCCCTGTGCCAGCATGTCCTGCATCAGCCCTGCGTCAGCTCTGCAGAGCGCTCTGGGTGTGCACGGCGCCGGGGAAACTGCTTCCGGCGGAGAAGCACTGAGCGGGCACGTGGCTTCCTGTGACGTGGTGGCTCGCTTTCCCCAGAGATGAGCCTGCCTCGCCTCCTTGAAGTCTCCAGAAAATCTCAGAATCATCTGGACTTTTATTATTAAGCGCAGAGATGTGAGTGGCACTTGGAGTGCCAAGAAAATGGAAACGGAATCCTGAGATTTCTCTTCCCACCCAGGAAGCAGCCCAGAAAAGGACGCCGACCAACAGGTTCTCTGTTAAAGACCCTCAGCCTCTGGACAGAGAGAGGCTCAGAAGGCTGAGGCGGGAGGATTGCAAAATTGAGGCCAACCTCAGCAATTTAGCAAGGCTCTAAACAACTTAATGAGACTCTGTCTCAAAATTTAAAAAATAAATAAGTAAATAAATAAAAGTAAAAAAGGCTGTGGACGTGGCTCAGTGTTAAAGCACTTCTGGGCTCAATCCCAATTAGGGGATTGAAACCTCACTAGATTGCTGAGGTTGGCTTTGAACTTGCAATCCTCCTGCCTCAGCCTCCTGAGCCTCTAGGATTATAGGCATACCTCACTCCACCCAGCTTGATGGCTGTTTTTGTTGTTGTTGTTGTTTTTGGTACCGGGGATTGAACTCAGCGGCACTAGACCACTGGGCCACATCACCCACCCTTTTTTGTATTTTTTTTTTTTTTATTAGAGACAGGGTCTCACTGAGTGGCTAAGTGCCTCTCCATTGCTGAGGCTGGCTTTGAACTCGCAATCCTCCAGCCTCAGCCTCCGAAGTGCTGGGATTACAGGCGTGCGCCACCTGTGCTGGCTTGTGTTTAACATTCTTGATGGTTTGTGTTCTTATGGAGTATGACATAAGAAAAAAAAAAAAGAAGGGGAGGGACAATTAGAAAACTATAGAGACTCAAGCAATTGCTATTTTGTTGTTGATGTGACAGGTTGTTTCTTTTATGGGCGGCCCATAAAAGAAGGCGGAGAGGGTTGGGTGGGGGAGAGTTTGGAAGTATAGCTCAGGGGCAGAGTGTTTGTCTAGCGTGCTGGAGACCCTGGGTTCAAGAAAAAAAGTAAAGGGGGAGAAAAAGGAAGAGGAATGAGGAAGGAATTTAAACCCTTACAATTCTGTTTTGTTGTTGTTTTGTTTTGCTTTTGTTCTAGGATTGAACCCAGAGCCTTGCACATTCTAGGTGAGCTTTCTACCACTGAGCTATATCCCCACCCTCACGTAGAGAGTTTTCTGAAGAGCCTAGTTTGAGTGACACTCCCTCTGCCTGGGAAGGTGGAACCCAGAGAGAATGCATGGGGTGGGGGGTCCTCTTTTGGATGGCCTTGACTTTGTTTCTTTCATACCAAAACATATTTATTGTTGGCCACCTAAATAAAGGTATTTTGACAGAGGTCTTGGTGGTAACATTGTAAAGGAAAACTGAGGAACAAACTGCTTGGTGTAATGGTTGCCCACATTCACATTGCTTTAAGTAGAGGACATTTGGGAAAAATCTTAATTTTAAGTCACAAAAAAGACAGGTCATATCTGAGTGGGATTATTGACAAGATTTGATCTCTAACCAGTTATGGAGACTTTCTACATCCTGAGTTTGTTTGACTTTTTATTTTGAGACAAGATCTGGAAAAGTTTCTGAGGCTGACCTAGAACTTGTGATTCTTCTGCCTGTGGTCCTGAGTCTTGGGGATTACAGGCATGTGCCACCATGCCTGGCTCAGTTACTGAGACACTGTTTTTTTTTTTTTTTTTTTTTTTTTTAATTGGACCCCTAAAGCCCAGGAAAGAAATGGGATGGCATCAAATTAAAAAGCTGCTGCACAGCAAAGAAAACAATTAGGCATGTGAAGAGAGAACCTATAGCCAGGCCCAGTGGCGCATGCTTGTGATCCCAGCCCTTGGGAGGCTGAGGCAGGAGGATGGAGAGTTTAAAGTCAGCCTCAGCAATAGCAAGGCATTTAGCAACTCAATGAGATCCTGTCTCTAATAAAATACAAAAAAAGGGCTGGGGATGTGGCCCAGTGGTCGAATGCCCTTGAGTTCAATCCTGATAACCAAATAAATAAATAAATAAATAAAATAAAATAAAATAAAAAATAGAGAGAGAACCTATAGATTCTTTGCTAGCTCTTCTTCTGACAGAGGATTAATATCTAGAATATATAAAGAACTCAAAAAACTTTGCACCGATGGATGCAGTGGCACACACCTGTAATACCAGTGGCTGGGGAGGCTGAGGCAGGAGGATTGCTTCAGCAAAAGCAAGGTGCTAAGCAACTCAGTGGGACCCTGTCTCTAAATAAAATACAAAATAGAGCTGGTGATATGGCTCAGTGGTTGAGTGTCCCTGAGTTCAATCCCAGTACCCCACCCCCCAAAAATAAACCTTACATCAAGAAAGCAAATAACTCAATTAATAAATGGACAAACGAATTAAAGAGATATTACTCAAAAGAAGAAATACAAATGACTGATAAATACACAAAAAACTGTTCTATACCATTAGCAATTTGGGAAATGCAAATCAAAACCACATTGAGATTTTATCTCATACCAGTAAGAATGGCAGTCATCAGGAATACAAATAATTGGCTGGGCGTGGTGGTACACACCTGTAATCCCAGTAACTCAGGAAGCTGAGACAGGAGGATCACAAGTACAGAAAGCCAGCCTTAGTACCTTAATGAGGCTCTAGGCAACTTAGTGAAAGCCTATCTTTTTTTTTTTGGTACCAGGGATTGAACTCAGGAGCACTCGACCACTGGGCCACATCTCCAGCCCTTTTTTGTATTTTATTAGAGACAGGGTCTCACTGAATTGCTAAGTGCCTTGCCATTGCTGAGGCTGGCTTTGAACTGGTGATCCTCCTGTCTCAGCCTCCCAAGTGCTGGGATTACAGGCGTGTGCTACCATGCCCGGCTTGTGAAACCCTGTCTTGAAAGAAAAAAATTAATGTAGCTCAGTGGTTAAGCACCCCTGGGTTCAATCCCTGTACCGCCCCCCCCCCCCCAAAAAAAAAAATTATAGATAGATACTGGATAGGATGGTGGAGAAAAAGGAACACTTTTTGCATTGTTGGTGGGACTGTAAATTAGTACAACCACTATGAAAATCATTGTGAAGTTTCCTCAAAATACTAGAACCACCATATGACCCATCTATACCACTCCTTGGTATTTATCCTAAAGAATTAAAGTCATCATATTGTAGTGATACAGGCAGACCTGTGTTTATAGTAGCACAATTTACAATAGCCAAACTATGGAACCAGTCTATGTGTCCACCAATGGATAAATGGATAAAGAAAATGTGGCATTTATACACAACGGAGTTTTATTCAGCCATAAAGAAAAATGTAATTATGTCATTTGCAGGCAAATAGAGACCATTATGTTTAGCGAAATATGCCAAACTCAGAAGGTCAAGGGTGGTATGTTTTCTCTTACATGTGGAAGCTGGGAAAAGAAAGGTGAGGGGTGGGGATCTGAGGAAAATCAAAGGGAGATTGGCAGAAGGAAAGGATCAAGGGGTAGGAGGGGAGGGAAGTGCTGGGGAGTGATATTGGCCAGATTATATTGTTATATTGTGTGCACATACAAATATGTCACAGTAAATCCCATCATTATGTACAACTATAATGCACCAATAAAAAATATGGAAAAGGGGGCTGGGGCTATGGCTCAGCGGTAGAGCTCTCATCTCACATGTGGGTCTGGGTCCAATCCTCAGTATCACATAAATAAAATAAAGGTATTGTGTTCACCTACAACTAAATATTTTTTTAAATGTGGAAAAAGATCAAAACAAAACAAATGTGAGAGTGGTCTCCAAGAGGGAATAAAAAAGGGTTGTAGAAGCACTAATGTTCATGTGATTGTCCAGTTTCCAAAGTCTATGCTTTGTGAATGTTTAGGTAGGAAGGAAGGGTTTGGTCAGGCTGAGGGGGAGAAGAGAGGAAAGGGTGGGGGAAGCACTCTTGGGCCTGAGAACAGGAGAGGAGAGTGTGGCCAGCAGTTCCCAGGCTGGGGTGGGGGAGCAGAGGCAAAATCCAGGTGCTGGAGCAGGTTCTCCTGAAATCCCTGTTTGTATGCACGCCTAGGTAGGGTGTTCATCCTGTTAACTATGTTCGGAAGTGTCAGAGGTGTGCCAGGAGGTGTGCAAAGCCCACGTCTTCTTGGAGCTGCCCTGGCATCTTGAATCTTTCTCAAAACACTTTCCAAGTTCAAAATGAATATCTTCAGCTGGGCATGGTTGTGTACACTTACAATCCCAGCTACCTGGGAGGCTGAGGCAGGAGGATCATAAGTTGGAGGCCAACCTGGGCAACTTAGCAAGACCCTGTGTCAAAATAAAAATTTTAAAAAGATTAAAAAAGAACACACACACACACACACACACAAAGAATATTTTCAAAGCTATAGTAACACATGTGGGGAAAAAAACTGAACTTTGCTTTGATCTTTTTAAACGTGGAAACTTTTAAAGAAATGTACTACTATGATGGTAGATGCATGGAGGAGGCCTTTAAGCCTCCGCGTGAGTTGGGAGTGTAGCTTAGTGGTAGAGCCCTTGCCTAGCATGCATGAGGCCCTGGGGTTTGAGCCTCATCATCCCTGCTTTACAGTTGGAAACTTAGATGGTTGGGAAATAGTAAATAAGGAAATCCTTGAGTCTCTTTGGGTGTTTAAGGGGAGAAAATAGAACAAAACAGAATTACTATATTTCTTAGCTCTCAGCAGCCTATTTCCAATACCCTGTCATGTCACATTGTCACATTTTTAAAAAGCCGGTTTCCCAGTCAAGGATATGTTCCTAGCATTGTGGAGTAAAGTAGGAAAAATAATCACATCCCCACAAAACAGCGTCAGTTCAAAGAAGAAATAAAAACGTCCATTAGGAATGGCGGAGGAAGGAAGCTGGGCCTCGTGTCCCAGCCTGTGGGGCCTGAGGGGCGGCGTGCACAGTCAGCCTCATGGAACGGTGTGGCGCTAACCCGCTCCAGTTTCCACTTGCACCGGTTTCCTGCTCCATAGTCAGACTTTCTCATTCCTTTCAGGAAGGGAAACCGAAGGCAGGCAGTGCACGTCAACTCTTTGCAACCCATAGTCCCCCGCTCAACGGAGAGCTGCAGTGCTGGGGAGAGGGTGGAGCCCTCCGGCTGTGCTAATGGGCTCACTGGTGTCCTGCCCCGCGCACCTGTCAGGCCCCGGCAGGGATGCCCGGGGCCTGCTGCCCTTACGGGAAAATGGAGGAACTCAGGAGCGTGGCAAACCTCAGGAAGCAGTGCCCCTTCTCCTCCCAGAGTTCTCTTCCAGTTCACTCTCATCTTCTGAGGTCTTTCTTAGATTCTTTCTACTGAGGATTGAACCCAGTACCTCACATATGCTAGGAGTGCTCCACCACCAAACCATATTCCCAGCTCTTCCCTGAAGACTTTCTCTTTTTTTTCTTTTTAGTACTGGGGATTGAACTCAGGGGCACTCGACCACTGGGCACATCCCCAGCCCCTTTTTGTATTTTATTAGAGACAGGGTCTCACTGAGTTGCTAAGTGCCTTGCCATTGCTGAGGCCGGCTTTGAACTTGCGATCCTCCTGCCTCAGCCTCCCAAGTGCTGGGATTACAGGCATGAGCCACGGCGCCCAGCTTGTTTTTCCTGAGGACTTTCTTATGCAATATTCAGGCTCGCTCCTTCCTTCCTTCCTTCCCTCCCACCCTCCCTCCCCCTTTCTTTTCCTTTCCTTCTTTCTTTTTTTCTTTCTTTCTTTGCTCATTCATTTATTTATTGGTACTGGGGATTGGACCCAGAGGTGCTTTACCACTGAGCCACATCCCCAGTCCTTTATATATATTTTTATTTTGAGACAGGGTCTCCCTAAGTTGCTTAGGGTCTTGCTCAGATGCTAAGGCTGACCTCAAACTTGTGATCCTCCTGCCTCAGCCTCCTGAATCTCTGGGATTATAAGCATGTGCCATCATGCTCAGCACAAATTTGATATTATCATTTGAAACAAAGGAGGAGTTTCTATTCTTATCATTAAAACATAAGAATTAAAATAGGGCATCCATAGGGCTGGGTGTGGTGATGCACACCTGTAATCCTGCAACTTGGAAGTTTGAGGCAGGAGTTTTGCAAATTCAAAGCCATCCTCAGCAATTTAGCGAGACCCTGTCTCAAGAGAAAAAAAAAAAGGGGGGGGGGGCCCAGGGGGGATGTTAAGCACCCAGTTCCATTTCCAGTATCAAACACAAAATGAAACGAACAAAAGAATGTACATTGTGGCACCATTAGTAATAGCCCAAACTAGAAATGACTCAATGCCAATCAATAGTAGGATAGAAAATAGGCTGAGCCGGGCACGGTGGTGCACGCCTGTAATCCCAGCACTTGGGAGGCTGAGGCAGGAGGATCATGAGTTCAAAGCCAGCCTCAGCAATGGCGAGGCACTTGGCAACTCAGTGAGACCCTGTCTCTAAATAAAATACAAAAAAAAAAAAGGGCTGGGGATGTGGCCCAGTGGTCGAGTGCCCCTGAGTTCAATCCCTGGTACCAAAAAAAAAAAAAAAAAAAGAGTAAGAAGAAGAAAAAATAGGCTGAAATAATACAAGGGACTACTATATAGCAATAAGAAAGAATTGCGCTAAAATGTAGCCCTGATGTAGCACTGTGAATGAATCTCACAATTATAACATTAAGGCAAAGATGAAAGACATAAAGAAGTACAGTTTTGTTTACTTCAAAATTAGGCAAAACTGCAAGGCATGGTGTGCCTGTAATCCCAGCAGCTTGGGAGGCTGAGGCAGGAGGATCACATGTTCAAAGCCAGCCTCAGCAACAGCAAGGCACTAAACAACTTAGTGAGACCCTATCTCTAAAAAAAATACAAAATAGGACTGGGGATGTGACTCAGTGGCTGAGTCAGCACCTGAGTTCAATCCCCAGTTTCCAACACCCCCAGAAAAAAGAAAAAAAAAAATAGGCAAAACTTAATTTTGGTGATGGAAGTTAAGATAATGGTGCCTATTGTGTGGTAGTAACTAGGAGAGGACATGAAAGATTCTGGGAGTACTACTAATGATTGATTTCTTGTTCTGGGTGGTGTATTCACTTAATGAGGATTTATTGAGCAATAAACTAATGATTTTATATTCTTGTGTATATATAAATGTCAAGAAAAGTTCACTCCAAAAAAAAAAAAAATGTCATTTAACAAAGAAAAAGATACTGTTCTCATGATGGTTGTGAAGAGTTTTTTTTTTTCTTTTCCCACAAAAGGAGTGGGGCAAAAGCAACATTTCTAAATCACCATATTCTTTTTATACAATATCTGATTTAAAATGTGAAAAAATTAAAACTAGATGTTATGAGTAAAAATATGCACCTGTAGTTGTAAAACTTATAAAAATATGACCTTCACCTTATTTCACTTAACATAAAAACACATTTCCTATTACTAAAAAATAATCATAAATATAATTTCTGATGTCCAATGTAGGACCAAACTTCATAAACCCTTTTCCTGGAAGACTGAGTAATTTTAAATTTAGAAGTGTTATTTAAAATGCTGCAATGAATATCTTGGTGTATATATTTTTCTATAGTTCAAATTATCTCCAGATGTGGAGTTACTGAGTTAGAAAGTATAGGGATTTTTAATTCTTAATATATATATGATCAAACTGCTCTCCTAAAAGGCCGCTCTGATATATGCTCCTATCAGCAATGTATGATTGTGCTTACTTTACCAAAAATTTCATTAATGCTATGTTTTTCTTGTTTCTTTTTTTTATTGTGTGATGCTTAGGATCAAACCTAGGGTCTTTTACATGCTAGGAAAGCACCTTACCACTGAGCCATACCCATAGACTTCCTGTTCTTTTCTTTCTTTCTAGCTTTGTATCTTTCTTTCTTTGTTTTTGGTACCAGGCATTGATCCCAGGGGTACTTAAACACTGAGCCACATCCCCTGCCCTTTTGTTATTTTTTATTCTCAGGCAGGATATCACTAAATTGATTAGGTCTCACTAAATCACTAAGTTGCTGAGTCTGGCCTCAAACTTGCCATCCTCCTGCCTCAGCCTCCCAAGTCACTCAAATTACAGATGTGCACCACCATGCCCCATTTGACTTCCTGTTTCTTTAATTTTTGATCATTTGATTTGTGAAAAATGATATCTTATTGTGAAAATCAATACATTCCAAAAAATACTGCATATGTTGAAAATGTCTCATTGTATGTGTCAACAAAATAGATTTATTACTAAAATAAGCATTTTTATGCAAATAATGTTGACTTGCTTTAAAAATGTCAATTTTTTTGGTGATGCACACCTGTCTATAACACCAACTACTTGGGAGGCTAAGGTAAGAAGATCCAAAGTTTGAAGGCATACCTGTCTTAAATAAATAAATAAATAATAAAAGGGCTGTGGATGTGGTTCAGTTGGTTTAATTCCAACTGAGTACCAGAAGGGAAGGACAAAAAAAAGCTTTTTTTTTTTTTTCCTTTGGTACCAGGGTACCAGGGATTGAACCTAGGGGAGCTTAACCACTGAGTTACATTTCCATCCCTTTTTAAAATATTTGCTTTTGAGACAGGGTCTCACTAAGATGCTTAGGATCTTTTTTTTTTTTTTTTTTTTTTTGGTACCAGGGATTGAACTCAGGGGCACTTGACCACTGGGCCACATCCCCAGCCCTTTTTTGTATTTTATTAGAAGCAGGGTCTCACTGAGTTACTAAGTGCCTCGTCATTGCTGAGGCTGGCTTTGAACTTGCAATCCTCCTGCCTCAGCCTCCCAAAGTGCTGGGATTACAGGCGTGCGCCACCGCGCCCGGCTAAGATGCTTAGGATCTTGCTAAATTGCTGAGGCTGGCTTTGACCTCACGATCCTCCTGCCTCAGTCTCCTAAGTCACTTGGATTACAGGCATGCATCACCATGCCCAGCAAAATTCAGACTTCTTCTTCTTTTTTAAAAATATTTATTTATTTGCTTTAGTTGTATACAATGTGTTTTTTATTTTTACGTGGTGCTGAGGATCGAACCCGGGCCACGCTCGTGCTAGGCGAGCGCTTTACTGCAGAGCCACAACCCCAGCCCTCAGACTTCTTTTAAAAAATATATTATTGCTGGGGAAAAAGCTCAGTTGGAAGAGTGCTTGCCTTGCATGCAAAAGGCCCTGGGTTTAATCCCCAGAACCAAAAAAAGAGTCATGCACACTTTTCTCAGAAGGTACATATGTCTATCTGGCTGTCTTTTTGTAACATTTGTAATCATTGACATTTGTAACCACTGATGATCATTGATGATAATGAATTCGTTAGGGCTTGCCAAATGATGGTGAACTTTATTATTTCTTCTCCATTTGTTCTAATGAATTACCTCAAAAAGAGAATCTTCTCTCTTTAGTTACCTTGAGACAGTGTTTACGTAGGAAATGCAGATTAAATGTTCTACCAGTTTTCAAAATAATGGTTTGGTTCCCTAGTATAGGTTAACTAGCATCCCTAATCCAAAAAATTGAAATCCAAAGTGCTCTGAAATCTGAAAAATTTTAAATGCAGACATGATGTTATGCAAATATTCCAAAATCTGGAAAAAAAATCCAATATCTGAAATATTTGAGGTATTAAACATTTTGGATAAAGGATATTCAACCCTTATTTTCCACAGGTGAACAATGAGTTTATTTGCTTTTTAGTATCATTCTGATTTCAAAGACAAACATTAAATTTGTTTCATTCCAATGCAGTTATTATTATTTTTGATAAAGAAGTAGTTAGATCTGCCGGGTGTGGTGGTACACACCTGAAATCCTCCTGACTCAAGTTCAAGGCCAGCCTCAACAATTTAATGAGGCCTTCAGCAACATAGTGAGAACTTGTCTCAAAATTAAAAATAAAAAACAAAAAAAAAAAAAAAAAGGTCTTGGGATGTAGCTCAGTGTTAAAATGTCCCCGGTTTCAGTCCCCAGTACCAAAAAAAAAAAAAAAAAAAAAAAAAAAAAAAAAAGGCCGGGGTGGCTCCCTGCAAGGCCCTGGGTTTGGTCCCTAGCAGGGCAAAACAACAACAACAACAACAACAACAACAACAAAACATTAAAAAAAAAAAAGAAAAAGGTTTAACTGAGGTCATAGCAGAGTCAGAACTGAGAGGACAATCTGAGTAATCTTGTTCTCAAATTCATTGATGAGAACTTCCAGGCATTCTTATGCCCAGAACCTTGAGGGCAAAAATGTTGGGATTACTCTTAGCTCTTGTTCAAAGAATTTAAAAGTCCTGATGGTCCTGGGGTCAGATTCACTGGCCTAACTTCTTTAAGATACTATTAACATTTCAAAAAAAAGAAAAGAGAACATAAATGCTACTCTTGCTAGGCACACCTGTAATCCCAGCTACTTGGGAGGCTGAGTCAGGAGGATTGCAAGTTTGAGGCCAGATTGGGCAATTTAGAGAGATCCTGTCTCAAAATAAAATTTCAAAAAAATTACTAGGAATTTAGCTCAGTGTCATAGTTCCACTAGGTTCAATCCTCAATACCAAAAGAAAGAAAGAAAGAAAAGCTAAATACCACCTTTTTCGTGAGAAAAGTTTGCACAGTTTCAACACAGTTTAGAACTCAAATTATTCATTCTACCACAAATTAAATTATTGAGGAAAAGATACTTTGGCATGATATATGAAAGGCATAGTACCTGGCTTCAGCCTCTAGTTTTACCACAGATTGGCTCCTTTGTTTCAGTTTTCTGTGTATAATAACAATAATACCAGGAATGATGTATATTAGGATTCAAAGAGGAAATTTAGATAGCATTAAACACACATAATGCTCAATGAATACCAAATACTATTATTGCTACTAGTATTTAGTAGGATGCCAGGCTATTGGAGTTTAGTAGAGGACAACTAATCATTTTATTGGGTAAGAACTCTCAGGGTGTCTGATTCCAGCAGGTTTCCTCTGTGACTGTTGACTTCAAACAAAGCAAGGCCACTATTTAGGGGATGGAATTACATTAGGAATGTGCCTGGAGGTGTGGTAAGGGACAGGTTTCTGGGACAAGGTCACCCTTTGACATTAAGTAAAAGAGAAGAGGAGGTTGAATCCTGGGACTGAGGATTTCTAAGGAGTGAGCAGAGATACACTGTGAATTCCTTAATGTCTCAAATGACAAGCAATTCAATTGTGCACAGCCTCCAAAGTAAGGGTTCAGCTGGGCGCAGTGGTGCATGCCTATAATCCCAGTGACTTGGGAGGCTGGAGGCAGGAGGATTGTAAAGCTAGCCTCAGCCATTTAGTGAGGCTCTAAGCAATTTAGTGAGACATTGTCTCAAAGTTAAATAAAAAGGGGTAGGGATGTGGCTTGGTGGTGAAGCACCCCTGGATTCAATCCCCAGTGCCAAAAGATGATAGATAGATAGGTAGATAGACAGATAAATAACAAAGTGAGGGTTCAGGTGTGTGATGGTGGTGGTGGTAGTGGGATGGCTAGATTAAGGCCTTAGGTGGGAACGAAACTGTTGACTCATTTGGATTAGTAGGCGTTGCCTGCTGGCAGAGGGATTTAAACCTGAGAAAATGATGCCTACAGTCCTATGGAGACCCTCCTGCCACTTCCCCTGGGGCAGAATTTACACGCCCACTAGTCATGTATAGAATTCTGATTTCAGGTTTTTGCTTTGCAGTGCGTGCTCTTGTTCAAGGTTCCTTGGGTGGTCAGCTTGGCAGGCAAGGGTACACCCAAAGAACCTCTCTCAGAAAGAAGCTGGGGTATTGTCTTCCAGTAATCATGGTCCCCTCCCTTGGTGCACACCCATAGTGTGTCAGATCCAGGTAGGGTTCCCCTTAGAGAAGGACTAAACTCACCAGATTCAACACCCTAGGTGCAGTTAGAGAGATCTAGGGATCATCTTTCTTTTGTGTTTTCTTTCCTCCCTCGCTCCCTCCCTTCTCTCCCTTCCCCTCTCCCTCCCTTCCTCCCTTCCTTCCTTCTCTTTTTCCTCCTCCTCCTCTTTGTTTCAGTACCTGGGATTGAACGCAGGGGTATTCTACCACTGAACTACATCCTGGTTCTTTGTATTTTGAGACAGGGTCTTGCTAAACTCACTGCCTCAGCCTCCTCAAGCCACTGGGCTTACAGGTGTGCACCACTGCGCCCAGCTGGATCTTCTTTCAATTAATCTTTTTTTTTTTTTTTTCTCTCAAAGCTTGATAAAAGTGGGAAGAACAATACGCTGGACAACAGGATATTCTCCACCTAGACCCATCAGTTCTTTCAGTTGACATTTCTTAAGCACCCACTGTGTACAAGGCATTTGACAACCTTTGCATACACACAAAAAAGGAGGCAGACTCAGTTCCCCAGCTCCAGCCACTCATGGCTTATGGGAAAAAGGAGACCATACACCAAAAACCTATCAATACAGCCTGATCATGTTGTGTTATTGGCAGCCATAGAGATCTGTAGGAATAGACAAAGAGTCATTTTGTGACTGTACATCAGAGAAAGCCTCTAGTGACAGTAGTATTCCAGGGAAGCAGATTTTGGGCAAAGGGAGTAGTGTGGAGCAAGGCGGGAGGATTTGACCAGGCCTGGTGGGTTTGGGGAATTTCAACTCCATAGTGAAGTGATCAGAAATCACTACGCATGCTCTGCAGCCGACTAGCTTTAGGCAGGACCCTCATGGCTCTAAATTGGAAAGCAGAATATGTGACAAGGCAAGATCCACACAGTGCTGCTTGCTCCACGGGATTTTGAAGCTGACTGCTCTAAATGTTTTTTTAAAAAACAAAAGTTTAGCCGGTGGCTCACGCCTATAATCCCAGCGAGTTCAAAGCCAGCCTCAGCAAAAGCGAGGCCCTAAGCAAGTGAGACCCTGTTTCTAAATAAAATACAAAATAGGGCTGGGGATGGGCCCGGTGGTCAAGTGCCCCTGAGTTCAATCCCTAGTCCCCAGTACAAAAAAAAAAAAAAAAAAAAAAAAAGCCAAAATATTTAATGAAATGAGTAAGGGATTCACCTGTGCTTCCTTAGGAAAGAAAAATAAAATGCTCCCCAGGGCTGGTGGCTATCAGAGATCTTGCCTGAAGCTCAAGGGTTACTCAAGGTGACTCCAAGGTTTGTCAGTCCGGTAGCACCTGTAATGCCCACATCCCGTCAGGGCCTCAGTGAGCTCTGGAGGCCCCTGTCCTCTGGCTAGACCTTGCTTCCCTTTTCCTGGAATCTGTCAGAACTGAGCCTTGGAATCCAATTGCCCTGGATGGTTATAACCACGGTCTGGATGAAAGGGAATGGAACTGTTTGAAAAGAAGCCAAGGAAGACACTTGAAAAGTAAGAAAGCCAGGCGCGGTGGCGCACGCCTGTTGGAAGGCTGAGGCAGGAGGATCATGAGTTCAAAGCCAGCCTCAGCAATGGTGAGGCACTTAGCAACTCAGTGAGACCCTGTCTCTAATAAAATACAAAAAAAAAAAAAAAAAAAAAAAAAAAACCAAGGGCTGGGGATGTGGCCCAGTGGTGCCCCTGAGTTCAATCCCCGGTACAAAAAAAAAGAAAAAAGAAAGAAAAAAAAAGAAAGAAAAGAAAGAAAGAAAGAAAGAGGTTTAAAAGGACTCATTTCTCCTTCCAAGGTGATGTTTTCCCCAAATGGCTCTGAAGTGGCTGAGGGCACAGGTAGCCAGAGCTGCTGCTGCCTGTCTCAGGAGGATCTGACTGCCTCGCCCATGTCACAGCCTGGGGGACTAAGTCCTACTGTGCATAACCATATTTGCTTTAAACTTTTTCATGGAACACTTAAGAAAACAACTGAGAAGGACTAAAAGCTGTGACCTCTACAGCCTCTCCTCAGATATCTGAATTTTATAATCTTACTGTGGAAAGGGCTGGTTAGGCTTTACTTAATTTGTTTGAATATGCTATGGCCTTTTTCTCGGTGTCCTTCAGATAAGAAGGCGAGGTAGTCTCACTGTAGGAGGGGCTGTGGCTGAGAGTGGGGCAGGGGTTGTGGGTAGAACCCCCACTCTTTCTGCTTCTTCTGGGATCATGAAGAAGCTCACCTGTATAGGCCTTAGTAGATATGACCCTTTTCCATCTTTGACACGTGCAGACCAAGCTGGGGTCTCACTTTGGGCCATCAAGGTCTGTTGGGCACAGCCTAGTACATATAGCAGGTTTATAGTTCAGATGGATTTTCCACGCCCACAGGGAAGTGCTGCTTTGCTGTAGAATGCTCCCTTGGCATTACAATTCTTTCTCAAAGGAGAATTTCTCTTCTACACCACCCGTAGCTCCAGGGCTCCAGAGTGGGATGGTAGGAAGTGGAATCTCTCCCTACCTGGAGACCAGACCACGCTAACAGATCAAAACTTGTGGTCCCTCCTGCCTCTGGCACTGCAGTGCCTTGAGAAAGCGGAAGGTCCCCTAATGTAAAACAAAACAAAACAAAACAACAACAACAAAAATCCCCACAAATGGACTGTTCACGATTTGCATACTTTCATGGCTAGTGTATATTCAGATGATCATGCATGATTGTTAGTTTGTTTTGATTCAAAAAATTAAATGGTTGGCATTTTTTAAAGGTCTGTTTTGTGGGAAGTATGGGAATTTAAATATGAAAAAGTTCCACCAGGAGAAGTGGTACATGCCTATAATCCCAGCGACTGGGAGGCTGAGGCAGGAGGATCACAGTGAGGTCCCATATCAATACAAAGAAGGATTGGGAATAGGACTTAGTGTTAAAGTGCCCATGGGTTAAATTCCTAGTGCCAAAATAAATAAGTAGCTGGGTGCAGTGTCACGGCACAGGTCTATAATCCCAGAGGCTGGGGAGGCTGAGGCAGGAGGATCAGGAATTCAAAGCCAACCTCAGCAAAAGTGAGGCGCTAAGCAACTCAGTGAGACCCTGTCTTTAAGTAAAATACAAAAAAGGACTGGGGATGTGGCTCAGTGGTTGAGTGGCCCTGAGTTCAATCCCTGGTACCCCCCAAAATAAATAAACAAATTTAAATAAATAAAATATTAGAATAAAACAAATATGAACAATTTCCAATGAATCTTCCTATTATGTATATTCATAATGTACTAATAAAAATTAAAAATAAATAAGTGATGATTTCCTTTTCCAAACAACGTAAAATCTTACAAACATAAACATATTCCCAAGTTAGAAATGCTATAGTTGGTGCTGAAGGAGGTCAGAGGAAGTCACAATGGTGACAGCAGGAGCAGTTTCTGAGAAGTCTTCACAGATCCCAAGCAAGGAACTAGCAGGCTTTAAATTCAGCAAATAGGGGTGGGGCGTAGCTCAGTGGTAGAGTGTATGATTTAGCAGGCAGGAGGCCCAGGGGTCAATCCCCAGCACCAAAAGATAAGAACAAAAATGAATTCAGCAAATATTATACATAACACATGTGAAAGGAGGGCTAGAAGATACATACTAAACTGTTCTGGGAAGAAATCTGGGACTGGGCGTGGGAAACATTAAAGAGGACATTGGATTTTGGTCCTATTCGTGCATTACTTGTATCATCAGTGGTGTGCTGGTAAATATTTCAGAAGAAGCTCTCCAACAGACAAGCAGTCCCTATTGTAGAAACTGTTTTTTTTTTTTTTAATTTATTGTTTGTCAATATTGTCAGTCTCTATTGTTTGTCAATTTCCTTGGTGTAAATATTCCCTTCATGGAAGATTTCAAGAAAGCAATATGAGATCAAGCAGCTCATAAATTCTTAGAAATTTAACAATTTAAGCATTTATTATGTGTTAGGTTCCAAGTCAGTGCTGAGAAAGATGGAGAAAAGGTTGGGGCACTCGTTATCTGCCACACAACAGAAATACAGCAGAGGAGTTAAAGGAAGAATTGGGGGAAGGATGTCAGGGGCTGGGGGAGGTGGTGCACGCCTGTAATCCCAGCCACTCGGGAGGTTGAGGCAGGAGCAGTGCAAGTTTGAGGGCAGCCAGTAACTTAGTGAGACTGTCTCAAAATAGTGTTTCTCAAAGGGCTGGGAATGTGGCTCAGAGATAGAATGCCTCTGAGTTCAATTCTCAGTACCACAAAAAGGAAAGGAAAGGGAAGAAAGGAAGGGAGGGAGGGGGAGGGAGGGAGGGAGGGAGGAAGGAAGGAAAGAAATGAAAAGAAGAAGAAAAAGAAGCGGAATAATAGTAAAAATCAGAGGAGGAAGGAAAGTTAACTTTGGCAGAGTGTGGGAGAAATGGGGGAATCAGAGAAGCTTCTCTGAAAGATGAATCAGAACATGGAAGTACATGAGATATTTGGGAATTGTAAGTTGCTGTCTTCGCACAAGATTATTGGCAGAAATGGAGGATGAAGCCAGAAAAGAGGGTTGGGGCCATGTTATCAAAGAGGTTGTATTTCTCTTGCAGTAAGGAAAGCTACTGACAGTTTTTGAGAAGCATTAGGCAATAACTCTGATTGCAGTATGGATATTAAACTGATATAGAGACCTGTTCCAAGGAAACCATTGCAATGTTTTAAGCAAGACAGAATAAGAGCTTCAGCTGAAGCAATGCAGTAGAGGTGGAAATGGGGCAGATCCAAGATGCATTTAAGGAGGAAGACTTCTGAATGTTTTCTCTGATATCTAGATGCTAATTCACAATAATGAGGGGGGAAGCTAGGGAAGAATAGTGGTACTTTAGATTGGGTAGAGGGGAGAGAAGGGAGAGGGGCATGGGGGTAGGAAGGATAGTAGAGTGAATCAGACATTATTACCCTATGTGCATAAATGACTGCATGCCTGGTGTGATTCTACATCATGTACAAGCAGAAAAATGAGAAATTATACTCCATTAATGTATGATGTGTCAATGTGCATAAGTGCATTCTACTGTCATGTAGAACAAATACAAAAAGAACAATTTGCTACAAAAGCTTCTAAAAAATAAAATAAAATAAAAAGGAGGAAGACTTGATAAGACAGCATATTGGCTATTGGGAAGAATAAGTTGCTTGAATGTAATAAGCACAACTTTGAAAAAATGATCACCCTGCCTTCCATGGGAATGAATGGCTTCTATAAAAGAGAAAGAAGGCCTTAAGCAACTCAGTGAGACCCTGTCTCTACTAAAATATAGAAAAGGGCTGGGATGTGGCTCAATGGTTAGGGGCTCCTGGGTTCAATCCTCAGTACCAAGGGGGGGGGGAGGCCTTTTTTGTTGTTGTTCTGGGAATTGAACCCAGGGATGCTTAACCACTGGGTACATCCCCAGCCCTTTTCATTTTTTTTTATTTTGAGACAGGGTCTCTCCAAGTTGCTTAGGGCCTCACTAAGTGGCTGAGGCTAGTTTTGAACTTCCCATCCTCCTGCCTCAGAGGCCTTCTGAACTGCTGGGATTACAGATGTGTGCCCCCATGCCTGGGAAATAAAGCATTTTTAAGAACTATGTAATTTAGGACGTGGGAGCCCAGTTGGCTATTTTCTTCACATCCTGCTATTGGCATTTTTAAGTATGAAAGAGAGAAGATTTGAGATGTGAGTGGTGGTCATGGAGATGGTGTGTTTTGCCAAATTTGGATTTATGGATCTGTGTGTATGTGTGTGTGTGGTGCTGGGGATCGAACCCAGGGCAAGCACTCTGCCAACTGAGCTATATCCCCAGCCCAATTTATGGATCTTGATTCTGTGAAGAGATGTTATGAAAATGACAGATTTTGGTTTGGGATGAAAGGCATCTCAAAAAATTGGGATGTATTATTGGCACAAATGGGTATGGTGGCACGTGCCTGTAATCTCAGTGATTTAGGAGGTTGAGGCAGGAGGATTGTGAGTTTGGGGGCCAGAGTGGGCAACTTAGCAAGACCCCGTCTCAAAATAAAAAAAAAAATAAATAAAAATGGCTTGGGTGTAGCTCACTGGTTATAACACTCCTGGATTCAGTTCAACCCCAATACTGGAAGAAAAAAAAGAAAAAAAAAGAAAGAAAGGAAGGAAGGAAGGAAGGGAAGGAAGGAAGGAAGGAAGGAAGAAAAAAAAGAAAAGAAAAAAAGAAGGAAGGAAGAAAGAAAGAAAAATTAACTCAGGAGTTAGTAAGTTAGCTCCCTGACAGTCTTCTTTCAAGCTCCATTGGATAAACAATGGATAAACAATGGAGCTCCATTGGATAAACAATGGAGCTTGAAAAGAGACTAAGTAAGGGAAAGGGAGTAAAACAGGTAAACCTGTGGATTTAGCTGCTCTGCAGAGTAATAACATAATGTACAAAGAAGAGGGAGCAGGAGGTGCCTGATGATTCACATGAGAAAACAGTCCTCGGGGCCTTCGCAGTCTGTGTACTGGCACACAGGGCAGAGGTAACAAGCAAAGTAAACTTGGGATTATAGCGCCAGGTGGTAAACATGGTCATCTCCTTGAAACCTCGTGGGATGGGACCGAAAAGACTGACATTGAGTTTGAAATTGAACCTATATCCTGTTTGAAGAAGCATACCTGTGAGCTGGGGAAAGAGACTGGTGTGGAGGCCCACCGTAGAGCATGAGGAAGAACATGAAGGAGAGTAAGATGAGACTATTGAAACAATTAATACATATCATCTCGCAGAGAATAATAGGGCAAATATTAAACATCACATTTTTATAAAGCATCCAAATAAAATTCTTTCAAACATTTTAATGAGAAATATGTTTGAGTTTATGAATATAATTTTTTAAAATTATTTTTTAGTTGTAGATGGACATAATACATTTATTTTATTTATTTATATGTGGTGCTGAGAATCGAACCCAGTGCCTCACACAGGCTAGGCAAGCACTCTACCACTGAGCCACAACTCTAGTCCATGAACAGAATATTTTTTATATTCATTTTTATGCTTGAAATGGCTTCATATAGTTCCTGGCCAAGACTTTTAAAATATGATCTCAGCTGGGTGCAGTGGCACACACCTGTAATCTTAGTGACTCCAGAGGCTCAGGCAGGAGGATCACAAGTTTGAGGCCAGCATGAAAAGCTTAGCAAGACCCTGTCTCAAAATAAAAAGGGTTGGGGGTGTGACTCATTGGTAGTGCTTCTGGATTCAATCCCTAGTACCCACACACATACACATATACTCACACAATCAGTTAAAATTCCCAATAGTCACCATCAGTAAAAAAATTTCCTTGCATAAGTGTGCATAAGTGGGAAGTACTTTTAGCCAGGTTTGGTGGCATGCCCCTGTAGTCCCATCTACTCAGGAGGCTGAAGCAGAATGATTACTTGAACCCACAAGTTCATGACCAGCCTGGGCAATGTAGACTAAATCTCAAAAAAAATTTTTTTTAATAACCATTTAAAAATGTGCAGTATAGCCAGGCGCGGTGGTGCACGTCTGTAATCCCAGCACTTTGGGAGGCTGAGGCATGAGGATTGCGAGTTCAAAGCCAGCCTCAGCAATGGCAAGGCACTTAGCAACTCAGTAAGACACTGTCTCTAAATAAAATACAAAAAAAAGGTCTGGGGATATGACCTAGTGGTCAAGTGCCCCTGAGTTCAATCCCTGGTACCCACACACACACACACACACACAAAAAAAAAAAAAAAAAAAAAATGTTCAACAGGAGTCTCTGGGAAGAGCCAAACCAAAGACATACTGGTGCTCTCGGCTGGTCTCTTTTGAAAGAGCAAAATGCTCCATCAGTACCTGGGAATATGGGTGTAATGCCTCAAACCTTGTCTTTCCAAATTCCTGTGATGAACTCCTAGTACTTTGGAATGTGACCTTGTTTGGAAACAAGGTCTTTGCAGATATAATCAGGTGAGAGTGTATTGAATTAGGTTGGTTCCTAATCCAATGACTGCATTTTCTTTTCTTTTCTTTTCCCAATTCTGGGGATTGAATTCAGGGATATGCTACCACTGAACTACATGGTCAGGCCTTTCTTTTCTTTTTTCTTTTTTGATACTAGGGATTGAACTCAGGGGCACTTGACCACTGGGCCACATCCCCAGCCCTTTTCTGTATTTTATTAGAGACAGGGTCTCACTGAGTTGCTAAGTGCCTCACCATTGCTGAGGCTGGCTTTGAACTTGCGATCCTCCTGCCTAGGCCTCCCAAGTGCTGGGATTACAGGCGTGTGCCACCGCGCTGGCCACCTTTCTTTTTTGAGAGTGTTGTGCTAAATTTCCGAGGCTGGCCTCAAATTTGCAATCCTCTTGCCTCAGCCTCCTGAGTTGCTGGGATTATAGTTGTGTGCCACTGTACCTGGCTGACATGTGTCCTTATGAGAAATTTGAGGGTTGGAGTGCAGTTCAGAGGAAGGGTACTTGCCCGGCATGCATGAGGCCCTCAGTTTGATCCAGGAGGTATGTTATGAGTAATATCCAAGCAGAGGCATAAAGCTTCAGTCCCAGGAGAGGAATGAAAAGGAGGAACCAGGCCAAGCCCTAGAGAATTTTAGGCAAATTCAGTGAAGTTAAAGCTATAGCTCAGGGACTTCCCCAGAACTAACCTCCTTGGGAGTTTACTAGCCCAGTGACTGGGTCAGATTGGTACTTATATAAAAATGTCCCCAATCACCTATGATCAAGGGGATGCATGTGAAGTAGTTTTGTAGAATAATGTTTGGAATTTGGGCTCAAAATTAGGAGAACATTCATTTTTCTTCATAAATTCCATAGGAAATTTTGGGAAAATAGGAAAAGGAAGAAAAAACTCCCCAGAATCTTCTAATTCGCATTTTGACTTTGAAAGAAAGAACATACAGTACAAATACTTTTCCATTTTGCTATGTGATTTCTCATAAGTAAGTAAGTTGTTTTTTTTTTTTTTTTTTTTTTTTTTTTTTGGTGCTGGGAATCTAACCCAGGGCCTTGCATAGGGTAGACAAGTGCTCTACCACTGAGCTACACTCTAGCCCAAGTATAATCTCTAGTGGTTAAGTCCACAGAGGGTGAACTATAATGAGTTATTCTCCTACTGCTGGATGTTCTGGTTGTGGCTGGCTTATCAAAATTTTCTTTAACATATCTTCTCAAGCTGAGATTTTATAATTCTGCCTTTGGCAAAAAGCATTGCAAACCATTTCTCAAATTATCTTCTTTCTCTCTCTAAATCCTCTTAAGAAGGGCCTCTGGAGACCTCTGAAATGTGCTACATTTAGTCAGATTTCTGTTTATGTCCTCCATTAAAATCACAATTATTATTATTATTTATTTATTATTATTATTTTGTACCAGGGATTGAACTCAGGGGCACTCGTCTACTGGGTCATATCCCCAGCCCTTCTTTGTATTTTATTTAGAGACAGGGTCTCACTGAGTTGCTAAGTGCCTTGCCATTGCTGAGGCTAGCTTTGAACCCGTGATCACTGCCTCAACCTCCCAAGTGCTGGGATCACAAGCGTGTGCCACACAGCGCCCGGCTAAAATCACAAATATTATTTTAAGAAAGTTCTAGCTAGCCTGGTATGGTGATGCACGCCTGTAATCCCAGCAGCTCTGTAGGCTGAGGCAGGACAGTCTGGAGTTCAAGGCCAGCCTCAGCAACTTAGTGAGGCCCTCAGCAACCCAGTGAGACCCTGTCTTTAAATACAAAACAAAAAGGGCTGGGGCTGTGGCACAGTAATCAAGTTCCTCTGGGTTCAATCCCTCGTACTCAAAATTTAAAAATAAATAAATAAAATAAAGTTCTATCTAGTTGCCTATCTTAGGTAGGTTTTCTTTGCAGTTGTACAAAAAAAAAAAATGCAAAATTAGTATGAATAATTCCTATGTACCCTTCACTTAGATTCCCCAAAAGCTAACAGAGCAATGATCTCAGTGCAGTGATCTCAGTACAATGATCAAAACTGGGAAACTAAATTTGACACAACACTCTTATCAGATTATAGATCTGATTTGGATTTCTCCAATTGTTCATTTTCCTGATACTTTTTAGATATACACAACAGTAGAGTATATTTTGACTTATTTGTACAAACGTGGAGTGTATTTCATTCTAATTAGGACCCAGTCTTATGGTTGTTCATGATGATCTAGAATTTAATGAAGGAATCACAGTCAGATTCACTGTCCTTAGTCTCTCTTAATCTAGTACAGTCCCTCAATCTTTCTTTGTTTCTTACAACCTTGACACTTTGGAAAAGTACAGGTCAATTTTTTATAAATTGGCCCTCAACTTGGGTTGTCTCCTATTTTCTCATGGACTTTTTCATGCTCCCATGGTGAGGTTGGATCCTTCCCAGAGCATCTATATTAGGAGGTATGTGATATATTGCAAGTAATGTTCATTTTTATTTATTATTTTATTTTATGATTTATCTATTAATTTTTTGGTATCGGTATTGAACCCAGGGGCACTTAACCCACTGAGCCACATCTCTAACCCTTTTTATATTTTTATTTTGTGACAGGGTCTCACTTAGTTGCTTAGGGACTCACAATGTTGCTGAGGCTGGCTTTGAATTTGCTATCCTCCTGTCTCAGCCTCCTAAGCTTCTGGGATTACAGGAGTAATCCCACCACACCTGGGATAATGTTAATTTTTAATCATCTGGTTAAGCAGTTATCTGTCATATTTCTGGACTGTAAAGCTACTATTGTTTCCTTAGTAAGTATTTAGGAGCCTGTTTTGTAACTATGTACAAATCTTGTTTTTTTTTTTTTTTTAATCATTGTTCTCTCTCTCTCTCTCTCTCTCTCTCTCTCTCAGCTAGGGGGTCTCACGGTTTCTGAGCTCATCTGAACCTACTGCCTCAGCTTCTTGAGAAGTTAAAACTACAGATACATGCCATTGTGCCTCGCTGACTTCTGATCATAGTTGACTAATTTTTACTTTTATTGATGAATCTTCCCTGGACCGATTATTACAATTATTTCTGGATGGTGGTTTTCTAATTTCACTGTTCTATGTTTTGTAGGGGTAATTTATCCTGAACAGGCTTTATGGTTTTTCCTAATCTCTACAGTCCTAGATGATCCTTTAGTTAAAGCAAAAGAAAAGAATATTAATCTACCATTCATTCTGTGTTGTTCCTGTTACCAAAACACATGGGGACCCTCAAAAGTGAGCTGTCCAGACAAATGCATCCGGATGAAGGAGTCTCTGATTACCTTTTCTTGCAGTGCTGGACATCAAACCCAGGGACTCACACATGCTAGATAAGACCCCACCACTGCGTTATACCCCTACCTCTCTGCCTTACTTTTCTTTTGCAGTACTGAGGAGTGAACCCAGGTTTTCACACATGCTGGGTGAGCATTTTACCACTGAGCTACCTTACTAGCCCTTTTTATTTTCTAAATTAAAAAAAAAATTTTGTTTATTTGCTTTAGTTGTACACAATGCAATGCATTTATGTTTACGTGGTGCTGAGGCTTGAACCTGGGCCGCGCACGTGCTAGGGGAGCGCTGTACCGTTGAGCCACAACCCCAGCCCCTATTTTCTAAATTTTGAGATAGGGTCTCACTAAGTTGCCTTGGCTGGCCTTGAACTTGTGATCCTCCTGCCTCAGCCTCCTAAATAGCTGAGATTGCAGGCCTGTGTCATGTCATCTGGTTCTCTGTATTATAACTCTTGATGTTCTGAGTCTTCCTGAGCAATTATAGATCATTCTGCCAAAGAATCAGAGGTGCTTTTTAATATGTCATTTATCCTTAATCATCACTATAAATCAATATGGAGGGCTAGAGTGTAGAGTGCTTACTTACAGCATGTGCAAGGCCCTGGGTTGCATCCCCAGCCCTAGAAAAAAAAGTCATATGGAAATAGCAATGCCACTTCCTCTCTACAGATATATATACACTGTCCCAGGCCAGAAGGGCCACAGCTGGGACTAATTTTCAATGCCAGAAGATTTTAGTTCCTATCTGGCACTTGACATTACTTCTATTTGTATACAAATAACATGATATGTAAAAAGATGTTTTATTGATTGATCAATTGATTGATTGATTGATTGATTGTGGTGCTGGGGATCTGGCCATACAAGGACTCTTCCATTGAGCTATATCCCCAGCCCCAAAGGAAGCTTCTTGCAGATTTAAATTATGAAAAGCATTTCTATCTCAGGTTAAGCTAGGCACAGTGGCACATGCCTGTAATCCTAGTGGCTCAGGAGGCTGAGACAGGAGAGTCACAAGTTCAAAACAAGCCCCAGCAACTTAGCGAGACCCTGTCTCAAAAATAAAAAGGGCTGGGGATGTGGCTCAGTGGTTAAATGCCTTTGGGTTCAATTCCTGCTACAAAAAACAAAAGACAAATCTCAGGTGGAAATTTTCTTTTGAATGGGGATTGAACCCAGGGGTCACTTAACCACTGAGCCACATCCCCATTCCTGTTTTGTGTTTTATTTAGAGACATGGTCTCACTGATTTGCTTAGGGCCTTGCTAAATTGCTGAGGCTCCTGCCTCAGCCTTCTGAGCCACTGGGATTAGAGGGTGTACCACCTCACCTGACTTGACAAAACTTAAATGTGAAATCTTCCATTCATCTGGAATGGTTATGAGCTTCTGGTTAATTGAAGGTTGTCATATATAACAGGATCACCACTCCTCACAGAATCTAAACACAAAACTGAAGGAGAAGCATTTACTTCATTAAAATTGGACTATCTTGGGCTGGGGTTGTGACTCAGAGGTAGAATACTTTGCCTAGCACGCGTGAGGCACTGGGTTTGATCCTCAGTACCATGTAAAAATAAAATAAAGACATTGTGTCCACCTATAACTAAAAAATAAATATTTAAAAAATGGACAGTATCTTATGACAGTGTGAACAGCAACTATCTTTGCACAGTCCCACTAAGAGGATGCAAATTATCTGAGTTTTGTAAATTCGACTTTTATGTTGCTTCATTTTCTTGTCATTTATTCCCTTCTCCCTAAAATAGCATGTAGGAGAAAAAAATAGGTTATTTGGAAGTTCTGGTGATTGGAATCTTGGATTTTAAAAAGCTACTACTAGACCCATTGTTAAATTAGCTCCTTTTCCTTTGCATAACAGCCCAATGGGAACAGCAGGCTTTCACACCCATGCACACAATCCAGACTCATTTTGAACTCTGTTCTCAGTGTAACACCCCTTCCTGGTTGTTGTTGTTTTGCTTTTAAGTCTTTTGCTCCCAGTGTTTGTCCCAGACCTGGCACCAAGTAGTCATGGGATAAATATTTGCCGACTGATCCACTGACCCACTGATAGCCAGACTGACTTCACACCCAAAATGAGGGCCCAGCCTGGGCTTTCCTGAATTCCTGGAAGTGTTTTTCTCATTTCAAAAAATAATATATGCTCATAATAGAGACATGTAAAACAAACTCTGGCTGGGGATGTGGCTCAGTGGTAGAGGGTCTGCCTAGCATGCATGATGCCCTGGCTTTGATACCCAGCAATGAAAAACCTCAACAAACCAAAACAAAAACAAACCAGAAAATCAGTAGGAATGATAGTAGAATGAATTGGACATTACACAACTGGTGTAATTCCACATCTTGTACAACCAGAAGAATGAGAAGCTATACTTCATTTATGTAAGTTATGTCAAAATGCATTCTAGGGACTGGGGTTGTGGCTCAGTGGTAGAGCACTCGTCTAGCACGTGCGCAGCCCAGGTTCGATCCTCAGCACCACGTAAAAAATAAAGGCATTGTGTATGACTAAAACAAATAAATAAATATTATTAAAAATGCATTCTACTGTCATGTATAACTAATTAGAACAAATTTTTTAAAACCCAGAAAAATCACACACACAAAAAAACAAACCACAAGACAAGCATTTCCCCCATTCACTAAATATTCTTCAAAACCATGCTTTTAATATCAATAGAATGAGGTTCTATAAATTTGCCATACATATCCATTCCCATGTTGTAGAATATATAAATTCTTTGTGATTTGTTATCACTAAAATCAGATTGTAACATTACAGAAAAAACACTCTATTAAAGCTGATTATCAAGTTACTTTGCAAAAAGATGATACCTATTCAAGTACACTTTCTAGTGGCCCATATATTTGCCCATGTTGACAGTTCAGAAACGAGACTTTAGAAACAACCCTTTCTGGGGCTGGGGTTGTGGTTCAGCGGTAGAGCACTCGCCTAGCACATGTGCGGCCCAGGTTCGATCCTCTGCACCACGTAAATGCATTGTGTACAACTAAAGCAAATAAATAAATATTAAAAGAAAAAGAAACAACCCTTTCTATCTAAGCAGCCTCTAGTATGACAAGAGTGAACTAACCTTTCCCTCCAGACTTAACTCTGGGCACTTGTTCAGGGAAGGGTAGATCATTCAGAAAGATTTCCTTGAAACCTCAACCTAAATTTAGACCAGAGTATTAGCCAAGAAAGCATTCACCCTTTTAAAGAAGCTTATGACAATGAAATTTACCATTCTATATGAATAATGTGCACCAATTTAAAAAAAAAAACTGGACTTCAGCTTCAAATCACCTAGAGCAATCTCTCAGTTATCAATAAAATAATAAATTTGAAATATAAAAAGCCCATGAGATAAAGCCAAGAGCATTAGGACCTGCCAAACCAGACCTCTAGAACTTCATAGGCCAGAGAACAGATTCCCCAAACTGAATTATTAATAACACAGAACAAGTAATATCATTATAAGCAGGTTGATTCACTTTGTGCATGACTCCACATTAAAACCTATTTTCTCACAAACAAAACAAAACAACCTGTTTTTTTTTCTTCCAGTGCAGTTGTGTACACCTATAATCCCAGCAATTCAGGAGGCTGAGGCAGGAGAATCACAAAGTTGAGGCCAGCTTGGTCAACTTAGCAAGATCCTGTCTCAAAATGACTCAAAATGAAAATGAATTAAAAGAGCTGGGGCCGGGCACTGTGGCTCACGCCTGTAATCCCAGCACTTTGGGAGGCTGAGGCAGGAGGATCGCGAGTTCAAAGCCAGCCTCAGCAATGGCGAGGCACTTAGCAACTCAGTGAGACCCTGTCTCTAAATAAAAATACAAAAAAGGGCTGGGGATGTGACCCAGTGGACGAGTGCCCCTGAGTTCAATCCCCGGTACCACAAAAAAAAAAAAAAAAAAAAAAAAGAGCTGGGGATTTAGCTCTGGTAAAATGCCCCTAGGTTCAATCCCCAGTGCAAGAGAGAGAGAAAGAGACAGAGACAGAGAGAGACAGAGAGGGGAAGCAAGGAAAATTCCATTCTGGTATTTGTCTTTTTCTGCCACAGAGCCTGACAAACTAGATGTCAGAATTGAGGCTTCACTAGATCCTGCTGCAGGAGCTTTGCTTCACCTGAGCTCCTAAACACAGCAGATACACATCTCCTTATTTAGTCAGCATTTAAAATGACTGCAAGCCTTTACAAATATCTGAAGTAGTATTATTGCAGTAGAATAGCTTAACTGTTTGAAATTTAACTATTAATAGGACAATTTATTTCTAGGCTTCCAGTCGAGTAAAGAGCTGAATTACTCGGAACCCTGGGGAGAGATAGAGTCCTGGGCTCTGAGCCAGTCCCTCAGTAGGAAACCACCACATTAGAAAGTGGGATTTGGGGAGTATAGTATGAGTGAGATGGAAAGCAGCCTTCACATGGGACAACTTTGTTGAGAAGCCTGAGTAATTGACCCTTTCTTTATTTTACTTTTGTGTTGTCATTGATTGTCAGGCATCCAATTCCAGCATATTTTCTAATCACAAGGCTATTTATTATGTTTTATAGATTAATGGCTGGTGAATGGACACTGTAACCACCATAAGTTAAAAAGAGAAGGAAGGGCTGGAGTGTAGCTCGGTGGTCAAACATTTGCCTAGCATGTGTGATGACGTGGGTTTGATCCTTAGTGCACCACACACACACACACACACACACACACACACACACACACTAAAGGGGGTGGGGTGGGGGGAACACTCTCTAGAAAGTTAGGCAAACTTACTTTTATTAATGTGAGGGTAGTTAGAAAAGCAGTGTTGATTTCACTTTCTTTAGATAGTTTTGTGGTTAACTTTGCAAAAAAAAAGTTTGTGTATGGTGTTGGGGATTGAACCCAGAGTTGCTTTGTCCCTGAGCTACATCTCCAGCTCTTTTTATTGGGTTTTGGAACAGGGTCTCACTAAATTGCTGAGGCTGGCCTTGAACTTGTGATCCTCCTGCTTCATCCTCCCTAGTCACTGGGATTAACAGGCATGTGCTACCACACCTGACTAACCAGGCAAGTTCCTGATGCAAATTAATTGAAAAGATTTCATTAACAAGTGGGTTCAAAAGCCACCATAGTTTCTCCCAAAGCATGCTGGGAAGTCAATGGGCACCAAAGCTACTTTCACAGGGTACAAAGAACAAGCCATGCTTCCAGTGCTCTTCTACAAGGAAGTGGAGCAGAGAAGGAGGTAGAAGACATAGAGATACTTCTATATGACCCAGGAAAAGATCAATGCCTCTATTGATATTCTCCTTATAGTGGCAGATCCTGAATGTCCAGCTGTAGTGGAGATTTATGTGGTTGGGATTTGAGACAAGGAGTAGGGTGTCTATGGTCTGGGGCTCCTAGAGGATAAGGAGAGAGTGTACTCTTGGGTAGGGTGAGCAGAAGTACAATCTTTCCATTTCTTTCCTCTCCTCTCCATACTGTGTGCTGCCCCTGCTAATCTAGTTTTCTTAACTCTGCCGAACAATACCTTCCTGCAGTGGTCAAGGCTAAGGACGACCGGGAGAGCTGGTTTAGTGGAACTTGTTGATTACCTGTTGTTCCCCTGCAGCCATCTTGATTTTAGTTTGCTTCATTGCCCGTGTGTTTTTCGGGAGGAGATCTCAACCTGACCTCAAACCAGTCAGCCCATTCCATTTCTGAGTTAAGCTCATTGGCTCAGGGTGGACATACGACTTACCGGGTCCAGTCAAGGTGAATCTCAGAATTCCTCCTTGGGATCCCGGGACCAAGGTTTTCCCTTTCCTCCTCTGGATACCAGGAGGTGCGGGAACACTCATGATCCTTTTGCTACCTGAGAAAAGCAACCTAAAGAAGAAGTCAAAATATGGGAGAAGCCCCCGCATGGAAGTGGTAGAGATGGGAGCAGGTGCTCTTAGTCCAGCTGACGTAAGGCTACGCCATTTTGAACTGCCAGTCACATGAATGTCCACATAAATGTCCTTATTGTTTAAACTAACTAGAGAAAATTTTCTGTCTTGGAACCAAAAAAATATTCTGGCCTTTTAAAGAAGATTGGAAGTGTCTTCCCACATCTGTTCCTGTCTTCCATGGGAGAACGGGAGTCAACTGTGCACAATCAGCTAGAATGCAGATTAAAACAGTACCCACTTGGCAGTGGATAATAGCAGGAAACAATACTGTTCAGGCATATGAGACTGTAGAGGGAGGGCAGGAAGGACAGTATTTGGGGATCTAACAATCATGTATCACTTTTATGTCTATGGGAAAATCTGTTTCAAGTTTCCACACAAGCAATTTAGAATAAACTTTTGGGGACTCTCTGGGTCGCAAGTACACATGGACTACTGTACCCATGAGAGTATAATATCGGATGAAGTGTAAGGTATCTCTGGCCTTAACATTCTGTGATTCTTTGTCACTGGTTCATTTTAAGTAAGCAAAAGCACATCTCCAAAATAGGGTCGGATTTGTGAGTATATGGCATTTGAAGATCGTTCACATTCTGTTCAACAAGCTATATCTTGTTTGTGCTCATAGCACTTGAGGATTACCTTCATTATTTTAACCATTTTGGAAATTCTATGCATCATTCACATTTCGCCACTAAATATTTATACACAGAATACCTTGTTTGTTATAGCAAAACCCCCTCTTTTGTGGGTCAGTTTTATGGACACTTGAGAAATCCATACAGGCTTACATTTCTTTCTTTTTTTAAAATTTAGTTGTAGATGGACACAATACCTTTATTTTATTTATTTATTTTTATGTGCTGCTGAGGATCAAACCCAGTGCTTCACATTGAGCTAGGCAAGCGCTCTACCGCCGAGCTACAACCCTAGCCTCAGGCTTATGTTTCTGAGCAAAAGCAAATAGTAGCCAGGCGCAGTAGTGCATGCCTGTAATTCCAGTGGCTCAGGAGGCTGAGGCAAGAGGTTGGTGAATTCAAAGCCAGCCTCAGCAAACGAGCCACTTAGTGAGACCCTGTTTCTACATAAAAATACAAAAAAGGGCTGGGGATGTGGCTAAGTGGTTAAGTGCCCCTGGACTCAATCCCAGGTACCAAAAAAGCAAATAGTAATTTCTTTCTTGTCCACCCTCCCTTGGGTTAATCAAAGCAGACACTTTTTCTAAAAGTAGAAATATTTGACAATCTGAAGACTGTTTGAATCCCAAAATGCAATGACTTTTGGCTCAATATTTAAGTAATGGATTGAAAAACAAATGGTCCAGTCCAGTAAACCCAGAAAGTGGTTTGAAGTAAAAAGATCCATATTTGGAGTCATAATTAGGCAAGACATACTTCCCCTATCAGTGTGACAGGTGATTGTCTATCTGGTAGGACTTCAATGTTCCCATTTAAGTTTCCCAAAGCTCTCTCCCACTGGGTTGCAAAGTCTGAAATTTCACTAATCACTTCTTGAAGAAATTACTACATAGAGTGCCCACTGAAACAACATGATGTCACCTCTGTTGTGCTGGTTATTAGGCCAGTTACTCCCAGCAGCACACTAGTTTATACCAGCTAATGGCCTCATATTTGGGGGTGGGTACTGAGAAAGGAAAGAAGTGAAAAATTAAATCTGGTAGCCTGATGTGAGTCCCTGGTGGTTACAGCATGGGGTATGGGAGTAAGGAACCGAGACAATTTGATTTATTTCATAGTTTTGCCCTGGGCTTTTCCTATGCATCACAATTCAAAAGAAGTCAGTGGATCTCATTCTTGTTGAGACTCAGAGGGTTTGGATGAAACCTACCTGCCTTCTACTCACTCCCATTCTCTGCCATGTTGCTTCTCATTATATGGGTCACTGACAAATAAGTCTTTTTATTTTTATATTTTATTTTTTTGGTACTGAATATTGAACCCAGAGGAACTTCACCACTGAGATCTATATCCCCCAGTCCTTTTTATTTTTTATTTTGAGACAGGGTCATGCTAAATTGCTGAGGCTGGCCTTGAACTTGTGATCCTCCTACCTCAACCTCCCTAGTTACTGGGATTACAGGCATCATTACCCCATTATGACCAGCAATAAATAAGCCTCAGTGGGACTGTGTGTTGTGGCCTGGTGGTGGTTCTGTAGGTCAAACAACAGCTGTCAAGCTGCTTCTCTCCCTGGAAGGATGTAATTACTTAGGGTCCCATTCAGATATAATGTCTCTTTGGTGAGCCCTTGATTTGGTACATGGAGCAAAGAAGTGAGAAACTATTCTTGTTTGGCCTCTTCCTCACTCCAGACAATCTCTCAATCTATGTTAGAGATGAAACAAGAGAAAATGTGATGCTGAGGTTTGCTCTTGACATTGTGGAACAGAAGAAGTACAGGTTAGGTGGGTCTGGGTCATGTTAGGTCCCTACCTGGAGTGTATCTCAGTAGGAATCAAAGTGCCTTCAGTTCTAACCAAATAATCGAAACCTCTACCTGAATAGATGATTAAGCACTGTGTTCTAGAAATATTTTTTTAAATATTTATTTATTTGTTTTAGTTGTACACAATGCCTTTTATTCTTTTTTCTTTTTTTGGTACTAGGGATTGAACTCAGGGGCACTCGACCACTGTCCACATCCTTAGCCCTTTTTAAAATTTTATTAGAGACAAGGTCTCACTGAGTTGCTAAGTGCCTCGCCCTTGCTGAGGCTGGCTTTGAACTCATGATCCTCCTGCCTCAGCCTCCCAAGTGCTGGGATCACAGGCGTGCGCCACCGCGCCTTGCTAGAACTCTTGAGTAAATGGAAAATTGATCATTGGGAATGGCTCAAGGCTGGATTCTGACAGGCAGACAACATTCCTGACAGATGAGTGTTTCACATTTCCATCCATCCCTGGAGACCAACAGGTCTTCCCAGACCCACCACTACAAAAGCCAAGCCATGACAGCTCTCACTATTGTCAGGTGCTTTCACATGTAGCCTTGCAACTAAACTCATCTGAGCCTTACATCATCTTGTGGGAGGCAGCAGTTAGTTATCCCATCTACACATGGCAAAATAGAGACAGAATGAGTCAGTTGCCCAAGGTCACAGAACTAGTGTTAGAGTGTGGGGTCTGGGCTCCTGTTCATCAGGACGTACTATTCAGGTTTCCCCACACCATTCTTACAGTGTTCTACCTTTCACTTTGTGTGAGAGTGTGTTTGTCTGGCCCTCTTTGCCCTGTATTTGGGTGTGGATGATTTTTTTCATATCGGTCACCAGTTCTCAGACTGCACACTTCCCTACAAATGAGAAGAATTCTGGACTGCCTTGAACAAAACAATAGAAAACGTGATAGGTTTGTTTGTTTGTTTGTTTGTTTTTGGCTGCAATGCAGGGGAGAGATCCAGTGCCTTGGACATGCTGAGCTAGTACTTTTCACTGATCTATATCCCCCAGTCCTTCTTTTATTTATTTTTTATTTTGAGACAGGGTCATGCTAAATTGCTGAGGCTGGCCTTGAACTTGTGATCCTCCTACCTCAACCTCCCTAGTTACTGGGATTACAGGCATCATTACCCCATTATGACCAGCAATAAATAAGCCTCAGTGGGACTGTGTGTTGTGGCCTGGTGGTGGTTCTGTAGGTCAAACAACAGCTGTCAAGCTGCTTCTCTCCCTGGAAGGATGTAATTACTTAGGGTCCCATTCAGATATAATGTCTCTTTGGTGAGCCCTTGATTTGGTACATGGAGCAAAGAAGTGAGAAACTATTCTTGTTTGGCCTCTTCCTCACTCCAGACAATCTCTCAATCTATGTTAGAGATGAAACAAGAGAAAATGTGATGCTGAGGTTTGCTCTTGACATTGTGGAACAGAAGAAGTACAGGTTAGGTGGGTCTGGGTCATGTTAGGTCCCTACCTGGAGTGTATCTCAGTAGGAATCAAAGTGCCTTCAGTTCTAACCAAATAATCGAAACCTCTACCTGAATAGATGATTAAGCACTGTGTTCTAGAAATATTTTTTTAAATATTTATTTATTTGTTTTAGTTGTACACAATGCCTTTTTATTCTTTTTTCTTTCTTTTTTTTGGTACTAGGGATTGAACTCAGGGGCACTCGACCACTGTCCACATCCTTAGCCCTTTTTAAAATTTTATTAGAGACAAGGTCTCACTGAGTTGCTAAGTGCCTCGCCCTTGCTGAGGCTGGCTTTGAACTCATGATCCTCCTGCCTCAGCCTCCCAAGTGCTGGGATCACAGGCGTGCGCCACCGCGCCTTGCTAGAACTCTTGAGTAAATGGAAAATTGATCATTGGGAATGGCTCAAGGCTGGATTCTGACAGGCAGACAACATTCCTGACAGATGAGTGTTTCACATTTCCATCCATCCCTGGAGACCAACAGGTCTTCCCAGACCCACCACTACAAAAGCCAAGCCATGACAGCTCTCACTATTGTCAGGTGCTTTCACATGTAGCCTTGCAACTAAACTCATCTGAGCCTTACATCATCTTGTGGGAGGCAGCAGTTAGTTATCCCATCTACACATGGCAAAATAGAGACAGAATGAGTCAGTTGCCCAAGGTCACAGAACTAGTGTTAGAGTGTGGGGTCTGGGCTCCTGTTCATCAGGACGTACTATTCAGGTTTCCCCACACCATTCTTACAGTGTTCTACCTTTCACTTTGTGTGAGAGTGTGTTTGTCTGGCCCTCTTTGCCCTGTATTTGGGTGTGGATGATTTTTTTCATATCGGTCACCAGTTCTCAGACTGCACACTTCCCCTACAAATGAGAAGAATTCTGGACTGCCTTGAACAAAACAATAGAAAACGTGATAGGTTTGTTTGTTTGTTTGTTTGTTTTGGCTGCAATGCAGGGGAGAGATCCAGTGCCTTGGACATGCTGAGCTAGTACTTTTCACTGAGCTATATGCCCCCAGTCCTTCTTTTATTTATTTTTATTTTCAGGTTTTTTTTTTTTTTTTTTTTTTTTTGGTACCAGGGATTGAACTTAGGGGCACTTGACCACTGAGCCACATCCCCAGCCCTATTTTGTATTTTATTTACAGACAGGGTCTCACTGAGTTGCTTAGTGCCTTACTTTTGCTGAGGCAGGCTTTGAACTCTGCCTCAGTCTCTGCAGCTGCTGGGATTACAGGAGTGTGCCACTGTGCAGGCCCTTCTTTTATTTTGACACAAGGTCTCTTTAAGTTGCCCAGGCTGGCCTCAAACCCCAGAATCTCCTTCCTGCCTCAGCCTCCTGATTGTTGGGATTACAGGTGTGTGCCACTGCTCCCAGACTAAGTGACCATATTCTATTATTATTATTATTTGTTTGTACTGGGAATTGAACCCAGGGGGTGCTCTACCATTGAGCTATATATTCAGCCCTTTTTATTTTTTTATTTTGGGACAGGGTCACTAAGTTGCTGAGGCTGACTTCATACTCCTGCCTCAGCCTCCTGAGTTGCTGGGATTGCAGGCAGGTACCACTACACCCAGCTAAGTGAGAGTATTATTAAACTGAGTTCAGCAAAAGTGAAAGAAGCTTGACTTTTTACTTGAATGAGTTCTTCAGAGCAACCCTTGCTTTTCTTGTACTTCTTCCCTTTTTTGGTGTCACCTCATCCTTTTTCATTTTTGGTAGGTACCAGTGATAATCCTATTCCTTTATGTTTTAACCAATGGCAAAAAGGAGGTCACTCTCGAGACTGAAAACTGCTCCTTAGTATTAGAATGATGAGAACAAATGAGGAGTGTGTGTGTCCAGCACCGAAAACGGACGTTATCGCTGTGCTGCATGTACACAGTGCTGGTGATATTTTTGATGACTAAACTCTTGCTCATTGATCCTATTAGCCCTTAACTCTTCTTTTAAAGTACTCATCATAATATGCTTACTACATGATTGAGTTATACAAAATGCTAAATACAGACAATGTAATATTCAAAAATGGCTGATTACGGAGAGGAAAATATGGAGCATATATTCTGAGTTGGAAACGGTAGAAAGTTATGAAATTAAAAGTCCATAGGAGGCTGGGGATTTAGCACAGTTGGTAGAGTGCTTGCCCTTGCATGCATAAGGTCATGGGTTTGATCCCTAGCACCACCAAAAAAAAAAAAAAAAAAAAAAAAAAAAAAAAAAAGTCCATACCATAGGAAGTGTAAGCCTGAGAAGTAAAGGAACAATCCTTTAAAGATCCGCCATACAGTGCCTGGGACCAGAAAATTTCCCCAGATAATTTTGTCTGCATTAGTATTATTAAATCTGAAAATGACATGTAATGATAACATTTGATAATAAACTCAGTTACTCACTACGGATTCCTTCCAAAAGCTGATGTTCAAACTTTCTAGTTTAGGATTTTATTTAGGAGGATGTGGAAGAAGGAAGTTGAAACTTAAAAGAGATTATTGTCAGCCGGGTGCTCTGGCCCATGCCTGTAATCCCAGTGACACAGGAAGCTGAGACACAGGATCACAAGTTCAAGGCTATGTGCAGCAACTTAGGCTCTCAGCAACTTAATGAGACTCTGCCTCAAAATAAAAACTAAAAAAAAAAAAAAAAAAAAAAAAAAAAAAAAAAAAAGAGCTGGGCATGTAGCTAAGTGGTAGAGCACCCTTGGGTTCAACACCTGGATTCAGCACTAGGAAAAAGAGAGAGAGAGGGAGGGAGAGGTCATCGTCTTTAGTATGGGATGGTATATTATGGATAACTCCAGAATTTATGCTTTGGACTTGAAGCATTATCTGAAACTGTCAACATTTAAAATGGACAACATCTTATTCAACAGTCATTTAATGAATTCCATGTGCCAAACACTGTGTCAATGGGAATGCAAAGATGAATGAGATATGAGGAGCGCCCCTCAGATCTCACAGACTTGGGTAGCAAATGGATACATTTGCCCATTTTTATGATTGGCTTTAGGCAGTTGGTTAGTTTCCGACTTCGGCATCCTCATCCCTGAAATGGAGAGCAAGATGTGGTAGTGCAGGTTTATAATCCTATCTGCCCGGGAGGTTGTAGTCAGGAGGCTTACAAGTTTGATGCAGTGACACCTTGCCTGAAACTAAAGTGTTGGAGATATTCCTTAGTGGTAGAGTGCTTGCCTAGCATATGTGAGGCCCTGAGTTGGACGGAGCATAACTTCTTCTACTCACTCCCACTCTCTGCTCTGTTGCTTCTCATTGTATGGTCACTGACAAGAAAGGGTTTTGGGCGGGAGCAGGGGGAATGAGTATTGAACCCAGAGGCACTTTACCACTAAGCTATATCCCCAGTCTTTTATAAATTTTTTATTTTCAGACATGGTCTTGCTAAATTGCTGAGGCTGGCTTTGAACTTGCAATCCTCCCACATCCCTAGTTGCTGGGATTACAGGCATGCCCCCATCATGCCCAGCAACAAGTTCCCAGTACCAAAACGAAGAAATAAATAAACAGCTGGGTGTGGTGGTGCACGCCTCTAATTCGATCAATGCCGGGGGCTAAGGCAGGAAAATCACAAGTTTAAGGCCAGCCTCAGCACACACACACACACACACACAAAAGTAAATAAATAAATAAATGAAAGTAAAGAGATAAAATGGCAAAGGGATTAACCTCAGGCTAGCCACGGAGGGACCTGGGCTAGATGACTGAGGTGACACTAGCTCTCTGGCTAAGCTGATGAATTCTTCAGGCTTCTATTTCTTCCTTGGACCCTCAGGATAACAGTAGTACCTACCTCAGAGTGCTGTTACGAGAATTACATTGAAATAGTCCATGTGAAGAGCTTGGCTTATAGAAAACACTTGGGAAATTTTATCTGCCGTCACCACTACTGTTAGTATTATCTCTTAAGTATTTAGAAAAAAAAAAATCCTACATTTGAAATTATTTGCACATTTGCCATTGTGAGGACAGCACATTGGAAAGAAGATAAAATGTTTTCACTTTAAAATCAGGTTGGGTGTCATGGAGTCATTGTCTAATGCTGATCCAGCCATGCAGTGAGCATCCATTATTTAAAGGTAGCAAAGAAACTATATATTTGTGATCCTAATTATTTGTGAGTTTTATATTTGCAAATTCTCCTGCTTGCCAAAATTTATTTGTAACCTTCAATCAAAACTTAGGTGATTTCATGGTCATTCTTAGACGTGTGCAGAGCAGTAAAAATTTGAGTTGAGGGCTGTGGATATAGCTCAGTTGATAGAGTGCTTGCCTTGCATGCACAGGCCCTGGGTTCAATCCCCAGCACCACAAAACAAACAAACAAACAAAAATTTGAGTTGATCAAGAAGCTTGTTGCCTCCAAGGCTCACTCTACCTTCTCGTTTCATCTGTCATACTGCGAACAGGTAAGGTTTTCAAAGTCTCTGTAGTGCCATACTTCTTGCATTTGTTTGTTCTTTTCTGTTGTGATTTTGCTGTTAGAAATGCCATCTAGCTTTCCAAAGTGCAAGAAACCTATGCTGTGCCTTCCGAAGAAAATCCAAGCATTAGTGAAGCTTCATGCAGGAATGATTTCAGGGCTGGGGGTGTGCTCGGTGGTAGAGCACTTGACTAGCATGTGGCCTGGGTTGAATCCCCAGCACCTCACAAAAAGGAACACATTACATTTTTTGTGTGTTTGTTTTTTGGCTGTTTGTCCAAGTGTTAATGAATCAACACTATAGTTGAAGTAAGGTATCTTTACACAGAAACAAATGTAAAGCAAGGTTGATGAAAATATAGTGACAGAGGCTTGAAGAAATTAACTCTGTATTTTCCTTAGATACAATGTCTCAGTATTGACTAATTCAGTGGGGTGCAGGGAGCCAGGGATTCTATTTAGGAGTGGCAACAGTATTCTCTGGCGAGTCTGGGAGGTATTGAGTTCTGGACTGATGGACAGAGAGAGACCCCAAAAGGCCACAGTAATATCATCCCCATTACCAAAAACACATGAAATGCTCACATGTACAGGATGTACACCTCATGCTAGCTGCTGCCCACCAGACCCCTGAGCTGTCTACCAGGAAGAAAACAATGAAAGAATCAAGGTATTAATCACTGCTGGCTGTTAGTGTAGCAAGAGGGAAACGATTGGAGAGAAGCCCACATAGCGGCTTCAAAAATATTGATAATATTTTATTTCTTTTCTTTTCTTTTTTTTTTTTTATTTTATTTTATTTTGTGGTACGGGGATTGAACTCAGGGGTACTCGACCACTGGGCCACATCCCCAGCCCTTTTTTGTATTTTATTTAGAGACAGGGTCTCACTGAGTTGCTAAGTGCCTCGCCATTGCTGAGGCTGGCTTTGAACTTGCGATCCTCCTGCCTCAGCCTCCCAAAGTGCTGGGATTACAGGCGTGCGCCACCGCGCCCGGCTAATATTTTATTTCTTAATTGGATGATGGCTTATACTTGTTTTGTTTCAGTATTATATACCACACATGTTGCTTCCTGACTTGGAGCAACAACGCCACGGGAGAAAAACTCGGAGGCAGAATGAAGATGAAAGAAGGTTTTTTATTCTTCGGCTTTAGCAATCTCTCAAAACTCTAACACTGGCTCTTTCAGCAACCTCTCTGACTCTTTACTTCTTCTGACTACTGACTCTTTACTTTACTTTCTTTTACTTTTACTTTCTTAAAGAGAGCTGAGAGAGAGAGAGAGAGAGAGAGCTTCTTCTTTCTTCTTCACTTTTTCTTTCTTTTTTTTTTTTTTTTTTTTGTACCAGGGATTGAACGCAGGGGCACTTGACCACTGGGCCACATCCCCAGCCCTTTTTTGTATTTTATTAGAGACAGGGTCTCACTGAGTTGCTAAGTGCCTCGCCACGGCTGAGGTGGGCTTTGAACTCGCGATCCTCCTGCCTCAGCCTCCCAAGTGCTGGGATTACAGGCATGCGCCACCGCACCTGGCTTACTTTTACTTTCTTAGAGAGAGCTTAGAGAGAGAGAGAAGAGAGAGAGAGATAGAGAGAGAGCTTCTCTCTATATATCTCTTTGGTCTTAACCGCTCTGACTCTTATTTCTTCTTCTGACTACGTTCTGGCCGCTCTGACTCTTTTCTTTTTCTCTGACCCGAACTCTTCTTCCGACCGACTGAGCGACTGAATGACTGAATGAATGAATTCCGCTTCTGACCGCTTTCACCCAGTTATATACCTTTAGCTTTGCGGGTGCGTCACGTGCATTTTCAGGTGCGTCACGTGCATATGATTATTATCAGGTGGAACTTGTGGCTTCCGGCTAGCCACAATAGCCATCTCCCTGATTGGGGCTGCTTCACTTCCCCCCTTTCAGTTTAAAAGGTGCTTTACACACAGCATAGTCAGATAGACTTATATGCGTTCATATTTATTAATATATAGTTTCAGGCTGTTACATGAGACAGAAATGACTTCTAACTTGTTTTGGTCACAATTATTTTGATCTGAGACAAATGATCCTCAGAAACTTCCATGGTTCCTGAGATCAAATCTCTCTATTCTGCTGCCATTTGGTGCAACATGTGGCTGCTGTCCCCTCACAGTACTTGACTGCTTCAGTACCTGCCATCGCATCTAAATTCTATCCCAGAGTTTGAGAAATAGAGTCAGGTGTGGTGGTGTATGCCTGTCATCTCAGCAGCTCACGAAGCTTAGGTAGGAGGATCACAGGTTTGAGGCGAGCTTCATCAACTCCACTGAGAACCTGTCTTGAAATAAAATAAAGAAAAAAAGAAGGGCTCAGGATGTAGCTCAGTTAAGCACTTGCCTAGCATGTGCCAGGTCCTGGGTTGAAATCCCAGCAAATCACTCCCCCCAACATGAAACAGAAAGAAGGAACAAATGAGTGAAACAGGTGGGACAGTGAGGAGGACTGGGGTGAGGATCAGGCCTCAGGAGAGACAGAGGGAAGGACTTCAAAAGTAGAGGTGAGGACGAGTCACTACAGTCTGAATGCCAGGTAGAGAATTTACTTACTGCCCCCAAATCAGAGTTCTGCACTCAAATCTCTGCTTTCTGGGAGGCCTGCATAGTCCAGGTAAGAGATGGCCAGGGGACTAGTGAGAAGGTGCTACAGGTAAACAAAAGTAAGCAACAGTGGTTTGGGATTGATTTGGCAATTGCCTGGGTGTGCCGAGCAGTGATGTTGGTAAGTGAGAATTACCATTAGCTGGAGTCTTAGTTTGTTTTCTGTTGCTATAACTGAATGCTGGAGACTGAATGATTTTTAATGAATAAACGTTTGTTTGGCTCATGGTTCTGGAGGCTGGGAGGTCGAAGAGTCTGGGCTTGCATCAGCTCAGCATCTGCTCAGGGACCCTGCTGCATCTGACATGAGGGCATCACATGCCCAGACAGAGCCAGCTGCTAGCTCAGGTCCCTTTTCATGAGCTCATGGAATGCTAATTACCTCTCAAAAGTACCACCTCTGAATCCCATCAACATATGCATTTTGGAATTAAGTTTCCAGCACGTGAATTCAGAGACACACCCAAACCATAGCTGATGGCTCATCCAGGAGGCTGGTGATATTATGTTTCTAGGTCAGAGAAGTGAGTGGCAAGTTTATGGAGGGTGCTCCACATGCTCTCGTGGGCCATGCATGAGTCTTCACATACATAAACACATCTGGCATGCCTCCTAGGTGCCAGGCCCTGCTCTGGGGTCTGAGGCAACTGGTGATCAGAAGAGCCAAAAATCCCAGCTTCTAGACAAGCGTGCAGGCATGGTGGCACATGCCTGTAATCCTATTGACTCAGAAGGCTAAGGCAGAAGGATCACAAATTCAAGCCCAGCCTGGACAATTTAGCAAGGCCCTAAGAAACTCAGTACCAAAAAGAAAAAAAGAAAAGAAAAATTCCAGCTTTAAAGCTTATATTCTAGTATTCCATACTAGTTTTATTAGTTTGGGATCCACTTTAATGCCTGCAATCTCACTATAATTTACTTTGAGAGATTCAGTCACTATTTGGCCCTCGTAATATCCAACAGTGCTCTCTGTTGGAAAAGGTTTTCATCCTTGAGGCCAATCTTCTAATGAATATATTCAGGGATTTGATAATTTCTTCCTCATCAACAATCCTACCTCATGGTTATGAGTCCTTGATACCTCCTCTATTCTCCTCACTTCCCTCTCCTTAACAAATTGCCTGAAATAGAAGTTCATGTTTTTGCTGGGTGTAGTGTCACATGCCTATAATCCCAGTGGCTTGGGAGGCTGAGGCAGGATCTCAAGTTCAAACATAGCCTCAGGATTTAGTAAGGCCCTAAGCAACTGAGGCCCTGTCTCGAAAAATGAAAAGGGCTAGGTAGGTGGCTCAGTGGTTAGGTGCCCCTGGGTTCAATCCCTGGTACAAAAACCCCAAAAACCCAAAACCAAAACCAAAAAAAAAAATTTATGTTTTTACTTATCACATATTTCAAATGGCTTGCCCGTGGAAACAGACACTCTTCTAAGTATTTTGTAAGTATTAATCCATTTAGCCTCCCTCCCCCAAATACTGGGGATTGAACCCAGGGATGTACTAGCTACACACTTAGCTTTTTTGATTTTGTATTTTGAGACAGGATCTTGCTAAATTGCCTAGGCTAGCCTGGAATTTGCAATCCTCTTGCCTCAGTCTCCCCTAGCCACTGGGATTACAGATGTGCACCACCACAACTGGCTCATTTAGTCTTCATAACAATCCTATGAAGCAGCTACTGCTCTTACCACCCTCTTTTTTACAGATGAGGAAAATGAGAAACAGGGAGATTAAGTGATTTGCATACGGGTGTATAAGCTAGAGAAGGACAGAGAGCTGCATTGTTGAGATTTGAACTTATGCTTGCAGGCTGCCTATTTCACTGATGCCCAGAAAATGTTGAGTACGTGTGTGTGTGTGTGTGGGGGGGGGGGGTGCTGGGGACGGAACCCAGGTCTGCACCACTGAGCCCCAGACCCAGCCAGAATGTTGAGCTCTGACAGAAAGATGCCTTTGAAATGGAAAGGTTGACAGCTTTATTAGTGTATCCACACTGTGGTTTCTGGCTGGACTTTGCTGGGCACAAGCAATGTGGTGGTCAGTCTTTAAAAAGGGTGTAATATTCACACTGTTTTTGTTGGATAATTGCATGCCTTTAATTTGTGTGGTAGTATAAACAGAGTACTAATCTGGCTTAGAAGTAGCCAGAAAAAGTTATTTGATATCCATTAAGTCTATTTTTATTTGCCTATGTAGAAATGAATAATATTATGGTCAGGAAAAGGTAACTTTGTAATGTATTCTAATGAGCGTCTCCTGACCAGAGAGGTTAAAAAAAAAAAAAAATGCTTTGTGAAGCAGGTGACAACTGCTTCCTTCCCTGATGAAACAATTGTCCCTTTAGATATTATGACAATTTATCTTTCTTTAAGATATTCATGTTAAGGGGAGATCATAACTTTTTTAGTTTACAAACTTGAAACAGTGATATCACACAACACACACACACACATACTTAAAAGCTACTACTTATGGTGTCTACTTTAATCAGAAAATTCTTCTTCTTTTGGTGGTTCTGGGGATTGAACCCAGAGCCTTGCATGTGCTAAGCATGCATTCTACCACAGAGCTACAGCCCCAGACCAGAAAATTCTAATACTTCAGGATAAATGCAAATATTAACTCATACAAAAAAGGACTTATTTAGTAAATATGAAGTTCACATATAGTATCATATTGAGAGTAAAGTTGTCCATCCTTGGTGGTGGCTTTTGGTCAGTGTTCTGTGATTTAGTGGACTTACATATTTACAAGCACAGGATAAATTATTTAGATAGCATTTTCCATCAGGAGATATTTCAGTGGTCTGAAAACCTGAGTCTAAGTTAACTGTTCAGCCTTTGGAGATGAATCATTCCTTTTGTTTGGCCCACTGGTGTACTATTTAGATTAATGACTAAGTTTGTATTTAACCTGACAGAAACCAAAGAGCCAGATCAGACATATGCACATGGTCTTCCTGAAACCTGACAGAGGACAGAGTGTGGGAAGGAGCATCCAAGTCATTAATTTGTGATTAATGTTTGTAGAATGTAATATTTCTGCCATTTTATGGATGGAGCAACTGAGGCACAAGAGGTTAAGTGCCTTGCCCTAGATCACAAGGCTGTTTGATAGATCCAGCAAAATCTTGCACTCATGCAGGCCCCAATTTTGCACTTGATTTTAACCTTTTGTAAATGTTGCAAGTTACAGTTCTTGTATTTGCCCATAGGTAGGTGATAGACTAGAAGTTACAAAAAAGACAAGAGGATGCTGACAATCTCTGCCCTGGGGGAAGGAAGCTACCGAGGTGTGCTGTGGAGAATAGAGCAGAAAGGGGAGCTCAAGCTTCCTGTCCTGTGGGCAGGACCCTCCTGGCTTTTGCTGATTCCCAGTGGCTTCTGTCCATGAGGATTCAATCAGCCTCAGGGGCCGGCTGGCCATGGTGGGGGGCAGGACGACTGTGACTCTGGGAGAGCTGCAAGTATTCAAGGTCTTGAACTTTATCAGGTTTGAATGTGTGATTGTGAAAGTAAAGAGCAGAGAAATGACAGCACTCCGTAAATCAAACGTAGAGAAGATCAAGACTGTCAAAGAGAGAAAAACAGGCTCTGTGCACAAACCCGGCTGGAAATCTACAGGGAGGGGAAGACTTTTATGTTCCCTCCAGACTTTGCTTTCTGGAAAACAAACCTCGCTCTCTGTTGTTTTATCTATTCTTTGTTATGTTTCACAGATCTCTCTTTTAAAGTATTCATTGTTGAGGTTTAGATCTTGTTTTAGAAGACAAGGTAGAAGGAGATGAAGAAGAAACCATAAAGAAAATAAGATGGAAAATATCTGAAGTGGTCTAGATTTCTCCCTATCAATAATATGTTCTGGCACAGGGGGTGTAGCTTAGTGGTAGAGCATTTGCCTAGCATGGAAAAGGCCCTGGGTTCAATCACCAGCACCAAACAATAAATAAAATAAATACATTAGGATCAGATCAATTTACTTTGTTCTTTTTCCCTCCTAATATCAAATGCTAGTCATCAAGGCTGCCCTTGTTAATGGCTGCCAGTTAATTCCCTTGTATCTACTCCCAGGGAAGGTACTGTGGAGGACTGGGATTCTTCTGTGGGAGCAAGAAGAAGCCTCAAGATTACTATCTTTGTCCTGTGGAAGACACTGGAGTCTGTTGCTGGCATCTGCCAGTAACAGCAAGGAATGTTTCCTTGTTTCCTCTTCAAAGGAAGCAAAAACAAGTAAAGGACCTATGCCCCCAACCCCGTGCTTTCCTACCGTAATGCAATAAATGAAGCCTTCACTGCTTGCTGGCACTCAGAGGAGGCTTAAAGCCTTGTGGATGGCAGGTCCCAAAGTTAAATAAGCACTCAAAGAAGTTCCTTCCCAGGAACTAATTTAGCTTGGGGAATAGTTAGGCTGTACATGAAATTGAATTTGGCATAGCATGCAAGTCTATTAGTAAATAACAGATGCCACTAATACAGAGTTCACTATGTGCCAGGTGCTGTGAGCACCTTCCATCTAAGACTTTTTAAAAAATCTTCTCAGCAATCCTGAGAAGGAGGTACTTTAATTACCCCCATTTTACAGATGAGGGAACTGTGGCACAAAGAAGTTAGGCAACTTGAACTGATCATATAGCAAGTAAGTGGTGAGATTCAAACCCAGGTAGGCTGGCCCAGAGTCCTGTGCTGGTTTAGTGGCACCTAGAAATTTCATCAATACATAAGCCAGAGTGAGTCCCATCTTTTCAAAACCACCATAAAGTTAAAAAAAAATAAATAAATCAGTGCTCGATTGCTTTTCTAGCCTTCCATCTTGGAAGTTGTCTGTGGAACTTTGCCTAACAGGCTTTATAGAAGTGCCAACCTTCTAGACTGTAAACACTTCAAAAGTAGGAGCTACCTCTTATTTTTTTCTTCATGCAGTGCATACTCAGTGAATGTCAGGCAAGTGGCAGGAAGCTGGGAGACTTTATAATGGTAGACAAATCTTCTGTCCTAATTCTCTGCATATTTGCAACATAGCTGAATGGATAGGTCATATTTCTGAGTGTCCAATGTAGCAACTTTTAAAAATTTCTTGGGTACTTTTTCCCTCTAAAATCAACTCAAAGAGGAATATTTACAATTTAACAAATCTCCAAAAGCCCATTTTCCTCCACTTTTCTGCCTCCCTTTAGAAATTACTGCTGCTTCTTTGAAAACAAAAACATTACCAAATGGCAAGGAAGATCTCTGAGCATAGAGCTCTGGGGCAGTGGTATCTGGACCCTGACCTTAGACTTGGTATGACTGTAGCAAATTCCAAGAAGGGCCCAGTTCCTACCTGTTTAGGGTGTTGGGAATTTCTGTTTCTTTTACCTTCTTAGGAGTAGAAATGGTACTTTTTCTTCTGATGCCCCGATTTTTTTCCCCATCTCTAGAAACTGGGTTAGGGGTACAGATTAGATAAAGGGGATGATTGTTGAGTTCACCTTATTTGGAGGGGACCAGGAGAGAAGAGGGGCATCCTTAACTTCCCTGTCTCAGCAGGAGGTGACAGACATCCTGGATTGCCTTTTGGAATTAAGAGTCCTGTCTCCAACATTTTCCAGAGAACAGTTTGGGAGAGCAGAAGAGTGGGAAGGAGTCATGGGCAGGGACCCCAAGGGGGTCTCAGCGGCACCTCCATGCTCCCCCAACTTCTTGTCTGTTGTATTTCAAGGAAGCAGAAAAGGCTTCTGCTGGTCTGGAGTGTGGGGGAATGCTCCATCTACAGAAAGGGAGGATAAAACATCAAAAATACCGGAATCTGACTCCCAAGCCCACTCTCAGAGTCCAGAATCAGGAAACTGGCTATTCCCTCCCTGTGGTGAGGAAAGCCATCGCTCCAGGAGCAGGGCCTCCGCCAAGCTGGCAGCCCTAGGCCGTATGTAGCCATGCCAGTAGTGATTAATAATGATAATAAATACCACACTTCATAACCAAACCCAACCTGAGCTTGACTGAAGGATTGGACCTCTGCCTCCCACCTGCACGCTGTTAGTCTGCGAGTCCACACCCTTAGTTAGCTTCGGTCGAATCCAACTGCCCAGTTCCACCCACAAGGTCCTGCGTGGGGTTCAGAGGACGGTGTGTTCACCACCACTACCACCGCCAGATTCGGGGCACCATAGTGCCCCTACGCAGAACCACAGCGAGTGGGATGAGGAAGTAGGGGTGCTCTGGCTTTGTCTTTACTTAATTTTGGAAAATAATCAAAATAGGACAGTAATTTAAGGCCCGATAACCTCGCTTTAGTTTTTCAGCAAAATACAGGAGGGGGGGGGGGCGTTTGTTTCAACACTCCCAGCTCGGACCTGGAGTCCACAGCTCCCAGGGGACCCCAATGTCCGTCCCGTCCCCAAGTCCTGGCATTTCTGGTCACGGTGGCCCCGGCATCTCCACTCCCCCTCCCCCAGCGGCCACAAGTCCCTCAGGGCCTACCCGAGATCTGCGGTCGCCGAAGTCAGGATCGCAGGGTCTCTGGACTCAAGCAGGCCGCGGGGAGGGAGGCCGGCGCCGGAGTGGAATTTCTTTATCGGGATTTGAGAGCTGCAAGCTTCTCCTTCGCTTCTTTAAGCGATCACAGAAAGACACCTTTCGATCTTTTGTCAGACATCTTGGCCCTTAATAGCTAAATTTATTTGGTTTAAAGCGGCCATGGGAGAAGCAGGGAGGGAAAATCTTTCGTCGGTCATTGGGTGGCCTAGATAACAAGCTTTAAGAGGGAGGGGAAGAAGAAAGTAAAAAGGTTAATGGATGAGGGGTGGGCTAGCGGCGCCCAGCGTGGGGCTTTTATAGCGACCCTCCCCCGGCCGCCCCCTTATCGCGGCCCTAACTTACCCGCGGCGTATGAAGTACATTAAGTCACGTAAACAGCGCGCGGAGAGGAATGCCACCGCGGTGACCTTTCGTGCGCCGCTGCAGCGAGCCCACCTCCGCGCCGTGCTGGCGGCCGCCGGCGGCGCGCGGGGTCGGCCCGGGGCAGCGCCGGGAGAGGGGCCGCCGGGTCCCGCGCACCCTGGGACTTGATTCCCACCGCGGTGGGGACCTCGGCGTTGACTCTGCGTGGTCCTTACTCCGAGCCACACGCGGCGATGGGGGGCGGGGGAGTCGGGACAGGGAGTTGGGGCGACCTTCGCGCTTCCGCCACCACCTGACATTTCTAGAATATGTACATATTTTGAGAATTAAAAATAAAAGGAGGGAAGGAAAAGACGAAAGAAATAAAAGGAAGGAAGAGAGGGAGAGAGAGAAGAAAGAATAAGAACAGAAGGAAGGAAGGTAGGTAAGAGGGAGCAAGGAAGGAAAAGAAAGAACTCTTTGCCATTGGGGACTCTGGCCTGCGCTGGACTGACGGCCACTGAGAGTAGGGGGACACGCCGTCCGGACCCGGCGACTGGCGCCTGACCCTGAGAGGGTGGGGGCGCGCCAAGGTGACCCTGTCTTTGGACGAAAGCGTTCCCGGGACAAAATGGATTATGGTATAAGCGCAAGACCCCATAAAACCATTAAAAAAAAAAATCTGAAGTTGGAACCGTGTTTTAAGCCAGAAACTGTATTATTATTATTATTTTTCGAAACGGCCGCTGGAACGACGTGAAATGACAATACAATGTGCTTGATTTTGAGGGGGGTAAAGGTGACGCAAGTCTTTGCCTGAGTCTCGCCGCTCCTCCGGAAGCAGCGCACCATAGAGTCCCCAAACACCCCTTCCGTTTTGGCAGCAGAGCCCCCGCCCCCTGCCCAATTGGCTGTTGTGTTCTGGTTGGATTCGAATCGCGTATAGTGGCGTGGCGCGGCCCAAATAAATCAGCTCTCGGGACAGGCCGCGCCCCAGAGCCAGCCCTCTCCAAGGAATGGTCGCTTTTTGGGTCTAAATAGTCTTGCGATAAGCGGTTTCGTTCAATATTAGCAGGTTCCAAGAGAGAAGATAGGAGAAGCTAAAAGAAAAGAAAAAAAAAAAAGTTTTAAGAAAAAGAAAACAAAAGAAAATGGAGAAAAACAAGGAGAAAAAATAAAAGAAATTCTTAAAATGAGAATTATCTGTTTATGTGGGGCACTATTGGGTTTTATACATCTCTTGGGTTCCTCCTTAGTTTGGGGTGTGCCTCTTCCCTTCGCACCCCGGATTCTGCTGACCTTTCTTTCAGACCGGAGTAAAGGAAGCTTACTTAGTGCATGGGGCCTGGAGCCCTTGGGAGCTGGCTTGGAAAACCTGCCTCTGTCGGTGGGTGTTTGTCCCCAGCGCCAAAGCCTAAATGCGTCGGAAAAAGGCAAATTGGGGGCAGTCAGGCAACCTGGTTTTCTGTCTTAACCAACTGTTCAGGTTTAATAGTTTTGTTTTATTTTGAACTTAACTGATATGGAAAACATTTCTTTACCCATTCCCTCGTTTGATTGAAAAACCAATCTTTAAAAAGAGGTATAACTTGTGGCCCTGAAAAGGAATAATTCCTTATTTTTTCCCTTTGGTTTGGGCACTATTAAATGATTGGAATATGAAGGGTAAAATTCTGGGTTCCCTCCTGAACCCTTACAGCAGCCCGAACATTGTCGAATTGGTCAATAACCGTTCAGCAGCTCACCTCTGTCGCATCGGTGCGCCGGGGTCACACTGTGCCTTACTAATACTGGGGTGGGGGGAGATGCAAGAAGGGCAGGACAGTGAGGGTTAGCTATTGCCCCAGGAAATCCACACCTTTACCCTCATCCCTGCAAATATAAAGAAACACAGAGGATAGGTAGGAATCAAACTCGTGCCAAGGCTTGATCTCCTCCGGGGCTCAGGCTTGGAGGCCATTCACAGCCTGGATGCAAACCTTACCAAAGCATTTATTTTTAGCAATCATGGGCTTAAAAAAAAAAAAAAAAAACTTTTAATAGTAAATCTGAGAAACATTTCAAAAACACTGGGCTCAAAGGAAAGTAAATGTCCAGAACATTAAAATAACCGCTCACAAAAGAACTTTTCAAAACCCAGTCCACTTAAATAAACATTTGGTCGGAATTCAGCAAAGAACCAAGTGCAAGACATTTGAAGCTATGGTGGGAATTGAGCGGCCGGCCAACGCGCCGGCTAACGTTACTCCGGTAGTTGCATTCGATCGAACTCAGGTTAAACTTTAAAGCCCCTGGATCCTGCTCCAGTCACTAATCTCTCCATTCCAGAGTTTTCTATCTTCAGCCTCTTCGAAATGCGGCCACGCTGAAACTGGGAGCCGCCGTAGTGATTGGGGGAGGCCAAGAGGAATGTAATAAAAGTGACTAAATTGAACAAGAAGGTTTATGGACCTTCTCAGTAGCAATTTAAAATTCAGAAGTGTTTAGCAACAATTTACAACGAAGAATTAAAAAAAGGAGAATTCTCCCCAACTTCCTAGAGTCCGCCCCCCCCAACTTCGGGTCACCGCCAAACCCTTTTTCCCTCCCCCGTCCCCTAGGAATCCACAGGTTCACCACTCACGGTTATATTGCCAGGAAACCTACCCTTCACAACCAGGTCTCACAATCAATCGAAACCATATTTTACAATGCACCTATCTATCCCTGTTAAATTCTGATTAGGGTCCTCTTCCTTCCCCAAATGAAACAAAACAAAACAAAACAAACAAACAAAAAAAGACAACCCAAACGCTTTCAGGGAGACTGACCTTTGGAAAATCATTTATTTTGATTTACCTCCGGGGTGTGTGTATAAAAATCCAATCACACAAGACAACTCCTTCTGCTTAGTTAAATGCTCTCTCCGAAGCCTTCTGGGGTCACGCCTGTCGGAAGAAATCCGTTTTGTGTGAGCGAAAGGGAGCGAGACATATATCACGGCTCCTGCCGCGGACTAGCCTGCGGCCGCGCGACTCACTGCTGACAGATCGGCACTGATAACCCCGCGATGTTCATTTCCAGTCCCTTGGCCCGCTAAGGACCGTATCAGTTTGTACACAGTTGTGATAATCTTTTGGAGGGAGCGAAGGTGTGTGTGTGTGCGGGTGGGGGTGGGGAACCAATATTTCGCGCTGTGTCCAGGGAAGGTACCACCCCACCCCTTTCTAACTACTTATTTGCAACTTACCTGTAGCCCAGGGAAAGCTCAGAGTAAACATGACAACAAAACAAGAGAGCGCCCTCGGGCATGAAGGGAAGGGAACTCCTTTTCCATCCTGCGCACCGCATAGATTAACCTTTCCGTACTTGACAATTCCAGAGTTAAAAGTTCTCTAAGGTTGGCTAGGGAGTATCGTCGTGAACTTCACGAAACTTCCCAGGAATTTAGTATATATTTTAAGAACTGGGGAGAGGTAGGGAGTGGACACCATTCTTTCCCATATCGTAGGAGCCCGGATCCCCGACGGCCACCACGACCTAAGCCCTAGCATCCCAAAATAGGGTCGGGAAAAGTTTAAGGTCAGTCACACAACTGCGGAGCAAAAACTTATTTAATGTAGACGGAGGAGTGAGGATGGACAGTGGAGCATAGCACTTTCCCCGCTCATTTTGGGGGCGCGATGACCCAGGAGCTGGCGCGCCCCTCCCGCAGCGGTGGCGGCGTGAGACTGTGCGCAGCCAAGTCCTCGGTGCCAAGGTTCCCTCCCCTACCCCGGTGTGTGTGTGTGTGTGTGTGTGTGTGTGTAACAGGGGGCGCGAAAGGGTGCTCTGTGGATGGGCGTGGGTCGCCAGCCAGGTCAGGCGTTCTGTCGCCTCCGCCCCTCCCCCGGTTCCCTAGGCTCGGCGCCCCCTGGGTGGAATCTCCCCCACTCCGGGGACTGTGCTAGCCGCTCAGCCCACGCCCGTAGGCTGCGCGGCGCTTATTGTCTGCCGGGGCGGCGCGCTTCCCTCCCCCCCCCTCCCCTCCCCACCCTCTTTTCTCTCCTCCCCTCGATCCCTCCTCCTCCTCCTCCTCCTCTTCACCTCCGCGCCCAGCTGCTCCCAGAGCGCAGTTCCGACCCACAGCCTGGCACCCTTCGGCGAGCGCTGTTTGTTTAGGGCTCGGTGAGTCCAATCAGGAGCGCAGGCTGCAGTTTTCCGGCAGAGCAGTAAGAGGCGCCTCCTCTCTCCTTTTTATTCACCAGCAGCGCCGCGCAGACCCCGGACTCGCGCTCTCCCGCCGGCGCCCTCGGCCTCTCTCAGAGCCCGGGAGCACCCTCCGCCGAGGCCGTTCTCCATGCTCAGCGCTCGCCCGAGGTTCGGCTGCTTCCTCCTTTGCTTGTCTCCCTACTTTTCCTCCCTTCTACCCGTACCAGTCGCGGGCCTCTCGGCCTCCGGCCCTCTCCCGCCCGCGGTCGGCTCCGAGGGTGTCTCCCTCCTCCTCTCTGGAAGGGCTGCAGCGGCTCCCAGGTTCCGGGACACCACGGACCAACTTCTGGTGTCTTTTTCCTCTCCCCTAAGTGCTTATCTGCGCGTAGCCTTATCTCTGAGTTATCTCAGTGCAAAGGGGCGGGAGCCGGTAGTCAGGCTGGTAGAGAAACTTCTTTCTTGCTATCTTGCCCGGGTCTGTGTGTGGGCATTATAATTTTAGTGTGGTTATCTCTGATGAGCCGAAGCGATTTGGTAAAAAAAGCAGCCTCGAGGAGGCCCGCTCGGCAGCTCTTTGCTTCCTTCCCCACCCCCTCCAAGTCTCCCTGTCATTCTTCCTGCTCTCCCCTTTGGGGTGGCCTCGGCTGCGGGGCGGTCTCCCGCCCCCTCCCTTGCGTTTTCCCCTCCTTTTCTCTGCTTTCTGCTCCACCCCGCTACGTCCTATTCCGGAACGGTTTGGCCTTTCCCCGGCTGGGGATAACCTCGGGGTGGGCCGGGGTGGCCCGGCCGGCGTGAGAGCGCGCACTGGTGGCTGCAGACGCGGGCTGTGGCTAAGGTGTGCGGCCCGGAGGGACGCCTGTGGGGCGTGAGATTCCTGCCCCACAGGTTTTCCTTACTATTCCTGCCAGGAAGATCTTGGACTGCCATCCCGGCCCTGGCACTCCAGTTTCCCTAGGCTGAGTACATTTCTCTGGGGCTAGTGTTGGGTCTGGTCGGCACGGTTCGGAAAGCTCTGGGGAAGAGCGGCGGTTTCGTTTTCAGGAGCAGGTAGCCTTCCTTTCGCTAGCGATTTCTACATGGAGAACCCTCACACCGAGGCATTCCCGGAGAAGGGTACCCTCAGGGAGGCGGGATGAGACAACGCCGCCGACACGCAAAGCTTCTATTCTTTTGTGTGTCATCAGCCCAGAGGGAGCCACTCTGGGGAGGAAGGAAAACCTAGGCCAGATTGGCCAGATCACTCCTAGGATCTGGCGTGCGGAGGAAGGATGCTGCGGAGAGCGTGGGCGGAGAGGGCGAGGGGGACCAAAGCCGTGCGGGTTAAAGAAGGAGGGTATCCTGGTCCTTAGAGGACCCTGTGGCTGCTGCGCAGGCTCTATTCTCCTCTCCCTCCTCGACGCCAGGGCTCTGGGTAGAAAGGGACCTTTGAGGAGTCTCTTGAGCTAGAAGAAGGACTGGAGGTGAGATGGTGCACAGCCTAAACATTTAGTAAGGTCTTTTTATCTCTCTTACCGTCCCTGCCCTCCCAACCCCGCCTCAGGAGCTAAAAGCTAGCTAGAAGCAGCGCCGGACCGTGGATGGCCTTGACTGACGGCGGCTGGTGTCTGCCGAAGCGCTTTGGGGCCGCGACTGCGGACGCAGGCGACTCCGGGGCCTTTTCATCGCGGGAACTCTCCACGCCGCCTTCCCCCATCTCTTCCTCGTCCTCGTCCTCCTGCTCCCGGGGCGGGGATCGTGGCCCGGCAGCGCCAGTAACTGCAGGACGCCACAACTCGACTCACAGGCGGTGGCGGGACCTCCGGCCCGCTCGTTGCTGCTCAGCCCGTACGCCTCGCATCCTTTCGGGGCTCCCCACGGACCTTCGGCTCCCGGGGTCGCTGGCCCGGGAGTGCCTTGTCGAGCTGGGAGGACCTATTGCTCTTCACTGACCTCGACCAGGCCGCGACCGCCAGCAAGTTGCTGTGGTCCAGCCGGGGCGCCAAGCTGAGCCCCTTTACACCCGAGCAGCCCGAGGAGATGTACCCGACCCTCGCCGCCCTCTCCAGCCAGGGACCGGCCGCTTACGACGGCGCACCCGGGGGCTTCGTTCATTCTGCAGCAGCTGCAGCTGCAGCCGCGGCGGCAGCCAGTTCCCCGGTCTACGTGCCCACCACCCGCGTGGGTTCTATGCTGCCTGGCCTGCCGTACCTGCAAGGGGCGGGCAGCGGGCCCTCCAACCACGCAGGCGGCGCGGGGGCGCACCCTGGCTGGCCCCAGGCCTCAACCGACAGTCCCCCATATGGCAGCGGAGGCGGCGCGGCCGGCGGTGGGGCCGGGGGCCCTGGTAGCGCCGGCTCCGCCTCGGCGCATGCCTCGGCGCGCTTCCCCTACTCGCCGAGCCCTCCCATGGCCAACGGCGCAGCGCGAGAGCCTGGGGGCTACACTGCGGCGGGCAGCGGGGGCGCTGGCAGCGTGAGCGGCGGCGGCGGGGCCAGCCTGGCGGCCATGGGCGGCCGGGAGCACCAGTACAGCTCGCTGACGGCGGCGCGGCCGCTGAACGGGACGTACCACCATCACCACCACCACCACCCGAGTCCATACTCGCCCTACATGGGTGCGCCACTGACGCCTGCCTGGCCGGCTGGACCCTTTGAGACTCCGGTGCTGCACAGCCTGCAGAGCCGCGCCGGAGCCCCGCTCCCGGTGCCTCGGGGCCCCAGCGCAGGTAAGGGTCGCGCCGCAGTGTGTAGGTGCGTGTCGGAGGTGCTGGGGCATAAGGGGGTCTGGAGCAGCTACTTGACTGGCCCCAGAATGGATTTGCAAGCCTGTGGCGGAATGGCCAGAGGCTGGTGGTTTTATTGTGCGGACTATCCCAGTTTCTTTCTAGGAAAGAGACTAAATTGCCCATCTGTACCTCAGGGCCTTGGAGCAGTTGGGTGGGTGGGTGGGGGCTTTGATGAATACTGACTGACTTGGGTGGGCAATTGGGAAAAGATGAAGTTGGGAGGGAACTGCCAGAGCCTTGTGTTGGGTTTTACCACATACCCCAGTTTGGACAAACGGAATAGTGAGATTCCGTCCTGGGGCAAGTTTGGGGGAATGTTAAGTACTTGATTTACTCTCTCCCCAAATACACACATTTATGTACAAGCACTCATGTGGTGTGTTTTCCTCTTGGGAGGTGGGATTGAATCCAGGGGTGCTTTACCACTAAGCTACACTCCCAGCATGCTTAAAAATATTATTTAAAAATAGCTTTGCTTAGTTGCTGAGGCTGGCCTCAAACTTGGCTACCCTCCTGCCTAAGCCTCCCAAGTGGCTGGGATTACAGGCCTGCACAATGGGGCTAGGCTGGAAGAAGGTATTTAAACAAGTTCCAGGAGAGCAAAGGACCTAGGACCTGGGGATCTAGTGGGCGTTCCTGCCCCCTCAAGTGAGAGGAAAAAGATGAGAGGACACCTAGACTGGTCAGCATTGTGACTTTATCCTGAGGATCTACTGGTGGATAGGTGTTAGGCTGGGCCTGGGTCTGGGGCTGCTGCTTCCACGTGGCCAGGCTGGGATCAGGGATCGGGGATCCAGGAGTAGGGCCACCTATTTTATTCTTCCTCCAGAGTTTAGCCCACCATTTTTGCAGTTTCCATTTCCATTCATACTCTCATCTCTGTGTCTTGGGACCACTTTAGGGTAAAGTGGGAAAACAAAATTGTCAAATACTGGGAACTATCTTATTTTAGAAAGTTGTTTGGTTCTGCCCTAACAGGGGAAGGTGTGAGTCAGATTGTTTGACTGCTTTTCTCAGCCCCAGCATTCTGAGTCCTTGGTGCACTCACAGGTCTTTTTGTATTTCACCTGTTGTTTCTAAGGAAAAGCAGAACTTTTACTGTTTGTTTGCGGGGAGTTTTGGGGGGAGAACTCAGTCACAGAAGTGGCAAGGAAGGAGGCAGGCATATCAGTCCAAACTGTCCTATCTCAGTGTCTTTTGTACCCCAAGTCTGGACTTCTCCTAGGAGCCTCCATGCACTATTTAGGGACGTGGAGGACTTTTAGGGATTCTAATTAGGTGAAAAGGGGGCATTGCCCACCTTGTGATCAGAAGACATACTGGAAATGTTAATGGCCTAAAAGTTAAAGAACGGATTTGAACAGCTCCCCAGTTAACAAGTGCGTTCTCTCTCTCTCTCTCTCTCTCTCTCTCTCCCTCTCTCTCTCTCTGAGCTGCTGGAGATTGAATCCACAGTCTCAAACCTGCCAGGCAAGCTCTCCTCTAAACCACATCCCTACTTTTTTTTAATAGGCTTTTCATTTTAATTTAATTAATTTTCCAGGTACTGAGATTGAACCCAGAATCTGGCATGTGCTAGGCAAGTGCTGTACCACTGTACATCCCCAGCCATCCCTTTTCACTTCTTTCAAGGACCTAACTTCTCTCCAGTCCTGCAACAATGGCCCTAGAGACCAACCTTACCAACAGTAAGCGGTGCAGGGGCAGAGGGCTCTGTTGAGATTTGCCCTGTTGAGTTAGGACTTGAGAGAGCCAAGGGCTATCACCCTTCCTTCCAAATAGGAACCCATATTTGGCTCCCAGAAACAGAGAATCTGGGTGTAAGTGATCTTCAAAGAATGGGAAGGGAGTGCTGGTTAGGATGTGAAGCTTCTTTTTTCAGTCTATGGTCATAGGGAATCTGAAATGGTGTGTTGGGAAAGGGGTAGCTGCAGTTTGAGCGGGATCCTATAACTCTGCCTGTTGATTGACATACCCTAACTTGATCCCCAGATTCCTTTCCCCAAGGCTTCAAAAGTGTCCCATGAGGGAGGGAGGGGGTGGGGAGAGGGAGCGGGGAGAGAGGAGAACACACCAGTCTTCAGATGTTGACAATAACTTGGTTTTGCTTCAAAAATCATATTTAGAGTATGATGTAGTTGCAGGCAAGTTAGAGGTTTGTTTTTGTTTTAAATTTAGCCTATTCTTTTCCTAATTTTTACACCTTCGGGGGGCTTGACACTATAAAGAAAACATTGTAGACAGAATGTTTAAAAAATAAGGATTGGAAGCTGGGCGCGGTGGCACACGCCTGTAATCTCAGCACTTGAGAGGTTGAGGCAGGAGGATCGGGAGTTCAAAGCCAGCCTCAGCAATGGCGAGGCACTTAGCAACTCAGTGAGACCCTGACTCTAATAAAATAAAAAGGGGGGGGGGCTGGGGAGGTGGCCCAGTGGTCAAATGCCCCTGAGTTCAGTCCCCGGTACCACCACCACCACCACCACCAAAAAAAAAAAAAAAAAAAAAAAAAAAAAAAAAAAAAGGGTTGGGGGTGAAGGGATTTGGAAACACCCAGATTTTGCAGTCTTCTAAGAAAGTAGGAAGTGTCAGGGACCAAGTCAGTATTTGAGGTGAGAGGGTGAGTGGCCCTGACTTTGCTTATCCTCACAGGTGTTCTAATGCCAGCATCTATCTAGATTTCCTGTTTCTTCTCTGATTTTTTTTTTTTAACAAACCATTTTTGGAGGCAGGCTCTTTTTAATTGACTTGAGCAAACATGGGGGCTAAAACCGGAGTGCTAAGCTTTATCAAGCTGTCCGGTTTAGAGGCTTTTGGAAACCCACCGCCCCTACACCTCTCCCTGATTGGTGGTGGATGGGTTGGACTCATTCTGGGATGAGCTCAGGGAGCTCACAGCCCCACGTTCCCTGGTTCTAAGTTCCTGCAGAACTGTGCTCCATTTGCTGGGTGATTGAGTCTGTCACTTCCCAAGAGCATCCAAACAACCATCTCAGGAGAGCAGACTACAAGCTTGCAGCACAATCAGATTTTGCAAAATTTAAACAGTGTCCCCCCACCCATTTAGAGTTAGAAAGTCTAGCTGCCTGGGTATGAGGAGAGGTAGAAAGGGAAGGAAAGAGAGACATTTTATTTAATTTTTAAAAAGGAAATTTCCTACATTTTATTTTTCCAGAAAGGACTTTAAATTTTGTCTTTGGATTTTCAGATAACTAAAGAGTTCTACCTGGGGAGTTCACACTGTCTTTTCCAGGGAATCTGTCTTTATTGTTCCCAGCAGAGGTGAAGAGGCCAGGCACCAAGTCGGGTTTTCCAGGGAATGCCCCACTCTTCTATGGAGAGGGGCTCTGATAGGTAACATTTTAAAGTCAACAACAAAGACAAATACCATGTTTAACTTCAGCGTCCTTGAAGTCCTGAGCATTTTACTGATTACCGTAGTCAATAGTGGCTTTTAGGGCGGAGAAGAATAAATCTTTGTGATGTGTTGTAAGTTGCCGTATCCCCACGACAACTTTGAACTGGCTGGTGCAGGATGCTAGTTTAAACCTAAGAAATAACTTGAAACGAGGAAGGCCACTTGTTTTGTAGGGTAAATATTACTAATGGGTTAAAGCATTTTAATGCTAAAGTTATGCTCAAATGTCTTTACCACACAATCGGTGGTACAAACAAACTCTCAGCTGCAGGGGAATGAGAAGGAATAGGAAGGTTTGCTAGCACACTTCATCTTCAAATAAAACCTCAAGTGTAATGTTTATTTACTTTAAACAGTGATTCAGAAATACACCTTCAAGAATGCGATATTAGGACATTTGAACCCTCTAACATAAAAAGCCCTAAACAGTAGGAAACATTTGTTTTTCAAGAGTATATTTAGTAAGTATTTATCTCATTTTAGAGGATATTTATTATTTCATATTTAACCTTCTCCAAGGGAAGTAATAAAGGTTACAACTATTTACCCTTAATTCAGATTTGTTTTAATTAGCAGATCTAGGATAGTTGCAAATCCCCAAAACTAACCAAATGTTTAAATAATGTAAAATAATAACATTTAAAATAGATTGCGTAAATTAAAACTTCTGTGTAGGAAAAAAAAGGAGGTGGTTTTATTTATCGCTGAGAAGTTCTTAGTAATTTCTCAATCAGTAAAGTATCAACCTTTTGTTAAAAAAATTCAGAATGAAGTAAATGTATTTTAGTGTTTGATCTTTGTGGCACGTAAATAAAACTTTATCTTAGCGCTTTTTCCCCCCTTAAGAAGACCTGAGTAATTTTCTCATTGACGTAAGTGTCTTCAGAACGGTATTTCTAATTTAACTTGTCTATTTTTTATTGGGGGAAAAGCCGTGTAAGAAGGAAAGGTTGTAGATTTAGAAAATACTTTAAAAATTACTTGATATATAAGTAAGGCAGCGTGCCCTGGGGCATTTGCGGGTTGCAGCAGGGGTGAGTAATCAGTGTTAACACTGCGGCTTGCTCGGTTTGGCAAGCGGGAAATTGTAATTATGATGAATTCTAGTTTTAAAAAGCTAGGGGACAGCCTGAGAGTTAGGGGTCAGGCTGACCTTCCCACAGCTCATCTCAGACTCTAGCACTGCCAACGACTTTCCCGGGGATTTCTACTGGGGGCACCGCGAGTGTACAGAAGTATGGGACAAATGGTCAGCAGATCAATAGCGACACGAGCAAGTTCCCGGCTTCGCCGCCCAGGGGAAAAGCGCGATCCCAAGGGTGCGGAGGGCGCGGAGGGCGCGGAGGGCGCGGGCGGGGATCGCGGCAGCGCACCTCCTGCGCTGGATGTGGGGTCCTGGGGGCGGCCGGGGGTTCGTGGGGAGGCGCGGGCTCCGCGCGGCCTCACCCTGCTTCTTGTCCCCGCTCTTGCCGCAGACCTGCTGGAGGACCTGCCGGAGAGCCGCGAGTGTGTGAACTGCGGCTCCATCCAGACGCCGCTGTGGCGGCGGGACGGCACCGGCCACTACCTGTGCAACGCCTGCGGCCTCTACAGCAAGATGAACGGCCTCAGCCGGCCCCTCATCAAGCCGCAGAAGCGCGTGGTGAGTGTGACCGCCGGGCGCTCCCCGCGGGGACAGGTGCGGCCGCCGCGGCCGGAGCCGAGCGCAGGGTCCCAGCCGGCGCCTTTCACTCCCGGCCTCGCCAGCCCGCGCCCCTGTGGAGGTTACCCCGAAGCCGCGCCAGGGAAGCCAAGACAGCCTTTCCTCGTTTGCCTATCGGGAATGACATACCTAACTGGCTAGAAAGGAAGGTGCTGCTAGATTTTTAAAAACGCAAAATATATTTACATATCACTAGACGTACTTGCCAATGCACCGAATTAATTCTGGAAGGATACGCAAGACACTGGGACAAATGGTCCCCGTTTTCCCCCAGGGAGGAAAACGGAGTAGACCTACCCAGGCCAGGAGAAGGAAGCCTTGGTCTGGTTTGGAATTTATTCTGCACCCCCCTCCGCCAGTGCTCGCCTTCCTATGCTCCTTACCGAGCGCTCTGGGTCCCTTTTACTTTGTTCTTTTTTACTTCTTTACTGTTCTGCCGCTCATCCTGGGAAAAAGGTTTATCCCTCTAGGTTCCTGGTGTCTTTGGATTGCCCTGGAGTAAGGTGAAAAGTGATTTATCCTGTTTTTAGTTATTTTGAAATAAAACCACATAGGACTTGAGAAAATGTGGAATATCTGTTCTTCTCAAATTAAGGATTTTCACCGATTTGATCACTTCGAAAGTATGGCGATTCTGATTTTCTTCAGGCATTAATCTCCGCATTGTCATTGTTATGCGTGCGTATTAGGAGAGAGTATGTATCACTGTAGTGATCAGAGAAAATAAATTAAATCTTCCAGGAACCCCACTTTAAGGCTAACATTTGTTTAGCCCAAATACTCAATAGTCTAAATGCCTTTCAAAAGTAAAATATTTTACAGTTAGATGTCAGCCGTCTTAAGTATCCAAGTAATTTATTTAATTGTTATACTCTAATTAGCAGAACAAATGCTACACATGTTGTTTGTGTTAAATAGATTAGAGTGAAATTGCATCACAATGTAAGTCTGACACCTTAAAGAGAAGTAATTAGTTTTACGGTTGGTTTGTTTTTAATGCATTTAAAATAAAGTGGCTGACATTAATTTAATGAGTGTATGTGCCTTAAACTTGTTACAGCCTCCCACAGCTTAGAATTTTAAGGGGTCCCTTTCAGTGTGCGATTATCTAAGGTTATTCTTCTTATATATATCCTATTTAAAAAGTAGTCACTGGAAAATATTCCAAGGAAGTTCCTTGTTTTCACATATTAGACAACACATGAACAATGAAACTATTATTAATTCTGTAAAGCCACATTGAGCTAAGTACTAGTTGAGCTCTGAAGGGTAACATTTTCTCAAAATTGAGCAAAAAAACCTTGTTAACAGTAGCCAATTTGAGTTCTAGTTGAAGTATAAATTTGATCTAGTGACATTCCTATTTAGATGGTGCCATTTATTTTTGCACATGTAGCAGTAAAAATAACTGTTACTGGCAAGAAACCCATTTTTAACATTTCTGAATCAGTTTTCTTTCTTTGTGGCAGGTGTCTTGATGGTAACCAAGGTCAGCCTGTATACTTTGTAAATGAGTTATAAATGATACCAATTGTAGGGTGTGTCATTATCAATTAGTTCTCCTTATGGGCTTCTTATATATGGTTTTGATGGATCTGACTTCATTCTCAGAAACAGAATGTTGAACCCAAGTTTGTTTAGCCAGCAGTACAGAACCAATCACTGTGAATTTGAACTTGCAATACATTGCAAAATAAGAGATTTATGGTGTAACTTGAATTCCTTGTCAGTGAGGAATATAACTGAGATCACTTGTTAAAAGGAACTTTTATAACCCATTCACCTTCATTTCACATGTTTATGAGGACTGGCTTCACTTATGATCTGCAGTTGACAGTCATAAAGTTCTTTGTTATAATGGCAGATTCTGATAACAAGTTTGCTTCACATTGGCTCCAAATTCCACTGGAAACTATCATAAATGGCCTGTTTGTAAAATGAATCTTGCCATCTCTCCTTTACTGATTCACATTTATGGAGAAAAAGTAGTGCTTGCCTAGAAAATGATTTTCTTTTAACCATAAAGAAGCTCTGATGTGTAAGGTTTTGTTAATGTTCTCAAATGTTTCAGCAAAGCAGTTCCCCAAATAATTTTCCTATCTGCCAAACACAATCATTTCAACCATATTCTAAGAAGTCAGTGCTATCAGTACTAATTGTTGTAGTGCTAAAAGGCTCACTAGTGTCTCTGTTTTTACAACATGACTGTAAAGAATATTACTAAAGTAATACAACAGGATGTAAGATTTAAATGCTGAATTAAATTTCATTCTTTAAATTTTCCAGCAGAGAGCTCTGACATATGTTTTCTAATCTGGGAATATTTGATACAGACTCAATTAATATTTTTTGTTGTCCATTGTTTGTAATTTCTTCTAATCAGTATTGCTAAATCTTCAAATCTTGTTAAGCTTTAATAATTTAAAACAAGTTTTAATTGAAGGTAAATTTAAATTTGGTAATTGAAAAGCAAATATTATGTTTTGCCATTCTGGGGAAGAGATTATACTAGTTTAAATTCTCCTTTATAATTCATTTGTAGTGATTTAGAGGAAATGGAGCATATTTCTTTCCAAACATTTTAGATTTTTTGCTAAGATCTGCTTCTGTTCATGTATACAGGCCTTTTTAAAGTTTCTGGTTGATTTCCCCTACACATGAATGAAAAATTGACTTGGTTATCTCCATTTTTCACATAGACACTACCCAAAGCCATTTAATACATTTAGATGCTTTGTGATTGTATTTCATGACTCTGATGTCTCAGACCTGTGACAGAGCATGACTCTCCATGGGTGGGGGCTGGGACGACTCTCACCTTAATGTCCAGTTGTATTGTTACTTTTGGCACATTTGAATATAATTTACTTGGCAACTTTTAGAAAGTCTTCTAATTTCCCTTTTAAAATAACAGCAGTAAGTGGAAAACTAAATTCTTGGAGAAGCAACTACTGTTGAAACTCTCTGTGTGATGCTGGGGAGAGCTTTGCATGGAGTAATTGGTCCCCTTGTTTGACTACTTTCCAGTTATTTTATAATCTCCAAGGATAGGCTGGAGGAGAAAATCGAAGGCATGGGATCTGGCACACTACACAAACCTAGTTTCTTGGTCCAGGGAACTCAACCTAATTATATTTCGATTTTTTTTCTCAAGCAATATTTCATTTACAAATATCATAAGTATTCATTAATAAATTAGGAACATGCATATCAAAGATGGACATGATACACTGGTGTATATATGGGACACACGTTACAGTTAAAATTCCCCAACATCGTGTACATATTTCCACTTATGTTCTCCTGTTCTTTTCTAGCCTTCATCAAGGCGGCTGGGACTGTCCTGTGCCAACTGTCACACCACGACCACCACCTTATGGCGCAGAAACGCGCTGAGGGTGAACCTGTGTGTAACGCTTGTGGACTCTACATGAAACTCCATGGGGTACGCCCTTTATTCTGCATATACGTATAGTCTGATTTGTATGGTTTCCATTACAAACCATAATCAGCAAATGAAAGGTACGAAAGTGAAAAATTTGAATGTGTAGATAGATGTACTTTTTTGAATCTAAGATGCTTTCAATTATAATATGTACCAGTAAAAAACAAATTGCTGCCTATTAATCACAAACACTCATCGTAAAACACGTTCCAATTTTAGAAATAGGAAAATGTGAAATGTGAACGTGTGAAATTTTAAGAGTTGATGATGTGTTAGTAACTGTGTAAACTGTGAGCAAGGAAACCAATGAGAAAAGCACAATAACTAGTGTATATCTTAAATTTTTTGAATGCAATCAGAGACATTTGTACGAAGGAAGAGTACACTTGATAGTTCTGGTTAGAAAGACTATCCTTCATTTTCAAGGACTACACAAAATATTATGAACACCTCACTCATACAAAGAAAAATAACTTTATTACGTTGTAGGAGGAAGAGTACATGACCTTTTAAATAAAAACACCCAATAAATATTTACTGTATAATTAGTCATTTCAAACAATAATCATTAAGTTGAAACAATTAAATTCTCCTTGTTATCCCCCGCCCCATCTCAGCATTTTGTGATGCTGGGGATCAAACTCTTGTGCCAGGATGTAGGCAAGCACTCTATCACTGAGCTATCTACCTGTGAGCTTCATCCCTTAGCCTAGTCACCCCCTTTTCTCTGAAGGAATCTTTACATTTGATGGGGAAAGTGTAGTCTTGTTATTTGGAATCTATGGAGTATATACAAAAATGGACTGAAGTTTATGCCAAGTTCTTTTACATGAAGGCTTGTAGTACCAATGTTGGGTGTTTAGTTTGATTTTTCTTCCATATAATACTTATTAAACTTAAGGCCTATGTGAACATTTTTTAGGTGCCTCGACCACTTGCTATGAAAAAAGAGGGGATTCAAACCAGGAAACGAAAACCTAAAAATATAAATAAGTCAAAGACTTGCTCTGGTAAATATAATAAAATGCCATTTGATTGTAAAGTATTTGCCTACTGTAACAGTAGATATGTGTATGTTTATAAAGTTCATTTTGACTCTTGCAGGTAATAGTAACAATTCTGTTCCTATGACTCCAACTTCCACCTCTTCTAACTCAGACGATTGCAGCAAAAATACTTCCCCTCAAACACAACCAACAGCCTCAGGGGTAAGTGTTAAAACCGAATAGATTCCTTCAACTTCATGGGTTGCTCTCTAGTAAATTATCTCAAACTTTATCTTATCTGGCAGTACAATAACCTAAACCAACAGTTTAGTTAGTTGATACCTAAGAATAGTTTTTAGAGGAAGTTACATTTAAATGTCAACAAAATGACAAACTTAAGTACTTTACAAACCTCTTAATTAAGATCTCTATCATTTTTTTATGGTTAAATTAACCCAAAGAAAAGCAAGAACTTTTAAAGAGCTTTAAATTGTTTTATTTCTAGTTTTTTTTTTTTTAAAGACAGAGTTGCTACGTATGTGTATTTCTAATATAGATCAGGAAAATTGCCAGACCTCTGGTTCCACAAGTCCCAGGGCCCATGACGTTGAAGTTGCTTTTGCTTATAATGTCTGGCTTTCTTTTTGTTTCTTATCTACCCAGAGTGAAACTCTTCCTAATGTGTTCTGCGCTGCTGCATTCACTGGTATTACTTCACCCAGCCTTCTTGGTGGGAGACCTTGCTACCTTCATTGCACCTAGGCTTAATTCAATCACAGGCAAACCTCCCAGGGGACTTGAAGGGTCTTTGAAGATCAGAAAGTTAGTTTCTGTGGAGCTATGATCAAAACTGTTATCCATAGTAAAGAGTGTTGTCTTACCTTAATGTTTCCCAGATTCACCTGGGAAAACCACCTGGCTTCACCTGCAACCTCAGTGAGGCCCAGGGTAAGAATTTTTGTCTTTTACTTTTTGTGATCTCAGGAATGAACCCAGGGTCTGGTGGGTGCTAGGGAAGTGCTCTTCCACTGAGCTACATTTCCAGCCCTCCGGCAGGACTTTAAAATGTGCCCTAGAGGTGATTCTTAGGTTTACCCTAAGATTAGTTTAGAACTCAATATAGCTATTTTAATCCTTTATTTACTTAGTAGTTGTTTTCTACTTTTAGTTTTCTCCTAGAATTGTTTGGGATACTTTAAAATACTACAGATTCCTGGGCCCTGCCCTGGATTTTTGAATCTTAAGTCTCTAGGGGTAGGGCTTGGAAATTTGTGTCTTTGAACAGGTGAAATTGAAACTGCTATCCTGGAGGAATTTGGGAACCACAGATCCAAATATTTACCCCCTACCCCATACTTTTAACCAAAATTAAATATTTAAAACAAAGTAGTTAAGCTGTGCTTCAAGTTATATCTGCTATTTCTTTCTTTTTCTTTTCTTTTTTTTTTTTTTGGTGCTGGGGATTGAACCCAGGACCTTGTACATGTGAGGCAAGCACTCTACCAACTGAGCTATATCCCAGCCCTATATTTGCTATTTCTTTTTGTCCGCCAACACAAATTCTTTTGAGCTTTTTCTTTAATGAAGTAAAATGTCTAATAAATTTCTTCACAAGGGGAAAAAAAGCTTTTCATTTGTCATAGACACTTGTTAAAGAACCTTTGTAGACTTTATAAAGTGTACTTTTTTTAGCAGGAGGATTAGATGACATTTTGAGGATCTAAGGGGTAAATAGAATATGTTACTTGTGGGAAACTAAAAGGTCAAAATTATTTAATCCTTAGAAGCAGTTGCACAACTGAATGAGGCAAAATGGTGTTTCAGAAACCAAGGTATTGAGGGAGGCTAGGTTTTTGGCCTCAGTGTCTGTGTCCTGTCATCTAGATGACCTGAGGATCCGCTGCCAGCTCCCAATCTCCTTTAAGGGTAGAAAGAGCCTAATTTGAATGATAAATGGCAAAGAAATAGAGATATCTGACCAAGAATGGGCTTTGGGTTCTGGATGACTTTGTAGTTGGAGTCAGCTTTGTTCTTGTGGTTTTATGATGCAGAATTTCAAAACTGGCTTTAAGCAAGTTCAATTAGTTGCCCTCCAGAGAAAGGAGAATGAGAAGGCAGGGAAAGGAGGGTGGAAGACACCCAAAGGAGCCCTAGTCCTGTTGGTGCCGGGGACTCTAACCTGGGACTGAGTTCCTAGAGGTGGCTTGTGTGTCAGTGCCCTTCAGATAAAAGATCTACTCCCCACTAGAGACCAGGAGGCAAAGCAATTGGATTTTTAACATTGGGGGGGAGTTTGAGAGTAGTTTCACACAAGGTCTTTTACTGCAGTCTCCATTCCTCCCACAGCCCAAGCAGCCTCCACAGGACCCTGGAAGCTAGCAGTGGCTGTTACAGGCAGCAGGCAGGGGGCAGCTCCTACAGATGAAGCTGGACTGCAAAATTCCTGGCAGCATTTCCCAGGGTAGGGGTGGGGTTGCCCTCCTGTCTGCCCGCGCCCCTGTGGACTCCTCTCCTCATTCAGAGGGCACAGGGCTGGCACCTGGGCTTGCAGGTTTCCCTCTGTTGGCGATCTCATCATAGTTGTCTCCAGGTTACTACCTGACTTGACTGTTGTGGGGGAACCAGGCCTATTTGGCAGATGCCCATCTGCTGGCTTCATTTGGAAACTCTGTCCCCCTCTCTATGAATAATTGCGTTGGGTGGAGCTGGAATGCCTGAGTGTGCCTGTATCTGATGTGAAGGGCAGCTGGGTTTGACTGGCCAACCATAAAATTTTGTGAAACTCTATAGGTAAGGAAAATCATAGATCCCCACAGCAAGGTTGAATCTGTATTTCACAGCGCCTTCATTGGCTCCGGGTTTAAGCTCTGGATCCAGCCCACTGACTTCCTGTGCTCTGTGTGACTGATGTGGTAGAAATAGTAGTAGCGTAGATGCCCCAGTTTTATTTTTTTATTGCAGTTTTAAGCTGCAATAAAGGACAATCTCAGGCACACTGTTAGTAGAAGATGGGGGACCAGGGACCACGCATCTCACCATTGAAGGATGTACATGGCAACACGACTGCCTTTCCTAAATGACTGTGAGTTACTGTGAGGAAGTTGATGAAAATGATTCCAGAGGCCCATGTCACGCCCTGCATCCACGTAAATCCCCACTGTGAGAAACCAGTTGCAGGAGATCCCTAGTTGGCATTCCCAGCAGGCTTCTTGCTTGTGGGCCACTTAACATGCGGGCACAGGTTCCTGGGTTCTGTTGGCCCAGGTAACAGGGGCCCCAGCAGCTGAGTATCCTGGAGGGAGACTGTTCTGTTGCCGTGAGCCGGTGGCAGTGAGAAGCAGGAATGGAGGTGTGGGCAGGATTCTTACTTGGTGCTGAGGATTGAACCCAGGCCAAGCGAGTGTGCTAGGCGAGCACTCTACCGCTGAGCCACAACCCCAGCCCTCTGACACTATTTCTTTGACTAATTTTTGGGTCTTGGCTTTTATGTACTCGCTGCTGATTCTGATAAGTCACCTGGTTGATGACCTGGTCACATTGACTCAGTTTCTCGTGTGGCTGTGCGTGTGTGGTGTGTATGATTTGGAGGTGGAGAAAGAGCAATTTATTTTCTGTTTGAGATCAGGAAGACGTCACTGCCAGGTAGCCTGGTTTTAAAATATTGCTGTTTTTTGTTCCTTAAATGTGTTAAACTTAATTTTTGACAGATGGTTGGTTATTTTTGTGAAACAAAATATGGTCTTTCTGGCTAAATTTTCTTATTGATATGGATTTACTGAAAAATGTATTTAATTGACATAAGTAGACATCAGATATTCTATGGCATTTATTCACTATGGAATATAAGAATATTAAAATATTTTGGATTCCTATTTTTTGGGTTATTGTTATTTAGGAGAAAAACTTGATAAAATATTCTATGTTAGCCATTCTCAAATGAGATTTAATAAGCATCCAATAAGTTTTCTTATCCATTTATGGCTTAATTACAAAACTGTAGGATATTTTATGTAAACTTTAGCTCAGTCTCCCCCATCCCCTTTTTTTGAGATACTGAGTATTGAATCCTGACACATTTTACCACAGAGCAACATCCCCAGCCCTCTTTATTTTTTTATTTTGAGACAGGGTGTCTCTAAATTACTAAGCTGGGCCTCAAACTTGTGATCCTCCTGCCTCAGCCTACCAAGAAGTTAGGATTTACAGGGGTATATACTGCACCTGGCACTCCTCAGATTTTATAGATAAAAATATCTTCATTTCCTTTTGGATAGGAGGGATTAATTTAGAGATGAAATTATCACTATGACTTAATAACAGAGAATAGGGAGTCACTGAACATACTTTGTCTGCCTAAAATAGTTTATATAAATAATTACTTAAAAAACTTAGGTTGCTGTTAAAACTGCAAATATAATTGAAGTCATCATAATGTGTAATACTGAAATAAATTTGGAGATGATAAATATGTGACTAGCCTTTGCTTGTAGTTGTTAAGCATTACTCCATGGAAGGCACTTTTTTGGGGAGAGTGGTACCAGGAATTGAACCCAGGGCCACCCAGCCACTGAGTCACATCCCTAGTCCTCTTTTTAATATTTTATTTTGAGACAGGGTCTCACTAATTTGTTTAGGGCCTTGCCAAATTGCTGAGACTGGCTTTGGACTTGTGATCCTCCTGCCTCTGCCTCTGGAGTAGCTAGGATTATAGGTGTGCCCCTGGCTGGGAGGCACTGTTTACAATTGAGGAAAAAGTTCCCATTTGTGGATTTGTCATAGGTGGGGGCTGGTGTAGACAGATCTTACTGCTAGTCAGATTTGGATATGCTGAAGTAGTGGAGGAGGCAGTGAATTCTGATTGTGGAGTGTTCCCCTACCAGTGCTGGGTATTGAACTTAGGGCCTCATGCATGTTAGGCAAGTGCTCTAGCTCTGAGCCACATCCCTGGCTTTTGACTGCAGAGGCGGAAATGTCCTAACGGGAGAAGAAGGTATTTGAATTAGTTGGGTGGGATTTGTGCAGGGAAAAGTGGGGATAGAGTATGCAGCACAGAAGGTGTAGGAATCCATGGTACTGAAGGGTGTGGGTTCAGGGTGGCTGGAATGCAGGGTGTAAGAAGCCAAAGGCAGGACATGAGTCTGCTCAGTGAAACAGGTGGAAAGAAAATATTTCAATTCCATTCAAGTCTCCTGAAAGCAGGGCCCAAACTCTGCTCATTTCAAGTTGGTGGACTTTATCTAACCCCTACTTTGGTGATAAATAATTTTTCTCTCTGTTGGAATTCAACAATGAAAACATTCTTAATTGTACCCAGGGGCTCTCTACCACTGAGCTATCTCCCCCTTTTTATATTTTGAGAAAGGATCTCACTAAGTTGTTGCGGCTAGCCTTGAACTTGCAATCCTCCTGCCTCAGCCTCCTGAGTTACTGGGATTTCAGGTGTGTGCCACTGTGCCTGGCTTAATTGGGAGTATTTTGATAATTGAAGCAAACAGTGCTAGTAAGCTCCTGCTTGTCCCTTTCACAAGCAGGTTTTCCTTTTTACGTCAGTGGAGAAAAATGTTTCTCCAGAGCTGATTATACGCACTGACCTCACACAACAGAAGTTCTTCTCTCCATGGCAGAATGGCTTGGAGGCTGCCTGGGTTACTTCTCCTAATGGAAACACGAGGGCTGGTGTGTTGGTGACAGGATATAGATTTTCTCACCTTTGTGTTTCTTGTTGGTAACAATTGGGATTACAGGTGCTTATAATGCTAAGTGAAATTAGTCAATCTCAAAAATCCAAATACCGAATGTTTTCTCTGATATAAGGAGGCTAGTTCACAGTGTTGTTGGAAGGGAGGATCAGAGGAACACTAGAATGGTCAACGGAAAGGGAGGGGAAGGGAGGGAGTAAGGAGGGAGGGGAGGGGAGGAAAAAAAATTGGTGGTTGAATGAGATGGATATCATTATCCTAAATGCGTGATTGAAGATCTGAATGGTACTTTATATACTTTGTATACAAGCAGTTGTATGTAAAAAGATACTATACTTGTGCATGATGAGTAAGTAAATAAATAATTAAAAAAAAGATCTTCTGAAGAAAGTTTAGGCACTTTGTAGGCTAATTAGGAAAGTTGTTTTTATAGATTGTATTGTCTGTATGAACATTTGCATCCCGTGGTGGAAATTAGAAAACGTCCGTTTTGGTCCTATAGCTTCATTTCTTGCTGAAAAATTCAGTCAATTCATAATCAAAATTTGTTAAATTAGGGAAGAATTTTTTTTTTTCTTAGCAGATTTCTATTTCACTTTCTTTCTCAAGCATTGGGATGATTCTTGATTTACCATGGCATTATGGTTGGTCACAAGATAATATTTCCTGTTAAAGACCTGAAAGGTAAATTCAGGAGGGACTTAGGTTGTACTGACAGTGTGAGTTGCTTTTCCTGGGCTGGGGCAGAAAATTACTGCTTTACTCTTTGTTCTTTTGCAGTGCTGGGGATTGAATCTGGGGCCCCATGCATGCTAGGCAAGGGTTTCAACTCTGAACTACTCTCCCAGCCCTGCTTGATTTATTTATTTATTTTTAATTGGCACCAGGAATTGAACTCGGGGGTGTTTAACCACTAAGCCACATCTCTAGCCCTTTTTAGTATTTTATTTAGAGACATGATCTCACTAAGTTGCTTAGGGCCTTGCTAAGTTGCTGAGGCTGGCTTTGAACTGGATCTTCTTGCCTCAGTCTCCCGAACCACTGGGATTACAGGTGTGTACCACTAGGATGGATCTGCCTCACTCTTAATTTGAATATTCTGCAAGAGTCTTTAGAGGAGCCAACCACTCAGGGATTAGTTTTGTATTTTTATTGTCAACTTTCTCACTTGTAAGATAGTAGCGGGATGGGAAGCCAGTTTCTATCAAGCACCTTTTATGTGCCAGGTGCCCTAGGGCTTTTTCTCTCTTTTAATCCTCCTTCTGAGTGAGACACAGGAGGTATAGATCAGGCCCAAGGACTGTGTCAAATTAAGAGGCAGGGCTTCGATTTGGACCCAGGTCAGATTGATGCAGAGTTAGTGTTGTTACCACCAGAACATATAGATTAATGTGACCTTAGTGCATCTCTTTGAAATCTTTAGAGAGAAGAAATAATGTTTTCCTAAATAAATTTGACTAATTTTGATTACTAACTTGAGGATCAAATATCCTCCCACTAAAGCAGGTGGGAAAACAGTGAACAAGTATGTAAAGCCCTTAATACAAAATTTCTTATCAATATTATGATTAGAAATAAAATGTAGTATAGGACTAAGAATATGACAGGTAGATAATAGTTGGAAAAATACTGTTTATTATTAGTAAAATTGGTAAAATTATTAGTATTATTAAATGGTAAAAATTCTGTTGTCAATGTACCTGATGTGGTTATAACAAGGTTCTTTTAAAATACAAGATTGCAATAATTACATCCTCCTAGTGGTGTGATTTAAATTCAGACATAGGGAGTGCTAAGTTTTGTAACTTTTCAGAATGTTCAAATTGCCTTCATGTAGTTTTTGTTAACTCATTAAACAAGTATTCCTTAATAGGCAAGTCTCCCCCGCCCCGCCCTTTTCCCCCCAGAATTTTATGGTCCAAAACACTCTTTTCTAAATGAATAAAAAAAGAGTTAAAAAATCATTAATCTCCGACAGGGTCTGAGAAAGAGTTGCGGTTAGGTATTATTATTGCCTCATTTATAAACCAGGATCCCGAGTGACTCCATAAGGTCACAAAACAAGCCCGTGTTGAAGCCGGGACTGGAACCGACGTCTCCTGCCTCCCAGTCCCCGTCCAGGGCTGTTACCCTTCCCAGGGAGTTGACCAGTCATCACAGTTATTAATATCCCACTTGCCACATGCTACAAGCCATGTACATAAATATTTTGTTGGCATTTTATCTTCATGCTCCTCCTGTGCCAGGCTCCCTTTCTCTTTCCATTCACAGCCCCTTCTAATAACTCACATTCCTGTTTGAACACATTGGCCTTCACGTGAAAGTCACACGTCACCCCAGCAAGGAACGTTTCAGCATGCAGAGTTTGCATACTTTCATTTTGATCCCAAGGCTTTTTTTTTCTTTTCTTTTTTCCGGACTTCCTTGTGTGTGTGTGTGTGTGTGTGTGTGTGTGTGTGCGCGCGCGCGCACGTCCACATGTAATGAGGAGAATGGTAAGAAGTAGTAAGAAAATACATTGTACCACATTAATATTAATGGCTTGGTATATATGTTAAGAAACAGTAAAACTATATTGCTCTTTAGTTTGTAATATAATATATATGCTCCCCATATGTAACACAGAACTATGGTTTATTTAATAAATGACTCATTATTACAATCTGGAAGTCAGAATACTAGGTAAAGAGTAAGTATAGGCAGAAGTTATTTGCCTTTTCATTTTGCCTCATCTCTGATACACTTTTCTTTGCAAATTACAGATTTTTCTTTTCTTTTTTCTTTCTTTTTTTTTTTTTTTTTTTTTGCAGTTTTCCCCTGCCTCTGTAAAGTTATACAAAATTGTCACAAAACATGAAATAATGTTACGGGAAAACATGACCAAATTTAAGAAATCTGGCCTAGGATGCTCTGAAATGTTATTGCTAAATGAATCTTCGAAGAAAATGAATTCCCTTACTGGAACGAAAGTAATTTATTATGCATTTCATGGGTGTCTGCCAAAAGAGTTACTAGCAATATGAAGATCTAATGGATATGAATTAAATACAAACTGGTAGCTCTCTTTAGAGCTACCTGCTAATTTTCTCTGAAACGTCTGTAATTTAGGAAGGCACCTCCAAAGGCAGGTGTTGTCAATAGACAACACGTAGTTCAGCTGCTTACCATATCTGGGCTTTATCAAGGCCCAGTACTCAGAATTTTTGAGAATGAGCAGCAAAAGGTTATTTTGACCTCAGATATTAAGAACCTTTTGAGCAAATAAACAACACGGCATTGATATGTCCTGGTGGGGGTAACCAGAACCACAGGTGAGTAATTACTGATGTTTCACTGATCGTGAGTGGCTTGGTGGCGTGCTGTCTGCTTGGGTTGTTGGCATCACAGGGTTTTACTAGAGTTGGGGCACATGCTCCAGAATCTTATTTTTCTTTTATTGAACATAAATACGTTACATTTAAAGCACTCATTAAATTTAGTTTGCTCGGTTTGCAGTGAGGCCTGTCTGTGGCCTGAAGTTCATTATGGAGTTCGTGGATTAGCAGCTGAAAGGAAACAGATTCAGGCAGCCAGGAGATAGCTCCAGCTTGGTCCGCGCCATGATAGCGAACTGCCAGGGTTTTGTGAAGCCTCTGTTTTTCTTCTTCTGTAAGCGGGGGAAAGTAATTCCTGCTCTCTGGCCCTTAGGAGTATTGTGTAGTTTAATCAGGAGATGCCTGCAGATCTCTTTGAGCAAAAAGAATAGCACTACTTAAGTTTGATCTCATGAGTTAATAGTGATGCATTTTATTTGCATGGCATTTTTTTTTTTTTTTTTATCATCCCAAGACATTAGAAATAAACTCTTACTTCCCTAAAGGGTTAGAGATGTAGAGTTACTGTGTTAAGAAGGAACCAAATTTAAAGCTTTTTATTTCTCTGATACTTGGTACTCTCCTAATGCTTTCTGTGGTGAAAGTGCTTCGTGAGCGCCACTTGGTGCTTTGACCATGGTATGTTTTCGGTCATTGTGGTGGAAAGATTAAAATACTCACTCAGTCTCCTGGAAAGCCAGCTTTGTTACACGTTGCCTGAGGTGTCTGTTTAATTTTTTTTTTTTTTAGTTGTAGGTGGACATAGTACCTTTATTTTATCTAGGTGGTGCTGAGGATCGAACCCAGGGCTTCACACATGTGAGACGAGTGCTCTACTACTGAGCCATAGCCCCAGCCCCTGCCTCAGGATTCTTGACCACTTCATTTAAGGACTAAAATAGAGTCCTCCATTCTGGTCATTTCAAGAAGATAAGCCTTTTCTTTAGTGCACCCATGGACTTGAGTCATGGGACAAACCCTCCCCTGACCATCTATATTTGCACATCAGCATTTTGCTGTTAATTGCAGTGTAGCTTGCTGTTTTTTTTTTTTTTTTTTTTTTTTTTGTGCCGGGGATTGAACCCAGGGGTGCTTAACCACTGGATATATTTTCCCTCCATCCAAACTGAAATGAGCCCCATTTTTGAAGATTTCCATGAAAGCACTGCCCCTGTGCTAGAATTCATATGCAGTTTTTGAGGAAGGCAGCTATAAAGCACTGTAGGAATCTAACATCCCTAGCCCTTTTAAAAATATTTTATTTATTATATTTTATTTAGGGACAGGGTCAGACTAAGTTGCTTAGGGTTTCACTAAGTTGCTGAGGCTGGCTTGTAACTTGCAATCCTCCTGTCTCAGCCTCCCAAGCCACTGGGATTACAGGTGTGCCACACGGTGCCTGGCCATGCTTGCTGTTTAAGCGTGCACACGTGTATAAAACACTCTGTTCCTTTGCCTAGAATGACTTGTGGGTAAAATGTTGTGCCCTCCTCCTTGAAAAGGGGCACCATCCTGTGGCGTGGATATAACCTGGCCTGGGGGTGGAGGGGCATCCAGAGAGATCCCCAGTAAGGAATTTGCTAAACTACAAAAACATAATGAGCTGGGCGCAGTGGCGCACACCTGTAATCCCAGCACTTTGGGAGGCGGAGGCAGGAGGATCGCGAGTTCAAAGCCAGCCTCAGCAACGGCGAGGCACTTAGCAACTCAGGGAGACCCTGTCTCTAATAAAATACAAAAAAGGGCTGGGGATGTGGCCCAGTGGTCGAGTGCCCCTGAGTTCAATCCCCGGTATCACAAAAAAAAAAAAAAAAAAAAAAAAAAAAAAAAAAACATAATGAGACTGTTCTGCTGAAAATCAGCTAAAGGTGACAGATTCTTTTGCGAGAGAAGGTGCTCAAGTTCTCTTCCTTTATTAAACTGTAATGGGAGAATTCGGGGATTTTGTTGTGATTGACAATTTTCACATGTCCTCGTTCCTGTATCTTTCATGTGTTTGTCCTCTTCTAAACTATAATCCAGTCACTTCTGTTCTGGACCTGTTTTCCCTCCATCCAAACTGAAATGAGCCTCATTTTTGTAGTGGAAGTGATGAGTTCCACGGAAGTGTTGCCCCTCTGCTGGAATTCATATGAAGCTTTTATTTTGAGGAAGGCAGCTATAAAGCGCTGCAGGAGTCTAACCTAGAGGTTACAAAAGCAGAGGCGCTTTGTTTGGCAGTCAGGGATGGCTGGCTTCCCCTCCCCCAAGAAAGAGCTATAGACTGGGGGTGTAGCACAGTGGAAGGGTGCTTCGCCCAGCATGCACAAGGCCCAGGGCTTGATTCCCAGCACAAGGAAAGAGCTAGAACCTCAAACTCACTTAGATACATGTAAGAAGGGCCCATTAGTGGCCATAGCAGCAGACAGCGTGCTTGGAGCTCTGGAGGCAGTGTGATTTCCATTGGGGTCTTAGCTCTGGGAACGACCACACTCTCACCTGCACACAAGCCGGGGAACCCACTTTATCCTTCTGGAAAGGATATGCCTGTAAAAAAGAAAAGAGGGCCTACGGGCTTCCCTTTCCTTAGATGTGTTTCCTTTCCAATGCTGTCTCCATGAATCCCCATCAAGGCTGACTCTAGTCTACCTTTCAGAGAGATGTGAAAAGAAAGAGGAATAATATTGTTGGGTAACCTGCTAGGAGCCAGAAACATTTTTTTTTTTTTTTGTACTGGGGATTGAACCCAGGGGCACTCGACCACTGAGCCACACCCCCAGCCCTATTTTGTATTTTATGTAGAGACAGGGTCTCACTGAGCTGCTTAGCACCTCGCTTTTGCTGAGGCTGGCTTTGAACTCGCCATCCTCCTTGCCTCAGCCTCTGGAGCCGCTGGGGTTATAGGCGTGTGCCACCGCGCCCAGCAGGAGCCAGAAACTTTGCTGGACATTTAACTACATGTGTATCAAATCAGAAGTCTGCTTTTCAGAGAGGTATCCGAAATCAGTCAAGGCTTATTCTCATAGGACACAATCTGGGTGATCTACAGATAACTGTGCCTGCTTCACAGGCTAGCCCATATTTTCCCAACCTATAGCAGCCCAACTTCTCCCTGGAGTCATTTCTTCCTTTGGGAGGGAGTTTTCCAGCCCAGTGGCGCTGCCTGTCTCCCACCTACCCTGGCCTGCGTGCAGTGCTAAGCCCAGGCTGGGTCTGGTGCTGATAACACATTCTTTCAACAGGAAGTGCCTCCATTTTCAGTTGTCTGTGGGAGGGTGGAGGGCAGATAAGCTGTGAATGGAAACACAGAACAGATTTCTGCTCCACCCTCATATTGCACTTTGATCCGGAGGGAGCAAGGACCTCTGCCTGGCCTGAGCTGCCTGCCCAGCCTCGGGAGGAAGGATGGGTCAGCTGCTGGGCATTCTGAAGAGCTCTTCTCTACTTTTGTTCAGGAACATTTGTTTAGGTTGGATTAGGTTTGTGAAGTGTCTGATTTGCTATGTTGAGATGTCTGCCATCTGAAGGCCTTTGAAGGGTTTAATTAGATGTGGGAAAACACTGACCAACTGAAATTCATACTTTATTTTTTAACTCGTGTGTGTGTGTGTGTGTGTGTGTGTGTGTGTGTGTGTGTGTTGGCTCTAGGATATGACGAGCCAGGTGTCTTCAGGAGAGTTGCTGCAGTTAGGTAGACCAGTTCTGATTCCGTGTTCCTCTGATGCATGGATGTAGTGTTTTCTGTGTTTTGACTTGGGTTCTGTGTGTTTCACATGTGCATGCTTAGCCAGTTCCCAGCCTATGCCAAGATGCATGGAGATGATTTCGGGGGTACCCGGGGCAGCTTCTGACACTCTGTTACTGACCTTACTCTGAATCCTCCCTAGTTTTTCAAATTAGTTTATGATCTTTCCCGGGTTGACTTGACCCTTAAGTGCTTGTGCATATTTCTGGTACGAATATCATCTAATCTTCCCTGAAGTTAGATTGTGTTAGCTGCATGTGGTGGCGCATGCCTAGAATCCCAGCAAGTCTGGAGGCTGAGGCAGGAGGATTGCAAGTTTGAGGCCAGCCTCAGCAACTTAGCAAAGCCTGAAGCAATTTAGTGAGACCCTGTCTCAGAATAAAGAAAATAAAAAGGACTGGGGATGTGGCTCAGTGGTTAAGTGCCCTGGTACAAACAAAACGAAGCAAAACAAAAAAACTCTCCAAGATAATGTACGTGCGGCCGGTAGACTTGGCCCTCCAGTTGTCAGGTCTCCCACTGCTCATGGATTCCCTTGTAATACTCAATGCTTGTGCATGGGACAAAGAATTCATATCCTGTTTTTCATTTAACGTTCTCTGATTGGATTTTCCCATCTTGCTGCATGATCTTATTATTTTTTAATAATTGCATAACCATTCATTGAGAATATCCCTGCTTTTCCAAATCATTTCCATGTTACTAGACATTAGATCGTGTCCATGGTTTCCACTACCAGGAGTAGCCCCGCAGCGGATGGCTTCCTTTGCGGAGCTTCTGCTTTCTTTTGAACGATTTCCTTATAAGGCATTTCCATAAGTGAGATTACAGGGTTAAGCAGTGTTCAAACTTCTTGGTGGCCCTAGACGCTACTGCTAACTGCCACCCTCTGTAAAGCATTTTTTTGGTACCGGGTATTGAACTGGGGGGCACTCGACCACTGACTGGGCCACATCCCCAGCCCTTTTTTTGTATTTTATTAGAGACAGGGTCTCACTTTTATTAGAGACAGGGTCTCAACTGCTAAGTTGCTAGCCTAATTTTTAATCTGAAGAAAGAAAACAGTAGTTATTTTAACAGGTAGCTTTTGGGATAGCTGCTCAGGCGAAAGAATAATATTCCATGTTAATAAGGGCTTTACATGCAGGTATTTCGCTAATTCTTACAACAACCTTATGATCTAGGACCTATTATTTCCATTTTGCAAGGGCACTGAGGCACAGAATGCTTGATGCCAGTCCTGCTTGTTACCTCTCCCACCTGATCACTTTCCATGCCCTTGCCGAACACTTCTGTTCCAGCTGGCTTCTCTGCTGAACAGGCCAGGTGCCCGCCGCCCCACATCCTGCATGCCCTCTTATTGGAACAACCTTTTCTTACCAATAACAATAGCTTCCTTTATGTCTGGTTCAACACAATAGCACATCTTGCTGAGGATGTCACGGACATGATCTCAGTTAATGGTTGCAGTCCTACCTGTGGCAGGTAATGTGAGGAACCGCATGTAGAGGAGGAGGCTGCAGGAGGTGACTGCATTCAGTAGGTGACCCATCCAGGGCATGACTTTGGAGCCTAAGCTCACTGCCTTGGTCCATTGCTGAGGAAGCCTCTGCAGTTCCTTTTCTGACTCTTGTGCTACTCCCTCCTTGTCTTAGCGACTCACTGGCCACAATAGGCCACTGAGCTGTCTTGCTCTGTCTAGTAAGTGCCCTAGCTCTCCACGAGGCCGGGAGCTCCTAGTCTAAGTGCAGGGCTCTCTGTGAGGGCTTTGCTAACAGTGTTCCTGGTTGCTGGCTGTGGTGGTGAAGACAGCCATGTACTGTCTTAGTCCTTCCTGGCTGTGCCAGGTGGGCTGCTTCCAAAATAGCTCTTGAAGTAGTGAAGTCATTTAGTCAGAGACCTGCAGATGTGCTTTTATGGGACAGGTAGATCTATGCAAAGCTAGGTCTGACGTCAATCATTATAAGGGAATTTGCTTTCTTTTAACCCATAGTTTTTTTTTTTTTTTTTTTTTTAAGATAGTACTAGTACCATCCAGGCGTGGTGGTGTATGCCTGTAATCCCAGCACTTGGGAGGCTGAGGCAGGAGGATCGTGAGTTCAAAGCCAGCCTCAGCAATGGCGAGGCACTTATCAACTCAGTGAGACCCTGTCTCTAATAAAATACAACAAAAAAGGGCTGGGGATGTGGCCCAGTGTTCGAGTGCCCCTGAGTTTAATCCCTGGTACAAAAAAAAAAAAAGTACTAGTACCAACCCAGGGAAAATGCTTTCCAGCCAAGCTATATCTGAAGCATTTTCTTTCTTTTCTTTTCTTTTCTATTTTGAGACAGGGTCTCTCTCTAAATTGCCCAGGATGACCTTAAACTTGCTATTCTCCTGCTTCAGCCTCCCATGTTGCTGGGATTACAGACATGTACCACTGTGCCTGGCTTGATAGTTCCTTTTTAAAACAAACAATTCTTTTGTAATTGAATATCATCCTTTGGTTTATTTCTTTGGGGGTTAAATCTGGTCCTGCATTGGATTTGCTTATAGTGGGAGATTCTGGAATTAAGAGCTAACATTAATCATGTTTATAAGTACAACCAAATCCTGAGAGTTATGTTTGTTTGATGGGATTTTGCAGTTATTTCAAAGTTTTTGCAAGAATCTACTTTAAATATCAGACATCTTAATGGCTTTGTGAAAATTGCCCTTTTTTCATGCATCCAAAGCCTTCTCTCAGTTTTAGTTTCTACACTTGTGTTATTTAAACAAAAGTTTGGGTGTGAGGTGTCATTGTTATTAGTTTTCATAAACCCTAGTTTTGCTAGGAAAGGGAGGATCGATCGGTACCTGTGGAGCAAGTTTGGGTGGGCATTGAGCAGGTTGGGGGACTAGTACTGCTGGGCTTTTCTCCTAGGGCTGTGCCTCCACTTCATGGAGGTGTTGTGAGAGGCATAAAGCCGACCAGATCCTGCTTGGAAAAAGGAGTCCAGTAGGGACTACCTTTGCTTCTAAAAAGAAAGGCTCAGCACATTTTGTATAGCTCTCATGTCTGAAGTGGCTGTAACAATCAGGTAGCCAGAATTCTGTTTGCAGGATTTAATTGGATTATGTATACAAAAAAAAAAACACAAAAAAGTTTGAAAAGTGAAGGAAACATTCTATTTGTCTAGTAAATATTCCATAAGCTCTGGAATAGAACCCTAAAAGCTTAGAAGAAATTAGGGTTTCTGAGCACTTAGAAGGAAAAATATGTGATTAAAATGTACACGGTTATGGCTAGATTTTTGAGAAAGTCTTTCAAATGCAACTGTTTCTCAAACTGTAGTCTAAACCATTCCTGTTATTTTGGTTTCATTCTACTCAATTATGTAATGTTTAATGTTTGGCCTTTCTCTATTGGATGGGGAGGAATGAATGAAATGGGAAAGGTGAACTTTTCCTCAAGAGATAATGGCCATACTCATGACAGATAGAGGATGTTAGCGTTTTCTTTACGATGTGGTCTGCTGCAAACATGGCCTGTTCTTGTAAAGACTTAAGGTAAATGAGGTCGATATTAAAATCTGTCTATGCATGGGTTTATTTTTATGAAGTCAGTGCACAAAAATTTCATGTATCAGGGAATATCAGCTGTGTAGTGTTCCTTTTTAGACTTTAACATAATCTCTCTGTGTGTGTGTGTGTGTGTGTGTGTGTGTGTGTGTGTGTGTATGCGTATGCACGTGCAGTGCTCTGCATTTTGTCTTTTCAAAACGATTAGATTGTGTGAGCATCATTTAGGCCATGCAGGGTTTACCTGTGTGGTTTGGTTTGTTTCACTGTCAGTGATCTTTGAGTTTGGCACGTTTATAAATAGGATTACTTCAGTCCCCCTTTTCTTTGTCCAGTTCTGCATCTTGCTGAGTGGTTAGTTACTGAGTTCTGAAGTGAACAGGATCAGAGCTTAAAAGTTGCCAGGGTCAGGCCAATGGCACTGTGGAGCATTGTGTGGCACGGTGACAAGCGCCCGCTTGCTGTGGGCAGGGAAGAGCAAGGCAGACTTTCTTTTTTTGTCCTGGGATGCTCCTGGGAGCAGCCCTTGTTCTGGCTGTACCGACCTCTCATTTGTTTTCTTTCTTTTTTTGATATGTGTGTGGGTAATTGAACCCAGGGTGCTTAACCACTGAGCCAAATCCCTACCCCTTTTAATTTTTAATTTTTGTGACAGGACCTCACAAAATTGCTGAGGCTGGCCTGGATCCTCCTGTCTCAGCCTCCCTGGGATTACAAGCATGTGCCACGGCCTCCGGCTCATTGGTTTTCTCATGTATTGAATTAGCAGGATTGGGCCAGCTGACCAAGTGATGTATAACCATTTCTCCTTCTCTCTGTCCCCTTGTTCTGCCAGGCGGGTGCCCCAGTGATGTCTGGTGCAGGAGAGGGCACCAACCCTGACAACAGCGAGCTCAAGTATTCAGGTCAAGACGGGCTCTACATAGGCGTCAGTCTGGCCTCGCCGGCCGAAGTCACATCCTCAGTGCGACAGGATTCCTGGTGTGCTCTGGCCCTGGCCTGAGCCCCTCCTGCCAGGAGGCAGGGAGGCCTCCACCCAAGTCCTTGCATCTCTTATGTCTGATTTTGTGCAGCAGCCCTGATGGAGGCAACGACGCAGACAGAACATTCCTCCGATGTGTGATTTCTGTGCCTTTGTTTTGAAAGAGATGTGTTTCCCCACGAGGCCTGCTAAAGAATAGAAGATGCGGCTCCTCCGGGGAAGGGTCAGTGCAGCAGGCATGTGGCCTGCTCCATCTGGCCAGGGCCACCTCCAGCCAGCCTTTCTTTGGTTCAGCTCCTGCGTAGCTTGCAAAACTGGGACTAGGGCCAGGGCCTTGCCTGCTGAGGAAGACGGAGAGAGATTCTTTAAAACAAGGTTTTACGTGTATTGCCCCAAATCATGTGCTTCTTCTGATCGATTTTGGTTATTCCAGAATTTCTTCATACGTTTTCCACATGCAGATTTCACAAGCGTTCATGGAGAAGATCATTGGAGGCCATTTGGTACACATCCTGGAGGCTGAGTGGGTTCAAAAATCCTCAATTTGCAAGACTGCATAGTAACTCTAATGTACACTGTGACTGACATTTCTCAAAGTTCATCTTGTGTGACTGATCTGAGGTCAGTCAGAATTTGTAAACAGGGTAGCAAACAAGATATTTTTCTTCCATGTATACAATAATTTTTTTAAAAAGTGCAATTTGCGTTGCAGCAATCAGTGTTAAATCATTTGCATAAGATTTAACAGCATTTTTATAATGAATGTAAACATTTTAACTTAATGGTACTTAAAATAATTTAAAAAGAAAAAATGTTAACTTAGACATTCTTATGCTTCTTTTACATCCACATCCCATTTCTATATTCCCAATGGAAAACTATTTCAAGAACAAATCTTCTCTCAGGAAAATTGCCTTTCTCCATTTGTTAAGAATTTTTATACAAGAACACCAATACACACCCTTTCTTTTACTGTGGAATACGTGCTGGAAAAATTGCAACAAAACTTTACTACCTAACGAATAACATTTGTAAATATTCTAGGCATCTGTAAACACTCTGATGAAGTCTGTATAGTGTGACTAACCCACAGGTTGGTTTACATTAATTTTTAAAAAAAATGGGATGTCATATGGAAAACTATTTCACCAGAGTTTTAAAAAAATAAAAGGGTATTGTTTTTTCCTCTGTACAGCGAGTACTTTCCCTTTTACTTTATTTCGATGCTGCATATGGTTATAGATTTTCGTATAAAACAAAGGCACGTGGTGTTGGCAAGCTCTCTCCCAAGTCTTCTTTTCAAAAATTGTCCTTTGGAAGCTGTTGCATACTTTGGTTTACTTGAAGTTGGCACGTGGAGTTAGTTGTCACTTTCCGATTGCACTGGGGACATATTTTATAGGTGAAAAGGACCCAGTATTGAATGACATTGTCTGAAAGCATAAGCATTTTGTTTAGGATCAATTCTTGAAAAAACATTTTCCCTAGTCCGAGATGTCTTTCCTTGTGAATGAAATATGTTCAGTGGCCCAAGAACAGAATGGGTTCCTTTATGGTTTCACCGTTTTGTAGAGAGCCATGAAGTCTCAAAGCTCAGCTAAGCTCACAGATACGAAATGGTGGTATGTAACTTGGGCTCTTTGAATGTGAGGCATTTTGAACTTTTAAAAAATGTACTTATTAGAGCCATTCTGTGGGGTTCAGTCTGGATCTTGATGGGAATCTTCCTTAGTGTGTGATGCTTCTCTATGTTAGGAAATGGTAGGTGGTGCTGGTTGCCAGACTTTGTGTGCACTTGTGTGTGGATCTGGGGATTTCACGGAGGCCCACAAGCACCCTGCTGTAACCCCCAGGACTAGAACAGTGGTTCATAGTACTGAAAATGGAATCAGACCTCACCTTCAAATCTCTGAATGGCAATGAACCAGCCCTGTGAACTTGGGCCAGTTATCCAACTTCCATTTTTCTAATATTGCAAAATAGGGCGAATGGAGTATAACTCATAGGCTAACCTGAGATAATCCCTATAAAGTCATAGTGCCTGGTACTTAGTAAACATGAAGTGTTAACTTGACTTTGAAAGGCAGTGGCAAGAGCTCTCACAACGCGGGTACTTTGAATAACATCTTATTCCCTGTGAAGTCTCAGAAGTTTATGGTCTCTCAGAGTCTGATATCCTTTAGGTCGCCCGCACTTCTTGAATAAGGCCTGAAGAGAGAAAAATGAAGGGTTCTCTCAACCCAGGGGGTTGGCGGAGTTGGAGGGAGGATGCCTGAGAGATTCCAGTCTGCCTGGGGCTGATAGTTTTATAGAACAGGGCTGCTCTGACAGCAAAAGAAAATTATTACCCTCATGAACTGATTTTTTTTTTTTTCCTTTTCTCTTACGGTTCTTATTACTTTACTTTCTGGTGGGTTGAGAGTTCTTAAAGTTGATATGCTTTGATTGAAAGATGAATTTTTCTGACTGTGGCTTCCAAATGATCCTTTTTATGGGGGTGGGGGGGGGGGATGGTTTCAAATATTGTTCTTTTCCAATCCTAAGATGTCATTAAATTGCTGAAGTCCCCTTCCTTTCTTTTAGAATACAAAGCGGGAAGAATTCTAGTTATCATGAAATAAATTACAAATGGCAGGAGAAAGGGAAGGGACTTTTTTTTGTTGTCTGTCCTAATGCAACAAACCCTCCTAATCTGGGCCTTTTAAATGACGACTTTCTTACCTGTGGTTGCATAAAGCAAAAGTTCCCTAACTGGTTCCAAATACACAATCTTTACACGCTTCCCTTAAAGTACGTCATACAGAAACAAAACCAATGATCTCTCATGGGTGTTCCTTAGCTTAAAAGATCCTTAGACCCATTAACATGGGTTACAGAATTTATGTCCCCTGTCACCCTTACGCTGATGTTAGGCCATCTTATATAAGTGAAGGCTCTGTCTGGAGTCTCTCTCTTCAGGGTCACTTAATGTTGCTTCCTGGTTCCTATGGGAGGGTCAGGAAAGCAAAGGGAGCTATTCATTTCCCCCTGCAAATAAATTAACTTCTTGCTCATGGGAAATGTTTTCCCGAGGCCTTGGAAATTTGATGTAATTTCAGATCATAGATAAATTAGCTGCTGGGAGGGCAACTCCGTGGTGGCTCTGCTAGATTCCAGTTTGGGGCCGTGTTGGTGGCTTTGGCGTATTAAGTTTTACGGGCCCACATTATCTAAGGGTTCTCGCATCCCAGTGACTCTGAGAGGAAAATGTGAGGGGTTGAGTGTGAGGGAAAGAGAGGCAGAGAGCAGACTTTATTCACAATCAGGCAACTCTGGCTAATTTTTTTTGTTTCTGGATTGAAACAATAAATCAGTCTGGCAATACTAGTTATCTCCCATTGCTTGGAGGCTCTAATTAGCAGTCAGGAATTTGATTATCTTATTTTTTTGGTACTGATGATTGAAACCAGGGTTCCTTTACCACTAAACTAATCCCAGGTCCTTTTTAAAAAATTTTTTATTTTGAGACAGGGTCTCAATAAGTTGTTGAGGCTGTCCTTAAACTTTTTTTTTTTTTTGTGGTACCAGGGATTGAACTCGGGGGCACTCGACCACTGGGCCATATCCCCAGCCCTTTTTGGTGATTTTTTTTTTTATTAGAGGGTCTCACTGAGTTGCTAAGTGCCTTGCCATTGCTGAGGCTGGCTTTGAACTCGCGATCCTCCTGCCTTAGCCTCCCAAAGTTCTGGGATTACAGGCATGTGCCACTATGCCCGGCTGTCCTTAAACTTTTGATCTTCCTGTCTTAGCTTCCCGAATTGCTAAATCACAGGAGTGCACCACCATGCCCAGCAGAGTTTGGTTATTGTAAGTGGGAAACAAATCTAGAATAATTTGTTGGACAAAATTATTCTATATTTTGTGGGCCAAAATCTGGTACCTATGGCTGTGGCTACCTGAGGCCTTGCCCTGGATCCTGTGTGGCTGAACAATCAGCAGCTGGGCTCTGAGTGGGCCACCTTTGACTGTGACCTCTGAGGGGGGCAATGATGTGCAAGAAGATGATAGACATTGTAGGACACAGAAGGGAGGAAATATGTTTTAGTTGGTTCAGCTACAAGATATAGGTAGGCTCAAGGCCTGCATCAGTTCATAGAGACCTGGCATATATCATTTCTAGTATTCCCAAACAGATCATAAAGGACAGTTGTTAGCATGTTGCAGGTGCATGCTGAATCTCTGAGACTCACAGCTGAGGGAGCATCCAGGCTCCTCCAGGTATCCTACAGCACCTCCACATCTGCAGGAGCCAGGTGACAGCTGGTACTAAACTGTTCTCAACAGCTGTCACGGGGAAGTGACTGTTCCACAGATGATGTTGCTATTTAGTTAAAGAGAAATGCATTTGGCTTGGTGGCTTTTTTTTTTTTTTTTTTTGTACTGGAGAATGAAACCAGGGTCCCTTTACCACTGAGCTGTCACATTCACAGTCCAGGGTCTTGCTCAGTTGCCCACACTGGTTTCAAACTTGCAATCCTCCTGCCTCATCCTCCCTGAGTTGCTAGGATACAGGTGCGCACCCCCCATGACTGATACTTGTTTTTTTATTTTTTATTTTATTTATTTCTTTTAAAAATGAATATTTTAAAAATGGTTAAACTATAGCAATTAAAAATGAAATAATGTTTGCTTAGTAGGAGTGTTTACATTTCAGTTATCAGCGGTCCCCTCTGTTAAGATAATTATCTAGATATCTAACAACTTTTGGACAAAGTGTTTTCTCTCTCGGGACCTCCAGACATCCAGCAGTGTGATCTCAAAGATTCCCTCCATCTTCCTTTGCACCCCGTGGTCCCAAGGCAAATTCTGTGTTTAGTGATGGTGGGTCTGTGATGTGGTCTGAGTTTGAGGTACCTCATGAATAGGGGTGAATTGGAGTCTCCTTTCTCTCTCCTTGCTTCCTCACCTCCTCAAGGGATGGTCTGCGGAGACCAAGGCCACGGAGGATGAGAGTCCTGGTCAGATTCATAAACACAGGGGATGGTAAGAAGTGCCACTGCCCCCAATACCCAGCCTGTTTGGTCGGAGGCTCCTAATAGAAAACATACAGCGATACAAACCCAGACCGGAAAATGGAAAAGTCTGGGAGCACCACAGTCCGCAGAACAAGGAAAAAACAGTTTTGCTTTGCTTGGCCCATTGCTTCAATATCTTGTGGTGGGTTTTTTATTTCTTGGAAATGCCAGCTTTTCGTTGTTTGCTTTCTGTGCCTTCTCTTTAGCTATTCCAAAATTTTCCTCTCTTTTCTTCCGCTTCCGCAGACTTTACCTATATTTTTGTGAATTCTTGTCCTTCAACACTCCAAGACGGAGATAATAATGGTAAATATTTCGATAACACTCCTGATATGCCAGTTTCTATACAGCGTACTCTACCCCCTTCCGTGGGTTTTACCAATATTTTATTTGTGAATTCTATTCCTTTAATGCTCCAAAGACTGGTCTGAGATAATAGTAGCAAATATTGACATAGTACTTCCTATGAGCTGGTTTCCATACAAAGTGTTTCACATATACCAACTTATCTAATTTTTACCCTTAGTAAATAAAGTGGCACTCTCCCCATTTTACAGATGTGTCTACTGAGCACAGAAAAGTAAAGTAACTTGTCCAAGGTTCTATAGTGGCAGAACTGGGATTGGAACCCTAAAGTCTGGCTCCTGAGATGCTCTTAATCACTACAGAATATTATCTTTTCATCTTTATTGAAAGATGACAAGGAATAAAACAGAGAGAAAGCTAGCCCTGCTTGGGATTTGAGGCTGTGGTTCTCTATCCTAACATCTCAGAAATGCATGGTGGTGATTTGCTAACACAGGTATGCCTAAATTGAAGAAAATTAGGACACATATATATTTCCTCCAGTTAGCTACATGTTGTTTGTTTGTTTGTTTGTTTTTGAGACAGGGTATTGCTATGTTGCCCAGGCTGGCTTTAAATTCCTGGGCTCAGGTAATCCTCCTGCCTCTCCTGAGTAGCTGGGATGATAGATGGTACGTTCCCACCCTTGGCTTAGGTTTCTAAGTGCCTGGTTGTTAGCTGGATAATGGTGAGTTTGGAGGTTTTCTCTATCTCTGGAGCAATTCCCTTCTCTTTTTCATGTAACTTCAAATAAGGCTTGTGATCTTCTTATCTAGCTTAAAAAATTAGGGCAGAGAATTTTACAAAATATAGAAAGATGGAGGAATCATTAATAGTGGTTGAAACAGAGCTCCAGAGAGCACGAGGAATATCTCATCGTGGCGTAAAATGTTTCTGTGCTCAGCTGTGCCAAAGAATTTTTTTTTTTTTTTTTCAGGAAAACTTGCGTAAGATTTTGGCAGTGGTGTCTTGGGCTTTATCTTCTTTGGTGAGTGTTCATTACTGCTTACATCATTGTTGCTATTATTACTTTGATAAGTGTGCATTACCAGTGATATTCTGCGCCAGGGGTTCACCAACTCCTGTGTGCACGAGAATCACACGCAGTGCTTATTAAAATTGCATGGTCCTTCTGTCCTTCCCCAGAGAATCTGGTTTTATAGGCCCTGTGTCCTGCTGATGAAGCTGCATGTTTTGGCCTTCACATGCATCAAAGTTCTTGGCTAGTACAAAATTCAAAAGTTAAAAATTGGAATGCAGTGGAAAATAATTGTCTTTTTCCACCCCCGTTTTTCAGCCATTCAGTTGCTCTGCCAGATGTAACTTCGACTTCTTGCATAGATTATAGTTGTTAACTGGCAGTGCACACATGAGTGTATAAAATCATCCACATTTCACTATTTCTACATGTGTGGTAACATGTTATAAACATTGCTTTGGTTGGGCGTGGTGGTGCACGCTTGTAATCTCAGTGGCTTGGGAGGCTAAGGCAGGAGAATCATGAGTTCAAAGCCAGGCTCAGCAATGGCAAGGTGCTAAGTAACTCAGTGAGACCCTGTTTCTAGATAAAATACAAAATAGGATTGGGGATGTGGCTCAGTGGTCAAGTGCCCCTGAGTTCAATCCCTGGTACAAAGAAAAGAAAAGAAAAAAACATTGCTTTGTATTTTGCTTTTCTTCTCAGTACACCTGTGTTCATTATTTAAATCAGGCCTTATGCTGATCTGTTCAAGTAATGCTGCAATTAACATGTGGTGTCTGTGTTTTTGCACATATGCAATATACATAAAAGGTGAATTTTTAGACGTGGCATTCATTACTGGGTCAAGGAGCTCTCCTTTCCATTTGGATAGTTATTGCTAAATAGCTCTATAGAGGTTGTCTCACTCACTGGCAATGGGACACTGTCAGTTTTCTCTTAGTCAAATGAATTTGTTATCAAACAGATCTTTGTCAATCTTGTATTTCTGAATTTTGTTTTGCCTTTATCTTTTTGTGAGTGAGACCGAGCACCTTTTCCTGTCATTAAGAGCCATGGGTAGTTCCTGTTCCTTTTTGTGAACTCTTTGCCCGTCTCTGTTTATATCTTCTGCCTCTTTTTTTTTTTTTTTTTTTGATTGGGTTATTGGTCTTATTGACTTGAGAAGTTCTTTGCATGTTAAGGAAAGTAGGCTTTTGTTTGAAATATATTTTAAAGATATGTTTATTCCTGGTTTTCCATTTGATTTTATACTTTAAAAATAATTATGCTCTTTTCCTTTTTTAAGATATTCAATTTGTCAGTCTTTATGGTTTCAAAGTTTTGTGAAATATTTTTTTTTATGTGGTGCTGAGGATCGAACCCAGCGCCTTGCATGTGCTAGGCGAGTGCTCTACCACTGAGCCCCAGCCCCAGCCCCTTGTTTTGTGAAATATTTATGAAGACCTTCCCCACTATTTGGATTACTTTTAAAGATCTGTTTTCTTTTAGTATTTTTATGGTTTTATTTTTGAGGTTTGCAGTTTTTCCCATTTGGAATTTTTGTTATTGGTTATTATAACATGCAGACTATATATTCAATCTTATAGTTTTGCAAATGGTCACCTAATTATCCCAGTATTATTTCCTGAATAATGCATTTCTCTCCTATTGATTAAAAAAAGGGAATTAAAAAATATATAAAATCTCATATGAATATGTATTCTTTTTTAAAATATTTATTTATTTACTTTAGTTGTACACAATACAATGCATTTACATTTATGTGGTGCTGAGGATCAAACCCGGGCCGCGCACATGCAAGGCGAGCGCTCTGCCACTGAGCCACAACCCCAGCCCTGAATATGTATTCTTATATAACTTCTTATGTGGATATATATTTACTACAACTATATTGACTCTATTTTTGGATATTCTATTCTGTACCAATGATCCATTTATTTAATGCTTCAATACCATATTGTTTTATTTATTTATAAGGAATCTTAATATTTAGAGGGTTTGTCATGTGTCATTAATCTTTCTTAAAAATTTTTGATCATTATTCTTATTTATTTTTTTCATACAAATTTTCTTTTCTTTTCACAGTGTTGGGGATTGAACCTGGTACCTTGTACATGTTAGACAAGGGCTCTACCACTGAGCTACACCCCCAGCCCTCCACATGAACTTCAGAATCAGCATATTCGGTTTAAAAAAGTCCTGTTGGTATTTTTATTGGAATAATATTAAAGTTTTAGATTAGCTCATTGAGAATTAATATCTTTATTTTGTTAAATCTTCCTGTCCAAGATAAAGTATGTCTTTTCATTTGTTTAAATCTTTTCCTGTATCCACTAATATTTTAAATATTTTTTCATACATGTCTTCTGCATGTTTCTGGTTAAGTTTTTTTCTAGGTGTTTGACACTCTTTGATATCAGTATAACTTCTTCTTTCTTTTTTCTTTTTGTTTTTTTTGTGGTGCTGGGGATTGAACCCATGGCCTTGTGCATGCGAGGCAGGCATTCTACCAACAGAGTTATATCCCCAGCCCTATAACTTCTAATTCATTGTTGTGTTCATTAAGAGTATATTAAGCTTCTCAGAAACATTCTCAATTCCCATATCTTTTTTCAGCCAATTCTCTTGTGTTTTCTGAAGGAATTGGCCGTTTATTTGTGGTTCAGGTATTGGTGGAAACTGTGCTCTTGATGTTTGACTAAGGAAATATACATACTACATACTGCAATTATTCATTTAAATTATGGATTTATATAACTTTAGAGATTGACACTTCCATCTTTGCTGAGGTCCAGATGAGGAAATTGAGCCTCAGAGAGGTTAAGTCCCGGATGATCAGTGTAGAACCTGGGTTTCTAGACTTTGTGGCTCAATAGCCTTGGCTCTGGGCTAGGATAAGATGTCAGTAAATGAAACTTGAGAACCAAATACTATGAGCAAAAGCTTTGACTTTGGCAGAGGCTGGCAACTTCTCACTGTGCTGAGCAATGCTTCTTCATTCATTGGTTTAGAAACTAACACGATCCTGAAACTTGGGCCAGAGTAGATTTTCAGAGATTGCAATGTCTCCAAACACTAGCTCTGAGTTTCCTCCAGGGTGAAGCACAAATGACCATTGGTCTCCAGTGAATCATCAGGCTGCATTTGCTGGAATGAATGAACCCACTGTGAGAGCAGGAAGTCAGGACAAACACCTACACTTGCTAAATCAAACAGCTTCTCTGTCTGAGTCCCTGGAGATCATTTATCACCAAATGGACAGATCTGCTCTGCAAAGGTCTTACAGGCTTCACAGCTTGTAAATAAGAGGGTGCATTCCTCATGCTCCCCCTTTGAAGCTGGCAAGGGGAGGACCTCTGGCCACCATCAGCTGGGTGATGACCAGTAGCTGGGCCGCCTCGGAGAGAGTGGTGACTCCATTTAAATAAACTTGGTCAGTCTGCTATGCTTTATTCAGAGGACCCTAGATATTGAAAACACAAGGCATCTTATTAATGGAAAAATCATGTTGGGAGCACCTTCATGTTACCTGTGGTCTGTGTGGAATATATTGGTATAGATTACTATGTATTTAACACTTCTCATAATTCATTATTTCATGTATGAATTTTTTTTTTTTTTTTTTTTTTTTTTTGGTACCAGGGATTGAACTCAGGGGCACTCGACCACTGGGCCACATCCCCAGCCCTTTTTTGTATTTTATTTAGAGACAGGGTCTCACTGAGTTGCTAAGTGCCTCGCCATTGCTGAGGCTGGCTTTGAACTCGCGATCCTCCTGCCTCAGCCTCCCAAGTGCTGGGATTACAGGCGTGCGTCACCGCGCCCAGCCATGTATGATTTTTGTACTTTATTTTTTAAAGTCGGTGGTGCTAGGATGGAGCCTAGGACCTCACCCCCAGTTCTCTTTCTTGTACTCTTACCATCCTTTGTGTTTATACCAGGACTTCCTTTTTGTGTCTTTGTTTGATCTATTCTTCCATTTAAATTTTGTTGGTGATTTGAATCTCCAACAAAAATTTCTGACTTTTTAATACTACTCAATTCAGTGGTATAATTTCCATTTGGGTTCTTCTAGGAGATGCCTTCCTTCCTTTATAAATGGGTTAGAGATACTTTTATTTTGGAAGTGACCATGGGAAGCCTTTTGCTGGTGTTTATATCTTGAATGGGGGCTTCTGATGGATCTGCCCCTGCCTAGTTCAACCTTGTTTTTCCTTGACCTCTTTGGGGGGCGTTTGACACTTTGGCCCCCTCCGACTTTCCTAAAACTTTTCCCCACCTTTGACTGTCAGGATGCTGTAGATATATCAGGAGTCTGGTGAGGTGGAAAGACCATGAATTTGTGGTCATGAAAATGTGGGTTTGAATCTTGATTTTATACACCAACCCTGAGGCTTGAACAAGTTACTTAATCTCCCCAGGCCGCAGGCTTCCCTCCTTCCCTTCTTTCTTCCCTCCCTTTCTTTATGCAATCTTCCTGCCTCAGCCTTCCCAGTCTCTGGGATTGCAGGTGTGCACCACTGCACTGGGCTCACAGGGTTCTCACCTCAAAAAAAAGGGCAACATTGCCCATCTCACATCCCACTCTTCAGCCTTGATGCCCTATCCAGCGTCAGCTTTGTGAGTGTTAGAGCAGGGGTTGAAACCCTGGGCATGATGCAAGGAGATTGCCTTCCATAAGACACTCACTGATTTTTGTTTCCCATGTGCCATCTGCCATGACATCATTGATTCATGTACCAAGTATGAGTGTTTTCTAGAGAGAACCCAGGGGACACACACACACACACACACACACACACACACATACATATATACAGGCACACACATTTACAAACAGATATGTAGATAGACATAAATATATTTATTTTGAGGAATTGGCTCATGTGATTGTGGAGGTTGATAAGTCTAAAATCTGTTGTTTGGGCCAGCACAAATCTGGTGACTCAGCTAAGAGCTGATGTTGGAGTCTTAAGTCCAAATTCCTCAGGGCAATAGTCTGGAGGCTCAGGGAGAATTTCCATCTTGCAGTCTTGAATTTCTTCTTTGGGAAACCTGTCTTTGCTCTTCTGACCTTCCACTGACTGAATGAGGCTCACCATCACTGTGGAGGATAATTTCTTTGCTCTAAGTCTACTAATACAAATATTAATCTCTGCTAAAAAAATACCTTCACTGAAACATTTAGGTTGGTGGTGTTGGACTAAACAACTGGGCCACCATAGCCTAGCCAAATTGATACCTAAAATTAACTATCATACTCCAAAGTTATGTCACTGATCCTTAGCAACTGGGCCCCAGTTCAAAGTTAAAGGACATTGAGATGATACAACATGGGGGGGGGTGCCTTAGGGATCTCAGTTGGAATTCTCTCAGGATCAGAGTTCTATGCTATTTCTTGAAGCCTCTCTCAGGGTGCTTACATAGGGGAAGTTAGGTAGAGGGGTGCCATCCTGAAGCCCAGGAGCTCCCTTTGGCTCAGGTCTGGGCCTAGTTCTGCCGTGTGTGACCCTGGGCAAGTCACTGGGTTCTTCTGGACCTCAGTTAATCCATCTATAAAGGGGAACATTTAGGACTTGATGCATTTTCTCTTTTCACCTTTTTAAAAATATTTATTTATTTGTTTTAGTTGTATACAATGCCCTCGTTTTTACATGGTGCTGAGGATCAAACCTAGGCTGCACACATGCTAGTCGAGAGCTCTGCCGCTGAGCCACAACCCCAGCCCCTCTTTTCACGTTTAACACTGTTTTTCTCTGCTTCTCTTTCTAAGTACCAGATTTGCAGAGACTTGTTAGGAATTTCTGGCTTGTGATTGCTTCACTTTTTTTGGAAATAGCTCCATATTTTTAAGCAACATTAAGAATTGACATCACATGTTTATTGAGCAGAAAAGTGATAACTTTTTATCGCTGATGTGATGATATCATTCATCTAATAGTGCTTGATACATGTTTTTTGGATTAAAAATTTTTAATGTATATCTTATTATTCATATTCATAGCAGAAGCTCCTGGGCAATGGTAGATAGACCCTTTATCTGCATTAGCTGTCTTGTGGCTTAGGGAACCCCTGCGTATATTGGTGTGTTAGCTTTTGGTCCGTATTACAAAATACCTGAGATAATCAAATTAATAGTGGAAAAGGCTTATTTGGCTCATGGTTCAGAGATTTCAATTCCTGGTCATTGGGTCCTGTTGGTTTGGGCCTGTGGCAGCACAGTATATCATGGTAGGAGCATGTGATAGAGGAGGGCTGTTCACCTCACAGTGGCCAGGAAGCGAGGACAGAGACAGGAAGGGGTTGTGGTGCTAATATCTCCTTCCGGGGCATACTCCAAATGACCTAATTTCCTTCCACTAGCTTCTACCTCCTAAAGATTCCACCAGCTTCCAGTAGTGCCACAGGCTAGAGACCAAGCCTTCAAACACAGCGGCCTTTGGGGAACACTGAAGATCCAAACTATAGCATTTGGAAAGAACCAAAGCTTTCCAATGGGGTGGATCTGGACTTCCGACGTGGCTCTTCCACTCATTAGCTCTGTGAACTTGGCCAGAATTTTTAATTCCTCTGAGTTTCAGCATACTCATCTGCAAATGGAAGTAATGGATATCTCAGAGAGTGGCTGTGAAGTTAAATGAAATGCTGCCTGTAAACTGCCAGCATAATGCTTGACACAGAGTAAACTCATAAAAATGAGTTCCTTTCTCTCCCCTTGGATACTTTTGGGAGTCCTGGAACACTGTGGTGCCAGGAGGAAGTTCAAGAAAAGGGGCGTGGGCTGGGGCTGAGGCTCCATGGCAGAGCGCTTGCCTAGCACGTGTGAGGCACTGGGTTTGATCCTCAGCACCACATAAAAATAAATAAATATTGGGCTTGGATGTAGCTCAGTTGGTAGAGTGTTTGCCTCGCATGCACAAGGCCCTGGGTTCGATCCCTAGCACCACAAAAAATAAAATAAATAAGTGAAGAATAAACTATGCAATGCCATTAAATAAATAAATAAATAAATAAATAAATAAAGGTATTGTGTCTGTCTACAACTAAAAAGAAATATTAATAAAAAAAAAGAGGCTCACTTTCCCAGGTGCCCAAGTGTCAAGGAACTTATCTGCCTTTTTTTTTTTTTTTGAAAAACCACACCAGGGTGTGGTCACCAGCTGAAGTGTCACATCTGAAAGGGGAGGGTCAAGCCCTGAAGTGCTTTGCTGAACTTTTAAAACAGACAGTCTGTACTCTAGGAAATCAGCAGTTCTTCCCTTCTAGGAAGAAATATGATGAATCATTACAGGAAATATTGTTTTTTTTCTCAAGTATGTTACCAATGCGAGTCATTAAAAATAGAACCTTCAGTTGAGAACAATTTTGGGAGGAGCCAGAGTGAAGGTGGGTTTATTAGGGTTGAAGTCACCAGTTTTGAGAGTGTCAATTCTAGGCTTTAATCCCTGTCAGAATTTCTCCAAGGCCTCAAAAGACTTGAACAGTATATTGAAAAAAATTAATAAAAATGCAAGTGTATACATGTGCCAGGCCCTGGGTTTAATTCCAACACTACAAAAACAAAAAATTAATCCAAACAAAACAGAATCTACCTCCCATAATACTCTAAGACTTGAAATACCATCAATAATATATATGGATAATGGTAAATAATTTTCTCTGTAACTAACTAAAAGGATAAAAGAAAAACCCTTTCAGTTTCCAAAGACAGTATGGTACAGGTGATAATGGGTGTGATGAGTTATTTGTATTAACCATTAAATGGTATATAGGTCTATCAAACCATCATGTTATACACCTTGAATATGTTCAAACTTTGTCAATTGCATATTAAAAAAAAAAAAAAAAGATGACAGCGTGGGAATTGGCTGGGCTACTTGGGAGGCTGAGGCTGGTCCATACTGCTCCCCACAGGACTGAGCCTGAGGATTTGGTCCTCCTTTCTCTAGAGCATCATTTGTGTTGGGCCAGAATGTACTCACCCCTTCTCTCCATTGGTTTCATTTTTTAAAAAATTTAATTTAATTTGTTATACATGCTTTTAGAGTGCAATTCCTTTCATATTACATATAAAGAGCACAGTTTTCCAAGTCATTGGTTTTACACAAGGTGTTTTCATACCATTTGAACTTTTGTACATGAACTTAGTATATTGATGTCCAACTCCTTCTGCCATTATTTCTATCTCCTTGCCCCTTCCCCTTCCCTCCCTCCCCTTTGTTCTATTTAACATTCCTTCATTCCTCTCATCCCCCTCCTCCCTTGCTACTATAATTCAGTATCATCATAGCAAAGGAATCAATTGATCTTTGGTTTTTTGGGTTTGGCTAACTTCACTTAGCATTATTTTCTCCAACTCCATCCATTTACCTGCAAATGCCATGATTTTATTCTCTTTTAGTGCTGAGTAGTGTTCCATTGTGTATATATACCAAAGTTTCCCTATCCATTCATCTGCTGGTGGGCATCGGGGTTGGTTCCACAATCTAGCTATTGTGAATTGTGCTGCTATAAACATTGATGTGGTTGTGTCCCTGTAGTAAGCTGTTTTTAAGTCCTTTGGGTATAGACTGAGGAGTGGGATAGCTGGGTCAAATGGTGGTTCCATTCCAAGTTTTCCTAGGAATCTCCATACTGCTTTCCAGATTGGCTGTACCAATTTGCAACCCCACCAGCAATGTATGAGTGTGCCCTTTCCCCCACAACCTTGCCAGCATTTATTGTTATTTGTGTTTTTGATACCTGCCATTCTGAGATGAAATCTTAGAGTAGTTTTGATTTGCATTTCTCTAATTGCTAGATATGTTGAACATTTTTTAAAAATATTTATTTATTTGTTTTAGTTGTACACAATGCCTTTATTTTTACATGGTGCTGAGGATCGAACCCGGGCCGTGCACGTGCAAGGCGAGCATTCTACCACTGAGCCACAACCCCAGCCCCGAACATTTTTTAATATATTTGTTGATTGATTGAATATCATCTTCTGAGAAGAGTCTGTTCAGTTCCTTAGCCCATTTATTGATTGGGTTGTTTGTGTTTTTGGTGTTAAGGTTTTTGAGCATTTTATATATCCTCGGAGTTAATGTTCTGTCTGATGTGCATGTGGTAAAGATTTGCTCCCATTCTGTCGGTTCACTGTTCACCTCAATGATTGTTTCTTTTGCTGAGAAGAAGCTTTTTAGTTTGAATCCATCCTATTTATTTATTTATTTATTTATTTATTGGTACCGGGGATTGAACTCAAGGGTACTTGACCACTGGGCCACATCCCCAGCCCCCTTTTTTTTGTATTTTATTAGAGACAGGGTCTCACTGAGTTGCTAAGTGCCTCGCCATTGCTGAGGCTGGCTTTGAACTCGCGATCCTCCTGCCTCAGCCTCCCAAGTGCTGGGATTACAGGTGTGCCCCTCGGTGCCTGGCTCCCATTTATTAATGCTTGGTTTTAGTTCTTGCGCTATAGGGGTCTTATTGAGGAAGTTGGGGCCTAATCCAACATGTTGGAGATTTGGGCCTACTTTTTCCTCTATTAGGTGTAAGGTCTCTGGTTTAATTCCTAGGTCCTTGATCCACTCTGAGTTGAGTTTTGTTCATGGAGAAAGATAGAGATTTAATTTCATTTTATTACATAAGGATTTCCAGTTTTCCCAACACCATTTGTTGAAGAGGCTGTCTTTTCTCCAATGTATGTTTTTGGCACCTTTGTCTAATATAAGATAACTGTAGGTGTGTGGGTTAGTCTCTGTGTCTTCTAGTCTGTACCATTGGTCTACTGGTCTATTTTGGTGCCAATACCATGCTGTTTTAGTTACTATTGCTTTATAATACAATTTAAGGTCTGGAACAGTAATGCCACCAGCTTCACTCTTCTTGCTCAGAATTGCTTTGGCTATTCTGGGTCTCTTATTTTTGCAGATGAATTTCATGATTTCCTTTTCTATTTCTTCCATTGGTTTCTTTCAAACCCCAAATGGCTGTTAATTACCATTAACCAGTTATCTCAAGTGGCTGTAAATTACCATTAGTCAGTTTCTTTCAATATTTCATTCTTTAAAGAGCTAGGTTCTCTCTGTCTCTCCTTTGAGACTGTCACTTCAATACAATCTTCAAGTTGTTTATTTGTTGCAGTGTTGGGGTTCAAACCCAGAGCCTCATGCATGTTAGACCAGCACTGTACCACTGGGCCACACCCCCAGTTCTCTGAGTGTTATTTTATTTTTTATTTTTTGGGTACCAGGGATTGAACCCAGACATACTTACCAACTGAGCCACATCAGCAGCCTTTAAAAATTTTTTTTATTTGGAGAAGAGTTCTTGCTAAGTTGCTTAGGGCCTCACTAAGTTGCTGAGGCTGTCTTTGAATTTGCTATCCTCCTGACTCAGCCTCCGGGGCCACTGGGATTATAGGTGTGTGCTACCACCTCAGCCTCTGCATGTTATTTAATTGGTACTCTCCAAATGCCTGAAGTTGGGAGTCAAAATGCCCTTGGTTCCTCTTTTCTGGGTTGGTTCCTCCTGCAAATAGCCAAGCTAATATGGCCACTGGGCTCAACTCTGCCCCCCCCCCCCCCCTTTTTTTTTTGGTATTGGGGATTGAACTCAGGGGCACTCAACCACTGGGCCACATCCCCAGCCCTTTTTTGTATTTTATTAGAGACAAGGTCTCACTGAGTTGCTAAGTGCCTCCCCATTGCTGAGGCTGGCTTTGAACTTGTGATCCTCCTGCCTCAGCCTCCTAAGTGCTGGCATTACAGGTGTGCACCACCGCACCGGCTTCAATTCCCCTTTTGCATGGAGTAAGCAAAGCTGTGTCAACAATGCTGATTTCATCCAAGGGCCAGTGGGCTTGGGCACCGTGCTCTTGTTTCCCAGAGGGGGAAGGCCAGCTCCCTCATCCCTCTGGGTCTCTCCCTGCACTGGATACTTTCCCACTCCTGAGGCCTAAGCAACTTCTTTAAGACTGACTGAGGGAAGGAGATGAGAGGGGGAGAGAGAAAACATGAAAGTGAACTCGTTTCTCAGTCTGCTCTCTGGGTCACCCTTCAGTGAGGGGATGGGTCTAAAAGGGACTGTCACTTGCTGCCTGTCCATGATTCTTTACGCTGAGCAAAGCCACTTCTTGTCCCTGGTCTCTGGGGTGGACCCCAGGAGGGACTGCTTTATTCTGCTCGTCTGAGGGAAAGGGTCTCTGGGCCAGCGTCACCCCTGAACACACGAAGGTTGAGTCCTTTGGCAGACAAGAGCTGTTCACAAATTCTGTTCTTGGAGGTTTGTGCTCACATTCCAGCAGGGTCAGGAAACAGGAAGCCAAACAAAGGACAGAAGCACAGAGGAAGAGACCAAAAGAGAGCGAGACAAGGAAAGAGCGAGGTACTTCCAAATCAGATCTGGCAGGCTCATCCTGCTGACTCTGAGTACAGGAGGCAACGGGAATCAAGGAGTTTTCTTAAATGGATATTTTTATTTTAATAAAACACACACGCACACACACACACACAAACCAATACATATCTTCCATATGTGCAGTTTAAAGATAATGACAATACAAATACTCAGGTCCCACCATGCAGCTTCAGAATAGAGTAGTACCAGAGTCTTTGAACCCCTTGTGGGGCTGGGGGGCAGTTTTTAGGTACCTATGGCTGTTGAATGTACTGCCAAATGTCTGCATCCACCACATATTTACATTTGAATATGTCCAATTATCGCCTCTTTGGCATCCTCCAGATAACAACTGGTCTTGGTGATTTGAAGGATTCCCTTCCACCCCCAAACCTTCCCATCAGCCTCCCTACAACCCTGGCCACCACTGAGGACTTTCCCCAATTTTTGTCTACAAAAAAGGATTGAAAATCCACACAGGGAGACCTCTTCCTGTTGATAGCATGTTTAATTCCCCCCATCATTCCCTCCTCCTCCTCCCCCTCCACCCCCCCCCCCCCACCCCTCCCCCCCCCCCCCTCCCCCCCCTCCTCCTTCCCTCCTCCTCCTCCTTCTTCTTCTTCTTCTTCTTGGTACTGGGAATTGAATTCAGGAGCACTCGACCACTGGGCCACATCCCCTACGCTTTTTTGTATTTTATTAGAGAGGGTCTCATTGAGTTGCTAAGTGCCTCACCATCGCTGAGGCTGGCTTTGAACTCACGTTCCTCCTGCCTCAGCCTCCCAAGTGCTGGGATTATAGGTGTGTGCCACTGCGCCTGGCTCCCATTCCTCTTTTTTTTTTTTTTTTTTTTTTTTTAATATTTATTTATTTGCTTTAGTTGTACACAATGTGTTTATTTTTATGTGGTGCTGAGGATTGAACCCGGGCCGCGCACATGCTAGGCAAGCGCTCTAACACTGAGCCACATCCCAAGCCCTCCCATTCCTCTTAATTTCTGTGGATATTAGGGTCAGGAATCTTTATAGGCTTAAGGAAGAGTAATTGTCTTTCCCCCTACCCTGCCACAGAGCAGATAAGGTGTGTCTAGTTTAGGGGTTGGGGTGGGGAAGGGACAGGTAGGTTGCCAAAAATGATTTTTCTTCCTTTACTATGCAGGTGTTGAAGCTTTGTACAACAAAGCTCTTTCTTCTTCCTCATCCAGCCTTTTCCAGAAGGACATTGTGAAATTATTTCATGTGTTTTGTGTGGGCAACCTTGGGAACCACAGGCTGAGGTGGCTGGAAGGTGCAGGTAGGAGTAAATTGGGACTGTCTTAAGATGTGAGGCTAAGCCACCTTTCTGAGCAGTCCTGAGCTAAAGATCAGGATGCCTGCAGCTAAAGTCCTGCAGCTCAAGATCAGGAAGCCATCTTACCCTCGCCCATCACCAGGCTGTGATGGTGGCACATCATAGTGCGTGTACCTGCCAACCCACCACTTCCTGGATGTCACAAGGCACCACTGCTAGGTCTTGAGGTACCCCTAGCTAGCCTGCTAGGCTGAATTTGGGCCAACTTTCAGCTCTCCTGCTTTTCCCTGATTCTTCAGCTGGGCCTTGAGAGTAATGGTGTGAGATCAAAGTCTTCCTTGCTCTGGGGTCAGAGTAGCCTGTACTCTTACCAGTCTTAATGCCCAGCGTTCCCATGATCCCACACCACTGGGTGGAGCTTTTTTGTTGGTCCTAGATTCAGATGAAAATGTGGACTTGGGGCTGCTGCTTCCTCTTCTCCTCCTCCTTCTTCCTCTTCCCTTTATTCTTCCTCTTTTTCTTCCCCCTCCTCTTCCTCCTTCTTCTATATAACCTTTTTGTATTTCTTTATTATTGATAGTCAGCGTCTGGGAAAAAGAGAAGCAGCTTCTTCCTGTTTCTCTTTATGGAAATGCAGGTTGCTTTAAGGCTATGGGTCCTGCCAAATCTAGGGCCTGAGTGAAGGACCTGGTCCTGAGTCCCCTATACCTGGTAAAGGATCTCAGAGCCATTAACAATGCCCAGAGAATAAAGTCACTGCTCAGTCTGGCAGAGGTGAAATCATCAGGTGGCAGCAGGTGACCTTGACCTGGGGCCTGCAATTGTTTGGACTTATTGGTGGAATTTTGTATGTGTATAGGTCTATGCATTTTTTCTGGGGGAAACTCCATTTATTTCATTAGATTCTCAAAGCCACTTGTAACCCAAAGTAGGTTAAGAACCAGTAGTCACTTCTGATTGCTAGTTTGTAATAAAATGGGAAAATAAGGATATACAGTTTTTTTTTTAAATGAACCTAAAATTATAAGAATGCCCTTAATTTTGGGATTTTTTTTTTTTTGGTATTACAATATCTTTTCCTTTTATAGGATAATGGTGCTAATGAATGGCAATTTAAAAAAAGTCTCCCCTTGTCTCTCTGTCTGTCTGTCTGTCTGTCTCTCTCTTTTTTTCCCCACACTGGGGATTGAACACAGGGTTGCTCTACCTACCACTGAGTTACATTCTTAGCTCTTTTTCATTTCATTTTATTTATTTATTTATTTATTTATTTATTTATTTATTTATTTATTTTTGAGGCTAAGTTGCCATGGGTAGCCTTGAACTTGTGATCCTCCTGCCTCAGCCTCCTGAGTAGCTGCAATTACAGGTGGGTGCCACTGCCCCTGGCTAAGGCTTTCTCTTGACAAAGTCAAAAGATGTTTCCAACTCCAATTATAATTTCTTGTCCCCCATTTTTTCTTTTCCTGAACTATGAAACCCCAGATTCTGAGAACCACTAATTCAGAAGGTTGCCTTTATGTTTGCACATTATTTAGCAATGTGCTATTGTGAATTATTTCCCCCACTCTCGTCTGGATGTGAATTTATTATGTGTGAAACTCTTCTAAAGAAAGTGATGTCAACTCAAGAACACTCACTGTCACAATGAAAAAATAAACAATGGCAAATCATCTAATCTTCTTGGGCCTTCATTTTCTTATTAAAATGAGGGATTTAAGCTGGGACATCTTAAGGTTCTGTCCAAAGCTAACATTGTGTAACTAAAGTGAACACATGTGAGGTCAGAAAGGAAAGGCTGAAGTACACATCAGAACCTTGAAAAAGAAAGGCAACGGCAGAGGGGGAACCCTATCTCTTGATTGATCTCAAAAGTCAGAGCGGAAGAAATGTTTTGGAATGTATAGCATTTAAAATTCTGGATGGTTCTATTAACTCCTATGCTATCCTTGTTTTATGAAGTGTTCTTGATAAGATTGAATGTGAAATTTTTGTAAAGTGTAAGGCTTTTGTCCAAAAGTAGGTAAAATGCTTTTTTTGAGGCGGGGGTAGTGGGGATTGAAACCAGAGGCACTTTACCATTAAGCCACACCCTCTGTCCTTTTTATTTTTTATTTTGAGATGGGGGTCTCACTAACTTGCTGAGGCTGGCCTCAAATTTGCAATCCTTCTACCTCAGCCTCCCAAATAGCTGGGATTACAGGGGTTAATATGCTTTTTATACAAAAAAAAACGGGTAAAGTAAAGGAGAAACTGGCCATAATCAAATATAACAACAACAACAACAATAATAGTTACTGTTTAGCTCATTGAGTGCCAACTCTGACCTGAACTTTGCATTCATTATCCTGCTGAATCTGGCAAGGTAGGTTTGATCATTACATTTCATGGATTCAGTTGTGGCTGAGTTAAAGTTTACCTGGGTAGCTCCCCGTCCTGGGGCTGCTACCAGGAAACAGAGCCTCATCCTCGAAGTGTGCTTTCATATGCTATCCAGCATCATGGGCATTGTTTAGGAGCTTGCTGGAGCATCTCGGTCCCCACCGCAGACATATTAAAGCCAAATCTGGACTCAACAGGACTCTCTAGGGACTTATGTTCATGAGGAAGTTTGAAAAGCACTGAATTAGATGACTCTTTTTTTTTTTTAAATTTTAACTTGTCCCTGTTAGTATATCACGTTCCCTGGCTTTATGGTTGAAGAAGGACATCATAATAAGGATGGATAAAAGAATGTTCTGGTAGGATCCTTGCTCTCCTGATGTTTGTGAATTTCTGATCCCTTTTGCCTGTTTCCTTCCCTGAAAACTGAATTTCAAAGAATGCACAAAACTGAGAAGAGAACTCTAAGGTATGTAGACTGTGGAGTTTGGGTAGAAAGATGTGTCATCGGTCGTCACAACTGCACCGCTCTGGTGTGGGATGCTGGGGTGTTGATAGCGGGGTGTGTGGTGACGGGTCTATGGGAACTCTGTACTTTCTGCTCAGATTTGCTGTGAAACTAAATGGCTGCAAAATATGAAGTCTTTTCAAAACTGAATATGCGTACCACACAGACCTTGCCGTGTGGGACAGCCTGTAAGATAATTCCCCTTAAGTTCTTCTTCTTCTTCTTTTGATCATCTGGATAAAAGGTACTTTTGAAAGAAAGGGTTTTGTTAAGTGCCATGAGCTCATCATCTGGCAGCACCTGTGGGAGAGGAGTCCAAGGGAAGCCCAGGGTGCTGACATGTGGGTGACTCAGGTGCTGGCTCTGTGGCAGTGGCCGCCGGGTCGGAATGGGCGGGAGGAACGGGGAGAAGTGGGGAGCCCTTTTTGGTGCCTGCTCTGTCACCAGAGCCTGGAGGCGAAGACTGTGCTCTCCTGCCTGCCCCGGAAGCTCCTGTGGCTCTTTTTATTTTTATTTTTGCTTCTCTCTGGGCTGCATTTCTCTCTTTGTTCTTAAATAGATGGTCGCGACCTGCAGTGGTTTCTTTCAAGAGCTCTGCTAATACCGGGCAGCCCTGGACCTCGGTTTGTTGCAATGTTGTGTCGTCACTGTCAGTTACTGGACAGTCAGCACCCTCCGCTCCCTCTTGTGCATTTGCTTTTTCCTTTTTAAAATAATACTATCTAATATCCATGCAGATAATATATACAGATAATATATTTAATATCCCTTTTCTTTTTTTGCTTTTTTATTCCTGCTCTCTCCTTTGATACTCAAGTCAGTGTCTGGTAAATGGATAGCTGATAGTGTAGGGAGACAGGTTGGGTGTTCCTCATCCTCTGCAAAAGGCAGAAACGGAGATTGAGTAAGTGAAGTGACTTGCCTAAGATCACAGGGCTTTGCGGTGAAGGCTGAGGGGATTCTTCCTCTCAAATCTTGGTCTTCTAAGCCCCAGGGTCTCACTTGCACTGCTTGAGTAGTAACTAGGTCAGTAAAATATACAATATTTTACTTGTTCTCAATAGAGAGACAACTTAACCCTGTGTGTTTGCAATTATGGGATTCTTCCAAAGTTGGCATTTCCATGGGGATTTTAGGATCAGGGATAGAAACCAATAGGGCAAAGCTTTCCTTCCTTCCTTCCTTCCTTCCTTCCTTCCTTCCTTCCTTCCTTCCTTCCTTCCTTCCTCCTTCTCCTTTTTTTTTTTTTTTTAATTGGCAAAGCTATTCTTTAAAAAGTCATTTTTCTTCTTGGGCTGTACTGTTGTCGCTGAGTACCTAAATGAGCCTTTCTTATTTTTATCCATGGTGCTAAATTTTGGGATTGAACTCAGGTGCACTCAACCACTGAGCCACATCCCCATGCCTATTTTGTAGTTTATCTAGAGACAGGGTCTCACTGAGTTGCTTAGTGCCTCACTTTTGCTGAGCCTGGTTTGAACACTCGATCCTCAATCCTCCTGCCTCAGCCTCCCAAGCTGAGGGTTTACAGGTGTGCACCACCATGCCTGGCTTCCATGGTGCTAAGTTTTAAGGAATAAACTATCCAAGAAAATAATGGAGCAGGATGGCTAGGCTTGGCTTAACAATGCCAAGTTCAGGTCTCATCTGAATAAAAAGAAAACCTAGTAAAACCACAGTGCCCTCAGTGAGTTGAGTCCTTTGGCCTTTGCTGACAAGATGGATTATCAGAATTTAAGGCAAATGGTCCCAGGAGCTGTCTTTGGTTTTCACAGTTTCTATTGTAAGCCAATAACTCACTTCTGGTCCCCACCAAGTGACTTGTATTCCCCATCCATTCCCCCTACCCCCAGGTGGCTTATTCATTAGTGATGTGAGAAATTACTAATTAGCACCCTTCGACTGTGTTAAAGCAGTCCGGATTATTGGTGGGTGTTTAAAAAGGAAAACAGCTTCTCCTCCCATCCTCTTCTCTTCTGAGATACTTGAATTAGCATGGGAAGGCTATCTCCATTAATGAATCCACCAGATTGTTAAAGACATTCTAAATGGAAAACATGGATATAAAAACAATGCTAAAAAGTTTTTTAAAAAATTAAAACCCATAACACTACCATCCATATATGATTATAGTATTTCTACATTTTCATATCTTTTAGGCTTTGACCATTAAAAAATGTACATTTATTTGACATTGTGGCAAACGTATTGTAATATACCATTTAATATTATGCTTTTTTTTGCTTTATTATCTTTGTTTATACATTGCCTTCGTGATGATCTTTTTTAGCATCTGCATAATATTTACCATGTTGACATCTTGAATGTACTAACCAATTTCTTCTTTTATACTATTAAAATATGATATTTATTGTAAATAATGGCTAGGATATAATATATTTTGCTAAAGATGAGAAGGTAGGCAAAATTAAATATAAAGTTAGAGAAAGGTGTTATGTGTTCTTTCTCTTTTCCAAAATTTTCCTTTTTTTGTAATTTGTGTATACTTAAAATATATCACATGATGTTTTGATGTACTTATCTTGATATGCATACATGTTGGAGTGATTATTAGAGTCAAACAAATTAGCACATCCATCATCCCACACAATTGCCCTTCTTCCCCTCCCTCACTCCCTCTCTCCCTTCCTTCCTTCTTTCCTTCCTTCCTTCCTTCCTTCCTTCCTTCCTTCCTTCCTTCCTCCTTGTGGTAAGAGCACCTAAAATCTATTCTCTGGGCAAATTACAAAATCATTGGTATTAACTGTCATTTTCATGCTGTATGTCAAATCTCTTAGACTTCTTTATCCTATATAACTGCAACTTGGTTCCCTTTGACAAATGGAATCACCATTTCTCAAAGACATCTGCCTTCCCCTGTTCACTGCAAAATTATTCATAATAGTTAAGACATGGAATGAAACAAAGTGTGCATCAACAGATGAGTGCATAAAGAAATCGCAGTGCACATAGCCACATACCCACACAATAGATGTTATTCAGTCTTTAAAAAGAAGGAAATTCTGTTATTTAAAAAAACATTGTTAAAGGCCAGGCATGGTGGTGCACCAGGTAAACTCTAAAGGCAGGAGGATCACAAAGTTGAGGCCAGCCTGGAGATGTAGCCGCTCCTGGGTTCAATCAGCAGTGCCACAAAGAAGAAAGAAAGAAAGAAAGAAAGAAGGAAAGGAAGGAAGGAAGGAAGAAAGAATAAACCTGGAGAACATTATAAGCCAGACACAAAAAGGAAAATAGTACATGATCTCACATGTGGAATCTTAAAAATAATAATAATTGAATATATAGAAAGAAAGAACAAAATGGGGGCTACTAGGGTTGGTTGGGGTCAGGGTTCCAGGCAGGTGGGAATGGGAAGATGTAGTTTTAACCAATCCCTTTGATGACATTTTGGTTGTTTCTAGATGTTCTGTTTTTTGATATGGCCAGGAACATCATGGGGTGTGTTTGTGTGTGTGTGTGTGTGTGTGTGTGTGTACAGATGTGTTGAAACTGTGTCCTTATAGAAAGCTTAGCAGTGACCATTGAAAAAGGGACCTAGGGGAGATCATGCCACTCTTCTGCCTCTCTCCCCTCCAAGGGAGATGCACAGTGCTTCTGGGCCACCCCATGGGGGCTGCTCTGTGGAGTGCCTTCTCAGCCCCTTTAAAATGTCCTCCTCTGTTCCTTCTATGTTTCTACCTCCAGTTTCTCCTGCTTTCCGTCTCATGATCTTCCCTCAACCCAGAGCTGCCCCCTTGGGCTCCTCCTGAACGTCTCTCTCCCCACCTCTAGCTGGGTCTCATCTTAATGACCCCCCTTTTCACTTCAGGCTCCTTTCAAAAGATCTGCCCTGGAAAGGAGGAGGAGGAGGAGGAGGACAGCATGCATTTGAATCTTATTGGCCTCTTGATCTGGTGACTTGTCTAAATATTATTTCTTGTGCTACTTACATCACAAGCCCTCCAGGCACGGGCCATGCCTTTACATGTGCCGTGGAGAACACATTTGCTGTTGGCACTTGGCAAGCGTGTCATGTTGTTGTAGGGTGTGAATAATAGGAAGATGTGAATCGGTGTTCTGGGGAGGTAAAACCAGTGCTAGAAAAGAGGGGGGGCTTCCTGGAAAGACCATTAACAAATGAGATACTGATGCTAAAGTGAGCGCTTGAATGGGGTGCGGTCCACTGCAACAGAACCTCAAGGAGCACCTTGGATCCTGCCAAGTTAAATTCGGGGCCATGGATGAGACAGTGACGTATAAACGCATCTGGGATAATTCTTCAGTGACATTGGGTTATGGGACTAGGACACCCTGACAATATCTCCATTTTAACATTTGTAGCTTGGGAATGGAAGGTGAACTATAGATGGTCATATTGGGGGTTGGGAATATAGCTCAGTTGGTAGAGTGCTTGCCTCACATGCACAAGGTCCTGGGTTCAATCCCTAGTACACACAAAAAAAAAAAAAAAAAAAAAAAAAAAGAAGAAAAAGAAAAAAAGGTCACTTTGGGGGCTGGGGTTGTGGCTCAGAGGTAGAACGATCGCCTAGCATGCGTAAGGCACTGAATTCGATCCTCTGCACCATATAAAAATAAAATAAAGGTATCGTGTTCACCTACAACTAAAAAAATAAATATTTTAAAAAAATGGTTGTATTGGGTCAAGCCAGTGGGATATACTAACTATTCTCCGTGGATCAATAAAGGTACAGAATTCGTTCCGTTTTGACTTTGTCCTAGTATATTACCAATATATACCTAACCTCCCTTAATAACTTCAGCTGAGGGCTTTCCTTAGTAACAAATCACATCAAGTTGGTCAAAAGTCAAAATTCTGTCTGGTAAGGGCCTTTCATATAAGCAGCTAAAGTAATTTAGTGGAGTAAGATGCTTCTATAAATGGGTTCTTTCTTTCTTTTTCCACACTTTTAAATTGGTGTGCTGTAGTTGTAGGTATTGATGGGATTCCTTGGTACGTATTTGTACACACACACAATGTAACAATATAATTTGACCAGTGTCACTCCTCAGCACTTCCTCCTTCCCTCCCCACTGCCACCCTTTTGTCCTTTTCCTCCATTGACCTCTCTTTGATTTTAGGAGATCCACCCCCAGCTTTGTTTTTTCTAAATGGATTCTTTTTTTCTTCTTTTTATTTTTTAGTTTTGAAACCAGGGATTGACCACAGGGGTGCTTAAACACTGAGCCACATCCCTAGCCCTTTTTATTTTTTATTTTGAGACAGGGTCTTGCTAAGTTGCTCAGGGCCTCAGTAAGTTGCTGAGCCCAGCTTTGAACTCATGATCCTCCTGCCATGGCTTTGCAAGTTGCTGGGATTACAGGTGTGCGCCACCGCACCCGGCTAAATGGGTTCTTTTCTAATGTACCTAGATTCTGTTCCTGTATTTGAGATATGGTGATGCTTATTCACTACTTGTTATTTTTATACAAATTGCATAGGAGGGATCCCTATAACCATTCACTTACTGTTCTATAGTTCAGTAAGAGCTTTGACATACATACACTTTTCTTTTTATTCTCACAACAACTCCTACAGTAGCAATGAGTCTGCTTCTGCTTTGCAGAGGAGGCAAAAGAAAGTAATGCAGGCTGTGTGTTGTTGAGTCAGAATTCAGACTCAGCATTAGCTATTTGTTCAGTGTCATAGTGTCTCTCTGATATGAGAAATGATGGCCATTTCAGCCTTTTCTTTTATTTGCTCCCATTGGGCCCTTCTTATTATTTCTGTTTGTCTGGTGGACATCATTCTTGGGCTGTTAAAATTCCAGAGAAACGACTGGACTTTGAAATAGTCAATAAATGAGGCCCAGAAATGGCAGCCTCAGGTCTTTTTGTGGAACACAGAGATGGAAGGGGGGAGGGAGAAAGGGCCCAGTCAGCTAAAAAACACCCATTAGACACCATGTGAAGCCCACGAGGCGTTTATGCGGAAATGTTCTGATGTGTGGTTGGAAGAGAGTTGTCTCTTTTAAACTGCTTTTGGATTGCTGTAATTGCTCCAGAAATGCTGAGAAGCTGTGGTCATAATGTTGATTGAGTTTCCAGTAGATTGAGGCTCTCCTTGATATCAAGGAGAGACACTGAACCTTTTGTAGCCTGACAATGGATAAATATAAGTGTTTAAATTTTTTAATTGTTACTTTTTTTTGTGGTACTGAGGATTGAACCCAGGGCCTTGTGCATGGTAGGCAAGTACTTTACCACTGAGTTATATCCCCAGCCCTTAAACTGCATTTTTTTTGGGGGGGTAGGGGTGGTATTGGGGATTGAACTCAGAGGCACTTGGCCACTGAGCCACATCCCCAGCCCTATTTTGTATTTTATTTAGAGAAAGGGTCTCACTGAGTCACTTAGTGTGTCGATTTTTGCTGAGGCTGGCTTTGAACATGTGATCCTCCTGCCTCAGCCTCTGGAGCCACTGGGATTACAGGTGTGTACCACCGTGCCTGGCTTAAACTGCATTTTAATTGAATTACATACATTACTTCTCTACCTCTTTAGGATTTGGGGGGCTACACATACTATCACTACTATGTGACTTTGAGCAAATGAATTCATTTCTCTAGGCTTCAACTTCCTCATTTATTTAATGGGGATAATATGAGTATCTATCACATAAGGTAATCGCATGGATTGGATGTTTGAGAACTCTACTGAGAGCTCAATAAATGTTAACTATCATTGTCGTTCTTCTAAAGGTTAACTTGTCCTCTAACATATCATAGATGCTAGGATTGCTCTTCAACTGATAATGAATACATTCCTTTTTTGCTTATTTTTTTTATTGTGGTAAAATATATATAATATATTAGCCAATTTTTAGATTTATAATTCAGTGGCACCGGGGCCATTCACATTATTGTGTGGAATACTTTGGGGGAGCAAACACAGAGAGGGATGGGCATGTGGGCTGTGCGTGCGTGTGCAGGGGGTGAGTCTCGGCTCTGTGTGGAGCTGGCCCTGCTGGCCTGGCACAGAGCAGGTGTGAGGGGTGAGTGGCCATTGGAGGAGAGCCAGGCGAGGGTATTGGTCATTTCGTGAGCCACTGAGAAGTCCACACACATTTAGCTAGTGTCACCTCCCTGCTTTGATTTTTATTCACTTCACTGACTTTTATCTCCATCAGTGCTTTGTCCCTGGAAAGGAAAGGCCTGGGTGCTCATCCGTTTTGTTGATGTCTTTTGTGATATCAGCATATTATACCTGAGGGAACCATCCAGACGTCCTAGGTACCCGTGCTCAGAGGTTCATACTGTAGGTCTTCTAGGACATCCAGATTAAGTGTGGGCCTGAAGTCAGCGCTTTTACTGCATTCCTTGAGATAGATAAGGTCAGAGGTTTCATAGGTCAGATTCTCAAAGTCACAAGGAGATGGGAACAAATAGAATTTAATAAAAATGAAAAGTCTACACTCCCGGCTTTCTGAGACTGTTTCTTCAAACTTCAAACTTCTTCAAACTGTTAGTGGCAATTGTCATTAATGACACCTTTGCCATGAAGCTAGGAAGCATGAGAATAGCTACAAAGTGACTGTCCCAGAGCTTGGCACATGGGTCTGCAAATTCAACCTCAGAGAGATGTTTTGAACTCACTTATTTATTAATTCATTTTTTCAAAGAACATTTAATATTGAGTATGTGCCAGAAACTGTAGCGGTCACTGGAGGATGTCATTATCCCCCAGAGAAGGTTTATTGTAAGAAGTTTCTAATGTGTAGCTTTTCATAAAATGCCTGTCTCCCTAGTTCTGAATTTAAAAAAAAATATATTTAGTTGTTGATGAACCTTTATTTAATGCCAGGCAAATGCTCTACCACTGAGGCACAACACCAGCCCCTGAATTTATAATTTAACTCTTCTAGCCTTGTTTAGCTTGCAGGAGGTCAGACACAAGCACTTAAAAATATACAAAAGCATGTGTAAATATGTAACAATGAATCCCACAATGATGTATAATTATAATGCACCAATAAAAATATGGAAAATAAATAAATCCATAAGATCATAGGCTGACTATTAAACTAAGATGGCTGCATCTGTAAGTTACTTACCTCTCATAAAGTAAACTTAGAGGTTTCAGGTGGGCATACCTACCTTGGGGCCAGCGATTTAACTTAGGCACCCACACATTTACCCACCCACCTACCAATCTACCCATTCATCCATCCATCTATCCATCCATCCATTCACTCACCCACTTTCCCATCCATCCATCCATCCATCCATCCATCCATCCATCCATCCATTTATCCATTCATTCATCCATCCACTCACCCCTCTGCTTACCATTTACCCATCTACCCTTCATCAATCCATCCACCCAACCACTCACCCATCCTCATATCCACCCACCCATCCATTCATCCAATAGCTTTTGACAATGCCCACAGGCACTGGGAATTCTTACGAGGGGGAACCATCTGTAACACCTCCCAGTCCAGTCTGACTATGGAACTCCATACATTGCGTGGAACAGAGACTTAGAAACACTAAAAGAAGATTCTAAACAATGCTCTTGCAATTCCTTTACCACCTGTCATCTCATGTTTCCTGGGGTATTCTGGGAAGAGTAAGATTTTGATAAACCATGGCTATCCACAAGATGTTTCAAAGCCCACCTTTCTTTGGAGACGGAGGAGCTGAGTTTTAGTTTTGATGAAAAGAACAGGGACACAGTATTCTAAATATGCCAACCCTCCCCTCCTGTACTTTCTAGACAAACAAAAACTGCCACTTTTCTTTCATGCAGAGCCACCTGGCCTCTGGCCTCACACCTGGGATGTTTCAGGCTAGGCCTAGGTATCTGGTTGACCTGCCTTTCCACTCTCTGCCTCCTACTCCCACTTGGCATCCAGTGGTTGCAAGCGTGCGTGTTTGGGGAGAAGGTAGGGATTGCCCTGCCACCTGGAGCTCCGGCACACCCGTGCGGTGTTTGTTTGTGTGAGGGTGTCCAGGTCCTGGCTGGAACCTTGTCACTTGGGTTGGGTTTAAGATGTTGGCAATACCTGGTAAAATCAATTCCATTTTTTTCCTTAGGTTCTCAACTCCTTCCCCAAATCACTTCTCTCATCTCATCCTAAATGGGCTACTAAGTTGCAGGGAGGGATCAAGGAGGGTAGGTCCCTTTAGGTGTTCCATGAGGGTCAAAGAGCCATAAAGGTCTCCTCGGCAGAGGAGCACTGCTTCCTGATATTCTGCTGCCTTGCTGTCAGATTTCTTAGCAGGAAGCAGTGGCTGCTTCTTCCCTCCCACAGACATGCAGAGGTGCGGAGATGCCCCAGGTATAGAGCTACCGAAAAGAGACGTGACGAGATGGGCTTCAGGCCCGTGCTGCTTCTCCAGAGGACGTAGAATGATGAACCTACAAACTGTAGTCCCCCACGATGTGTAAAAGGTGTCTTAAAAATACACATGCCTCAAGGTCTCACATGATAACTTGCTGAGCCCCATGTTCAAAGCCACTTGGATTTCAAGGCTGTGTTTCCACACGTGTGTATGTATCACCATTATCAAAATAAGATTATATATGTGAAAGTGCTTTGTAAACAGTAAAGGAAGCATTGTATATGAAGGTAGGTATCATTGTTGTCGCCCTGTTGTTACCTATGAAAATTCTGGGTTTCTTTTTTTGGGGGGGTGTATCATGGTGGGTTCCTTTTCTTGGGAGGTACTGGGGATTGAACTCAGGGGCACTCAATCACTGAGCCACATCCCCAGCCCTATTTTGTGTTTTATTTAGAGACAGGGTCTCACTGAGTTGCTTAGTACCTTGATTTTGCTGAGGTTTGCTTTGAACTTGCGATCCTCCTGCCTCAGCTTCCCAAGCCCTTGGGATTACAGGCATGCACTACTGTACCCGGCTCATGGTGGGTTCTTTTCTAAGGCTGCCTTCAACACTTAAGCAATGTAGAAAGCACGTGCTTTCCATACCATGGAACTCTGCAGGCTCCTACAGCCAAAATGCCTTTCTTTGTTACATTACTTAAAATTCCCATAATTTATCCTGCTATAATATCAACTGGATGGGATAACATAATAAGGCATATTAAGTATCATGTAACTTAATAAAAAATGTAGCAGAGAGCAGAGCTTTGAGGTTCTGGGACAAAGGACAGGTGTGTTTTGAAATAGGGAAGAGGAGATGGGAAATATATGACCAGAGGCCAGCAGTATTCTGTGGCACTAGATGTTGGCAAAGCAGAATGCCAAAATAAAGAGGGAACCGTGAACCTCTAATTTGCTGTGGGGTTTCCCTATTGTTCAATTTGAATGACTCTGACTAGATACTTGCCCTTTAGAAGCTTATGATCAATGGTATAACAAATAGATATAGATACACACAATATATAGATACATTTATTTTGGACATTAACAAATACCTATGTTAAATAATTATGACCATAATTTATTATTAATGGAGTCTGTGGGATGTTGAGCAATGGGGAATTAATTCTGTGAAGTTCATTTTCAGAGAAGCTGCATGTAACTTTTCCTGTCCTCAGGGGAATCAAGGATGCCTCAGGGAAGCGGTGGACTCCAGGTCCTGGGAGTGACAGCAGGGAAGATGTTATAGATGAGGGTCAGAGATTCTAGGTACAGGACAAAGTCCAAGAGAGGACTTGGGGCTTTGAGTGGAAATTCATAGATTGATCACCAATATATAGGATAATCTTACCTAAATTACTGAGATACTGTGCTGTGTTAACACAGAAGAACTGTAAACTATTGCCAGATCACCTAGTAAGTATATCCTACTTTTCCTAAAATCACAAATATCAGGTTCTTTGGGGCACCTAGGGCTCAAGAGGAGATATGTGGCTTCTGAGCAGGATTTACACAGACGTGAAAATATATTTGCTTAAGTTCTAAGCCAGCAGGTCATGTCTGAGTAGATACAGTGCTCTTATGTTTTGTGATTTTGGAAAAAGTCTCTGGGTGCTTTTGAATATTTTGTTTGCCATGTACTTCCGGAACCAGGATAGTTTCCACCCTGTGGTACAGGAGCTGCCACTCACTGGTTGGTTGCTGAAGCTAGTTTTTATCTCTCTTGGATTTTGGGGAATATTCACCTGAATTCACTTGTAATCATTCTTTCTTTCCTTCCTTCTTTATCTTTTTTTTTTTTTTTGTGTGTTAGGAATTGAACCCAGTGTCTTGTTCATGCTAAGCGTGTACTCTACCACTGAGCTACAATCCTCAGCCCCTAGGTTATTTCTTTAAAGTTCATGAACATGTTCATTAAGGCTATGCCTATAAATTCAACACAATTATTAAAAACTGCCAAGATTCTACAAAATTGGGGGTTTGGCCAGATCCTGCCTGTGAGTAAGTCTATTCTTAGGAACGCAGAGGACAAAATGGAGAACATTCAAATTTCAAGGCTGAGAGTTGAAGTTTATGACCCTCAAATGGTTACAATTTAAGAATATTCAAAGCCATTACTTTCATTAACTAATAATTGCTTATTAATAGGCGTTTGGGGTCAAACTAAGATTTCAGGGTAAATGCACAAAAACCAAGGAAGACTTAGCTCTTGCTTTGAGAATCTCATCATAACCAACCAGCCCCATGGATACTCCTTGAACTCTTGTTATATATGCAATGTTGTCCTAAGTGCTGTGGGAAATACCCAGGAGATCTAAGTCTCCATCCTCTAAGAATCTGTAATTTAGTTGGATATTAAGATCAGTGCATAGGAAACAATGGGAACTATACCAGTTAGAATGCTTTTGACTGCAAGAAACAAAATCCTCAACTGAAACTGGCTTAACCAAGTGGCTAGTCCTCAGAGGTAGACCTCAGACCTCAGAGGTAGGACTGGTTTTACGATTAGTAGGTCGAGAAGCTCAAACATTTCATCCAAGTCCCAGGTTCTTTCAGTCATTTCCCTCTGCGAATCCCAAGGCTGCTTAATTTTGTTTTGTCAGTGGGGGTAGTTGGGTGTAATTGAAAAGGGACAAATGAATGCTGAGTTGACAAACAAGTATGCTTGCCATGGCGTTCAGACACAATGGTAAGAGGCAGCAAGGAGAATTTTGCTGTCTGTTACCATAGCTGCTTCTAACAATGGTGGATGTTGTTAGATGCAAAGTGTCTTGCTGGTGCCATCACTGGAAACGTGCCGATTGGATCACGAAGTCATGGAGCGTGGCCATCCCTACACAGTGGAGGCGAGAATTTGAAATTGAGGGGTTGAAAGAGGAAAAGTCCAACAGAGAATGAGAAAAACCAGCTGGACCAGGAATTTCATGAGGCAGGAGAAAAGATAGAAATGTCTGGTGAGGTGGAGGTGAAGTAGTTGATGAAAAGGTAGCGAAGAAGTGTCTAATAAAAACTTTTTCTGGGGCTGGGGTGGTAGCTCAGTGGTAGAGCACTTGCCTAGTACATGCGAGGCACTGGGTTCAATCCTCAGCACCACATAAAAATAAATAAATAAATAAATAAATAAATAAATAAATAAATAAGTAAAATAAAATAAAGATATTGTATCCATCTACAACCCAAAAATAAAGCAAAACTTTTTTCTTTTGTAGTACTGGGGATTGAACCCAGGATCTCACATGTGATAGGAACTACATCCCAGCTCCCCTCCCCTTTTGAGACATGGTCAATTGCCTAGGCTGGCCTTGAACTTGAGATCTTCTTGCCTCAGTATCTTGAGAAGCCAAGAGTATAGGCATGTGTCATTGCACTTAGTTTTAGTGAAGATTTTTGAAGTTGCCATTGGTAAGTTCAACTACCTGTGAAAGCCTATGAAGTTCTCCTTCAAATATTATGCAAAGTCTCCATTCTTCAATGATTCTTTTGTGAGAAGGGGTTCTTGGGAAATATGACCAGATCCTTAGTGTTCCATTTGGGTTGATGTATCTCAGAGGCCACTGATGATTAGTGGAAAATGATTTTAGAATGGGGGCTGGTGAAATGGAAAGATTTAAACATCTCTGCATGTGCTTAAGTTTAGGAATATCCTGAAGTTATGATCTCAGTCTCCAGTTTACTGTCTTGTCACTTTGGGGAGGAGTGTTATTTTCCCTCCTCCCAGACAGGCTTCTGCAGCAGGGAGACCTAGAGACAGAACCATTGCCCATCCTCTCCAACTCTAAACCTCTTAGCTTCTTTCCTCCAGAGGGACAACCAGTGGCCTGGGGTTGGGGAGGGGGTGTCCAGCAGACAGTGGCTCTGACCTCTCTCAGACACACTGATGGCTTCTATGAGGGTTATGATCCCTTCCCTGTGTGCCAAGGGCTGCAAAGGTCCTGGGTATTTGACGTACCTTTTGTACAACTTATCTTTATGCAGGAAATCATCTTTCTCATCTTGGCTGCACAGAGACAGTGGAAGCACACACCTTCCCTCAATCACTTCTGACAACAGTACTCTGCAGTAGGTACTATTATTACCTTCATTTTACAGGTGAGAAACAGGCTGGGAAACTTTTGGGCTGCACAGTAAATCCCCAATCCACCCTGAGCCCATGGTCCTAACCACCACATGACATCAGCATTTGTTTTTCTGAGGAGTTTCTTTATAGCTGTGACTTCTGAGGAATCTATAGTGACTGAGCTTGGGACCAATAAGTCAACTTCACGGACCAAGATGAAATTCTACTTTTTAAATAGCCACATGGTGTGTCTTAGGTCCACTCTGCCAAAATCAATGAAATTTACATGTCTCCTAAGTGCTATTCTATATTCTGAGAATTCAGAAGTGTCCAAAGCAGACCCCCACTTCCCCCAGTCTATCGTGGTTAACTTGATTTTCCAAAATAAATATACACAAAAGTCTGTTTTATTTTGTTTTGTTTTGAGATGGGGTCTCCCTGTGTTTCCCAGGCTGGCCTTGAATTCCTGGGCTCAAGTGATCCTTCTGCCTCAGCCTCACAAGTCCTGGGAGGCTACTGGGGTCACTGCAGTTCCAGCTACTTGGCCAGGTATCCACTTGTCCCTTCCTTTGGGGCAAGAAACCAAGAGTTTCCCCTTGTTAGCATTCTTTCCCTGCCAACCCTACTGGACTGATTCCTTTGTTTTGGGGCGTGGGGGGTGCGGGGGAGGTCCAACCTTGTTTGTCCTCGTTTACTTATTTTTTCCCTGTCACATGAGAACCTGATCTGGGAACAGGAGAATCCGCCTGCCACACTGCTTTCATTAAAGGAAATCCATGGCAACAAATTCCAGTTCATGGGAGTACTGAAAAAGATGGCGGGAGAGACTAGCAGAGCGCCCCCTGCAGGCAATTCGCACAGGTCTATTTCGCAGGAGCGAAAGGCTTCACCTGTGACTGAATGATGTGGCCTTCCAGAAAGTAGGTGATAGCAAAACACACCCTGAAACAACTGAAAATATTTCACAAGTCTTTATCTCTTCTCATGTTTCTTGGAAATTTCAGCTATTCTGAAATTTGGCACGCGTGGAACAAAGATCAACATGAGCGATGTCTTAGTATATGTAGCTCTACTGTTGAAAGTTTTCCACCCACATTCTCTCCTTTATGCTTTGGAATCACATGATGCAATCTAAACCTGTAAGCAACCCGTTCCTTCCAATAGTCAATTTAATATAACTTACATTAGCAGATTCAAAGAAACCTTAAGGAGGAGAAACATACATGAATTTGAATTGTTCACTACTTTATTTCTTCCTGCTTGATACCAGGACAGCTTTATGCTAGCAACAAACTTCATCTCTTTTCTGAAATGGGGGCTATGTCAGTAACCAACCCAGCACATGTGTTCTTGCATCTTTCTTTTGTTGAATCCAAATATTGACACATTCTCCCTCAAATATTTAAGATGCCTGGTAGAAAGCCAAACAGTATTACTCAAATTCCTTAAATCAATGATTAAAGATTTTTAATCTTGTCTTTCAAACAGCATACTGAAAGTGTCACTTGTAAGAATAGCTGCCAAGCCTAGCATAAATATGAGTTGTAGAATAACTACTAAAAAAAATCTTTCTACAAAAAGTAAGTGAATTCTTGCCTGATGTCAATTCACAATTGATCTGTTTAATCTCTTTTGTTAATTAACATATAACATATAAAACTATCCTGAAGTCAACTATTCATTATTATTGAATTTATTAACTTGTTCCCTGAAAGGAAGTCATAGGAATTTAGTGCTGGAAAAACTTAGGAAATCTATGGTTTATCTCACACCTAAAAATGGGAGGTCAAAATGGACTAAATAACTTTAGACTGTCCCATTATTTATGATGGGGTCAGATAGGCTGAGGCTGCCTGCAGTCTCAGTCATCCTGGGTATCTACCGGAGGGTGCTTCCTTTAACTATGGGCTTATTAAGATGCCAATTTCCTTTTTCTCCCCATAATGTAAAACCCACTTATTCTGGAGTATGGATTGATAGCATCTTTTCCCCTCTCCCTCTATTTTTTTTTGGTACTGGGGATTGAACCCAGGTGCACTTAACCACTGAGCCACATCCCCAGACCCCCCACCCCCCGCTTTTTTTGGGCACCGGGGATTGAACTCAGGGGCACTTGACCACTGGGCCACATTCCCAGCCCTTTTTTGTTTTTTATTAGAGACAGGGTCTCACTGGGTTGCTAAGTGCCTCGCCATTGCTGAGGCTGGCTTTGAACTTGCGATCCTCCTGCCTCAGCCTCCCAAGTTCTGGGATTACAGGCGTGCACCACCGCGCCCGGCTCATCCCCAGCCCTTTTTATATTTTATTTAGAGTAAGGGTCTTGCCAAGTTGCTTAGGGCTTCACTAGGTTGCTGAGGCTGATTTAGAATTTGCAGTCCTCCTGCCTCAGCCCCCTGAGCCACTGGGATTACAGGTATGCACCACCTCATCCTTCTCCCTCTCCCTGTTTTTCTTTCTTGCATTGAACCAAGGGCCTCATCTCATGCATGCTAAACATATACTAGAGCTACCTCTGGGCTATACCCTCAACCCAATAGTGTATTTCAAAAGTATTTATCATAGCCATCATCACCATTATAGTAATGAAAAAAATTTTTTTCATTCAAAGGGCTAACTTCATAGTCATTTTTTCCCACATTTTTTATCGGTACATTACAGTTTTACATAATAATGTTATTTGTTGTTACATATTCATACATGCACACAATATCTCCATGGCCCTTTCACATGCATGATTTTGTCCTGATTGTTCCTGTAAGTGGCAAGTATTACTGTTCCCATATTACTGATGAGGAACTCCAAGCCTGGTGTGTTGTTCACTAAAGGTCACATAACCGGTAAGTAGGTATGGGCTCTCCCTAGAATCTGGGTCTTTAAATTCTTCTCCTGTATATTATTTATATTACAACTTCTGTTACTGATGTGACAAATAGTTCTGAACTGTGAGGGAGGAATTTAAACCTCCTATAAAAAACCTCCTTTTTAATATTGAAAAAAATCTTATATTAATGCATTCTTATTAGCCACTTTCTTTGGTCTCTCACTTTCAAAAGTCCTTGTCAAAAGGACAGTCATGACTGGGTTCCTGTTCAGAATTTTCTCCTGTGACGTGACTGCTATGCGGCCGTCGCTTCAAATGAGCCTGGTCCCACATAAGGGTGACTGCAAGCCACGTTTAATTCCCAGAAGTCATTAATGCTGGCAAAATTCCAAATCGCTACCAAGCCACCTGCCTCAGATTTTCTCATACACATTTTCCAAATGCCCAAATCTATAGTTTTCTAGAAGTTTCTGTTGAGATCTCAGGAACTTGTTCTAATGGTTACAAAGGGCTGTTCGGGCTAATTTCCTTAGGGCATGACCTCTTTCTCAGGAAGAATTCTGCACCCACAAATCACGGATGGAACAAGGAAGTATTTTTATGCATGTGCCCGATTCCCCTTTTTTCTTTCAGGTAATCTACTAAAGGCTTTAGGATTACCCCTCTTGCCTGCTCCTCGCCTCAAGTGTAAACAAATCATAAATTCTGCAGTAAAGCAGTGCAGAGGTTTTAAAGACTGTGTTTACAACCAGGCTGGATTTCTAAAAACTGAACTTTACTCAAGGTAGAGAAAATAATCCATGGAAAAAAGAAAAGGGGATGGGGGAGGGAGGGGATGCGTGCTTGCACTGCACAAATCTCTTTTTCACTTCAACATCCTCCAACCCAAGAGACGCACGTTCCTGGTGATCAGAACCCAGAGTTCTCACCTCTCCACATCTGCCATCCAGGTTAATGGCAGTGGGTGTTTGGACGGGAGTGCTGCCCACAAAATCTGTTTCTCATGATGAATGACCAGTTAGTTGAGCGTTTCAGATCTACAAGTTGGCTTCTGTGGAGGGGAGAGAGAACATTCTCAGTTTTGAACACGTTTGCTCTTTCAAGAGGTCTGTCCAGCCACTCAAAGTCCCCCTGAGAACTGATGATGACTCCTGAGAGGCTGGAACCTGAGGTTCCAGGCCACCTGGTCCTGCAACCACAAACCAGAAGTGTGGATGCAGAGTAGCCATTGGAGGTAGCCTGCTATCAGGTCCATTTGCCCAAGCCTGCAAAATCCTGGTTTTCCTGATTTCATTCTTGGTGAAAAGATCTTCCTAGAGACAGGCAAGTGGTTACTAGCAGACCTTAGAAAGAATGTAGGGCTGCATCTGGGAATTTAGGGGTGGCTCAACGCTTTGGGCAATGTGGGGAGGTGCTATCGATTAAGGAAAAAAAAAAAAAAAAATCAGGTCCAGTGGTACATGCCTGTAATCTCAGCTCCTTGGGAGGCTGAGGCAGGAGGATTGCAAGTTCAAGGTCAGTCTCAGCAACTTAGTGAGACCTTCCTTGCCTCAAAATAAAAAAAAAAAAAGGACTGGGGATGTGGTTCAGTGGTCAAGCACCCCTGAATTCAATCCCTGATACCAACCAACCAACCAACCAACCAACCAACAAAAAACCAATTTCCCATGACCATTTAAATCATCTCTATTGTCCAGAGGATCTGAGATAACAGTTACTTTTCCTTTGTCTTCAATTAGCAGCAAACAACAAGGAGAGCTGGGACCTTCCCCTCGCCCAGATGTCTTCTAGTTAATCCCAGTTGGCCCCATCCCTTGTCTCTGATTCCAGCATCCCTACTCCACCCAGGATGACACATGTGGTTAGTTTTAACCTTGTTTGGGTTACATTCCTCTTTGTTTCCCACGTGTGCTTGCCTCATCTCCTGCTTTGGATTGCAGAAATTTAAGGATTATAAGAACCTCAGGACAGAACAGTACCTCCCAGCACACAAGGCTGGGTGACTGACTTTATCTTGTCATCGATTGAAATCTGGGTCTAAAAGTCTCTAAGTCTCAGCTGGCAAGACAGGGATGGGGAGCATGAAAGTCTGCTAATTGCCCCGTGCTGAGCTGAGGACAGTGGTGGAGTCAAAAAGATTTGTCATCCCTGGTGGGCTCCATCAGTCCCTGCTAAAGCTACCCAGTAATAATAAGTTTAATAATGCTATTTGATCTGGACAATTGCTGTTTCTCAAATCTATATAAAGGTCTAAAAAACAGTGTTTTTAGCCAGGTGTGGCAGCAAACGCCTGGAATCCCAGGGACTCAGGAGGATCGCAATTTCGAGCCAACTTTGGCAATTGAGTGAGAACCTGGCTCAAAATAAAAAAGGACTGGGGCAAAGCACCCCTGGGTTCAATCCCCAGTGCCAAAATAAAGAAACAAATAAATATTATATCAAATTTGCTTCATAAGTACACTTGCTATAAAAATGCTCCTTTTAATACAAGTTCCTTATTTCTCCCCTTTTATCCAGTCCCATATAAAGACTGTGGACTCACTCTGAGCTACATCTCTGTGGGTTACAAAAATGGAAGTTTAGGGTCTCACAGTCAATAAAACTGATAGGGTCATTACTAGGCAAATTCTGAAACCCCATGGCAAGGTCAGCCAAAGTCAGAAAGAGACTTTTTAGTTGGAATGTAGTATGTTATAGGTTATAATAGGCTGTGATTGATGAATACTTTCAAAAGTGGGTGAGGTGATTTTGCTGTGCACATTCTGCCAAGTACATGCTCAATAAACACTACTCAGCAAGTTATAAATTTAAACAGTGAGTATCTCAACTGGGTACCAGAATTGTAAATGTGCCCGATATATGCCATTCTCTGGCTATAACCATCCCAATCCCTAACTTCATCAGTTTATTTTTGGATGACTCTAAACACAAACTGTTAAGTGACAGGTTTAGGAGCAAAAATTCAGCTTAATCAAAAAGTTTCTAATGCACAATGAAAGCTCCAAATAAAGTGAATTTTCAATGAGAACTCTTGCTTCTCCACATTACCCCCTGTGGACTGCTTTTAGATGATATGGTGTGGCTTATCAGTAATCTCCTCCAATCTTTGTAACAACCTGTGGAGCATGTATGTTTATCCCCATTTCATAGGTAAGAATACTGAGGCCCAGGAAGCAGACAATGTACCCAAGGGCACATGGCTGTGAGGGCCTCAGCAGCGTCTGCATCCAGGTTCCTCTGGTAGCAAAGCCCATGTTATTTCTACTGCCCAGTAACTAACAGACTAGGGTCCAGCATGTGAGGGAACCAGTTGGGGTTATATTCCCCAATTAATTTATTTAAAAAAGGGACAAGGGTCACAAATTGCTTTTTTCTATTCTCTCATTTCCTTAGCTCCCCCTGTCCCCATGTCAAGTCCTCTCTTGATCATAGGATCTAGGCAGGCCCTGAAGGCTTGCCTAGTTTTTTGTTTAAAAAAATAATTTATTTCAGAGCTTGGGGTGCTGCTCAGTGGTGGAGTGTGTGCTTAGCATCTATTAGGCGTGGGTTCAATCCCCAGCATCCCCCCAAATTAAGAAAAATTTTAAACTTGCAGAAGTTGAAAGAAACTTGTATCTTTTACTCAGATTCCCCAATTGTTAATATTTTATTTTTTGAAGGCTCTCTTGTCCCCTCTCTCCATAAATGTATATTATATAGTTTAATTGTGTGTATTAAACATTTATAAATGATAAATATGTAATCTTTTCCTGGATGACTTGAGAACAAGTTGCTGACCTGCTGACACATCCAGGGCTTTTCTTGCTCCCCCCTCCCCCCCCCCCCCCCCCCCCCCCCCCTCCCCCCCCCTCCTCTGCACAAACATCAGGTGACTATCCAGGTCACTTTCATACCTCATCACTTTATCCTTAGACTCCATTTTGCCAACTATCCCAACAATGTTACTCCTTCCTTCCTTTTCTCCCTCCCGCCCTCCCTTCCTCTCTCCCTCTCTCTCTCTTTTCTCTCTCTTTTCCTCTCTCTCTCTCTCTCTCTCTCTCTCTCTCTTCCTTTCTTTCTTGGCCAAGATACAATACAGGGTCATATGTATTTGGTTGTCAAGTCTCTGTGGTCTTTCTTGAGTTGGAATGGTTCCTTGGCCTTTCCCTAATTTGCAGGACCCTGACAGGAATGAGTACTGGTCTTTCATTCTGTAGGGTGGCCCAATCCTGGGTCTGTCTGAGACTTCCTCAGACTTAAGTCATGCATTCTTGGCAGGAATACTATGGAAATGATGTGTGCCCTGAGAATACACCTGTTGTCCACTTTTTCTCACCACTGCAGATATTAGGTTAGCTTCCCCCATCACCTTGTTTTCTCCACCTGAAGTTTCCATTTTCCCCTTCACAACCGGTAGGTGTTCTGTAGGGAGACCACACCAACCTCCTGTTCTTCATTAAGTCTGCACCTACCATCCTGATTCTCTGTTTGTGATCCCCTTCTAAATCAACCACCACTGTGCTGCTTCCCAAGTGATGGTTTTGTATTTTTATCATTCCATCTGCCTTCCACTGACCTTCTTCTGTAAACAGATCTTTGCCTATATATTTGCATATATTATTTGCATACACGAATGGGTGCATCCACTCATATTATTTAGTGACTATTTGTTACTGTCCTATTTTGATGCTCAAAGTGACCCATATGTGACCATGGAGATCCTTTTAAACAGGATTTTGTCATATTTCTATCATTCTTTTAGCTTTTCCTTACTTTCTGGAACAACATGTTCTGATTTCATTGCCTGAGTCTAGGAGGCTGCTGTTCCTTCATGGAATTCTCTGGTTCATTTTGCTGGAGGAGGGTTACAGAAACCCAAGGTCTGGCTCACATATTGACATACACACACGCATATCAATATCTATTTCTCTGTACTATCAAATCATGAGTTTACACTGACACGTTTCTGATAATGACACTGTGCTATTAGCATATATTAATAACCATGTTAAAATATAATAATAATCATGTTAAAGTTAGTCTGACATAATAGACTGGTGCATAAAACTGTTCTACAAATAACAAAACAGATGAAGGGACTAATTTTAATCTATTTTAGGAAGAACTTTAGTTTTTTAAAAATTTTTAAATGCACCTGTGTGGTACTTTTGTGTGTGTGTGTGTGCGCGTGCGTGTGCACGTGCGCATACGTGTGCGCACATGCATATATAAGATCTGCAACATATTTTGGGTTTGATTTTAAAAGGTAGATACCATTTCCTTATCCAGAAAAGCTGGTGCTCATGTCCCCTACCCCTCTCACTTTTTAATAAGTGTACCAAGAATGTTTCTATAAAAATTTTTACCTGTTTTTTTTTTTTTTTTTTTTGCGGGGGGAGGACAAATGGAAAGAAGGTAAAACGCACATATAACTAGAGGAAAAAGTGGATGCTATAAAGTTATGAAGTTTAAATCAAGAGAACTGTAGAGGCCTCAGGCTTTTTTTTTTTTTTTTAATTTATGTCTTTTGTGTCTGTGTGTGAACTCTATGATCTTAAAACAAAATTAGAGCTGAGGCTATGGCTTAGGGACAGAACACTGGCCTAGCGTGTGCAAGGCCCTGGGTTCAATCCCCAGAACAGCAAGACAAAAACCAAAAAGCAAACAAACAAACAAAAAAACCCAACTGTTTTTAATGCTTTTTCCTCTTCCTGCAGATTAAGATTTTTTTTTTTTTTTTTGTACTGGGGATTGAACTCAAGAGCACTGGACCACTGGGCCACATCCCCAGCCGCCCCCCCTCCTTTATTTGGTATTTTATTAGAGACAGGGTCTCACTGAGTTGCTAAGTGCCTCGCTATTGTGGAGGCTGGCTTTGAACTGCAATCTTCCTGCCTCAGCCTCCCAAGTGCTGGGATTACAGGCATGCGCCACTGCACGAGGCGCAGATTAAGATTTTAGTAACAGGCTATTGTGCTTTGCAATCTTCTTAGCACTTTCGGGTTAATTTCAGGGTCTCTCTATCAGAGCAATAGTGAAGGGTTTGAGCACACCTCATCTTTTAGGTCTTGTGGTGGGTTTGGGAGGGAGGGAGGCAGACAGCCTAGAATCACGGCCGAACATGCCTATGAGGGGAGAAGGCAGGCAGGCTCCTTGCTGCATATCCTTGGGCAAATTACTTCATTTCTCAGTGTCTCAGTTTCCTAAGTTATAAAATAGACGCTGTTCTGATGGAAAAAAGAAAATGAATGAGAACAGTGTTTGACACAGAATGAGGGGCCAGTGAGTGGTAGTTATCATTGCACGTGAAGTCTAATATTTGGCCCTTGACCTTGGCTGCTCATAGTCCAGTTTAGTCAACAAGCTATAAGCACAACGGGAGGTCAACTTACCATCTGCCAGCTTGTGTCTCCTAGTGTTGCCATTACTCCCAAGGCACAAAGGAACTTGGAAATTTTAGGAAATTAAAAAACAAAACATGTGCTGTGTATAATGGTGCATGCCTGTAATCCCAGCGACTCAGGAGGCTGAAGCAGGAGGATTGCAAGTTCAAAGCCAGCCTTAGCAACTTAGTGAGGCCCTAAACAACTTAAGGAGAACCTGTCTCAAAATGAAATAAACATAAAAAGGAGTAGGGCTCAGTGGTTAAGCACCCCTGGGTTCAATCCCTGGTACCAAACTAAAACAAAAAAGACAATCTAAGCTGGGCGCGGTGGCGCACGCCTGTAATCCCAGCACTTGGGAGGCTGAGGCAGGAGGATCGCAAGTTCAAAGCCAGCCTCAGCAATGGCGAGGCACTTAGCAACTCAGTGAGACCCTGTCTCTAATAAAATACAAAAAAGAGCTGGGGATGTGGCCCAGTGGTCCAGTGCCCCTGAGTTCAACCCCTGATACCAAAAAAAAAAAAAAAAAAAAAAAAAAAAGACAATCTACCCCAGAGAGTTACTACAGCCTGATTTTGCAGGACAGTCCTGAAACATAAGTGATCCTACAAATTATTATTATTATTATTCTACAATTCTACAAAATTATTCCAGCACCTGCCAGTCATAGGCCCTGTCCTGGGGAAGGAATTCCCAGTCCCTTTGGTTCTCTGCTGTTCCGGCAGAGTGGTTCAAGTAGCCTGAGGGCATCCTCCAGAGAAGAACCTCAGCCAGTGCACCTGAAAGCACATTGAACTTGGGTGTTGTTGGGGGAAGCACCAACATTTCTGCCACGACTCCACTCTAGTGCTCAGGGTCACGGAGTTGCAACAAGGCCGGAGAGAGTCCATGGACGCGGTGGCTCCCAGCACCCGCTGGCCTTCTCTCTCCCCTCCGCTCATCTCCAGTTCCTGTCCATCAACAGGGCAGCAATGAAAGGCCCTGGAGTTTCTGAACTGACTTCCCTCTTCTCTGTCAGGCTGGACGTTTTAAGCAGTCACAAAATATTATATTCCCTAACGCTGACATGGTGTTAGTTATATGGTCTGTTCAGTAATTTGACAGGTGTGGAGAAAATTTGTTGGGCAAATTCTTAGAATACTGACCTGGTTTGCTTCACCTGGTCCTTTGTCTTATCAGCCCATCCATCCAATCACTCGGTCACTCATTGTTTATTTATTAATTTATTCATCTCCAAAGCCTGTTTTATGCAGCACATTATTCTGAGTTCTTGACTAATTTCGACCTTTTTTTTTTTTTTTTTTTTAAATGCAGTGTGATTTTGCAAATTGATGAAGACTTGGTTCAATGAAATGAGAATGTTAAAGTCCTTCTTGTCTATTCCCTATTTTTCCCCTGGACCATCATCAGCTATCCCAATCAGCTGAGAGGGCTTTTGTAAAGAAGAACACATCCGGGTGCCTCTGAGTCCTTTTAGTCATCTGCCATCCTCCTATGCATTTCCACCCAAACCCCATCCCTCCACCTTGCCCATGAATGAATTTGGCAGTGGCTGGGAAGCCAGTCGATTGTGTTCCAAGACGAGTAGGAGAAAGGTCTCATCCTAGCCAGCCAGTAGGTAAGTATTAGTCACACAGGGGCACAAACAAGTCTCGAAAACCACATCTATCAAGCTGTGGCCAGCGGTATCCCATGGTTGGCTGCCGGTAGACACCTCTGTGCTACATTAAGAAAGAGTTCCCACCTGTTGTGGCAACAAAGCCAGCTGCTGGGAATTAAGTGGTAAAGATCAGAGGGAGAGGGGGTGGCTGCAGGGACTGGAAGGGAAGGCCCAGCCACTCCCTGCACAAACAATTCTTTGTGACGCTCCTCTAGATGGGAGTTGGCACCAGAAGAGGAGGTGGGTCCAAGGAAAGGAAGGTAGCTCTCCACACCCTTGTCCCTTCTTCAATGAAAAGAGAGAGCCATTGACCAAGAGAGGGTCCTGGTAAGAGAAGTCGAGGCCCCAGTGGGATGAGCCAGAAGGGCCATTGCAAATACAAAAATGCCTGAATTCTTTTCTCTTGCATGTAAGATGGAAGGAGTTTTCTAACACTAATGCTCACCTCAGAAAATATTACATCTGAAACGTGTCTCACCCACAATAGGGGGCGGCTAGGGAAGAATAGAGGTACTTTGGATTGGGCAGGGTGCGTGAAGGGAGAGGAGGGGGTATGGGTGTAAGAAGGATAGCAGAATGAATCAGACATTATTACCCTATGTACATGTATGACTACATGACAGGTGTGATTCTACATTATGTACAACCAGAAGAATGAGAAGTTATACTGCATATATGTATGATGTGTCAAAATGCATTCTACTGTCATGTATTAACTAATTAGAACTAATCATAAAAAAAGAAATGTGTCTCACCAAGATCCTGAGATTCAGAGGTGAAAGTGTTAATTTCTATCAACCAGAAGAATAAGTTGTGATTATTCTTTGCTTTGGATGTGATTTTTACATTTTAATCTCCGAATGCAATCTTTATTTATTTCTAGTCTTTGGGAAGTGAATTATGGTACACTCTACAAAAAGGTTGTTTCCATGGTATAGACTTCCAGAGTGGATAAATATTTCCAAAGCATTTATAAAGACTGAGCTTTCATCTTGTACACAATTCTCATGTCTTTCATTCATCCACTTATTCATTGATTTGATAATCAATGAATAATAAAGTAAACATTTATTTAGTGCTTATTATGTGGCAGGCTGAACTTTCTAGATGCTTTGTTTTATTTCCTCTTAGAATAATTCCTTTAAGCAAGATCCACGTATAAGTGTCAAAGTAGGGACTTTGACTCTTTTGCTCCCTGTTTTGTCTTTAGTACCCCAATGTGTGTATGGCATACAAATATCTGTTGAAAAAGATGAATGAGGTAGGTAATATCAATTATGTCCCCTTTACAGATGATAAAACTGAGCCTTCTATAGGTTAAGGAACTTGCTTAAGGTGTGAGAGTTCCTAAGAGGCTGAGTTGCAATTTAATTTCATCTGACTCCAAAGGCAGTGTTTCAGATGCACAAGGGAGGTGTGGTGAGGTCACAAATAAAAGATGATAATTTTATTGGGGAATCCAGGGAGGGCTCAAGGAGGATATAGCATTTGGATCTGGTCTGTGAAGGGAGGAACTTCCACATTTGATATCAGAGTTTTATTGTTGGCAAAATAAGATTGGACCAAGTCCTGATTTATTGGGAAAAAAGGAACCTATTTCTGATTGCCCTACTATGTTAAGATTTCTTTAATGTAAATTTCTACCTGAGAACCTCCAGTACTTGGTTGTATATGGTATTTAATTTTTAGTCTTTAGGAAGTGAATTATGGTGTGGCTCTACAGAAAGATTGTTCCCTTAGGATTTATTTCCAGAGTGGATAAGCATTTCTAAAGCATTTATAGAATAAAGGCTGTGCTCTCCCCTCAAAAAAAAAAACTTGTCCAAAATTCTCACATCTTTTTTTCCCTATTTTTCTTATTGGTGCATTATAGTTGTACATCATGGTGGGATTTGTTGTTACATATTTGTACATGCACACAATATAACATAAAATTTGCACAGTATAATTCTCAGATCTTTCATTCATCCACTGGTAGATTTGATAGAAACCCTGTTTTCAATCTCTTCTTCCTGAGAAATGTTCCTAAACTATTTTTCATTGCTTTCTAAGTCTTTTTTTTTTTTTTTTCTTTTTTCTTTCCCGGAGTCACTGTTTGAATTAGGTTATTCAGATCAGCTAATGCCTGTAAAAATCCCATCCATTACTAATGGTGGAAATCAGTGTGAGAGAGTGCTTTCCCTCTCACTCCAGCAGGCCCATCCTTCCTAATTGAAAAGGTAGATTGAGTATTCTTTGCTTTTGACCAAGACTCATCTCCTGCCAGGAGCAAGGAAGGATGTGTAGGAGGGAATGTCTCTGATAATAACAACAAGAGTAATGAGTAAAAGTTTTCAACAGGATCTTGGGCAACTAAGTTACCAGGGCCATTTATACATGTTTATAGTGTGAGTGTTTTTTTCTCCACCTAACAATGGTTCCCGAATGCCTTCCTTCCCCAGGCCCCCTCCCAGACACGTTGAAAGGTCCTGTTGTGAGCTGTAGAGGAACAGCTTTCAAAACCCAACTTCTTCCTGAGTGTTTATGGCAGTGCTTAAGCCGAGCGGGGCGCGTCGTTGGCCTTTGGTTAGGGGAGGGCAATTGCTTCCAAGGTGCCTGGTTTTGGGATTTTGTGGCTGAGAGCCCCACGTGACCTTCTTAAACCAATAGCAGGGCCGGCCGATGACGTAGCGGCTGTTCCAAGTGATTGAGGAGAACCTTTCTCTCCACTTCCCTGCTCTTGCCCAGCTTGAATGTAATCAGAACCGCGGTCCCCATGTTTAAGAAAAAGACTGTGACATCTACAACAATGAACTCACTTCCTATATATCCCTCTTGGATGATTTAAAAGAGGAAACAAGATTTCCTCCTCCTGGGCTGTGCTGGACAGAGCCTCCTCCAGCGCGGGTCAGCCCAGCCTCAGCTCCCTGGCTGCAGGAAGTCTCTCATCCTCCTCACCCCATTCACATCCTGGGGACTGGAGGATGAGCAGGAAGTGGAAAGTGTCAGGCTGTCTTTCAAGCTCACAGTCGGCTCCCAGCAGCGCGTGGGCCTTTGGGAAAACAATACCAAACTTTCCAAATGGTTCTGTGAATAGCTCTCTCCAAACACTTTACACAGTTCTGTTTAAAAAGATTAGTCAGAAGACTCTGGGTTATTTACGTTTTCTTTTCATTTTGCTGGGGGTGAGGGGAGAGTCAAGGGTGAGGGTTGATCTCAATAAGTGTCTTTCCAGTTGTCTGCAATACCTTTGACAAGAATGGGACAGGCCACCCCCAGACCTTTTCTACATGGGAGTAACCCATGGCAGCCTCCTTTGCTCAGCATCTGGAAGATCGATTTGACCATGTTGGTGCTTTATCATTGGGAGCACACCTTCATACACAGGGTACCCCCTGCCAGCTCTCCTGCACCTTTGGGTGTGTCATGTCATTTCCCAGGGTTCTCATTTGTAAAAGGAAGGGGCTGGAGCCAGTAAGTGATCAGACTGAATGTTCTTTGAGTCAGAGCCCTTCTGGAGTCTCTTGGGCAATAAATCTCAGGTGTGCTTAGAGCCCCTTTGCCAGAGGACATTTCTCTGAGTCTTCTGTCCTCCTTTCCTTTCTTAACTTGGAGGCCTTCTTGCTGCTGGGACTGAACTCTTCAAGGGTCCTTCACAGCATTCCGTGACATGGCCTGAGGCATGGTCCTGGCAAATAAACTCTCATAAAGCCATCTTCCAGAGTCTTCATCAGGGCAATTGTTTTAATTTTAGTCCTAGAATCACAAATGGGACCCAAAGATGGCACCTACTGTAAACACTTTGCTTTGTTTCTTTTGTTTAAATTCTGCAGTCCTTCTTGGGTCAAGTCAGAGCACAAAGCCCAGTTGGAAAATACTCTGGCATGTTTCTCTTTGCCCTCCCCTAGTTGCCCATCCCTTCTCTTCTTTGGCTGTTGTGGTAGTTGTAGGAAAAATGGGCTCTATTTTATTGGGAGGTTGACATTTTCCAAAAATAACTTTTTCCCTGACTAATTTCCAGGTACTGCCTACCAACTCCCTTGAAACGTCAATAATTTTGAAAAGAAGACTGGTACTTACGCACCTCCCAAGTCCTAGGATCGCAGGTCTGAGGGTACCATCTCTTTTCTCTGGTAGGAGATTGGCATCAGAAGCTCCATATGAGATGCAAAAGCTAAAGGCAGTGATACCAGGCAAGGCTACTTCTGTACAGACGCCCCCCACCCATTAAAAAAAATAATGGGCCATAAAGAGAGAATGAATCCAAATAGCCAGGTGTCAGAGGATTCCTAGAGCAGGCTTCATGGAGAGGGGACAGCCTGAGGGTTATCTTTGAAGGGACCAAACTTGACCTGTCCGATTCACTCTTGTGGCCTAAATGACTTTATATTTATATGCATCAAGTTCCTTTTTAAGACATCAATTGGCTGAATTCTTCCCTTGTGTCCCAAGTCACATGTATTTGAAGGCTTTCCCAAGTGCGAACCATGAGTTTTTGCAAGGTCATCTGAAGTCTGGGTCTCTAAAATTCATACATTAGAGGCCTGTTGGGCAACCAATGACTTGAGACTGGAGGCCTGGAAGATTCAATTGTGGGCAATCACAGGAAGGGCCGTAAAATCAGGCTCAGCTGATGACTCATTCCACTTTAAGTTATTTCTACTTTCATAGCACTTAGGTGGGAGTCTGTCACTCAGAAGTTTGGAAACCCAAATTGAGAAGGACCAAAGGAAACTGGAGCATGCTGAAGTGGCGTCTGCCAGGAGAGTTGAAGGTGGTGTCTGTATCACTTGGGAACCAGAGAGAGTGCTCAGCTATTCTAGCCCTGGTTTTCTTTTATGTCACCCTCTCCATGGCTTGCATACAAGTCCTTGATGAACTTGATCTTCTCCCATGACTATTGCATGGCTGAATTAGGCCAGCTGCAGGGGCATGTTAGTATTTGAAATGCATCCAGCTTCCTACCTTAATTGCTCCTGTGCTCCTGCAGCTGTTATCTTTATTGCAGTAGCCCATTCAGGCATTTCTCTATCTTATGGAGGACACCTCCCTCTCTCTGTGCCAGGACAGTCATGCTCTGGTCCCATTCCTAGATCTCTAAGGAGCTTTTTCCTTGGCTGTGCAGTTGTTTGCTGTCCTGTGCTGACTCCTTTGCCCTCCCTGCCCAGGAGCCACACCATCAGGCATGGTGTGGAAGCCTCCACAGCCTCCCTGAGTCTACTTGGATGCTATGCCCCATGCTTTCTTTGTTCTCCATTGATATTAAGTGCCAATGAATCCTCTGCCTTTTCCCAATCACAGGAAATGCCACTCATGGTTGGGAAGTCTGTCTTCTAGGTCAGGGAGGGCCAACGTAGATTTGCTGCGTACCCACCCTGCGATGGGTGCTCTATTAGGCATCTGGGGTCAGAGATGAGAAATGGTCTCTTTGAGGAATTCTCAGTTCAGAGGGAGAGTGAGGTACAAATATATTGTGTTAGCTTTCTTTCACTGTTACAAAATACCTGGAATCATCAATGTATGAAGAAGAAAGGTTTATATTGGCTCACAGTATTGGGAGTTTCAGTTTATTGTCAATTGTCCCTGTTGATTTGGGCCTGCAATGAGGCAACACATCATTGTGGGGAGTGCATGTTATAGGAAGCTTCTTACCTCATGGTGGCTGGGAAGCAAAAAGAGAGGAAATAGAGGAGCCAAGGTCTCAAATTCCTTCAAGGGTGTGTCCCCAATGACCTAACTTCCTTCCATTAGGCCCCACCTCCTAATTGTTCTATTGCCTGCCACATACTGGGAACCAAGCTTTCAACGTATGGACCTTTGGGGGATGTTCAAGATTCAAGTTAAAGCACATATCTTTTCAAAATGGTGTGTGGCAAATTGAGGGTAGAAAAAGTGGGTCCTGAGATTCACTCAAAATCAGTGAAAACTGGTGCTCATGCCCAGCCTTCTTTCTGATTGTGTGGGTTCCTCTTCTGCTTGAATGGTGCTTAGACAGAACTGACTCTTCCATATTTTGAGCATCTCCTGGACAGAAGCCAGCAGAGCACCAAGGAGGAAGACTTACCTCCACTGCAGGACAGGGGAGGATGGGCACCCAGGGTCTCAGTTACCTGATTGATGACTGGAAGGAGGAGGAGGGGTTAGGGAAACAAAGACGGAAAGGATATACCAGGTAGTGGTACCAACATGAGCCAAATGAGAATCAGGGTGAAAAAGCTGGGTGGCACCGTGTCTCCAGATGGCTGAGTTGGTGGGAGATGAAGAGCAGAAGGAGGCACGTGCCCTGTTGTGAAGCTCGCAAGAGATGTGGTCAAACAAAAAACCTTTTTTTTTTTTTTTTTTGATACTGGGGATTGAACTCGAGGGTACTCTACCACTGAGCTACAGGCCCAGTTCTTTTCATTTTATTTTGAGACAGGGTCTTGCTAAGTTGCCCAGGCTGGTGGTCCTCCTGCCTCAGTCTCCAGAGTTGCTCTGATTACAAGTGTGCACCTCAACACCTGGGGACTTAGTCGAAGTTTTAAAAAATGTACCTGGTGGCCAAGAGAAGGACACAGTTGGGGAAGAGGAGACTAGAGAAGTCCAGAGTCTAGTGAGGGACTTAAGGGACTGTCCAGGAAATAGGTAACCACTCCTCATGTGGTTCTCCTTTGTTCCCATTCACATGCATGTCCCTCTTCTGCCAAAGCTTTGAGGCCAGTGACTGAAGAGCCATCCTCTTCCATTTTCCTCCTTCCCCCCTTCATGTTCCTCCTCTTCTTCTTCCTCCTTCTTTTCTTTTGTTCTGCACTTAAAAAAAATTTTAAAATTTATATGTGGACACAATATCTTTATTTTGTTTATTTATGTGATGCTGAGGATCAAATCCAGTGCCTCACATGTGTGAGGCAAGTGCTCTGCCACTGAGCCACAACCACAGCCCATTGTTCTGCACTTTTTATTTTAAAATATTATAGACCCACAAGAAACTGCATCTACAGGACAGAGTCTCCTTTAACTTCCACACAGCTTCATCCAGGGGTATCATCTTTGCTTCAGTAACAAAATCAGGAGAAAACATCAGTAAAACAATGTTAATCAGGCTACAGGCTTTATTCAGATTTTGCCATTTTCTCTCTCTCTCTCTCTGTGTGTGTGTGTGTGTGTGTGTGTAATTGTATGCAATTTTATCACACACGTAGATTTGGGTGGCCAACACCCTAATCAAAACACCTATGCCATCACCTCCAGGGACCCCCTCATGCTGACTTCCAGCTGCACCCAGCCACTCTGTCCTGAAAGGCCATTCTAATGCTAAGTGTGGATTCAAAACTGCTGCTGACTCAGAAAGGAGAAAAAAAGACCTTTCCTGGCACATTTCCACCTCTGACATTTTCTTACTCACTCGGTCTAGGTCTAGGTCACCCTTCTCCCGGGAGAACGTGGCTGTGGTGGTAGACACTGTGTTTTGGCCCAAAGCAAGATGCCTTGTGGTTCCGTGGTGGGGACAGAAGTGAGGCCTGTCAGCACTGGATGTGATTATTTATTTATTTATTTTTTGTGGTCCTGTGGATGGAACCCAGGGCCTCGCACATGCTAGATGAGGGCTCTACCACTGAGCTATACCCTCAGCCTCTGTATACGGATGATTCTAAACATATTGTAGAGGTGCACAAGAAGTTTACATACATGGCCTCATACACGATTATTTTATAGACTTAATTTTTCCATTTCTTCAAAGAGTCCCATTCTTTCCCCAATAAGGAATCATTTGTTCAAAAACAGCCTCTCCAGACTTTCTTAGTCTATTGTGTACTTGAAGTTCATAAAATATCACTTACAAGTAGATTGACCTCACCATAAATACATTTTTGAAATTTAAATAAAAAGCACGTATTTCAATAGCCAATTGAAAGTGTGATGAATCAAAATGATTATAACTTTGAGCCGGGTGCGGTGGCACGTGCCTGTAACCCCAGCGGCTCAGAAGTGCAGAAGGATCACAAGTTCAAAGCCAGCCTCAACAATTTAGTAAGGCCCTGAGCAACTCAGGGAGACACTGTCTCTAAATAAAATACAAAAAGGGCTGGGGATATGGCTCAGTGGTTGAGTGTCCTCGGATTCAATCCCAGGTAATCCCCGCGCCCCCACCCCAAAAAAGATTCTAATTTTGGAGAAGTCAAAATAGCAGGTTAAAAAAATGAAAAAAAAAATAGCAGATTAGATTTGGAATAGGCTTGTGACATCATCTGAATACACACACACACACACACACACACACACACACACACACACACACACATTTGTTTGCTGTATTTAGGAACCACTTCTCCAAAGCTCTGATGTTCTTGGACAACCAGGAACCAGAGGTTCTGATTTTCAGGGTCATAGGTTACTCCCTGTTAGAGAGCTTGAATCGTTGGCATTTTCCTTTACTCAAATCCAAAATCTTCCATGTTACGAATTGCATTGATTGGTTAGAGTTTGTTCCTCTGAACTACTCAGAAAAAGTGAAGCCCTTTTTTCCACACGCTGTTCCTTCAGTTCTTGTGTTCCCTTGAAGCCTTCTCTTTCTAGTATAAACACCTCGGCTTCCTTTGACGGTTCCTCCTGGGCCCTCATTTCCCAGACTCTGCCATCCCTGTCACTTCCTCAGGATGTACTCTCGTTTACACATGTCACTCATACAATGTGGCATCCCCATTTTCTCAGTTATCACAGACAAAAAAACAACAACCAAGTCGTTCAACTGACCTCACTGTATAAACCACACGTAGGACTTAGAGACTTTAAACAGTGTCCTGCTTTTGTGGTGTAAAATCTCTTCATTTCCTTGTCCCTATAGTGCACGTAAGAAAGATGTCATAGGAACACTTCATCCACATAGTAAGCACTCGATAAAGGTTCAATTTTATTATTACTACTAATTTAAAATGACTAATACTAGATATACATGCATACTTAAAAACAGCACAAGCATGGCCTCTAGAGAGAACAGCTGCAGAATGTAGAGAAAGTGAATCAACAAGGCAGTGGGGCCATTTCCCCCTATAAACTTCCGCTGGGTCACCTGGTCAGATAGGCTCTGCCCTCTGAGGGGTGAACAGTCAAAATCAATTCATTGTTGACAATCTTATTTCTTTGCCTTTCTGAGATAAACCTTGACTGGGCATGGTTTTTGTCTTGTTTTATTTTTATCTTTAAGACCAAAAAGGAGCAAAGTCTTGTTTCTGCATTTTACAAATAATTCTTAAGTATTAAGACTTTTTTTAAATTAAGAAATACTGGTATCAAGGGGCTGGGGTTGTGGCTCAGTGGTAGAGCGCTTGCCTAGTGCAGGTGAAGCACTGAGTTTGATCCTCAGCACCGCATAAAAAATAAACAAATAAAAATAAAGACATTGTGTTCACCTACAACTAAAAAAACATTAAAACAAACAAACAAAAAAGAAACACTGGTATCAAGAATCAACTATTCCTGATTGAAGCTATAGTGGTCATTATAATAAATAAAATTAAATTCCTATTTATATTTAAAATAGTTTATTTTAAAATAATTTAAAACTTACAGAGAAGTTTTAAGAAGAGTACAAAAACTCCCGCTGGGCATGGTAGTGCACACCTATAATCCCAGCTGCTTGGGAGGCTGAGGCAGGAGGATCGTGAATTCAAAGCCAGGCTCAGCAAAAGTGAGACCCTGTCTTTACATAAAGTACAAAATAGGGCTGGGGATGTGGTTCAGTGGTAGAGTGCACTGGAGTTCAATCCCTGGCACCACCCCCCCTCCAAAAAAAAAAAAAAAAAAGTACAAAAAACTCCTTTATCTCCCCAGCCAGATCCCCCAATATCAATATTTCACTGCATCTGTGTGTACATCTCTCCTTCCTCCCTCACTCCAATCCTTCCTCCCTCCCTCCGATTGATCCCTCTCTCCCTCTTTCTCTTTCTTTTCCTTCCCCCAATCATTATCATCAGTTTTTTCTAAACCATTTAAGAATAAGATACAGACACAATGTCTCATAACTCCTAAATATTCCAGAGTGTATTTCCCCTCAACTTTCTAGACAGTCACTAAACAACTTCCCCGCTTCACACTGAGATCAGTACTAATGCTGACACTGCTGTACCGTTGACAAACTCCCTGGCTCTGACTGGGCCAATGGTCACATTGATGTCTCTTCCATTTCTGGTCCAGAATCCCATCCAAACACACAGGATGCATTGAGTTGTCATGCCATTTCCATGTCCTTCAGTCTGGAAAAATTCCTTAGTCTTTCCCTTCCTTTAAGGTCCCACCCTTGATGGTTTAAAGGGGACAGGCCTTAACATTTCTCAGGACTATTTCCTTTTCCCCTGTTCTCTCTTTGGTTGTGTCCAGAGTAGAGTTTATCCCATTGATTTGGCTTTTTTGTGATGGAAATCAGTTTTTCTCTTTCTGGCTTGCCCCTCTCTAGTGGCTTTGAGAACTCCTTCACCAGTTCCCTAGATCCCTAGGCCTGAGCCATGGTCACAGCGATTTTTAGAACTTTGGTCCTACCAAGATTTGGGGATCTCATGGATGCAGTCACAGAGCTGGCAGGTTGCTAGGCTCAGTACCTAGAGGGGAGGCTCCATCTGTGTCCTTTTGTCCTCAGAGCCAGCAAATTTCTAAAAGTTGTGGCCTCCCACAAAAGCACGCACTGGTTATTGTTATGACATTTTCCTCTCTATTCCTTTCACTGAGTACATTAGAGCAGTCCTGGTCTAACCTTTGTCTTCTATAATGGAGCACAGCAGCTGGATTTCCTGTCCAGGAGAACAGTGGCTCCCAGGGCCAAAAGAGGGACAATGGAGCAGGCAGAGTCAACAGACTCTTAGACCCAGAGTCTGTTGCTTTAGCTCCGCTCACCCCTTTTGCATTTATGATCCATTTCTAGCTGCAGTGACTTTGAACTTTTTTTTTGAGAACAGGCTTTTGGCTTTCCATTTTTATATCTCACCTGTCATTACTTTGTGCCTTGCATATAGAAGATTTTTCAGATCCTCACCACGGCCTCCGTCCACCTGCTGCACCTCTCATCCATACTTACTGTGAGAGCTTCCCTGCATGGCCTCCTCTGATTCATGTTTGCCACTAAAAGTACGATGAGAAAAAATGATGTTGCTTCTAACTTAACCTCCCTCTGGTCTGCCCTTGCTCTACAGTTCAGGATCTCTTTTCAGAGTTTACAAGGCTCTGTGACATCTGGCCCGGCCTCTGTTCCAGATGTTTTTGAGCCACGTGCCTCTGGATTCCAAATCTTGCATCTCTAGCCACATTGTCGCTCTTTTGGTCCTGGGAGCCACTCCTGAACCGCATGCCTGCACCCCTCTGCCTGCAATCTGCTCTCCTCCTCTTCCTCCTCAGCCCCGTTCCCCTGGATAAGTCCCGGTTACACTCCAGATCTCAGCAGGGATGTCTTGTTCTCAGGGAGTGAGAAGCTTCCCAATGCCTCCCCACCTCACTCCAGCTTGGGTGACCTTGTTTCATACCTTCAAGGGGACCTGGAATTTTTATTCAAAAATTTAGCATATTTATTGCTGTATCTTATTCACATTCATTGATGGACTATTTGCTTTTGTCTGAGGAGTGTGTTTACCATTATACTTCCAGCCCCTGGTGCTACATGTGGATTCTCCAAGCTTGTTCTAGACTTTGTGAGTGAAGAATGAGCTCTCCAAGGTCACGGGGACTCAGCCCGTCTCCTCTCGGCTCTCACCTTCACACTCTCCCACGGCTTGTTCTGCTGGCGCTCCGTGGACCTCTAGGTCCAATATGCACACTCAAGTGTGCTGGCCTTTGCAGTTTCTGTCCCTCTGCTTGAACCACTCTCTGCTAAGAGGCCAGGCAGCTCACTCCCTGCAGAGTGCCCTGCGCCCCTCCTCACAGAGACCTCCCTCCACTACCCTATTCCAAATGGCAGGCATTGGCACACCCAGATGAGAGAGGCTCTTTCTATAGCTGCCCCCACCAGGGTCCAAGGTTAAAGTTTAGTCAAGAGCATGTCCCTGAATATAAAAGCCAAACTTCTTTTGTAATAAATAATAATAAAAATGAATCTCTCCTTCCAAATACTGAATATTGTAGAACATTTGACACATTTTTTTTTGGGGGGGTGAGGGGTACCAGGGATTGAACCAGAGGCACTTAACCACTGAGCCACATCTCCAGTCCTTTTTATTTTTCTGTTTTGAGAGAGGGTCTCACTGAGTTTCTTGGGACCTTGCTAAGTTGCTGAGGTTGGCCTTGAATTTGTGATCCTTCTGCCTCAGCTTCCTGAGCTGCTGGGATTATAGTCATGGGCCACCGTGTAGTTTTGTTTTTTTTTGGTGGTGCTGGGGATTGAACCCAGGGCCTCATGCATGTGAGGCAGGCACTCTACCAACTGAGCTATATCCCCAGCCCTTCCCGCCATTTGACACCTTTGAACTGAAAGAATGCCCTTGCCTTCCACTATCACAATGGAACTTTCTTCCTGTTCCAAACAGAAACTGACAACAGTAACCATTCCCTCCCCTGCTTAACTCTCCTTGGTGGCACTTAGCACTGCAAACTGTTCCTCAACAGCCTCCTCCATAAGGAACAAGTGCATGACAACAGAGAGTTGCATGTGGTTCACTTAGAACAGGACTGGCATGTGGAACACATCAAATAGGTATTGGTTTAGTGAAGAAATGAGTTGTCTGTCCCCCCTCCTACATTTTGTGGGTCAAAATAAAGAATATTATTGAATATTGACTTTGCTTTCACTGATGAGGAAAGAAGACTTGGTTATACCTGCTCCTACCTAAAGTGTGTCTTTCCTCTTCTTCTTCATGCTTTTAAAATATCTGTCCTTGTTTTTGTTCCTTGATGTCTTGCAGGCATTTCACCCAGGTGTGTGTTTGGTTGTCTGTTCTTGAGGTGTTTCTCTTGAGAAAACATACATGCCCCTTTCTCTTGCTGTATATATATATTAAAACTTAGTTATTTATTTACTTATTCATAATGTACAAGTATAGCATCTTTTTACAAACAACTGCTTGTATACAAAGTATATATGTACCATTCAGATCTTCAATCATGCATTTAGGATAATGATATCCATCTCATATTTTATAATGGCAATGGAAGGCGTGAGAGGTGTGTCCCAGCAGCAAGGACATTCACATCCTGGAGACTTCTCATTGCAGGTGGCAGGTAGCACTCTGGAGGTGGGGACCCCTGTGACTGTAGACATTCAGTTAAAAGAATAATGATAAAGTGGGGGGGCTGGGGAAGGAGAAGACCCCACCAGGCAGCAGCATCTTTAGTCAAGCCCCTGCTGTGTTGGAGGCTCCCTTCTGGGTGCCAGTGAAGCCACCTCAGCCCCAGCTGTTGATGCTCACCCTGGGCCTGCCTGCACCTCTCCCTCCCACATGCCATGGGATGGTGACAGCCGCACATGCTGCAGGCGTTGGCAGGTCCAGGTGGGAGAGTCTGTTTTCACAGGTGTGCCCCGCAGCCCGGGGTTGAAATCTGGCTCAGAGAGAATCCCTGAGTAAAAAAGCTAAATTTCTTTTTTACATAAAACAACAACAACAGTAATACATATCCCCACCAAATACTGAATAGGTTGCAGGGCATTTGACACTTTGGGCCCAAGGACGTTCTTGCCTTCCATTGTCCCAGGAAGTTTCTTTCTGCTCCAGAGAGAAACTGAACTTGTGATGATTCCTGAAAACAACTGTTTAGTTTTGAAATATTTAAGGGTTGAGAAAAAAGACTTTTTTCTTTCCTCCCAAGCTTTCTTTTAGAAGAGCACTCCAGATCACATGTATTCTTTGCCTTTTGATCTTTATAAAGTGGGGAAGCTGCCTCAATATTCTAACCCTATATTGTCAGGTCAGGGTCTGCCTTTGTTTTACGACCCATTTTTGACCATTGTTTTGTTTTTGCAGCGCTGGGGATTGAGCCCAGGGCTTGCTCATGCTAAGGACAGGCTCTACCATTGAGCTCTACTTCCAGCCCCCTTTGACCATGTTAAAATTGCCATCACTCCCCGTATCTTAACAAGAGTGGATTCCTGGCTTCTGAGTTCCAAAGCTTTATCCACCCAGAAATGAAGCAGAATGTAATGGCTACACAAAAATCCTCTTGGAGTCAGGGTGGCAGGCTAAAATTTTAAATTTTGTTACAAATTCTTATGTGAAACTTATTATGTACCATTTCTAAATGTGTATTTTATTTTATTTCATTTTTTTGGTACCGGGGATTGAACTCAGGGGCACTCGACCACGAGGCCACATCCCCAGCCCTATTTTGTATTTTATTAGAGACAGGGTCTCACTGAGTTGCTAAGTGCCTCGCCATTGCTGAGGCTGGCTTTAAACTCATGATCCTCCTGCCTCAGTCTCCCGAGTGCTGGGATTACAGGCCTGCGCCACCGCCCCCTGCTAAATGTGTATTTTTAAAGGGTCTAAAATGTTAATATCAATTCATTTATTCCTTGTAACAATCTACATGATAGATAGTAACAGAGATGGGGCTGGTTTAGGGGCCTGGAAGACACATTGCTAAGAGATGGCAGAATTCCACAGCAGTTTTTCTGAAATCTGCAATCACAGCCTTTGATTAGTAAAACATTTTGAAGTATAGTGGCCAGCAAGCAAACTGACCAGGCCAGTCCTGGTTGGATGTGAGATCCAGCTGAGATCTCAGCCCTGCAGCTGGGTCCTTCCCTGTCCACTTTCCTGCAATCACTAGGTGATTCTAACATCTAAACAAACCTTTTTTTTTTCCATAAAAAAAAAATAAATAGCAGAATTAAGACTTTGAGTCTGGCTCTTATCACTTCACTTTGCTGCCTCAAAGACCCCTCTTTACTTCCAGTCGGTGGCCTTGGGTCACATCCATTCTCCCCCTTGGTGAGATCAGACACTGCACTCCACCCTGGCATAGAGGCTGTGGGCTGGGCAACCCCTTCCTCTTCTCTGTTGCCTGTTCCCTGCTGAAGGGAGAGTCCTCTCTTGACTGGGAATGAGCCTGTTCCAGGGCAACTGGGTGCCCCGTGAGTGTCAGGGATCTGGGGCCTCCTGCCACCCTGTTGCGTGGGAATGCCTGCCCTCTGCATTGAATGTTTTTGAATCTCCCTCCGTTGAGATTGAAGGTGAAACTCCTGTCTTTTGCCAAGATGGCAATCCGGGCCCCAGCTTAGGCAGGAGCCATAGTGAAGTAGGCGTAGGGAACAGGCACTCCAGAAAAGCATCCCATTGTGATGGGAACAGATAAAGTGACGTAACCCCCTGGCATTCAAAACAGAACAGGCTGTACTTTTTAGAAATAGCATCCACCGCTTAATCAGTTATTTTGGGGTCTGTGCACCACAAGCTGTCATCAGGAACCGCCTGAATCTCTGGGACGACTGAAGATGTCCAGCGGGGCAACGTCGTCATCCTGTGCTCTCAGCACACAGGGTCAGGTGGCCAGGAGGCACTCAGAGGCCAGGCAGCCATCAGGGTCTCTAAATAGCACCAGCCAGGTTCCTGTTCTCTTCCTTGAATGTGCCCTGGCATTTCTCATCTGCTCAAAAGAGGAGGAGACAATCTCATGGAGTGAACCTCATGCTGGGCTGGGGACAAGCTCATGGGAGTTTTTATGATATGCCCACATCGTCAAATGACAATCAGACTCCTCCAGCCAGTGCTCTGCTGGCTCCGGGTGCTCATTCTGTGTCTGGAGCAAAGCCCTTCTGCCCTCCACCTCCAGATGGGCCATTCTTTCATCGTTTAGTGTGGGCACAAGGTGTCATGGCTTCTTGTAGGTACTGGAGTCCTGTGCTCTCAGGGAACTGAAATGATGGGATTAGAATAATGTGGGTCTTGATACCAAAACAAATGGGAGCTGTCGTGATGGAAGGTGGGGAGAAAGGACCAGGAATCCCAGCCCCACCCTGCCACTTCCTGCTGGGTGGCTTTGGGAGGTGCCTAGTGCTTACTGCACAGCAGGGAAGAGCCTTGGCTTGCTAGGGGTCCTTTGTGGAGTAGGTGCTCAACCAGGCCTTTCACTTAGCATTCCCAGCAGCCTCTCTGGCAGCCTTACATGCTCAAATGGAACCATGTTTAGGAAGGACAAAGGGAGCACCGGGCAGTATCTACATTCATGTGGGAGAGGATATTCCTATCATTTAGTTACTTGAGTTTAGGATTAGGCTTTTCCACTCTGACACTGCCTTCCTGGCTTATTGCCTAAATTTTTCTTTTCCTTAGTTGAAAATAAATATAATCATGCATGTTCCACTTGGCTTAAAGCTATCCTCTCACTTTTTGTTCAGTTCATTCATTCATTCTTCGGATTTACTTGTGACAAGGCAGGTTATAAGAAGGGTAGGGTCCTAGAAGACTTTATAACTCAAAGGGGAGGACTATAAAAATACTTATAACAAAGTGAGCAATGTTATAATGGAGTTTTGTCCTAAATTCTGTGGGACACAGAAAATGTATATACAGAGGTTCATAGTAGTATAATTCATAATAATCAAAGAGTGGAAAAAAATCCAAATTGCCACTAACTGATGGGTGGATGGACAAAATTTAGCGCACCTATATGATGGAATATTTTTCAGCAACTAAAATGAATGAAGTGCTGACACATGTATTACATGAACAGACTTTAAAAACGTGCTAAGGGAAAGAAACTAGTTACAAAAGATCACATATTGTATGAGTCCATCTCTATGGACCATCCACATGAGACAAGTGGATAGAGAAAAATATCTGTGGTTGCCTAGGGCTGGGGCATAGGGAAGAAGAAGGACTGTGAATGAGTAGAAGGTTTCTTTTAGGGGCAATGGAAATGTTTTCAAATTAGTTTGTGGTCATAGTTTATAGAACTCTGAATATACTGGAAACCACTGAGGTACACTTTAATGGGCAAGTTCATGCTCTGTGAATCATATTTCATTAGAGCTGTTAGAAAATGTCATGCAAATATATTGAAGGAGAGGTTAATTTTGATCCAGATGTGAAAGGCTTCAAAATGGAGGAGTGTTTGAATCAGCTCTTGAGAGGCAAATTGGCCAACCCAAATGGTACAGGAAAATAATTTTAAACAGAGGGGCAATTATTTGCAAAGGCCTGGAGGAATGAAAAGAAACAGCTTGTCTGAGGATAGCAAGAAGGTGGGCGTGGCTGGAGTGTAGGTGTGTGGTGGCGAGCGGCAGCAGGCAAGGGTAGGAAGGGGCTAGATTGTGAAAGGCATTTTGTGTGTGCTTAGAAGTGGGGCACTGTCTGGTCAATAGTAGAAAGTAGCTGAAGGGCTTTGTCACCAAAGAAAACATTGTGACTATTTCAGTTGCAGAATGCAATGAAAAGGATGGTTTGTCATTGGTGGAAATAGATGAATTAGGTGGCTTTTGCTGTTGTCCAGGTAGAAAATAATAAATTCTGGGCTAGTATAGTGTGGGTAAGATGGATTCAAGACATCTGTGGGAAACAAAACAGCTAGGACCTAATGACCTTTTGGAGTAAGAAGGAAAAGGAGGAGAAGAAAGTAGAGGAGAAGAGGAAGAGGAGGAAGACATGCAGCATGTAGCTTGGGTGTCAGGTGGATGGTAATATCATTAGACAAAAGGACAATACAGCAGAAAGGGCACAGATTTGGGTTTACAGTCAGTGAGTGTAGTTTTAGCCATATCAAGCTGGAGGATCCTTGGAGACACCTAGGTAAAAGTGATATCAGAAGACAGTTGGGAATTATCAAAATCATACCAATCACAAAACCAACCACACATTGAGTATGTACTATGTGTCAGTCACTATGCTGGGTACTTATATAAATATTTATGATCAGTATATAAGCAGGTATCTATAGAAAGATATGAAACATTATCTTTATTTTATGAACAAACAGAAAAATAGGGAGATATTCTGGTATTCCCAAAACAGTGGATGTATTGTTTTCTGAAGACTTGGGGGACAATCTGCCATTAAAAAGTCATTTCTAAGCTCATCTCTGTTTTTGGATCAGCATCCAAAATGTACTTTCATTGTTAAAAGAATGGCTCATTTTTTTTACTTGCCTAGATCTTTAACTAGGCAGGTTTCCCTTTGGCAAGTCTACCTTGTGGACCAGTCCTGTACACCCCCAGGTTGGAAGCGTTTGGAGGAAAGACTCCATGGATTTATTTTTGTGGTTCTCATAGCCCATAGCCCATAGCCATGTCCACACAGGGAGGGAGACCATACTCAAGGAGGATCTGTGGGGTGACTGGATTGCTAATTGCCAACACTTTTACACTTGGGTGGGGTGCACTGTGATTTTCTGGGATCCACTGCAGAGTGCCTCCTTCTGTTGAGTACCTTCCCTGCCCTCTTTCTCTGGGGGTACAGTATGAGGGCTACAATCTCTGTAATATTCTTGCCAGACTCTGAGCCAATTGATTGTATTTTAGCGATCTGTGTCAAGATTTCCTGCAATGAGTGAATCCCATTAGTACCAGGACCTAACACACGTAGGAATTCTTCAATAAATGTTTCATTCAAATAAAAGCTTGAATAGCCTCAAGGATATTCTTTCTTGACCTAGGAAGAGCCCTTGGATGAAACATAGAAGAAGGAATATGAAATTTGACATTTCAGGATGCCCCTGAAACCTCCCATAAGCCTTCTTCAACTTTATTTTAAATTGAATAACATCAAGGGAAAGATGGGATTTGAGCAGAGAGAATGAAACCTTCAAAAATAACTTTACCACTGCAAATAGTATTTCTTCGTTAGCAATCATGACTGCCTCTAAGAAGATAAATCAAATTTGGCCGAGACTGTGACCTGGAGGAAAGCTGATAGAAAAAGGGAAACATTTATGGAATAAGTTGGAAAATGAGCTCATGTCTAAAAGAACAGAGAGTCATGGGAGGATGTTCTAGAAGGCTGAGGGAGGATGGTACCCTCCATTCTGACCAAGATGCCATGCCATGTAACTGTTGGATGTAACACTTAGCACTTTCAGACTGATAAAAATCTGGTACCTATTGGTCAAAAGTGGAAAAACTCACGCAGTCGTCCCTTGATATAAGACCCTTACAGATAACGACATCTGCGGATGCTCAAGTCCATTATATAAAATGGCACAGTATTTGCATAGAACCTACGCACAATCTGCCAGGTACAGTCATTCCCTGCATAATTTTGTTTTGGTCAGTGACAAAACATATACATGTACAACTATCTTATAGATTCGTAGATTCTATCACCTAATGTCACCATAGCTGCCTCAGTTGGTGTAAGCATGCCCTATGATATTCCCACAATGAGACTGACATTTTTCAGAATGTCTCCCTGTTGTTAAGTGACGCATGACTATAAATCATCTCTAGATTACTTATGATATCTGATACAACGCCAATGCGATGTAAGTAGTTGTTATACTGTATCGCTTAGGGAGTGATAAGAGGTAAAAAGTGTTTGTACATGTTCATTATAGATGCAATTGTTTTCCCTCCCTGGATATTTTTTATCTGTGTTTGGCTGAATCTACGAATGCAGAATCTGTGGATAATGATAGCTAGAAAGATAAAATCTCTCTCTTTCTTAGGTATCAGAAGAGAATGCCTTCATAATCTCCTAGCTCTCTGATGATGTGAGAGACCAGCCTGGAACTTGAAAAGGTGGTAGGGTCCAGTTCCTTGTGGTTGTGGGATGGAGTTCCCTATTTCCCTGCTGGCTGTCCGCCCAGGCCACTGTCTGCTCTTAGATGGGCTCACCTTCTTTCCATGTGGTCTTTTTTTTTTTTTTTTTTTTGTACCAGGGATTGAACTCAGGGGCACTTAACCACTGAGCCACACCCCCAGCCCTTTTTTGATGTTTTATTTGGAGACAGGGTCTCACTAAGTTGCTTAGGGCCTCACTAAGTTGCTGAGGCTGGCTTTGAACTCGCAATCCTCCTGCCTCGGCTGCCTGAGCTGCTGGGATTACAGGTGTATGCCATTGTACCTGGCCTCGTGGTCCTCGTCACCTTCAAGCCACGCATGGTATATTCTCATGCTTCCATTCCTCTCACTTCTTTAACCTTCCTCTTCTGCCACAAGCTGATTCAAGCTCTCTGTTTTTAAGGCTCATAAGATTAGCTTAGACCCACCTGGATAACTTCCCTTCTGAAGGTCAATGGTGCTCTTTAACAGCATGATGTGGTATTTCATAACATTCCAGCACCTGAGCATTAGGATGTAGAATCCTGGAAATCTTGCCTACTACACCAACCATCAGCATCAGATGTGACATCAGGTGAAAAGAGCAGTTGGAGCTGCTGGGAAGGAGGGCTCCTTTGAGCTTCAGCCATTAGGCAGGAAAACATGAGAGTCATCTCTGTTCATTTGCTGACCCAATGAAACCATTTATCCCAGGTCTTTCTTTTTAAGTGCTTATTTAGTTTAGCAACTTCAGGAAAGTTTAGTAGTTCTTTCAAATTTTAAAAAAGGCAAATGCCCCAGAGGTGGATTTTCCTTCTTTCTGGCTAATTTGCTTACTTATTTGTTTATGGTAAGCTCTCCTTTTTCTTAAAATATTTTTTAAAAATTTATTTAATTTGTTATACATGCTTTTAGAGTGCAATTCCTTTCATATTACATATAAAGAGCACAGTTTTCCAAGTCATTGGTTTCTAAGCTCTTAATCATTTTTAAAAAACATCATTTTTGCCTAAAGAAGTAAAGTCATGGAAAGTGTTTTTTTTGAAAATTAATTTTAGTCCAACAATATGGAACCAGACAATGCAATTCAGAAAAGGAGGCTGTTGTACAAAACTGCAATCTTGTCTACATCATAGTGGTCAATAAATAGCTTCCATGGCAGGTGGAACTCCACCGCGGGCTGTGGACGGAGCAGCCTGGAGTACTTGCGGAGGGCTGCGGTATCTTGGCTCCATAGTGACATTATACGAATGCCTCATTAGACCCAGCTCTTCAAGCCCGTGTCCCTACATGTTATGTGCTTGGTGAGGGGAGAGGCAGATGCCAGTTTCCCAAGGGGGTGGGGAGAAACAACTGGAAAAAAGGAAATGGCAGATTGTCAAAGAGATAGCTTTTGTTTCAACGTTCCCTCCTTTGTTTTCTTTTCAGTCCTCTGTGAATTACCGTACTTTCCCTTTTGGTATTTTGGGCCATGGGTCTGTACATTAACCTCAACTCCTGTTTTTTTTTTTTTTTTTTTTTTTTCCCTTTCCCCTTTAATACTCATCTGGAAAATACCCCCACGCCTGGCTGCCCTGTCCTAGGGAGGTCCGCTGTCTACTTCTGGGTTGTTTACTGGGGGCATGTGGTGTGGTCCTGTGGCTGGAGTCCCAGTATGGAAGCCAGGAAAGCTGGGTCCCCTTTCTAAGCCTGTCCTCTAGGCCTCTGCAGAGGATTTGAGGTCTGCTAAACTGCACGAGGCCTTCAGTGTGCCTGTGTGGTAAGTGGAAATCACAAAAGGTCACCCTCTGTTGCAATGGAATCCTGGCTCTGCCATGACCCAGCCAGGGGACCTTGGGCACAATCAGCATTCCCGTCTCCGAGTCTCAGTTTTCTCTTCAGCAATCTGGGAGAAAGGGTATGCCCCTCTTCATGTGAGAAGCCAGGAGATGACGGATAGTATGGGAAGCTCTGCGTGTCATCCTTGGTCAGCCTCTCCGGGCAGGTGGAGAGTGACCGGTGGGGGTGGAGAGTGGCCAAGTTGTGCTACCTGGGATCAGTCATGATGTTCTGTTCCTGCTTTCTTATGGTTTGAGGGCGATACAAGGGGACTCTGTGTGTAGCCCCATGTGAGTTCTGACACCAGCAGGCCTGTTGAGGAGAGTGGCTGTCAGAACAGCCAAGCTACAGCTGCAGGCAGGGTGGGGCAGGCACAGTGGGTCAGAAGGACTGCTCATTGTCACTCTAGGGCTGTGACCTGGGGTCTTTGAATGGGGCAGTGAGTCACTCTAATACCTGTCCTAGTGCCTTCTCAAATTTTATCTATGCATTTTCCCTTCTAGCACTGGTGGCTGTGATTAAAACCACACACACACACACACACACACACACACACACATTTATATATGTGTACATATATACATATATGTACATATATAAACACACACATAAAGGTATACACATATGTATGTGTACATATATGTACTGAGAGAGAGACAGATGGACAGACAGAAAAGAACACTGGACTTGGAATTAGACCAACTGGACCCTGCATTTGAGTTTTGATTTGACTAGTTCCATGACCTTGGCTAAATGAACTTTACTGCTGTGCCTCAGTTTCCTCATCTATAAAATGAGCATAGGAATATATATCTGCTCCGCTGACCTCTCCAGTTTGCTGTGAAGAGCATATAAATCATGGGTGTATCTTGTAGACCTTAATGTGTATGCCATCATAATCTGGCTTTTACAGTCTCTCAGAACACTTAAGGATGAGCTAAATGAAAGTGGCAGTTGTGTTTGGACATGGAACGATCCTTGGTATTCTGTCCTATGGGGGACAAGTTCAAGTGAATGGGGAGCTGAGGTCCAAGGGAGCCCTGTGAGGGGCCCACCCCTTCTTTAATTTCTCATACTAATAGACAGTTTCCACTTAGGATTCTCATTCATTTGTCAGGTCCAAGGCCAAGATACCAAAATAGCACTTGTGTAAGACTGAAACTTTTAAAGCTCTGTTGTTCCTGGGCTTGATTTTTTTTTTTTTTTTTCTGCTCAACTCCACCACTCTCAAAGTACCTGTGGACGTGTTAAGGATGTAACACAGGCTGGTTGGTGGTGCTCAGAAACAGGTCCAAACATTACATGTGGAGACAGGAATTTTAGAGGTGTTTCAGGGGGGTACGTGTGAGACCTGGCTTCCCGGTAGGCCCATCACCCACTGCCTGCTACATCAATGGGGCCCAAAACATTTTCCAAGGGCTGCAGGTTCCCAGCTAGTACAGGAGAAGGGGACCAAGAGGACACAGGCTCGACTTTAAATGAAGAATTTAGAACACAACTTCATATACACAGATGGGTGTCATGGCTCAGCAGTTAGAAATGTATCACCTACATTAACCAGCAAATTCTTTTGTATTAATTCATAGGGATTTTCTTCTAGACATAGTCATTGAATTTCATGTTTTTGGAAATAATCGCATTTAAATAAACATTGAAAGCTGGGCCTGGTGGCACCTGCTTGTAACCCCAGCTATGCGGGATGCTGAGGCAGGAGGATTTCTTGAGCTTTGGAGTTCAGGGCCAGCCAATGCAACGTGATGAAATCCTGCCTCTAAAATGTAACTAAGTAAATAAATAGACAGTGAAAATATCATTTAGAAGGCTCTGTGAACCTGCAGGAAAGGCACAGACTTTAGGGCCAATCTCTTCCTGTCATTTCTACAGGTCCAAGTCCCCTTATAAGTTTCACTTTCCTCATTTTCAAAGAGGAAGAAATTATACTGAATGCAAGGCACTGTGAGGAATGAGGAGACTGTGAAAAGGGCTGAGCACAGGTCCAATGGTGGTAAGAATTCAAAACCTGAAACCTTTTGTTACTGGAAAAGTAAATCAGTACATATGGTGTTTATAATTGAGCATCTTAAGCTCTTGTCAGAATTTACCCCCTTCATATATGATGCCTGATGGACAGATTAAGTAGAACTTTTATCATTGTGTTTGCTCAGTATCTTAGCTAATTTCCCCTTGGTAGATTATCTTAGAAATTAAGCAAAGAGATAAAGATAATAGAATTTATGTTCAGTGCCAAATAGCAGACTGCATATTCTACATGTCTAAACAATTAATAGTCCAAAGAACCTTAGGAACTGGGTACCATTATCGTCTCTACTTTGCAGATGAATGAACTGGATCTTCTTGAAGAGTTTGGGTTACTCGGTCTTGAAGAGTTTGAATCAAGACTCGAAGTTTTTATGATATCAGAGGCCACATTCTTAGTCACTAAAGTATCTGGAGTTTGCTCAAAAGCAGCCTGTCATTGTAACTTCATGCGTCAGAACAGTTGTTAAGGTCGTCATGGTTACCCAGGGCATAGGGGAAAACTTTGGGGAGGTGAGAAAAGAGTGGGAGCTGTTAGTTTTGTGGGATTCACCCTTGGCCATTTTCCTTCTTATCTCTCACTGCTCAGCTGCCACCGCTCTCAGCAGATGCCCTGTCCTTGGATTTCCCTCCCCTCCCATTTACTCCACGTCCATCCCAAACCTGTCTTCTCTTAGGTCAATTTTGGTCACTTGCCTTTTGAGCCTGAGTGACTTCGAGTTCCCTTATAACCAAGTCCAAAAGTGTTGCTGTAATGTACACAGTCACCTCCCCTCTCCTTCTCACCTTCCATCTTCCATCAGCCCCTCTCAAGTGCACCCCCTTGGCTTCCCTCCAGGGACTCAGCCCATTCCTACCCGTGTGTCCTCTCCAGAGAGCACTGTGCTTGCCCCGAACCCTGGTCATCAAGTACTCAGGACACAGAGTGGTGGTGGCTGGGTCCTGGCTCAGGAAACAGAACTGCACTGCACCCCCCCAAAAAAAAAAAATCATGGGCTTTTGTTTCTGTTGTTTTGTAGTACTGAGGGTTGACCCCAAGGCCTTGTGCAAGCGCAGCAAGTGCTCTAACCACTGAGCACCCTTTCAGCTCCAGCCATTTAAAAAATTTACTTGTGTATTCATTCATTGATTCAGCTTTTTATTTATTTATTTATTTGCTTTAGTTGTACACAGTGCCTTTATTTGTATGTGGTGCTGAGGATTGAACTCGGGCCGCGCATATCTAGGCAAGCGCTCTACCGCTGAGCCACAACCCCAGCCACCCCCCCCCCCTTTTTTTTTTTGTACCGGGATTGAACTCAGGGGCACTCAACCACTGGGCCACATCCCCAGCCCTTTTTTTGTATTTTATTAGAGACAGGGTCTCACTGAGTTGCTAAGTGCCTCGCCATTGCTGAGGCTGGCTTTGAACTCGTGATCCTCCTGCCTCAGCCTCCCAAGTGCTGGGATTACAGGTGTGCGCCACTGCGCCTGGCTGATTCAACTTTTTAATTTTTATTTATTGATTTTTTTATTTTGGTACTGGGGATTGAACCTAGAGGCGCTTTACCATGGAGCAACATTTTCAGTCCTTTTTATTTTTATTTTTTTAAATTTTGAGACATGGTCTTTATAAGCTGTCAAGGGACTCTCTAAGCTGCTGAGGCTGGCCTGAACTTGTGATCCTCTTGCTTCAGCCTCCTGAGTCAAAATAAATGAATACTAGGTGTTGGGAACACAATAAATAATCAGGCAGAACTCTGCCCTGGAGAACTTTACAATTTAGTGGAGGAGACAGACTTGGACAGGGAGAATTAAAATTCAGCTGGGTAAGTCTGAGGAGTAGCATCCCTATGGGAATTGAGGAGGATGGGCAGAGGAGAGGGAGGCTTAGGTAGAGGGAATATCACCCATAAAAATTCAGAGGCAAGTGGGAGCTGGTTGCCTTCATTGAAATACATGCAAAGCAGTGTGGCTGGAACCTTCTGACCGGGGTTGGGGACTGGCAAACAAACCTCACCCAGGCTGATGGAATTGTCAGCCCCAGACCTAGTTCATACTCAGTGATTCCTTGAGAAGAGCGATCGGCTACCCTTTCACAGGCATGGGCAAGGAGAAGAGAAACTGGGAGGGCTGGGGATGCACCCTGGAGGCAGCAGGAGTAGAAGGAGGAGCTCTAACCACCCCTGGTGCTGAAGGGGCACGAGGAGGGAATAGTTATACAAATCCTAAGAAAGCTATAGCTACAAGTGTCGGAGGAGGCTGCAGACAGGATTGGGGGACTTTGGTAAAAGGACCTGCCACCCAACAGCCTGGGCAGAGCAGGGTGCAGAGCAGGGTTGGGGGAGGGAGTAGAATATATCTGAAGGAAGCAGAAAACACCCAGCCTGGCAGATGCCCCTCTAGTTTCCTAGTTCCACCTGCGCTCCCATTCATCGTCCGTCCGTATCACAGAACTCAAATCTCATTCGACAGCGGACAGGAATAGTACGCAGTTGAGACACACCATGAAGGAATAACTCCAAATTCAAAACCGGAAATAGAGAAAAAGGCTGGGTGAGAAAACCAAAGTGTGCAGACACTTAGACTTAACATATTTGCCATTACTGAGCCAGAAACAGCACTGAGCTTCCTGGTGGTCAAGTTTTAAAGGAAGATGAGGTCAGTTACAGAGATTTCCTTGTGGGAGAAATGAAAGCATGTCAGTTTGTTTTGGATGCCAGACTTTTCCAGACTAGCATGAGGAGGAATTCTTCCATGGGGAAGTATCATTTAAACAGACTGTGACCCTAAGAAAATTCCTCCAGTAAATTCAGGTCTGTGCCACATACTTGGCTCCTCTGTGAGCTATTCACAGGCCATGTTCTCTGATGGTGTCCAAGAACTGCTTCTCCTTCATGATTTCATGTTCCTCGAGATCAGGGAACATGTTTTTCTATCTTGGCACGTCTATTATCATACTATTTTATTTATTTATTTATTTATTTATTTATTTATTTATTTATTTATTTATTTATTTTTTGTGGTGCTAGGGCTTGAACCCAGGGCCTTGTGCATGCAAGGCAAGCACGCTACCAACTGAGCTATATCTCTAGCCCCATCATACTATTTTAAAGTTGAACCCGGTGAAAATATTTTCGGTATTACATTTTTTTTGTCATTATAGATAATTTCTTATAAGCTGTGAAGAATAATTAGCAGAAGCACAGTTGTGTCCGTAACCCACTGAACATCTTCCTGGGAAGCAGGCACTCTCTAAATTCAAGACCTGGGCAGGGCCCTATCCATCAAGGAGCTGTTTCAGAGAAGCATTCTCAAGGACCTGCATGCCACAAAGGAAGGGAACTCGAGCCATTTGCCCCAGTTCTCCGTTCAACCTTAATGACATGTAGTGCTGACCAGTGATGCTTAGCCCTGGGGATCAAAGACCCTTAAGAAAAGACAGCTAAAGCCTCTTTCCTCAGAAAGAAGCAAAGGGGCTGGGGTTGTGGCTCAGTAGTAGAGCACTTGCTTCTTATGTGTGAGGCACTGGGTTCGGTTCTCAGTACTGCATATAAATAAATGAATAAAATATAAAAGGTCCATCAACATCTAAAAAAAAAATTAAAAAAAAAAAAAGAAAGAAACAAAGGCATGCAATTTTGATTTCAGTTTCTGGTAGTTCACAAACTTCTCAAAACCCAACTATGGATCTGTTAAAGATCCCTGGATTCCATTTTAGCATCTCTAGTTGAGCCCATGGTCCTCAAAATATATCATATAAAATATTTCTCTTCTGGATTTCTGTGGTCCTATTTGTGAGAGAAACATACCAAGTATCAAGTTTGTTCCATAGGGTTTGAGAAGAATGGAAATATTACTTATTTGGTTTCTTACTCCCCTCCTCTCACACAAATAATCTATTGATGGTACAGAATAATTATGAAACATGGAACATTATTCAGGAGTTAAAAAGGAGGGATTTTTTTTTTTTTTTTTTGGTACCGGGGATTGAACTCAGGGGCACTCGACCACTGGGTCACATCCCCAGCCCTTTTTTTGTATTTTATTAGAGACAGGGTCTCACTGAGTTGCTAAGTGCCTCACCATTGCTGAGGCTAACTTTGAACTCACGATCCTCCTGCCTCAGCCTCCCAAGTGCTGGGATTACAGGCATGCGCCACCACGCCTGGCTAAAGGAGGGAAATTTTGACACATACTGCATCATGGATGAACCTGAGGACATTATGATAAGTGAGATCAGCCAGACACAAAAGGATAAATGCTGTGTGACTCCACCTACATGAAGTAGCAAGAAAAGTCAAATTCATGGAGACAGCAAGTAGAATGGCGGTTGTCAGGGGCTCCAGGGAAGGAAGGGGGAGTTGGTGTTTAATGTCTAGAATTTCTGTTTTGCAAGATTAAAAGAGTTCTGGAGATTGGTTGCACAATGTTTATATACTTCATTGTACACTTAAAAATGGTTAATGTGGTGTGTTAGCTTTCCATCACTGGGACAAAATACCTAAGATCATCAACTTAAAAAGAAGAGATATTTATTTTGGCGCATGCTTTCCAAGTTTTCAGTCCATGGTTGCTTGGCTCCACTGTTTTGGGGCCTGTGGTGGTGAGGCAGAACATCATGGCAGGAAGCACATGGGAGAGCAAAGTTCCTGCCTCATGGTGGCCAGGAAGCAAAAGAAGAAAGAGAGTGAGCATGGTGTGGGAGGGGCCAGGGTCCCAATATCTCTCTCAAGGGCACGCCCCCAATGACCTAACTTCCTCCCACTAGGCCCTGCCTCTTAAATGTTCTACCACCTCCCCTGGCACCATAGGCTGGTGAGTAAACCTTCAACATATGACCTTGGGGAGTAATTTAAGATCAAAATCATAACAGATCATAAATTTGGTGTCATATGTATTTTGTCACAGTCTTAAACACCTTCCCACCTGCACATATAAGCATTTAAGACAACGGAGCCTGAGGGATGCAGCAGGCTGCCCCAGGAGAGTGTGGAAGAAGGAGGCATTGTCCCAAGTGCTAGCTTTGGTGAATTGTGGCTGAACCCAGATGAAGCCCATCCTACTGGGCTTTTCTCCCTGAGCCATGATGGGCAGCAGTGACACCAAGAACCAACCCCAGGAACACCTGGATTGCCTATGGAAGGCTTCTTCTAGGGTCTTTGGACTTGTCATTTGGGCATTTTCCATTTCTGTCTCAATCGTTATTGACATATTTTTTTCCCTGTATGAGAATAACATGTGACCATCTTCTAGGGCTCTACACAATTTCTAAAGGAACACTGTAACCTCACATATGATTCATCATGCTGGAACTGTTCATTTGATAGGATCCATCTTTTTAATAGCAGGAAGTAAAAACATGTTGCTAGGCTACTATGTCCACCTAAAAAATAAAATCATATAGAGATTCCATTGTATTCCTTGCATTCTGTGAGAGTTGATAATTTCTCCATGTTAATCCAGCCCTTTTGTTCTTGACTTCCTTTACCTAAAGTTAATTAGAATATGATATACTTGATGTAAACAGAAAAAATTAAACATCAGCAATCAAAGGTCTGAATCATAATTTATCATAAGAAAATTGTGGGCTTCCCTGTGCTTTCTCAAATGAATTTGATTGGCCCATATTTTCAGTTCTGCCTCTGTTTGTCTATATATCTATCGATGCTGCAAGGGCCCTGCAAATATCCGATTTAATCATATTATTGAAAAGGAAAGAGATGCAGACCACACAGGTAAGTTTTAAGAGTTGCAAGGAACTCTTTTGACTACTAGGGTTGGAGCATCAGTTCTCCACCTCTGAAAAGAATAAGGCAAGTAGAAGAGGGTCATCTGAACCCAGGAGTTTGAAACATATCTGGGCAACGTAGTGAGATTAATCTAAAAAAAATAAAGACAAACAAAAACAAACAAACAAACAAAAACCCAAACAACAACAACAACAAAAACGGCAGGTAGTTTAAAATAAACTAGAGTTTAAACTCTAGTTTAAATATTTAGACCAGAGGAAGAACTAAATGCACTGTGTGTCAATAGTCAATTATGAGCATTTCTCCAAAAGAGAGATCTCAAAATAAGTATCTTTGCCTTATATCCCGTGAGCCCCAGAGAAATGGGAGAATCCTGATCCAATGGAATTACTTGTGTGCATATTTCGTGTACAAGGACTCCAATGGGTACACACACAAGTGAGTAGGGAGCCATTTGATGGAGCTGGCAGCGAGGCCTATCATTTAACCCAAGGTCTCACAAGACTGGGATGCGGGTACAAGAGTCTGCTGTTCCCACAACTGGGCTTTCTCATGTGCTCTCGGGGAAACACCTCACCCTGCTGAGTGTAATTCTGGTAGTTCCTTTTTCCATAGAGAATGGCTCCCATGTGCAAATCACAGCTTTCATCTAATGTTCAGTGATTAGTTTCCAACCAAGTACAAGAACTGTCTAATGCTGCTGGGCGTGGTGGTGCACGCCTGTAATCCCACCACTTGGGAGGCTGAGGCAGGAGGATCACGAGTTCAAAGCCAGCCTCAGCAATGACGAGGCACTTAGCAACTCAGTGAGACCCTGCCTCTAAATAAAATACAAAATAGGGGTGGGGATGTGGCCCAGTGGTCAAGCACCCTGAGTTCAATCCCCAGTACCAAAAAAAAAAAAAAAAAAAAAAAAAAAAGGAACTGGCTAATGCTGAGCTTCCTGAGAGATGGCTTGTCTGTTTCCAGCATGGTTCACTGTTGTGACCTTGCTCAGTTTAGCAGGGATCATAAAGATTTACAAGAGAAGCCGGGTGTGGTGGTGCATGCCTATAATCCCAGCGGTTCTGGAGGCTGAGGCTGGAGGATTGTGAGTTCAAAGCCAGCCTCAGCCACAGTGAGGCGCTAAGCAACTCAGTGAGACCCTGTCTAAATAAAATGCAAAATAGAGGTGTCTTCTCAGTTCCTTAGCCCATTTATTGATTGGGTTATTTGTTTTTTTAGTGTAAAGTTTTTTGAGTTCTTTATATATTCTAGAGATTAGTGCTCTATCTGATGTGCATGTATTAAATATTTGTTCCCAATTAGTTGGCTCTCTATTCACCTCACTGATTGTTTCTTTTGCTGAAAAGAAGCTTTTTAGTTTAAATCTATCCCATTCATTAATTCTTGGTAGTAATTCTTGCGCTACAGGATTCTTATTAAGGAACTTGGGGCCTAATCCAACATGTTGGAAATTGGAGCTTACTTTTTCTTCTATTAGGTGTATTGTCTCTGGTCTAATTCCTAGGTCTTTGATCCACTTTGAATTGAGTTTTGTGCATGGTGAGAGATTAATCAACAAATACATGAAAAAATGTTCAACATCGCTGGCAATTAGAGAAATGCAAATCAAAACTACTCTAAGATTTCACTTCACTCCAGTCAGAATGGCAGCCATCAAGAACACAAGCAACAATAAATGTTGGAGAGGATGTGGAGAAAAAGGCACACTCATACATTGTTGGTGGGACTGCAAAATGGTGCAACCGTTATGGAAAGCAGTATGGAGATTTCTTGGAAAACTGGGAATGGAACCATCCTATGACCCAGCCATCTCACTCTTGGGTCTATTCCCAAAGGACTTAAAAACAGCATATTACAGTGACACAGCTATCTCAATGTTTGTAGCTGCACAATTCACAATAGCTAGGTTGTGGAATCAACCTAGATGTCCCTCAGTAAATGAGTGGATTAAGAAAATGTGGTATATACGCACAATGGAATTTTACTCAGCAATAAAAGAAAACAAATTAATGGCATTTGCAGGTAAATGGATGAAATTGGAAGACATAATGCTAAGTGAAGTTAGTCAGTCTCAAAAATCCAAGTACCAAATGTTCTTTCTTATATAAGGAGGCTATTTCAAAGTATTGTTGGATGGGGGTACATAGGAGGATTAGAGGAACACTAGAATGGTCAAGGGAAGGGAGGGTAAGGGAGGGAGCAAGAGGGGAGGGAGGGGGGAAAAATAAGGTGGTTGAATGAGATGGATATCATTTTCCTTAATGCATGATTGAAGACCTGAATTGTACGAATATACTTTGTATACAAACAGTTGTATGTAAAAAGATACTAAATATATGCACTATGAGTTGTACATATTAAAAATTATAAAAATTAAAAAAAATTAAAAAAAAACTATTAAACAAAAAAAAAAATAAAATGCAAAATAGGACTGGGAATGTGACTCAGTGGTCGAGTGCCCCTGAATTCAATCCCTGGTATCCAAAACAATAACAAACAAACAAAAATATTTGCAAAAGAAAAAAAAAATCACGAAGCTGTGACATCAATTGCATAACGAATGCTAAGAAGACAAGTCCAACACATGTAAGATTTTAGTTAAGAAACGGCATTTGACTTGTAACCAGAGAACTCAGACTTATGAGTATGAATGTGTGTATGCACGCATGTGTGCATGTATGCAAGCTGGGGGTTGAACCCAGGGCCTCATGTATGCCAGGCATGTGCTCTACCACTGAGCCATCCCCCTAGCCCCACTTATGAATTTTAATATGTATTCCAACTTCCTGCCAAAGAGGTAAAGATTTCTGATGAAAATTAATTTCCAAAACTAATTTTAACTCTACATTCTTTCACCAGTATGCTACCTTCTGTTCCTGTCTCCCATGGAAGCTGTAATGGTTAAGAGCATGAACCTCAGTTCAGATGCCAGATTCCAAATCCCAGTTCTACTAACAACTAACATCATTTCTACCAAGGCTCAGTTTCTTCAAATGCAACAGCACTTCTTGCCTAATAGAGTAGTGCTGTGGATTAAATGAGACAATCCTTGTGCAGCACTGAGCACCTGCATTTAATAAGTAATGCAATAGATGTTTACTCTGATTATTCAGGAAGCAAAAGCAATCCAATGCTTTGGCTCTACGCCACTGATTTGTGGGAAGAACAAAAGGCCGGTTCTGTGCTTTGGATCCAAAGTTATGAAAATGTTTGAAAAACATATTTGTTTTCTACTCTTTCACATGTTGTGTTTTATATACCTAACTTCAAAAATATTTAAATATACATGTTACATATGCAACTATTCATTCATTGGATTTGGTGAATATTTGTTCACCATCTGCTGTGGGTCAAGCCAGGTGCTGGTGATGCAGAGGTAAGAACCAGTCCCTGTGCCATGGAGGAGATAGACACATAGCTTGCCAGGTTCCAGCCACATGGGGTGGGGGTGGAATGATAGGGGACCCTGGAAGAACATAGGTACAGAAAATAGTGAATGGGCCAGGAAGGGCTCCTGGTATGAGAAAGTCATGGAGGTGAGAAACACTAGGGGGCATTGGGCAATTCCAAGCATGTCAGGTTCCTAGATTGGAACTGGATTAGGGGGCAAAGAGGCTGGGAAGAGAGGCTGATTGATCTTGGAGCCCTTGCATGCTCCACCAGGGCCTTTGATCTCCAGCTTGAAGGTTATGGGACACTGCTGATTGCATATATATTCTCACTGGAGATCATTTTGTATGAAGGACAGGTTGGAGGTGGAGAACAGAGGCAAGGGTCTATTCAGGTGGTGGCTGCAGCCATTGGAGTGAGGGCTGGGTAGGGCTAGACGTGGGCAGTTCCCCTGGGGATGGACAGAGGGTAGGCATTATGAAAAAAGAACTGTAGGCTAACTTCTGCAGCACCTGTGATTGCTGAGGATACAAAGTAAGGGGCAGGGAGGAGTCAAGGCTCACCCCCAGGTATCCAGGCTAGGCAACCGAGTGGATGGGGGTTCTGCTTATTTATTTATTTATTTATTTATTTATTTATTTATTTATTTATTTATTTATTAGAATAAAAGAGGAAGAACAGGTTTTGAAAGGAGAAAATAATTTGTTCCTTTTGAAAAAATTTTAGACACAGTTTTATAATCTAGGAAGATAAAGATTCAAACATGCTTTTCTTTCATCCCATCTGGAATTCAGGAATCAAAGAAATTATTTGTAATAACCCAATCCTCAGAAAGCAAGTCTAAACAGGAAGCCGTACAGTCAAAGATTCTCAGCTGGGACCAGGCAAACCCTGAACCCAAATTACCCTCATAATTCAAAATAAGGAGGAGAGTTTTAAAAGCTTGAGAAAGAGGGAGGCTGGATAAAGAAAAAGCACTAACAATAATACTAATAAAAATAATAAAAACACCTCCGCTGTCTTCAGATAACAGTTTCTGTATCTTCCCTCACATTTAGTTAATTGCATTTTAATCTTCCCCTCCAACCCACACTATCCTCTGATGAAGATTCTACAATAAAAAGGGAATAGCAAGCCGGGCGCGGTGGCGCACGCCTGTAATCCCAGCACTTTGGGTGGCTGAGGCAGGAGGATTGCGAGTTCAAAGCCAGCCTCAGCAATAGCGAGGCACTTAGCAACTCAGTGAGACCCTGTCTCTAATAAAATACAAAAAAGGGCTGGGGATGTGACCCAGTGGTCGAGTGCCGCTGAGTTCAACCCCCGGTACCAAAAAAAAAAAAAAAAAAAAAAAAAAAAAAAAGGGAATAGCAAAAAATGAACTAAGTAGGCAAGATTGGAAGAAATTAAGAACAAATCAGGGAGAGAGCCACAAGATTAGTGAATCTATGAACTTCAAATTCTTTTGCCTTCTTGTGTGGGTTAGTAGCATAAAATGCCGACTTGTTTTCTGAATTTTATTTCTTTTACAGTTAGTTGTCTTATTTAGTAATGGCCAGTGTTCTGGATAGTAGAGAGAAATAATGTTTGGTTTATACCCCAGGTTTAGTTAAATAAGAAATTGAAAGTAAGAAGAAGATATAAATATTTTTTCTTGCTGAAAATGGATGAGTAGTACCATCCAGGCACACAAAGGCCTTCTTAGAGTTATCATTTGACAAAGTGCCCGGGAAGAGGGCTGATGTCAGCAGGAGAGGGCTGTAGGTGGGTGTCCCTCGGCTGACTTCCTCTCCTCCCTCTCCCTGCCAGGGCCTCCTCGTCCAAACCTGTATTCCCCACCCAGGCAATTCCAGTTCTGGGCGTTTCTTAAGCAAATAGAGCAAATCATGCCAGCACTAGGGGTTGCCACCTTTTAGAAGTTGTAGTCCAGGGCAAGTAATCTTGACTTCTATGATATGACTCAGTCTTGCCAACCTCTTCGATGCCTTTGATTTCTTCCTCCTCCAACTCCTTAAACACTTCCATCTCCGTGTACAATCACATCTTTGTGTACAAATAACACCTGTAACATGCTGTCATGCCTTCTAATGATGTACTTTCTTATCCACTGTCGTATTCTACAGGAGTGTCTCAGGCTATGTCCTACTGCTCAGCTATCTGGGAAGCTTTTAGTGATTGGGAGGAAAACTGTCAGCTTCTTCCTCTATAAAAATCCCCTTCACTTTGTCTTCCTGTCCCCAAAACTGAGTCCAGCAAATGGCAGGCAGGTATTTAACAAGTGCTATGGATTGAGAAGAAAGCACATTCAATATGAATAGTTCTAAGTGAAAAAAAAAAAAAAAAAAGCCATATGTCAGTGTGTTGAATGTAAGGTTTTCACACAAGATGGTAGCAGCCAGCTCCTTCTTAAAGAGGCCTTGTTAACACTTATAGGATGGATGATGATAGTGCTTCTTGATAGCACCTGGTGGATGTTGGGCACTGTTCTTTACATATATTATTGTATTTCATGCTCACAATAGTTCTTTACTTATTGCTATCATCATTTTACAGATGAGAGAACTGAGACACAGAAGGGTTAAATAATGCCAGAATGTGGATCCAGATGTCATGCTTACAAGGTGTCACTTCAGCACTCACTCTCTTACCGCTAGACTACTTTTTTCTTTGTGTCCCATTAAATGTTTGTGCTTACAAGATTATTCTCCTAAACATTTTTTTTTTCTAGAAGTGATATTATTATATTGTACATTGAGGTCCATTACCATTGGGAAGAGATTTCTGTGGCTGGTCTGAGGTCAAAATTAATTTTTCCCATTTTTATTCTCAATTGACAGCACATGACATGTCAAAAACAACCACCCATTTCCTACTGTGCTGTAGTGTCATCTTTGTCATAACTCAGGTGACCTGATATATCAGGTTTGAATTCTCTATTTTGTTCTATTGCTCTATTTATCTGTCTGCCCAAAACGCATTGTCTATAGCTTAACAATATTTCTTGGTATATAGAAACATAAATCTTCCAACTTTTTTCTTTATATTCAAAATTTCTTTGATCATCCTTGGTCCTTGTATTTTTGTAAACATTTTAGAATTGTTTTGTCAACCTTGTGCATGTGTGCACGTGCACACACACACACACACACACACACACACACACTTATGCTGGGGGCCTTGATTGGGATTACATTGAATCTATAGATCAATTTAGTAATTTGATCATTCTTCTGATTTTCATGGACATGGTATACCCCTCCATTTTTTTTCAAAATTTATTTATCTTTTACAATAAAAATATGTAGTTTTTTGTGTAGGTATCTAATTCACATTTGTTAGATTTATTTTAGTTTTTTAAAAATGAGATTATAAATGTTATCATCTGAAACATTCATTTTCTAATTTTTGGTTATCATGTATAAGATTTTTATTTATTGATCTTGTAAGTAGAGACCTTGCTTTTCACTTATTAATTCTAGTTGTAAAATACTTTACCTTTCTTTTTTCAAGTATCACAATGCATATTGATATATACAAGTATATAAAATCAAGGCATGAACATCATCTAAAATTAAGTAGATTTAATTTCAATATCATGATAAGAAAAATCAATTCAAATTTCAATATTTGATTCACACCCACAAAAATCACTTCAAAGGCATTACTGGTCTCTTAAAACTGATCAGTTTTGTGCAAGTAAACCATGTTTCTTTTAAAAAGACTTGTGCATTTTCCCATGCTCATGGATATTAAAACATAAAGCTCATTAGTAGAGGTAGAATTATAGGCAATATATAACTATGATAACAAGCATCAATTAAAGTTAAGAATTTTTCTGTAACAACCAATTGGATAATCAAATATTGCAATAACATGCATATTACTTTCTACAGTATTTACTATTGCTATTCAGTCTTCCAACTTTAAACAGCCTATGATAGCTGACAGCAAAGAAGGTCCTTGCAATAGATGGCCTCTGTTTGAAATTGTATGATATAATTATTGCATGCTGCTAATGTACTATGTGAGCATTAATAATACTCCTAAAATATTTGACAGAAGCCTATGATCAAGACATTACACTACAAAAAGCCTCAGTATGAAATGCTGAGGTGCTTCTCTTTCAAATATTGTGAAAACATTACAGCAGAGTGAATTTTAGCTGTGGTTAAGTCAGATGCAGTCATACCATACCAATAGTATGTTCTGCACAATTTAAGGCTTTGGCAAGTTCTTTAGCCAGCTTCTTCTGCTGACTCTTCTTCTTCTTCAGCTGTTCTTAGCCAGGTAAGCCACAGATTTGCCTGGAATAAAGCTTTGCCTTTCCCCAGAAACTTTTGGGTTATATCTTCTTTCCAAGCCGAGAAAGTTTGTTCTTCAATGATTTCCTTATAGAAGCAAACAAAAAAGTGAAGTAACATGCCTTTTGCAAAATTTCCGTGGTTGCACTGCACCTGCAGAGCATACAGGGCACTGGCTGGTACATCAATGTGACCATGAAGGAATTTCATGAAGGAATTTCTGTATCACTGAAGGAAGAATTTCTGCATCACATTATGGAATTTCTGCATCACTGAAGGAACTGTTTTTCCTGTTCCTGTTATTCCTTGGAAAGAGCAGAGGAAGAATTGATTTCATGACTGGGTGTGTTTCCTTCGCTAGAAACATACTGTAAGAAGCCAGTCATTAGGATGTTCCCAAATTCTAGCCAGGCACAGTGGCCCATGCCCATAAGCCCCAAAATCCAGCTGCAGCAACTTAGTGAGGTCCTATGCAACTTAGTGAGACTCTTCTTAAAATAAAAAGAACTGGGGATGTAGCTCAGTGGTAAAGTGTCTCGGGGTTCAACTCCCAGTAAATGCCCCCTCAAAAAAAGGTGTTCCTAAATTATTTACATGAATTTGGGAGAGAAGCTATCTTGAATTCATTTACACATGGTTTGAAGGAATAGACCCAACTTTATACACTATATTTCAACGGTTCTTTTCTTCAACGTGAGGAGCAGAATAAAAAACTTAGTTTCATTCCTTCCAACATGCTCAGAAGCCTGAGGCAGGGGGATTGAAAGTTCAAGTTCAGCCTCAGCAGCTTAGCAAGAACCTGTCTCAAAATAAAGGGCTGAGGATGTAGTTTAGTGTCCCTGGGTTCAACCTCAACTACAATAAACAAGCAAACAAAGAATTAAACTTCAAATATTCAGCATGGGGATTCTTATTCTGATAAATTTCTGGAAGCATTTTCAGCATGTTGACCTTGTTTTGTAGAAAAAAGTTCTGTTAACCATTCTTGATGGTATAATTTAGCTATTTGAAGAAGACAAAAAAGAGGGGAAAGTGGGTACCACGTTCCAGTGGTTGAACTTGTTCTGAAATGCTCACCAGCTCTGAGTGGATTTCTTATGTATCAATCATATCATCTACAAGTAATGCCAGTTTTATTTCTTTATTCCAGTTCCTATGACTTTAGTTTCTTCTTCTTGATTTATAGGCATTCCAGAACATTATTGCTTAGAAGGAGTGGTAGTGGGCATTCCCAGTCTTAGAGGGGGAAACGTTAAATATCTTGCTATTAAATATAACATATGCTGTAGTTGTTGCTTAAAAAAAAAAAAAACACTCTAAGGGATAGGGATGTAAATCAGTGAGACAGTACTTAGCTGACATGCTTGAGGTCCTGGAGTTGATCCCCAGCACTTCAAAAGCAAACAGACAAACAACCAAGCAAACAAAATATATTCTATTTAGTTAAGGGAGTTTGTTTCTGTTCCTAGAAAGCAAGAATTTTTTTTAAAAAAAATCACAAATAGGTATTGAATTACTTTATTTATTTATTTAATTTTTTGTGCTGAGGGTAAAACCCAGGGCCTTGTGCAAGCTAGAAAAAGCTCTACCATCAAGCTATACCCCTAGCCCTTGGGTTTTGAATTTTATCAAATAATTTTCCTTATTTATTCTATTATTGTATATTAATATAATTGAATGTGATAGAATTACATTGATTATTTTGTATAACTTTTTTTTATTGTGATGACGTGTCTTAGTCTGTTTTCAGATGCTTTAAAAGAATACCTGAGACTAGGCATAATTGATAAATAATAGAAATTTATTCTCTGACAGTTCTGGAGGTTGGGAAGTTCAAGGTCAAGGTACCCCCTTCTAGCATGGGCCTTCCTACAGCATCCTCACAGAGTAGAAAGAGGAAAGGTAAGTGAGAGTAAGTTCTTGTGATCCCATTTATAGTGACATTTATCCATTTGTGAGGGAACAGTCTTTATGATATAAACCCTTCATACTAGGCCCCACCTCCTGACACTGTTGTATTGGAGATTAAGTTTCCAACATATTTTGGAAGGGGAAAAAGTCATTTAAACTATAGCAACAAGTATCTGACTCTGTGACTTCAATTCTTTTTCATCTTTTTTTTTTTTTTTTTTTTTTTTGTACTGGGGATTGAACTGAACCCAGGGGTGCTTTTACCGCTGAACTATATCCCCAGTCCTTTTTATATTTTGGGACAGGTTTTTTTGCTAAGTTATGGAGGCTGGCCTTAAACTTGTGATCCTTCTGCCTCAGCCTCCTGAGTTGTTGGGATTACAGGTGTGTACCACTGTGCCTGGAGGATTTCAATTCTTTTATATATCTACCTAGAAGTAGAATTTCTGGATCATGTGATAATTTATGTTTAACTTTTTGAGGAACCATCAAAAATTTTTCCATGGTGACTATATCATTTTGCTTTCCCATCATCAATGCATAGGAGTTCCAGTTTCTCTGTATCTTCAACAACACTTGTAATTTTCTGTTTCTTTTAATAGTACCTAGATTAATGGGTATGAAGTGGTATCTCATGGTTTTGATTTGCATTTCCTAATGCTTAGTGAAGCTGATAATCTTTGCATGTGCCTGCTGGGCTAGATGGTTATTTTCTTTAAATAAATATTTATTCAAGTTTTTTAAATACATTTTTTAACTGGGTTGTTTTCTTGTTGAATTGTAGGAGTTCTTTATATATTCTGGATATTAACCCCTTATCAGATACATGATTTCCAATTATTTCCCCTCATTTTGTGTTTTAGTCAGTTTTTTTTTTGTCCTTGTGAACAAAAAACTGAACAAGAACAATTAAGGGAGGAAAAGTTTATTTGGCTCACAGTTTTAGAAGTCTCAGTTCTCTGGACCTGAAATGAGGAAGAACATCACAGTGGAAGGGTGTGGTGGAGGAAAGCAGCTCAGGACAGGGCCACCAGGAAGGAGAAAGAGAGAGAGTGAAAGAGGGGTGGGGAAGAGGGGGGAGTGTGCAAGCTAGTTTTGCTCTGCTCACTAGGGGCAAAATATATACCCCAAAGACATGCCTTTAATGACCTACCTCCTCCAGCCATACCTTGCCTACTGATTACCACCCAGTTAATCCTTATCAGTGGACTGATGCATTGATTAGGTGAAGACTCTCATAACTCAATAATTTCATCTCTAAGCTTTCTTGCAATGTCCCACACATGAGCTTTTGGAGGACACCTCACATCTAACCCATAACACCGTGGGTAGTCTTTTCACTCTTTTGATAGTGTCTTTTGATGTACAGTTTTATTTTATGGCCCATTCAAGAACTCATTTCATATCCAATGTCATGAAGCTGTAATGGTTTATGACTCAAAGTTCACTTTGCTTGATATTAATATAAAACTTTTTGGTAGCATTTGCATGGTTTATTTTTTTCCATCTTTCCCTCATATTTCACTCCACATCTTAATATTAGGCTTGTATCTTGTATGCTGATAGTTGACTTTGGTTTCATCATGGTTATACAGACTGATGATATTTGCCTTTTAATTGGAGCACTCATACTGTTTTTGATAATTTTGTCACTGAGGATGGAGCCCAGGACCTTGTACATGCAGATCATGCTCTCTCTTATTGACCTACACCCCTAGCCCCTAATCTATTTAGTTTTAATGTAATTACTGAGATAATTGGTCTTATAGCTATTCTCAATATTTATTTTCTTTATGTAAGCTTATCAAATGACTTCTTTTCTTTCCCTTAAGTGTTGCTGCCTGAAGCGATTGCTGCTTGGAGCAACAAAACCACGGGAATAAGTTCAGAGGCAGACTGGAAACGAACAGGCTCTTTATTCTGCCAGCTTCTCTCTCCAGCTCCAACAACACCCCAACACGCAATCCACACTCCTCCAACCACACCACAAAATGGCACCGACCCGATCCACAATCCCCCGGGCCAACTCTCGTGAGATCATGCAAATGGCGCCGACCAGATCCACAATGTCCCGGGCCAAGTCTCACGAGACCATGGAAGGTGGTAATGCTTATGACTCACAGCTAACCGCAATCTTAGCTATCTCCTTAATTAGGGCTCCTGCAGTTATCTCTTCATATTTTGTTTCTGCCCCATTTTGTGTTGTCTCCTTTGTTACCCAGCTTTCTGTCCCTGAGATAAAATACCCAAGATAAACTGAGCACAGGGGTTCACACCTATAATCCCAGCTACTTGGGAGGTTGAGGCAGGAGGATCACTTGAGCTCTAGACCAGCCTGGGCAAAATAGCAAAACCCTATCTCCAAAAAGGGAAAACAAAATACACAAAACATCAAATTATCTCAGATAAATTAATTTGTAAGGAAGAATGTTTATTTCGCTTATGATTTCAGACATTTTAGACCAAAGTTGGTTGTCTCATTGCTTTTGGGCCTGTGGTAAAGCAGAACATCATGGTAGGGAGCATGGGTGGGGCAAAGTTGCTTACTGTGGTGGCTGGGAAGCAGAGAGTGATGGGAAGTGGGTGGGGCCCCTATATCCCTTTACTTCCCTGAGGCCCTTAAAGGTTCTGCCACTTTCCAGTAGCACCACAGGCTGGGAATTGAGCTTTCAACACATGGGCTTTTGGGGGGAATTCAGATCCAAACTAGCATCTCCTCTGTTGGGTCTCTAGTTCTATGAATCTTAAATCTTTCTGGGGTTCAAATTAGATGAATCTTAGACTTTCCCCCCTCTCCTTTTAAAAATGTGTTTTTTTTTTTTTTTTTTTTTTTTTTAAATCCTGTGTTTCTACCAACTTACTTTTCAGATCACTACTTTGGCTTCTTGATAATGCCCTTCTATTGATCTGATGTTGGTTTATACTTCTAGGATCACATGGAATGATTAATCTTTTTTTTCCCCTAAAAAGTCTTTTTCAAACATATGAAGGTAATCCTCCATGGAGATAGCACTAGATGAAGAATCAGAAGGATTCAAGAGCTGTAACTCAACATCTACTACTGGTGAGTATTAGAGACACTATATGTATATACTCATTTTATAGGATGGAAATTTGTGGCTTTAAAAGCTAAGCAAATTGCTCAAGGTCACCACAGCTATCAAGTAGTGGACCTGGCTATGAGTCCAGCTTTTCTGATGCCCAAACTCAACCACTTTATCCATTATGTTATAGAGCACATGCCCTACAACATAATTGAGTTCAAATTGAACTTGTGGTCAATTTGACTTCAGTCTTTTCTCACTCAATTTTGAACAAGTTATATTTTTTCACTTGTACGATTCTGTCTCATCATTTAATCATTAATCTCACCTATCTATCAGTCTATCATCTATTTGTTATTTACCATCTATTTATTTTTACATAAAGACACAACTATATTTTCTCTATTAAGTTCAAAACTGAGAGCTTAATCATACTTTCAGTGTGTCAAAATGATGAGTGGCTTTTATCACTCAACATTTCCCTTTGAACTTTTGAGTTAGGTTCCACAAATTTGAGAATTTTCAAGGTTCAAAAGTTTGACAGTTTTCAGGGCTTAAAACAGACACTGGTAAACTTATTAATGGAATAATACCAGGCAGGGGATATAGTAGATCAATAGCAACTCCAAAAAGTTGTGTGAACACGTCCATCTGTACTATTGTCTAAATCATAACCACATATTTTAAAATTGATTATATCCCAATAGACAATCTCATTTCCTAGTGAATATATATGATGGTTTGCTATGGCATGACCTTAGTGAACCCATGCTGGTTTCATGTGATCAGAGCATTCTTTTCTAAGTGGTTCACAAACCATGGTTAGCAATTTATTCTAGAATTTTGCCAAGGATTGACATCAAGAATTTGCTTTGACCAGACCATATTTCCCAGAATCCAGGCTTTTTTGAATTTCACAATCAGAAGCTATTTTTCAGTCTTCTGGCACCTCTTTGTTCTTCATGTTTTTCCCTCCAAAGATTGCCAACAGTGGTTGCATAATTACCTCTCTGAGTCTTTCAGTATTTCGGGTTATGATCTGTCTGGGCTAGAAGGTATGATCTCATTTGAAGAGTAATATAGTGAGCAGAGAAGTGCACCTAGAGTCATAGACCTAAATTCTTATCTTGATGCATCATTTGCTATTTTGTGTGACCTGAGGTAAATTGCTTAGTCTATGTAACCTCTGTTTCCTCATCTGTAAATAGGAATAAAACCTCAAAGGGGCTTGAAAGGATTCAGTGAGTTAACAGCTGTGAAGGTGTCTGGAGTAACGTAAGGGTCAAAGATCCAAATGTTCCTTAATGACTTCTCTATCTTGGATTTCAACTTATTCTTTACATGTGAAAATACCCTTCGAAAGGAATTCTTTTGGATAGAGAAGACAAAGTAAAACAAGAACTCTTTGGGAATGCCAAATAGTGTACAGCCTGGACCAGAGATCCACCAGATGCTACTTCTTGTGGGGATAGCTCCTTGAACTTGCAATGCACCCTTGAGAAAGTCACATAATTACTCTGGGTTCTATTGTCGTCTGTAGGATGATGAGAAAAGACTGAATGGCTCCTCAGTTCTCATTCTTAGTTCAGAGTTCTCTATTTTACAAATCTGATTTTGCCTTTTGCCATGTCAACTATAGAACTTTCTTCTTGTAGACGGTTCTGTCCTTTTAGCCTGTTCTTGATTCATTTTGTGAATAAATCTCAAAAATTACAAAATCCTGGGTAGAGTCCTTTCTCTGCCCCCACACAAAAGCTTCTGAGTGGAACCCCTGCCATCAGTGTGTTGACATGGACTATTAGCCCAAATGAACCTAAATTAAGATGACAAACCTGCTGTCCCCCACTCTATTTTTCATTGCCTTAGACGTCCCAGAATGTGATTCTATCACTAGCCTAATGATTGAGAATTGATGGCATAATAATACTATGTCAACATATAGAGATGTCATGGAAATTATGGAAATAATTGTGTAGCACTTTCCAAACTGAAGTATTTTTTGAAAAATGAGAATGGACTTTAGATGTAAAATACAGCAATTACTCTTTGCCCTAGACTGATGAAAGAAGCCTTCAGATCTACACAGGAAGTAGCTATTCATCAATTCTGATTTAGTTGGGGGGAAAAAAATCACATTCCTGTCTCTAAAATAGTTGTAACAATTTTGTTTTTATTATTCTTATTTTTTACTCTGGGGGAAATCCACCAAAGACTGCAGAGATTATTATTGTTAGTTTTTAATATTTTTGTTCTTTTAAAATATACATGATGGTAGAGTGTATTTTGGCCTATTATACATATGTGGAGTACAGATTATTCTAATTAGGATCCTATTCTTATGGTTGCCATGATGTGGAGTTACCCTGGTCATGTATTCAAATACAAGGATAGGAAAGTTATGTGTGCTTAATTCTACTGTCTTTCCTATTCCCATCCCTCCTTCCCTTACCTCCATTCCCCTTTGTCTAATTCAATGGACTTCTATTTTTCCCCTCCCCACCTTCCCTTGTTGTGGGTTAGCATCCACATATCAGAGAGAACATTTGGCCTTTAGTTTTTCTGAGACTGGCTTATTTCACTTGGCATGATATTCTCCAGTTCCAACTATTTACTGGCAAATGCCATAATTTCATTCTTCTTTATGGGGGAATAATATTCTATTATGTATATATACCACATTGACTTTATCTATTCATCTGTTGAAGGGCACCTAGCTAGGTTGGTTCCGTAGCTTGGCTATTGTGAATTGAGCTGCTATAAACATTGATGGGGCTGCATCACTGTAGTATGCTGATTTTAAGTTCTTTGGGTATAGGCTGAGGAGTGGGATAACTGGGTCAAATGGTGGTTCCATTCAAAGTTCTCTAAGGAATTTCCATAATGCTTTCCATAGTGGTTGCACCAATTCGCAGTCCCACTAGCAATGTATGAATGTACCTTTTCCCCCCACATAATGAAACAATACAAAAAATGATAATAAAAATTATTATTTTTAATCTAGGGATAATTGCTCCTCTTTTCAGAGCAGATTTTAATAGATAAAATTTATTTACTCATTTACATTATTTATATTGTAGTAGTCCATTTTGTATTGCTATAACAGAATAAATGACAGTGATTAATATATAAAGAAAAGAGATTTATTGGAATCATGTTTCTGGTGGCTGGGAAGCCCAGACAGCATGGTGTTGGCATTTTGTAGGGGCCTCCTGGATGTTATCACAATATGGTGGAGAAGTGGGTGTGTACAGAAGAGGGCTAAGCACATGTGGTGGCCATACTTTAGAACAACATGCTCTTATGGTAACTAATCTAGGACCTGTGAGGCATTACTCACTTTAGAGTGAGAGGCATTATGAAGGTGGTCATGACCCAATCATTTCCCATTAGGCCCCAACTCTTAAAGGTCCTACCACTTTTCAATACCCTTACATTGGAGAATTAAACCTTAATGAGTTTTGATGTGGATAGAGTGCACTCAAACAACAGCACATACGTAAACCCATTGAAGAAGTATTTCAAACACTTGTATGATATGTCAATGTGGACTCAGAGAAGAACCAAGAGTGGGATCCCTGCATTTAGAGGGGTCTTCATTCATTAGGGGAGATCTCTAGAAAAGAGTGTATAAAGGGTAATTAGAAAGTGGGTTCTGGCTGGGCGTGGTAGTCCCTCTGAAGCCAGCCACTCAGAAGGCTGAGGCAAGAGGATCTTGAGTTCAAGGCCAACATGAGTAACTTAATGAGAACTTGTCTCAAAAAAACCAAAACCAACCAAGCCAACCAACCAACCAAACAAACAAACAAGCAGCTCAGTGGCAGAACACTTTGCTAACATGTGCAAAGACTTGGGTTCAGTCCCCATTATCACCCCTCTTCCCACAATGCCCTGCCAAAGAAAGTGGGTTCTGGATTCTGGACCTTTCAGGATCTTTTCTTAGGAGCTTTGCTTTGTCAGCACCTCTCTCTGCATCCTTAACCTCTTGGCTTTATCATCCAAACACTCTTTGTCTTGCACCTTAACAATAAGCATCAAGCCTCCCCTAACTCATTGGCTCTCCAGCACCACCTCCCTGTCCATTATCTGCATAGACTGCCTCCACTTCACTCCATTCACTCTTCATCAACTCTGGTTCAACTTTCCCTCCTCACCTCACTGTTTCTTTTGCTGAGAAGAAACTTTTTAGTTTAAATCTATCCCATTCATTAATTCTTGGTAATAATTCTTGCGCTACAGGATTCTTATTAAGGAACTTGGGGCCTAATCCGACATGTTGGAAATTGGAGCTTACTTTTTCTTCTATTAGGCGTATTGTCTCTGGTCTAATTCCTAGGTCCTTGATCCACTTTGAATTGAGTTTTGTGTATGGTGAGAGATAAGGGTTTAATTTCAATTTGTTGCATATGGATTTCCAGTTTTCCCAGCACCATTTGTTGAAGAGGCTATCCTTTCTCCACTGTACATTTTTGGCGCCTTTGTCTAATATAAGATAGCTGAAATTATATGTATTAGTCTCTGTATCCTCAATTCTGTACCATTGATCTACCAGTCTGTTTTGGTGCCAATACCATGCTGTTTTTGTTACTATTGCTCTATAGTATAATTTAAAGTCCGGTATGGTGATGCCCCCTGCTTCACTTTTCTTGTTCAGGATTGCTTTGGCTATTCTGGATCTTTTATTTTTCCAGATGAATTTCATGACTGCGTTTTCTATTTCTTTGAAAAATGACATTGGAATTTTGATTGGAATTGCATTAAATATGTATAATGCCTTTGGTAGTATGGACATTTTGACAATATTGACTCTACCTATCCAAGAGCAAGGTAGGTCTTTCCATCTTCTGAGTTCTTCTATGATTTCTTTCTTTAGTGTTCTATAATTTTCCTTATAGAGTTCTTTCACCTCTTTCATTAAGTTGATTCCCAGGTATTTTATTTTTTTTGATGCTATTGTAAATGGGGTAGTTTTCATCATTTTGCTTTCAGAGGCTTTGTCACTGATGTACAAAAATGCCTTTGACTTATGGGTATTGATTTTGTATCCTGCTACTTTGCCAAATTCATTTACTAGTTATAAAAGTTTTCTGGTAGAGTTTTTTGGATCTTCTAGGTAGATTATCATGTCATCAGCAAATAGTGCTAATTTGAGCTCTTCTTTTCCTATCTGGATCCCTTTAATTTCTTTCATCTGTCTAATTGCTCTGGCCAAAGTTTCCAGTACTATGTTAAATAGCAGTGGTGAAAGGGGGCATCCCTGTCTTGTTCCAGTTTTTAGAGGGAATGCTTTCAATTTTTCTCCATTTAAGATAATGTTAGCTCGGGGCCTTGCATGAATAGCTTTTATAATGTTGAGTTATGTTCCTGATATTCCTAGTTTTTCCAGTGTTTTGAACATAAAGGGGTGCTGTATTTTGTCAAATGCTTTTTCTGTGTCTATTGAGATAATTATATGATTTTTATCTTTAAGTCTATTGATGTGATGTATTATGTTTATTGATTTCCGAATGTTGAACCAGCCTTGCATCCCTGGAATAAACCCCACTTGATCGTGGTGCACTATCTTTTTGATATGTTTTTGTATCCGATTTGCCAGAATTTTGTTGAGGATTTTTGCATCTATGTTCATTAAAGATTTTGGCCTGAAGTTTTCTTTTTTGGATGCATCTAGCTTTGGAATTAATGTAATATTGGCCTCATAGAAAGAGTCTGGAAGAGCTCCCTCTTTTTCTATTTCTTGAAATAGTTTGAAGAGCATTGGTATTAGTTCTTCTTTAAAAGTCTTATAGAACTCGGCTGTAAACTCATCAGGTCCTGGACTTTTCCTTGTTGGTAGCTTTTAGATGACATCTTCTATTTCTTCGCTTCTAATCGATCTGTTTAAATTGTGTATAGCCTCCAGATCCAGTTTAGGCAAATCATACCACTCTAGAAATCCGTCAATGCTTTCAATATTTTCTATTTTATTAGAGTACAAGTTTTCAAAGTAATTTCTAATTATCTTCTGTATATCTGAGGTGTTTGTTGTGATATTCCCTTTTTCATCATGAACGTTATTTGAGTTTTTTCTCTTCTTCTTTTTGTTAGCATCGCTAAGGGTCTGTCAATTTTGTTTATTTTTTCAAAGAACCAACTTTTAGTTTTGTCAATTCTTTGAATTGTTTCCTTAGTCTCAATTTCATTAATTTCTGCTCTGATTTTAATTATTTCCTGTCTTCTACTGCTCTTGGTGTTGATCTGTTCTTCTTTTTCTAGTGCTTTGAGGTGTGATGTTAAGTCATTTATTTGTTGGGTTTTTTTTTTCCTTTTAAGGAATGAACTCAGTGCAATGAATTTTCCTCTTACTACTGCCTTCATAGTGTCCCAGAGATTTTTATACATTGTATCTGTGTTCTCATTTACCTCTAGGAATTTTTTAATCTCCTCTTTGATGTCTTCTTCAACCCCTTGTTCATTCAGTAGCATGTTGTTCAGCTTCCAGTTGTTGAAGTAGTTTTTCTTATTCCTTGTTTTGTCGTTAATTTCCAATTTCATCCCTTTATGGTCTGATAGCATGCAGGGTAGTATCTCTATTTTTTTTATATTTGCTGAGAGTTGCCTTGTGACATAATATATGGTCTATTTTGGAGAAGGAGCCATGTGCTGCTGAGAAAAAAGTGTATTCGTTTACTGAGGGATGAAATATTCTATATATGTCCATTAGGTCTAAGTTATTAATTGTTTTAAGGAGGCCTAAAGTTTCTTTGTTTAGCTTTTGTTTGGATGATCTATCCATTGGTGAGAGAGGTGTGTTGAAGTCCCCTAGGATAACTGTGTTGTGGTCTATTTTACTCTTGAACTGGAGAAGCGTTTGTTTGTGAATGTAGGTGCTCCATTATTTGGGGCATATAGATTTATGATTGTTATATCCTGTTGATGAATGGTTCCCTTAAGCAGTAAGAAATATCCATCTTTATCCCTTTTGATTAGCTTTGGCTTGAAGTCTACCTTATTTGAAATGAGAATGGAAACCCCTGCTTGCTTCCGCATGCCATGTGAGTGATAAGACTTTTCCCAGCCTTTCACCTTCAGTCTATTGATGTCTTTTTCTACGAGGTGTGTTTCTTGTAGACAGAAAATTGTTGGGTCATTTCTTTTAATCCATTCAGATAATCTGTGTCTTTTGAATGGTGAGTTTAGGCCATTAACATTCAGGGTTATTATTGAGATGTGATTTTTATTCCCATCCATTTTTATTTGCATTATGGTCTTTAGTTTGATTTGGTTTCTCTTCTGGTTGGTATTTCCCTTAGTTTAATATCTCCCTTTGTTGATTTTCGTTGTTATTTTTCTCTTGTTCTTCATGAAAAATTTTGCCCAGGATATTCAGAAGTGCTGGCTTTCAAGTTGCGAAATCTTTTAACTTTTGTTTGTTGTGGAAGGTTTTTATTTCATCTTCAAATCTAAAGTTCAATTTTGCTGGATATAAGATTCTTGGTTGACATCCCTTTTCTTTCAGAGCTTGAAATATGCTATTCCAGGATCTTCTTGCTTTTAAGGTCTGGGTTGAAAAGTCTGAACATAGTCTGATTGGATTCCCCCTATATGTAATCTGCTTCCTTTTTCTTGTGGCTTTTAATATTCTCTCCTTGCTCAGTATATTAGGCATTTTCATTATAATGTGTCTTGGTGTGGATCTGTTGTGATTTTGTATGTTTGGTGTTTGGTAAACCTCTTGAACTTGGTTTTCCCATTCATTCCTCAAGTTTGGAAAATTTTCTGTAATTATTTCATTAAATAAATTACTCATTCCTTTGGCTTGAAATTCTGCCCCTCCTCTACCCCAATCACTCGTAAGTTTGGTCTTTTTATGTTGTCCCATAATTCTTGAATGTTCTCTTTTTGGTTTCTTACCATTTTTGCTGTGTAATCTAGATTTTTCTCTAGTATATATATTTTGTCTTCATTGTCTGAGGTTCTTTCTTCCAAGTGATCTACTCTGTTGGTGATACTTTCAATTGATCTTTTATTTTGGTTTATTGCTTCTTTTATTTCCGGAATATCTGTTTGGTTTCTCTTTAGAGCCTCTATCTCCCTATTGAAGTAATCTTTTACTTCCTGTATTTGTTTATGGAGTTCTTTGTCAAAATGATCTTTCACCTCCTGTATTTGCTCCCTCATCTCATTTTTGAGTTCATTCTTAAGTTCCACAAACACTTGGAATATGTAATTTCTAAATTCCGTCTCTGGCGTTTCACCAACTGTGCTTGCCATGGAATCTACTGAGGAGGCATATTGATTTGTTTGTGTCACTTTCTTCCCTTGTTTCTTCATATTGTTTGTGTGTCTTCTCTTCCTGCACTGTGGGACCTTGACTATTTTGATTTTACCTTAAAGCCTTATGTTGCTCCTGTAGTACAATGCTATCAGATTCCATTATATTTCCTTTACACTTTAAAATCAAACACTTTCTATTCAGAAAATCCCAGTTTGATCACAATGTACAGATTTAGTTAACCCAGATATTGTTTCCAATTTACTCTGTATGCTTCTGATGGGGTTTTATAGTTTCAAGAATTGGATACAGAGGTGATATGTTTAGGAAGAAGGAAGTGAGTATATTGAATTGTTCTTTCTTAGAAAGTATGAGAAGAGAGTTTTATGGAAGTAGTTTAGTATCAGCAGAAGAGAGAGGAAAGATAATGGAGTGAATGCTTAGGTGGAAAGTCCGCTTTATATATAAACCTAACTTATGCAGCGGTTGAGAGAAGAAATAAAGAAAGATGGATAAGAAAAAAAAATGACAAAGGAGTAGAAATTAGTGCAAAAGAGAGGAGAGAGAGTGTGAGTCAAGAAAATAGAGAATAAACTATATATAACACCACTTTGCTATATATTTCAATTGTGTCCGTTCTAGAAATCCCAATTTCTGCGTATAACTTGTTTTTGTCTCTGTTGAGTATGCAATGGCAGGGTGTAAATATGGAAGATGAAGGAAGAAGAAAAAATACAAAAGTGAGAAGGAAGAAAAGAAAGAAAGAGAAGAGGAGCAGAAGCAAACAAACAAACACACTGTCAATCAAAACAAAAAAACAACCCCCCCCAAAACAACAAAACAAACAAACAAACAAACAAACAAAAAGTTGAACCCAGGAACCAGTCTCAAACAAAATGGACCCTGGGAAGCCCTTCTTTTTTCCTTTCCAGTTTAAGCCAATTGACTTCTTTTACGTCCAGTCAGCGATCCTGTTAGTGGAGTCAAGGCTGCACCTTTGGCCAGATGCAGAATGGCACAGCGGAGAGTGGCTAGGCGGGTGCCTACCTCTTGTTCTGGTCACAGCTGGGCAGGTCGCACTTCCCCTCTTGTTCTGGTCACAGCTGGGCAGGTTGCACTTCCCCTCTTGTTCTGGTTGCAGCTGTGCAGGTCGCACTTCCCCTGGGAGTGGAGGGGGCTTTTCCTCAGGTCCAGTCCTGTGTGCAGCAGCAGGGAGCTGCTACTCTGGGCCCTGAAGGCCAGGCGAACTGGCGGCTGGGTCTCTCCTTCAGGGCGGGTGCACTGGCAGTCTGAACTGGGAATTCCGTCCGTAGGTGGCAGGGCCCACAGGCCAAACCGGGATCTCACAGGGCAGGCTGAACTGGGAATTTAAGCCAGCTGACCAACTGGGAACTCCGCCCACAGGTCGCAGGCCCTGCAGGCCAAACTGGGAACTTACACGCTGGCAGTCTGAATTGAGAATTCCGTCCGTAGGTCGCAGGGCCCGCAGGCGGAACCGGGATCTCACGCGGGCAGGCCGAACTCTATATTCCCTCTTGATGGTGCCTCTTTCTCTCTGAAGCCTCTAAATGTGGATCTTCCTTATGGATCATTTTTGTCCTCTTCTCTACTCTCTTCTTCTTTTCTCTCTTCTACTTTCCTCTCTTCTCCTTTACTCTTTCCCTTTCTTTTCCCTTATCTCTTCTTAACTGACCTCTCCTTTCCCATGATTTGAATTCTACCTATATATAGAAGGGTCTCATATCTTTATCGTAGCTCTTTTCTGAACCCTAGGACTGCCCACTTGATATATTTACTAGAAGTTCTCCTAGACATTTCAAACTTAGCATCTCAGAATCTCAGCTCTGATCTCCATCTACAAACCTGGAGGATTCTCTGACTCAGAATTGTGTCTCACGTGCATGGGTGTTCAAAGACATCTCTGGCCTCCTTTTTGGACTCTAGTGTCACAGGACTTATAGGCACCTCCAACTCAACATGTCCAGATCAGTTCTATTGGTTTCCATCTCTTCCACCATCATTCTGCTCTCCAGAATCTCTGAAATGAATAAATTTAAAACACACATACACAAAAGTAAAGAAGGAAGGATTGTATCTGATAGATGGGCTACCCGCCCCCCCCCCCACCCCCGCCAGAGTTTTCCACATCCTGAAAGAAGTAACCTTGTTTCATTCTCCAGGCAGGATGTTTCTTCCCCGGACAGGATGTTTCTTTTCCCCGGGCAAGAGCCAATAGGCTTAAAGGTTGCCCTGTTCTATGGGCAAAGAGCCAATGGCATTGGGGTTGCTCTGGTGCACCTCCCACCAGAAATCCCTATATAGGGCCCTGTTCGAGAGACTCAGAACACACACAGACACACACATCAGCTTGTTGCTGCTGAGAGGAGGAAGCCACTCAGACACATCAGCTCGACCCTGTGGAGAGAAGGAAGCCACTGCGACAGCTCCAGACCCATCGCCTTCAGCTGACGGCAGCTGCCCCAGCTAACAGCTTCAGACCCATTGCCTTCAGCCTATGGCCGCTCCCAGCTGACAGCTCCAGCCTCCAGCCAGACAGCAGCTGCTTTAGCTGATAGCTCCAGAGATCCTAGCTGGTGCGACCAAGCACCCACCTTCTGTCCAGAGCTTGCACACTCCCCTCTCCCTGACTCCCCTCTCTCACCAGAGCTTGCTCACTCCCTTCTCCCTGACTCCCCTCTCCCAGCACCTCTTCGACCTTCGACCAGAGCACCTCTTCTCCGGTTTTGCTACCAGCCACAAAGGCTATTGAATAAATCTCTTGGCTGCACGGCTGTCCCCGGTGTGATTTTTGCCCTTCAGTATCGTTGTGGAAGGAAGAAAGAAAAATAAATCTATATCCATCTGGTTGTGTCTCAGGGCCACTCACTGTCCTATTAAAGCCAGAACCCGGTGGCCAGTTTTGACCCCTCCCTTTCCTTTATTCCTTAAATCAAATATTATTTTTTTTTCCAAGAAAAAGTCACCTCCACCTTTAGCCATGATAAAAACATCAGGGAATAGATTTATTCTTTCATTGCATAAGCTGAAAAGCTAGGCAAAAATATGAAATGATTTTCAGGGTGTTGGAGAGCTGATTGTTAGATAGCAGATGCTGTAGGATAGTGATCCCTGGGAGAAGGGAAACCAAGTGTGACCTCCCACGCTCATCCAGAGCTCATGAATACCTTACCCATTTGTGTGGCCATCTATGCTCTGTCTCCTTCCACTAGCACAAGTACTCTAGGAAGGGCAGGAAGCCCTAGCCCAGTGTCTAGCCATTTATCAACATTCAATAAACTATCTGGATGGGATAAATAAACCAATGAAGTTTTGATAATTTCTGTTCCCTTACTAGCCAAGTCCTATCTTTTCTACGCTTCATCTCAAATCTATCTACTTCTCTGAATGTCTATTGCTGTGATCCTGGTCCTCAATACCACTGTATCTCCCGGGACAACTGCTCTAACTTCCTAGGTGGGCCTCTTCCAATTCCAATTACTTCACCTTAATTGGTTCTTTATTTTTTTTTTAGGTAGGAAATTGAGAGTTGTTAATTATCTAAGCAATGTCAAATAACCACTTGAAAGATGTTTAGTGAACTATTTAACAATGTAGATAATTGAATAAATTTCAGAAAAATAATTGCAACATGTAAAGTAGAAATAGAAATGTTCTTTAAGGAAAAATGTCTGAGAAATTAGAAATGCAAGGAGAAAAATATATGAAATGTTAGAAAATTAATTAAAATATTTAAGATAAAGAATTCATAAGGAAAGCTTTAAAACTCTTAAAAGTTTTTGATAGCACTAAGAAAAAGAGAGGTTTGATTTACAACAATACTTCTATATGGTTAACAGTTAATTTATTAGCAGAGTACTTCCAGAAAGAAATTGGAATCTATAGTCATGTAGAAAAAGAAAGAAAAAGAGAGAAAACCAACCAAAAATACTGTATCCAGAAATACTATTTTTTGAACCTTAAGAAAAATATAGGCTTTCAAGATATATAAATACTTAAAATTTTTCTCACTTCTACACCTGGTCTAGGAAAAATATTAAATTTAATTCTTTCAAGAAAATAAATCTGCCCAGCAACACAAATCATATAATATTTGAAAGCTTTTGTGGAAAAACAAAATATATACAAATATAAATTCAATATTACTGTCATTATGGTACATAAAACATTTAGTTCAGCTATGGAATTTGAAAAAATAAAACATAAAAAGTATCATAAATCTTTACTAATGTGTTTAAGGTATAAAAGCAGCTTGACATAAAAAACAAATCATGACATGTAAAGGCACACTGTTTTAGAAAACCAATGTTCATTTTAAAATACAGTGCATACTAATTACTTTAATTTTTGTTGTTATTTTTAGTTACAGATGACAGTAGAATGTACCTTGACATATTGTACATACATGACATAAATACTCATTCTTGTGGTTGTATATGATGTGGAGTTACTCTGGTTGTGTATTCATATATGCAATTCAGAAAGTTATTTTCAATTCATTCTACTGGTTCTAAGTAGTTTTATATAATCCCAATGTAATGACAATGTAGGCATAGAAAATAAAAAAGGAAATAGGGAGGAATGAAAATACCACCATAAATATCTATGAACCACAAATTAAGGCAGTTTTTTAAATAGTAGACAAAACTATAAGAACTCAACAAAATTTGCATCTTTGATGAATATAGATGCAAACATAATCAATAAAATTCTGGCAAATCGAATACAAAAACATATCAAAAGAATAGTACAACACAATAAAGTGGGATTCATTCCAGGGATGCAAGGTTGGTTCAACGTATAAAAATCAATAAATGTAAATCACCACATCAATAGACTGAAATGTAAGAACCATATTATTGTCTCAGTAGATGCAGAAAAAGCATTAAGAATATACAGCACCCCTTCATGTTCAAAACACTGGAAAAAACTAGAAATAACAGGAAAATATCTTAACATTGTAAAAGGTATTTATGCTAAGCCCCAGGCCAACATAATTCTAAGTGAAGGAAAATTGAAAGCATTCCCTATAAAAACTGGAACAAAACAGGGATGCCCTATTTTCTCACTTCTAGTTAACATAGTTTCTGAAACATTGACCAGAGCAATAAAATAGATGAACGAAATTAAAGGGATATGGATAGGTAAAGAAGAACTCAAATTATCACTATTCTATGATGATATGATTCCATACCTAGAATACTCAAAAAATTCAACCAGAAAACTTCTAGACTAGTAAATAAATTCAGCAAAGTAGCAGGATACAAAATCAACACCTATAAACCAAAGGCATTTTTATACATCAGTGACAAATCCTCTGAAAGGGGGAAGAAAAACTACACCATTTATAATAGCATCAAAAAGAAAATAAAATACTTGGCAATCAACAAAAGACGTGAAAGTCACCTATAATGAAAACTACAGAACTCCAAAAAAAGAAATTAAAAGGGCCTTAGAAGATAAAAGGATCTACCCTGTTCTTGGATAGGCAGAATTAATATTGTCAAAATGACCATACTACCAAAAGCACTACACAGATTTAATGCAATTCCAATTGAAATCCCAATGACATTACTCATAGAAATAGAAAAAGTAGTCATGAAATTCATCTGGAAAAATAAGAGACCCAGAATAGCTAAAGTAATCATTAGCAAGAAGAGTGAAGCAGGTGGCATCTATATACCAGACTTTAAACTATACTACAGAGCAATAGTAAGAAAAACAGCATGGTATTGGCACCAAAATAGACTTGTGCACCAATGCTACAAAATAGAGGACACAGAGACTAACCTACATAATTACAGTTATCTTATATTAGACAAAGATGCCAAAAACATACATTGGAGAAAAGATAGCCCCTTCAACAAATGGTGCTGGGAAAACTAGAAATCCATATGCAACAAAATGAAATCAAACCCCTATCTCTCACAATACACAAAACTCAACTCAAAGTGGATCAAGGACCTCAGAATTGGATCAGAGAAACTCTGCCTATTAGAAGAAAAAATAGGCCCTAATCTCCATCATGTCGCATTAGGTCACAAATTCCTTAATAAGATTCCTATAGCATAAGAATTAATATCGAGAATCAATAAATGGGATAGGTTCAAACTAAAAGTTTCTTATTAGCAAAAGAAAAAAAATCAGTGAGGTGAATAGAGAGCCTACTAATTGGGAACAATTTTTATCACACTCACATCTGAGCATTAATCTCTAGAATATATAAAGAACTCAAAAATCTTAACATTAAAAAAAACAAATAACCCAATCAATAAATGGACAAAGGACCTGAAGAGACACATCTCAGAAGAAGACATACAATCAATCAACAAATACATGAAAAAATGTTCAACATCTCTGGCAATTAGAGAAATGCAAATCAAAACTACTCTAGGATTTCCTTTGACTCCAGTCAGAATAGCAGCTATTAAGAACACAAACAACAATAAATGTGGGAGAGGCTGTGGGGGAAAAGGCACACTCATACATTGCTGGTGGGACTGCAAAATAGTGCACCCAATCTGGAAAGCAGTATGGAGTTTCCTTTCAAAACTGGGAATGGAATCACCTTATGACCCAGCTATCCCACTCTTTGGTCTATACCCAAAGGACTTAAAAACAGCATACTACAGAGACACAGCTGCATCAATTCACAGCACAATTCACAATAACTCAACTGTGGAACCAACCTAGATGCCCTTCGGTAGATAAATGGATAAAGGAAATGTGGTATATATACACAATGGAATTTTTACTCAGCAATAAAATAGAACAAAATAATGGCAATCACAGGTAAATGGAAGAAGATGGAGAATATAATGCTAAGCGAAGTTAGCCAATCCTAAAAATCCAAATCCCAAATATTTTCTGTGTAATAAGGCGGCCAATTCACAGTGGGATTGGGATGGGAAGCATAGGAGGATTAGAGGAACATTAGAAAGGCCAATGGGGAGGGAGGGGAAAGAAAAGGCAATAAGGGTAAAAAAAGAATAGATAAAAAAAGAGATGATATCATTACAGTAAGTGCACGTATGAAGACATGAATGGTGTGAATATACCTTGTATACAACCAGTAATGTGTAAAATGTGCTCTATATGTGTAATATGAATTGTCATGCATTCTGTTCTCACACATAACAACTGAATAAAGGTAAAAAATGTTCTTTTTAAAAAAAATAAATAAAGAAACCAATTAGGGTTAAAGAGGCAATCTTCTCAATGGTTTATAAAATATTATCCCAAGAAGACCAGATGAAAAGCACAAAACAAATGTTAATAGTTATTAAAAATATTGAAATTACTTTCTCATATCACATATATAGTTGGAAATCAAAAGTAGAAGTGATAACCAAAAATTTATGAATAGGAGTTCAAAGCCAGATATAGCAATTTAGCAAGGCCCTAAGCAAGTGAGCAAGAGGCAATCTCAAAATAAAATATAACAAGGGCTGTAGGACAGGCATGGTAGTACATGCCTATAATTTCAGAAGTGCAGGTGGCTGAGAGATGATTGTGAGTTCAATGCCAGCCTCAGCAAAAGCAAGGTGCTAAACAACTCAATGAGACCATGTCTCTAAATAAAATACGAAATAGGGCTTGGGATATGGCTCTTAGGCAAGTGCCACTGAGGTCAATTTCCAGTACCCCAAAAATACGGGTTTTGTCTGTGGTTTAGAGGTTAAGCGCACACACACACACACACACACACACACACACACACACACACAATGTGCCTATAGTACATAAATCAATCTAAGAAGTCCATGTAATACCAATCAAATGCTCAATGTTTTTTTCAGAAACAAATTACTTTAAAAATTCTATATAGTATCCAGTGTACATAAATAACTAAACATACTAAAAAAATTTTTAAATCTTCCTGATATACTAATAATGAAGCTACAGAATTAAATAGTTTTACATTAACACAAAGTTAGATGAGGAAGCTATACATAACAAAAGTGAGAATACATCAGTTAGCCTTCACTTTGATGGTCAATTCAAAATATATTTTCAGATCTATGCTCATATTATGACAATATTCAATAGAGACAAATGTGGAAAGCCAATCAAATGTCCTTTCACATGAGTGTATGAAGTTAATTGGAATGAACTATAAAAAGTTTTCAAACTTTTCTGGGTGCCGTGGCACATGCCTGTAATTACAGCATCAGGGGAGGCTGAGAGAGGAGGATCTCAGCCAGCCTCAACAACGGTGAGACACTCATCAACTCAGTAGGACCCTGTGTCCACAAAGACCAGGTTTCTATAGACTTCTAACATCACATCTCCATATAAATTCTGCTGAGCAGGATCCAGGCATTTCCATTCCTCTTCAGTGAAATCAATGGCCACATCCCTGAATGTCAATGGTTCCATTTCCTGGATTTTAGTGTGTTTAGTGTTCTCCATTTTTTTTTATCAGCACCTGTGTAGCACAGAAACCTGGGGCTCCTGATCAAGGACTGGAAGCCTAACAGCCAAAGAAGACTTTATTCTGGCCAGGGCCACCAACTCCAACCCATTAGATGCAGGGTGGTAGAAGATGGTGCCAGCTCTTAGGAAGGGCAGGATTTATAAAGCAAAGGGTTCTTAATTGGTTCTTTAAAAGGTCAATTTCCTAATAGGCAGGGTGGCACATGCCTGTAATCCCAGCAGCTTGGGAGGCTGAGACAGGAGGATTGAGAGTTCAAAGCCAGCCTCAGCACAAGTGAGGTGCTCAGCAACTCAGTGAGACCCTGTCTCTAAATCAAACACAAAATAGGGCTGGGAATGTGGCTCAGTGATCAAATGCCCCTGAGTTCAATCCCCAGTACCCCCCAAATAAATAAATAATAGTAAATAAATAAATAAAATTTAAAAAGATTAATTTCCTCCTGTTATTGTACAGTAAAAAGTATAAATGATTTCTACATTTTGGAGAATTGCAATTCCTTTCAAGGGGATGGCCAGCTACCCACTGGCTACTCAACGTTGACATACTCATCCAGCTGCCCCTGGGTCCATGGGACATGATTTGAAAACCATCAAGCCAGGTGACTGCTGATGTCCTTTCAGCTTTTAGGTGCCATGATGATTTGCCACCATCTAGATTACCCATTAAAATGTGATTGATAAAAATTGCCTGTAAGTTTGATAATTGTAAGCAAAAGTGATAAGTGTCCATAGAAGAAGAGTTTCTTTCATCGACAATGGGAAAATGAGGGTCAGGTTGTAAGAATTCATTACAATTCCTCTGGCACCACAAGGGTTCCAAGGAAGAGGAATAATGGTCTTTGCTTTTCAAGCATAATAATCATGGAGGGCAAATTCCTTAGTCTACTAGAGCTTTCTAGAAATATCACATGACAATGTACAAACACCTTGGCTTTGACTCTGTGTTGAGAAGGCAATGCTTGGCTTTGCTTTTGACTTGTAGCATAGACTTACTCACCCCATACACAGCATCTTGTTCAAATACGTGACCTTGTTTCTCAGGCCAGTTTTATCTTTTTCTGTAGTTTAACACATTGTCCTCTCAGTTTATGAATCAGCCACTTGTGAATTTAATTAGTATAAATCCTTTTACCAACCACTGAATCATACAGAGTAAACAGATAAAATGCCTTTGTGGGTCTACAAATTTCAGGACCAGACTAGAACACAAACATCTCCCTAAAGCATAGGTACCCTTTGATGAAGAAATCATGTCATGGCAGAATAGGGTCAAATACAGTGATAAATGGCATTGCCTCCCAAAAGTACAAAGAAGGCATAATAATAGCCAATGTAATTGGTATGACTCATTTCATATAAATAGAGTGACAAAGTCACATTTCGTTGGTTTTTTTTTTTTTTTTTTTTTGTACTGGGGATTGAACTCAGGGGCACTCGGCCACTCGGCCACATCCCCAGCCCCTTTTTGTATTTTATTAGAGACAGGGTCTCACTGAATGGCTAAGTGCCTTGTCATTGCTGAGGCTGGCTTTGAACTCGCGATCCTCCTGCCTCAGCCTCCTAAGTGCTGGGATTACAGGCGTGTGCCACTGCGCCTGGCTTGCGTTTCATGTTTTTTAAAATTAATACCTTCACTACTCCCCACATGCCTAGACTAGTGGGAAATCCAGTCTTTTGTCTCCTAGCCTCTCTCTCTTACATGACCAGTAACTATGGGGTCTTAGGTGCATCCCTCTCCTTCCCCCGGGCCCTGGACTCAGGTGCCCTCTTGGGGCTGGAGGAACCCTCTTGCAGAGTTTGAAGAACACTTCATTGTTGCTGGTCTTGTTCATAAAGCGCTGTGCCTGGGTCTCTGTCTTGCACCCCTGCAGTAGGCACACAGGTCCTCTGAAGGATGAAGGACTGTCTTGCCCTTCCTCAGCCCTGAACGTGCTGCCCCCAGCACACACCAACTCCCGCCCACACCGGCCTGCTCCCAGCTCTACTGCCTTCGCCATTCACTCTCTCCACGTAGGAGAATGAGTAAGGGACAGCCACAGCAGCACTGCCATGTGGACGCAGAGCGGCCCCTCCCCCGAGGTCATGGATGTGCTCCCTTCCGGAACCGAGACCCCACCCAGAGTATACATCCTTCCACTTGCAGGGCTGCAGGAAGTAGAGTGCTGGAAAAGTTTAATACATTTTGTCCCTAATTTCACCCTCAGACATTCAAAAACACTGGGAATTAGTCTCATAACACTTCATTACACACTCAAAATCCGTTTCAATCATTTGAAAAGTGAATCTTTTGTGTTCCTGTTTGTTCATGAATCTGCCTAGGCTAGGAGCGGAAGTGCTGCCTTCAGGTGCTCGACCCCCACTCCCTGGTTACCTGTGGAGAAAGGATAGTGTGTATAGGTGAGTTTGCAGGAGTGCAAGACTGTGAGTTTGTGTGTGCACGTGTGAGTGCAACAGTGAATGTGCATCTTCTGGCAAAAAACCAGGCCTGGAGGGGCTGCTGGAGGAATCCACGCAGGCCCGGTGTGCTGAGAGGAGGGGACATGCAGAGGTGCCATCCACAGACACGAAACTCAGGAAGGGAAACCCTTGGAAAGAGAGGGGCGTCTGCATGGTGTGGCAGAGAGAATGTGTTTTCTGGGGCCAGAAACATTTCCTGCTACTTAAGCTGCATGGTCTCAGTGTCTCCAGGATGTGTGAAAAGCCTTAGGTGGTGGTAGTCATCACAATCAGAGACACCGCAAAAGTTGACACACATAGAACATCAGAAAATGCTATAAAAATGTTAACTGTTATCACAATTACTTTTTTCCCCATGTGTGCAAAGATAGAATGATAATTTGATTTTTTGAGACTTTTTTTTTTTATCTTACATAGTTGGATGACTTGAATCATATTTAAAGAACAGGTTTAAGGAACTATAAATGGTTAATGTTTGGAGGAGCTGGAGAGGTTCTTTCTGAGTGCCATTGAACTAGCTTTTTGGTCTCAGTGAGTGATGGGTGAGGTGGGAGGGTATAAGAGATCAGGATTTGGGGAGAGGGGAGGAGAGGTCCAATGGAAGCCCACAGGGCAAGGAGGGAGGTGTGGAGGGAGAGACAAAAGGCAGCTTCAGGCAGACAAATTCTGAGAAAAGAGATGTTTAAAGAATTTTATTCCTTTGCTCTATGATGTGCCATATAGCATCTTTTCCTGTGTATTCTCAAGAAGCGATCAAGGAAATCTCCATTATTCTGTATGGCCTGATTCAATACTGAGCTTTGTTTTGTTTTTCAAAACAGGCCCAGCTGTATTTTAGGTACCTGTGTAAAGAACTTTGAGACCCTAAATAAATTATGTCTACCAATTCCTTTGACATTGATGATTATTTCTCTCCTTAACTACTATATTTCCTTAGCATGATTTCCTCCATTTTGCCACTTTTAAAAAATATATAGAGGGTTTCTGCTTCATTTTATTTCCCATGGGTTTACCTGTCATGTGGGTAAAGTTCCCCTTTAGTTTGCATGTTTTCCTGCAGATTCTCCTGTGGGAGGCTCTTCCTGGCCCTCTGATAGCCACACATTGCTCATAGCTTCTCCTATGTTTGGGGTAACCCTCCCTTCACAGCTCATGTATAGCTGCCCTCTGGCTCTGATGCCTTTTTGTTTAATAGGCACCATGGAGAACATTCTAGGCACTTATGGCTGCTGGTTCTAATATCTCTAATTAACATACTTCTAAAACTGAACTTGGAAGGCAAAGTTTCCCTCAAATCACCATTTAGTCTTTCTTTTTGTTTCCCTTTCATCTTTTATCAGCTCTTTCATGCCATGGTCTAAGGGGGTCCAACAGACTTCTGGTCCCCTAGCCCTGTGCTTGATTCTCTCTAGCGGGCTTTACTTGACTTTCTTCTTGCTGCTCAATTCTGGTTTATGCCTGCCCTTTATAGTCTGTGTGTTTCCTTTTTCTTCTGGTCAATCTTTACATTAAAAAAAGAAAAAAGAAAAAAAAAAAAAGAGAGATTTTTCCTCTTTTAGGCGGCTTGTGTTTGTTTGCTTTTAGCTGTTAGGGAACATGTAGATTTTTTTCTTTTTAAAGAATCAGATGTTTTTTCCCTAGTGAATATTTTCCTTGGGCTTCTAATAATGTTTAAGTGTTCTCAATTAATTTCTCTTTACGTGATTCCTTGTAGTGTTTCTGTTGTTGTTTCCAGTTTACCGCTGTGGGTTCAGTTACAGTTCCCTTTTAAAGTTGAGTAACTGCTTAATGGCTTTTTTGAGTTTTCTGCCAGAATGTGGAACTAGGTTGTGTTGAAACCACTATTACATTGTGGTTCCTATGAAAATACTTTCTGTATAAATTCTTCCCTGACACTTAAAGCCAAGACCACAATATTCCCTTTGTTTGGGAATTTTAAAGAGCAGTCGCTTTGTTGACGTCCACCCTGGGCCCTCCTGCCTTATCAGACAGTGTTTCATTACTCATAGGATAAAACAAGTTACACTATTTTTATTTTTACCTAGCCTGATCTTGTGATTTCTTCACTTTCATTTAATGTTTTCAGTTTCATTCACTGACTTTTTGACTCACTATTGCTACACATTCATGATTTTACTGTGAAATTTCCATGGAAATAAATTCTATTTTTTTTTTTTTTTTTTTTTTGCCCTGCACTGGTTGTCCAAGGTTGCCCTTGATCTTGCTCCTCACAGTGTACCTCTTTTCTGCTCATTTCTGCTCACCCTTCTCCATCCTCTCCCTTGTAACCCGGCAGCTCTTGGTCTGTTCTTGCCCTTATTTTCAGCCCAAGAGACGAATCCCTCTTTGCTAGTTCCTGTGTGTCTAAGCATAGAAAGTGCTATGTATGCTGGCTTCACGTTCATGTCTTTGTTGGTTGTCTAATTAAGTGGTTGTCTTATCCCCCCTCCTTTTCCCACTTCACTGTCAAGATAAAGTTCATGTCCATTCACAATGATCCGACTTATCCCAATTTTTTTTTTTGAAAGCAGCTTTCTCCTTTTTAGTGGAAGAATCCTCTTACCAGTTCAGTTTGGGTTAAGCCTCTGTAAGTTGTGGTCGTCGTAAGGATAACTTTATTAGTTATATAATTGTCAGGGACTCTACTGAACAAGTTTATCTCACTTTCCAGTAGGTCATTGGTATGGTGGCTCCCTCACCATCGGGGGACCCAGGCTCCTGGATGCTTGCTTCACCAGCCTTGCTATGTCGCTTTTATTTTGTGGTTTGAGATGGCTTCTCCAGCTCTGCAGTCACATGTCTATTTCAGTGAGCACAGAGGGAAAAGACAGGGAAATAGGTCATGCTCCCTGAAATTGCTAATACCACTTCCTCTTACAATCCATTGACCAAAATGTGGTCGTAAGGCTGCACCCCAGCTGCGGAGAAGCTAACGTTTGGATAATTCTGTCACTGAGCAAGAAGGGAAGATGAGATATTGGAGACCAATCAGAAATCTCTGATACAAACCTTAATTCCAAATAACCCTCCAATTCCCTCCTTTTGTATGACTATCTATGTATCCAAATTTGGGGAACTATTGAGTCCTACAGTTTTGCCTTTGGGAACACAATGGCCAAGGTCCTAATGAAGAACTCACCTATCGGTTTCCCATCGGCTCTGCCCTACCTCCACAACCTTCTGAGGGCTATGCCAACTTTTTTTTTTTTTGGTACCGGGGATTGAAATCAGGGGCACTCGACCACTGGGCCACATTCCCAGCCCTTTTTTTGTATTTTATTTAGAGACAGGGTCTCACTGAGTTGCTAAGTGCCTCGCCATTGCTGAGGCTGGCTTTGAACTCTCGATCCTCCTGCCTCAGCCTTCCAAGTGCTGGGATTACAGGCGTGCGCCACGGCGCCCAGCTGGCTATGCCATCTTTGTCTCTATACCAAAGCTTGTACTCTTCTAGTAAGCTGGAAGCTCAAGGATCTGAGAAAAAGATTGGACTTTTGACACCATCAAAGGCTAACATCTCTCTGCCCAAGGTTTTATTTGACCTTATTTTATGCTAATCCTACATTTCTAATTTTTGGATCTCTGGTTTGCTTTAAAATACTACAACTTTCTCCTACCCTCTCTGCTCCTGGGTGGGGTGGTTTTACTCATTCTTTTCCCTTCCCGTTTGCTCCTGGCAGACCTTCATGTTTACATTCATTTTACATATAGACATTTCTCTCTTCCTAAAATTTGCATGTTTTGCTTTTCACCAGGTTTTAAAAAACATCTTTCCTGATGTCTACCTTACTTCAGATTGAGTGTCCATTTTCTTTGGATTTTGGCATCAGCTCGTTCTCTTTTTATTTGCTGCAGAAGTAACCATTAAACAGGAACAGAAAATGTCAGGTAAAAGGTTCACATGATACTTACAAGATCAATTAGTTGTCTTACACTGGCTATGCTTGTTCGAGAATCATTTTGATCTTGAGATCTGATTGCCTCTCCCAGTAAAATATGTTTTGATTACACGTAGCACTGTTCTGTTATTCTGTTAAAGATTAAAACATGACCTGGCAACTATATAATATTTTGATGTGTATGCTCAGTCCCCCCAACCTTGTAAATTTCAAAGTTATATGAAACTGAAGCCAACAAGAATATGAACCTTAATTTTAACCATGTGTCTTAGAATTAGAAATTAAAAAGAACTATTTTGTGTAGGACTCAGTAATAAATGCTGTAAAATTAAATCTGAAAAAGTGCATCATATACTTCACGAATTCCTCATCTTTGTGCCACCACCACTGTCCTGGTCCCCAGGGTTTTCATTCACTCCTTCCTGTTTTTCCCTCCATGTGTTCAGTCATTCACAAGCATCTTTTCTTCCTTGGAGGAGTATCTTGGATTTGTCCCTGGGTCTCAGTTTCAGCTGTCACTTCTCAGAGCCAAGTCCCCATCAAGTCCCATATAAATTACTGCAACAGCCTCTTTACTGGACTCCTCACTTTCAATTTATCCTTCTGACTGCTGCCAGATTCATCATTGCTTTCACCATCCCTCTCCTCTGATTAAGACCCTGCAGTATGTCCTTATTTCTGATGACTCCAAATCTGGACTCCTCACCCTGAGCAATAGCTTGGATGTGCCCCCAAAGTTCATGTGTCAGAAACATGATCCCCAAGGAGAGAATGTTGGGAGGTGATGCCTAGTGGGAAGTTTCAGGGTCATGGGGCACTGCTATCATGAATGGACTCAGGCCATTGTTATGGAGCAGATGCACCCCCCCTCACTGGCTCTCTCCCTCCCTCTTTGCCCTTCCACCATGGGATGAAGCAGTAAGAAGGCCCCCACCAGATGCCAGACCCTCCATCGCAGACTTCCCAATGTCCAGATACATGAGCCAATAAATTTCAGTTCATTATAAATTCCCAGACTGTAGTATTCTATCACAGTAGCATAAAATGGAAGGAGACAGCCCTGTAACAATGAACCTTGTTTTTTAACTTTATCTCACAGAGGACCCCAACACACATGTTGTGCTCCAGTCAGTTAGCTCTGCTCTCTCTCTCTCTCTCTCTCTCTCTCTCTCTCTCTTTCTCTCTCTCTTTATTTTTTCTTTTGGTTGTACTGGGGATTGAACCCAGGGCCTTGTGCATGCTAAGTAAGCACTCTACCAACTGAGCTATATCCCCAGCCCCCTCTGCTCTCTTGTTTTACCATGGGTTTCTACCGTCATGTCTTACCATATGCTGGCCCTCTGTGGAGAACCTTCTTTCCCCTCCTGCAGTCCACATGATGCCTTGTGTCCAACATCCTGAGACTTCCTGCTTTCAACCCATTCCACAGTAACCTGTCTTTTATGTAATATTTCTGACTACAGTCTGCATTTACCCAGTTACTTCAAATGAACTGGAGATGACTTTATGCTTGTTACGTAACTACTCGTATACGTCATCTCTCCTCCATTATTTTATCTCCTTTTTGTTCCTTAATGTGTGTGCTTGGAATGTCATTTGTTACTTAATTTCCCCTAAAAAAATCAATGAAAAGAAAAATTGTAAAAGATTTCATATATTTATTTTGTTATTTTGCTTGAATTCACCATACTTATTCTTGGAGTGGGATTGGGGAATAGATCTTCTTGTTTTATTCATAGAATGCTACATTATTCTTAAATGCTTTGTTCCTTGGATTGATGGCCTTGTAATCTGCACTAACTACTTGAGTCAAGAATGATGAGATGCAGATCACAGGCTAAGTTCAAGGTGAATGGGATTTAACCGAGATAGAATAGGAGAAAGCAAAAATTTCCTTATGGGGATCTTTGGCTAACCCTCATTGGATTTAATTCACAACAATTTGAAAATATTCAAATCTACTCCTTTAGGACTAGGGTACAGCTGTCTATTTGAATTTGTTCCAGCTCTGGCTGAGCTATTAATAATTAATTCATGTAGGCTATTTCCCATGATTGTGGACAAGATCATGTATAACCAAACAAAAATAATTCAAGTCTAAGAAAAGCTAAAACTACCAGTAAAACCTTAAAAACGATGGCTTTCAAAATTCATTTGTCTTAGCAAAAAACTAGGCCTTAAAATTCAGAGACACAAATGAGATCTTAAGGATGGTGAGTTTGGCTTGATGCTATAGGGTAGAGTTGGGGCCCAAATATAGTGCTCCTGCAGATGCTGGAATCATGGAGGTGCAGGCTGAGGGGAACATTCATGTGCTCTGTAGGGCCTGGAAGCTTTTGGTCTTCCCTGTCTGCTGAGGTTGGCTCATCAGTTTCTGTGCACCCTAATACCTGGAAGGTAATGATCAAACTTGTTCAGAAGGCAGGTGCATGGAAGTCATGGTGATCTCTGCAGATCATAAAACGGTATAGCAGAGAGTGAGTTGACACCCTCCAGTTTCCATTTCTCAGCCCCAGACTTCTCCATAGTTAAGTTGGAGCCATATCACTAGCTCTGGTGAGTGAATGTGGGTAAAAGTGATGTCGGCCAATTCTGGGCCTGGCTCCCAAAATCTCTGTGGAGATCCTGAGATTTCTCACAATGAGTAGACAAAGGAAAAAACTGACTTGAAGTAGGGTATGACGGAGCCACAGGTGGAAGGAACATGGAACCTGGAATCGTTAGGGGAATATGGCTCCCATAACCCCTTCATTGACAAGTGAAATGAATGCAAAATATACTTTTATTGGTTTAAGCCTCTGAACTTCTAGTGCAGATTGCTACCATTCATTAGCATGACTAACAATATCTTTTGTTCTTCCCAAGATTTAGAACAGTTTTACTAAAAAAAAAAAAAAAAAAAAAAAAAAAATCCCTTGTTCATAAAAGTTGTTAAAGCTACAAATTTCATTCACTTTAATAAAGGGTCAATGAATAACCACCTATCTTCAAATAAAGAAAACAATACCAACATTTATATAGTGTATTTGGATAGTGGCTTAAATGGGGACAGCGCTGGATGAATCTGGGATTAGGTGAAAAGATGATTTTTCAGGTGAATTGAATGCAAGGCGTAGGGGAAAAGAAGAACAAAGTTGTATTAATTAGTTAAACAAATATTGACTCATGTCTACTATGTGACAGTTGCTTTTCTAGACTCTGGAGATAGAGCAGCGACAGAACAGATCCTCGGAGATCTTCCACTCTAGCCTAGAGATGGGTAATAAATAAATAATGTCAGGTAATGACGGAGCTTTGAAGTTAGGTGTGTGAGGGGGTAAAGAAGGACGTGGACACTAGTTTTAGACAAGATAATCAGGGGAGTCCTCTTTGATGGAGTGATGGTTGAACAAGGAAGTGAGGACGTCTGAGTCTGGGCCAAGGGCATTCCTGCAAGAGGAAACTGCAGGGCAGAGGCCAGGGGGGTGGAAGCCCGTGGGCGTGGCGTGGGGTGTTGGAGAGGAGGAGTAGGCATCCTGGGAGGAACCAGAGAGGAAGTGGGAGGAGACGAGGTCAGGGAGGGGTGGGTGGGCCACCGAAGTTCAGACTAAGATCAGGATTTGGATTTTATTTTGAGATGGGACACCACTGGACAGTGTGTGTGTGTGTGTGTGTGTGTGTGTGTGTGTGTGTGTGTACACATGCTTACAGAGTGTGGTAGGCAAGGGCTCTGCCACTAAGCTGCACCCCCAGCTCCTGGCGAGTTTAGAACAGAGGAGTAGTGGAAAGACCAGACAGAAAGGCAATTGTCTTGGCAAGATGGGATGGTTTTGTTTTAACCACCCATTGAACATCTCTCAACAGGGACAGAGGATGAAATATGGGAAGAGAAACCCAACTTCTTTTGAGGACAGTTCAATGTAAAATGCCAGTCAGACATACAGTTAGAAATACCAAGTAGATAGTTGGGTATTTGAGTCTAGAACTCAGGGGAGGGATCAGAATATAAATCCTAGAGATATAAATTTGGAGTTGTCAGTCTAGATGTAGTTGACATTTAGGCCAGATGGGATTATCCAGGGAAAGACTGTAGACAGAGATGAGATGAGGCTGAGGTTGGCCCGAGGGCTCTCCTAATTTTACAAGAAGCACAGAGGAAGGGCCAGGTGTGGTGGTGCATGCCTGTAATCCCAGCACTTGGGATGCTGAGATAGGAGGATTACGAGTTCAACCAGCCTCAACAAGGGTGAGGCCTTAAGGAACTCAGTGAGACCCTGTCTCTAATAAAATACAAAAAAGAGCTGGGGTTGTGGCCCAGTGGCTGAGTGCCCCTGAGTTCAATCCCTGGTACAAAACAAACAAGCAAGCAAGCAAGCAAACAAACAAACAAACAAAAAACAGAGGAGAAGCAGATTGAGAAGGAGTGGTGGGGAGAGAGGAAGAAAGTCAGAAGTCGGGGAAACCATCCCTCTACATTGCGTCTTAGCAATTTGTACAGGAACAATGACGTTGCATTGTTTCCTCTCTTTATTTACATTTTAAAAAGAGGAACTTGGAAAAACATTTTTCAAAAGGGAGAAATTTTGTCTTTCATGTAGTAAATAGCCTGATATATGTTGGGTACCTACAATGAATGAATGTTCAGCTAAGACTAGCTCTGGAGTGTGAGCGTGTGTGTGTGTGTGTGTGTGTGTGTGTGTGTGTGTGTGTGTGTGATGCCTTGTCTTCAGATCCAGTGGGCTGGAAATCTTCCTGACAATCTGTTAGACATCAGGGATTTTTATCTCCAGATGGGTGCCCCATTTTTCTTCTTGATAACCTCTTACTAATGAAGAGCCTGGGATGGAGTTCCATTTACAAATGGTGAATCATTAGAAACAGATTTGCAGGCAAGGAAGCATCCTCCAGCAGCAAGGCCTCACTTCTGAGGCATGCAGTCAGTTCACTGCACAAATGGGCCTGAGAGCAGATCTATGGAGGGTTGGGGGGCGTCAACTCATTACACATGTCCACTCCCACAGCCTGGCTCTCACAAGCCTTCATCTGAAAGCCCGAGGGCAAAAGGACAAGCTCTCCATTTAAAGAGCACCTCCCCAGTCCCTGGCCTCACCTCTCTTCTCTACCAGAATAACAGGAGACTGAAGTTGTGGGGCTGTGCCTACTCCCCCAGCTCTCTTGCCCATCTCTAAGCTTCCTTCCTGCTTGTCCCCAGAGCTCGCTGCCCTTCATTCTTGGGCCCAGACTGGGAGTGCATCCACTATCGCTCTGAGGTGGGTATTTTTCTGTCACCATGTTGTCCTAACTACGGAGGAAGGCAGATGGGCCAGGGACTTCCAACAGGAAAGCGGTTCTGGACCAGCCTATATTGTAGGATTTATGGCCAGATTCTTATCTTCCGAGTTCAAGCCCATCTTTTTTGACTGGTTTTTCCATTCGTCCCAGTCTCTTCCTTTTATATACGCTTCACATGACCACGTGACTCTTTATAGTACTTTTCATCTGTATTCATTGTCTGCCATCGCTCAGAACACAGCACTACCGGGTACTTTAGGAAGAAAGACGTTGATTTTGACTCATGGTTCGGGAAGTCTGAGGTTGAGGGTCCACAACTGGTGATGGCTTTCTTGCTGGTAGAGTCCCAAGGCAGTGCAGGGCATCACACGATGACAGACAGGAAGCACCTGTGTGTGTCTCCTCTGGTCTCTGTCCTTCTCATGAAGCCACCAGTAAGTATTCAATCATGGAGCTCTGCTCTCAGGGCCTTACTATCCTAATCACTTCCCAGTAGTCCCACCTCTAAATCCATAGTTTCATTAAGCTCCCATCCTCTTAATACCTCAAAATGAGGATGAAATTCCAACATGAGGTTCAGAGGGGGAAAATCATAGATCATCCTATCACCAGAAAAGTGGCTCCAAAGCTTCAGTTATTCATGCACCTCTTTTCTCCTCTCCTCTTCCTTCTTCTTTTGACATATCTATGTATCATTACTACTATTAGTTACTAAGTTTCTTTCTTTAAATACACTTGCCTGTTTACATATATATGTATTTAATCAGGGAATTTTGTTACCACATAAATAGAAATTTGGGTCAAATAAAAAAAAATCAATGCAAAAAAAAAATTAACCCAACCAAAAAAAAAAAAAAAACCCAAACTAAGTTTGTAATATCAAATTCCTGTGGTATACTTGTTTACCAGCACTACTAAGCTTTCTTTCTTTTTATTAGAAAGGATACTTATAAGATATTAGTGTTACTAAAGATATTCTAGTATCAAACCAAAACTTTTTCTTTGACACATTCTGAAGGAATCAAAGAAAAGTGCCTTTTGTACAACATTGAAGGCACTAGAAGCCACTGAATTATATACTTTACAACAGCTGAAATGGTTCATTTCATATTATGTGACTTAATAAAAAAAGTAAAAAGTCATTTTGATTTAGTGTTATTTAATACCATGTTATAGGACTGCTTAAAGTCTTTTATACCTTATTTTGGCAAACCTCACACCAGCAAAGATGCAGTGCTTATAAGGCTGATGCATGTGTATGGTCTCGGAGGCGCCCCTGGCCCCTGGCTATGGTTTGCATGCTGTTTGTCTCCTAAGGATTCATGTGTTGGAGGCTTGGTTCCCAGCATGGTGAAGTGAGAGGTTATAGGACCTTTAAGAGGTGAGGCCTACATATTGTTAAATTGTGAGTGTACGAATATGTAACAACAAATCTCACCATTATGCACAACTATAAGTTACCAATAAAAAATCTGGAAAAAATAATAAAAAAGAGGTGAGGCCTAGCAGAAGGTCCTTAGATCAACTGGGGGCATGCCATAGGAAAGGACTGTGGGATAGGGGCCTCTCAGGCTTCCTGTCTGGCCATGCTGCCCACATTTGTACCACCCCATGGACTTTCAGCCTCTAAAACTGTTAGCTAAAAAAAAAAAAAAAAAAAAAAAAAAAAAACTCTTTTCTTTATAATGTTAGTCTGTCTCAAGTATTTTGTTATAAGGATGAAATAGACTACTACACTTACTCAGTAGTCTAAAGAAGGTTTAAACCAAGGGGAGTCCTCCAATCGAATTTCCTGAATAATGTAAAGTAGGACACCTTGAGCACAATACTCCTCTACACTCCATATTTTTCTCTTTTCCACTTCCAAAACTTATTCTATGTTTGGACTTGAACACTTTGCTTTTCAGAACTCAAATTTCTTTATAAAATAGAGTTGATAGTGCCTATTTCATGGTGTTGTGAGAATTACATAAGAAAGTCATGTAACAGCCTAGCAAAAGTTCTTGTATAGAGAAAATGCTAGTTTTCCTCTCCTAAACCCCTGACATGCTTCACTTGGTTGAAGACTATTAGGGAGGCAAATCCATATTGATACTTCATGAATGTTTTGATGCTGGAAACCAGTCACTTTTGCTAGAAATCCTTGTAACCCAGAAATGGAGTAATATACAGATTCTGAAAAAATTGTCACTATATAGTCAGTGCTGAGAGAGAGAGAGAGAAAAAGGAGGCGAGAGGAAGAGAGGGGAGAGAGAGAGAGAGGAAGAAATAAACTCTTCTGAGCTCCATTTTCAGAATCATGGAGGGTTGGGATACAACTCATCGTTTGCGGTAAGAAACATTAAGGAATTATTTGTATCCCTTAGGGTTTCTATTGAACTCTCCTCTGGTATAGTTCCATGTGCTGGTGTTTGGCCAACCTGGTTTAATTAATTAATCTTCAAGTAAAACCAAAGCATATTTAGAACATTTATGGGATTTCCTTATGAAACATCATCACTTCTGGTTCACTTGCATTTTGCTGTTTTTGGTCATCATTATTTGTGTTGTTGTATTTGGCAGTCATCCTGGAAATACAATTTACTTTATGCTAAAACCACGTCTCAGGAAAAACTGTGACTCCATTGTGGAGTGAAATATGGCATCCACTCCCTTGCATTGTGTTCTCAGTTTTGGAGATACATCAAACTAGAAATGATGTATTCTTTCAAACTTTAGTACTTAAGTGTGGGAGGTAGGAAACTTTCAGATACTTGCAAACACATTTTAAAAAGTATTTCAGAACCAGCCCTCTCTAGGCAGAGGAATACAAATGGGTTCTCCATGACAAGAGAAAGTCTCTTGTGTGTGTGTGTGTGTGTGTGTGTGTGTGTGTGTGTGTGGTGAGTGTGTGTGTTTAAACACAGCAATAGGAAACAAGGAACGCCTCCTCTTGGAATCTGAAAAGACAGCAAGGTATTAATTACTCTGTGTCTGAGGCAGTTTGGCACGTGGGTAACTGAAGCCCTATGAAGAGGCTTTTAAGAAGCTTCACAGTTCATTAAGCATTCACTCACAAGGAGGGACTTTAACACTGTGCTTCCTGAGGTAGGCCTTTTCCTGCTTCTAATCCAGAAGAATAAGACTCTCTAGAGAATCAAGTAAAAGGGAGTTGCAGCTTCCCCATGGAGGCTTTTCAGCTGTCCTCAGTGGGGAAAATTACCTGCGGAGCATCACGGCTCCATCTTTCACTCCAATTCTTTGAACACAGCAATTCACCTACATTTTGATGCAGAACTATTTAAAAACCTACAGCTTATAAGCTGTGGAGATAGACATATTGAGAACTGATTTAAGTATCCTCCTTCCCTCACCATTATCGATCAGTATCTCAGATTTGGTCTGTGTGCGTAGGTCATTCTATAGGTTTGTCACCAGTAACCTAAACTGACTCCAGGTTTGGGTAGTTTGGGCTCATCAAATAAGGCACGACTGTGGATGATGATTCTCAGGAATAATGTCAACTATAAGAAGCCATAAAGATATTTTTTGAAAGCAACTAATTCTAAAACGATCTTTTTCAGGGTTCCCTGACCTCTGATGGAACCGACTGCTCTGATCCGTAACCACTGGTGAGTGTTGTGAAATCCTCATGTTATATAAACAAGCAATCCTCTTGCCAGGCTTGGGGGTCACCTTGTTGATAGGTCTGAAACAGTAGCTCAGTGTGAGTCCTGGGTCATGGCCTCCTTCCTCCCAGGGTGCAAGATCACATTTTGTTAGACAAACACTGCTCACTTTCCTTAAATGCAAAAAGTCCGTGTGCGGTTAAATAGACTTAAGTCTCCTGGCGGCTTACTAGAGTGAAACAAAGCGCTCCCAATGATTGGTAAGGCAGGTGTTTGCTTCCTCCTCCTTTATTTGGGCGGCTAGGGTAAACACCCGAAGTGCCATTGTTCCGTCTAAGATTGTTCCTTTGAGAAAAGACAGACCCTGCTTACAAGCCAGGGCTCACGTCTTAATCATTGCTCTGCACCTCTGCACGGTCAAGACTCAGCTCGGAGGTTCCCCACATCCGGGTAATCCCCTCATACCTTCCTTTCCCCCAAGTTTGGGTCAGTCCTTCCTCCTCTGGAGCAGGCACCCTTGAGCCAGGGTGAGTTTATCTTTGGAGCATCCTGTCTTTCTTTCTTTTTTGTCCTTCTGTGGCTTTTAGTCACTTTCTCTTCATCCTCAGGCATTTTTTCATACTTCGTTTCTTTTGCTTCTCCTTTAAAAAGACTCTTTGGCAAAGGCTCTGATGAACACGTTTGCACCAAGGTGTAAATGGTTGATAAAAGCTGCGTTTCTTCTCTCAGGAGTATTTGCTATGTAAGGATAGAAATTTTCAGGTGGAATTTCAGATTGGCAAGTTAGGGGAGGGACTGGGGGTGAAGAGTCATCCCGAGGCCCCCACGGGTCTGCTCCACGGAGGACAGTCTCCTCCAAGGTGCAGCTGGTCATGGGAGGCCCAGCAGGCTGCTGCCGTGGGAGGGGCTGGTCCCAGCCCTGAGGCTCTGGCCTTGCTCCATGACCAGAGCTGGAAATCCTGGGGCCCTGTCTAAAAATCTTGAGCAAGCATCTTGCTTATCCCAGAGGACTGCTTGGAAACACTATGAATATCGCATTTGTGGTAAATGTCTCATTATTTTACTGTTTTCTTCAGTTGATTTGATAGACACCTCTTAGTTTGAAGGATTCTTGAACTTGCCCTTTCGGGACTCTAGTGAATCATCTCAGAGTTCCCACGTATAGGTTAGTTCCTGCTGACAGAATCCTCTTAGTCTCATCATCCGTCAGCTTGTCTAAATCAGAAGTGTTTTCGATATTCAAACGCTGACCTCTGGGTAAATGAAAAATTGTTAAAGTGCAGTGAAATTCCTCTAGGCTTGGAGCACACATCCATGAGCACATCCCTGCAGAATGAGATCACTGGGGCTGATGTCAAGGCAGCCAAGGCCAGCACCATGGAGAGGCCTGCCCTTCCCCTGGCTTCACTCACCCAGCTGGCAAGCCAGGCCTCTCACGCATGCTGCCGCCATGTGACACCTCTCAAAACAAACCCCACCCTATTTAAAACAACAACAACAAAACTCATCAAGCTCCATATAACACAAAGCTGAGTTTGTGTTAACATTTAAAAAGAAAAAATGTTTTGCCTAAAAACCACTTCGCATTTCAGAAAGACTAGTTTGGGCTTCTGTTTTCTTCTAGAAAATTCACTATGAATTTCACCTTCTGTGGCATGTGTGCATATGTGGCCAAGAAAAAGTCAGACTCCTGATGAGTTGTATATTTGCCTGTGGTCTTAATCACCCGTGCTCCTTGACAGGATCTTACCTATCTCTTTATCCCCGGAGGGCCTTACATATAGTGGATGCTCCCCAAAAATTGTGAGAGGGAAAAATGAATAAAGATGCATATTTCTATTCCTATTTTGGTAAGCAAAAATCCTCTTTTTCCTGACTATTTTGTTTCCAGTACTTGAAGCATTTCATACAGCTATAATAATACCTCGGAAACATGCCAGTGAAAGAAGCTACTCATAAGGACCACATATTGTGTGGTGCTATTTATAGTCATCCTTGGGTATCTGTGGGGGATTGTTCCAGAGACTCCCCCCCCACCCCCACAGATGCCAAAATCCATGGTTCTCAAGTCTCATATGGAATGGCCTATTATTTGCATATAATCTATGTGCATCCTCCTGTATACTTTAAATCATCTCTAGATTACTTATAATACCTAATATGTAAATGCTATGTAAATAGCTATTGTACCGTGTTGTTTAGGGAATAATGACAGAACAAATTTGTAGATGTTCACTGTAGACATAATCATCTTAGAATTTTTTGAATATTTTTAATATTTGGAATTTGCTGATGAGGAATTCAAAGATTAGGAAGGCCATCTGCACATGGAATGTCCAGAACAGGCAAATCTATAGAGACAGGGAATAGATTAGTTGTTGCCTAGGACTGAGGGGGACAGAGGAAATATGGGGGGACTGCTAAAGGGTTTGAGGTTTCCTTTTTTTTTTTTTTTTTTTTTTTTTTTTTTTGGTACCAGGGATTGAACTCAGAGGCACTTGACCACTGAGCCACATCCCCAACCCTATTTTGTGTTTTATTTAGAGACAGGATCTCACTGAGTTGCTTAGCACCTTGCTTGTTTTTGCTGAGGCTGGCTTTGAACTCGAGATCCTCCTGCTTCAGCCTCCAGAGCCACTGGGATTACAGGTGTGCCCCACTGTACAGGGCTGGCTTACAATTCTTGTGGCTGGAAAGTCCAAGTTGCACAGCTATGTCACAATATGGCAGAGAATAGGAAAGGAAACCAGCCAGGTACGGAAGGGGCTTTGTGGGCAAGCAAGGAAGCAAGAGACAGGGAGGGCCAGGCTTGCTCCTTTCTAACAGCCTGTTCTAGAGAGAGCTAATCCACTCCTTGGAAACCCTCCCCACTCCCAGGGACTAGCCTCAATCCACTCATGCAGGTGGAGGCCCGTGACCTGATCGCCTCCCACTAGGCCCCACCTCTTCAAGGTCCCACCACCTTAGCACCAATGTGCTGGGACCAAACTGCCCATAGATGAACCTCTGAGGAAAAACCATATTCAGCCATAGCAGCATGCAAATTCTATATCAATAGAGCTGCTAAAAATGAATAAACTACCCAGGTGTGGTGGCATACACCTGTAATCCCAGTGGCTCAGGACGCTGAGGCAGGAGGATCGTGAGTACAAAGCCAGCCTCAGCAAATTAGAGAGGCCCTAAGCAACTCATGATACCCTGTCTCTAAAATACAAAAAGGGCTGGGGATGTGGCTCAGTGGCCAAGTGTCCCTGAGTTCAATCTCCAGTACCAAAAAAACTACCATTTTAGGTAAAATGGAGAGGAAAAGAGAGGCCTTGACTTGAACTCCTACTGCAATAAGCTCTGATGGGAGCTTCCCTTGGAGAATCACACAACAGGCCCCTCAGAGGCCTCTAGGACTTGAGAGTGGCCTCCAGCCAACAGCCAGTAAGAAGCCAGGGGCCTTCAGTCCTATGGACACAAGAAACTGAATTAAGACAACAACATAGGACCTTGGAAGAGGCTATGACCCAGCCAACACCTTGACCACAGCCCTGGGACACTCAGCAGAATCCAGCTCAGCTGTGCCGAGACTCTTGGTCTTCAGAAACTGGGAGATGACAAATGTGTGTTGTTCCAAGTCACTAAGTTTGTGATAATATTTAATACAGCAACAGAAAACTAATACTGACAATGATGATGATCGCAACAATAATGACAATAAGAGTCTATTCAAGACTAGCTTGTACCAGGTACTGGGCTAAATTTTTTTTTTTTTTTTTGGTATCGGGGATTGAACTCAGGGGCACTCGACCACTGGGCCACATCCCCAGCCATTTTTTTTTTTTTTTGGTATTTTATTAGAGACAGGGTCTCACTGAGTTGCTAAGTGCCTCGCCATTGCTGAGGCTGGCTTTGAACTGGAGATCCTCCTGCCTCAGCCTCCCAAGTGCTGGGATTACAGGCATGTGCCACCGCGCCCGGCTTTGGGCTAAATTTTTTATGGGGAGTGTTTCATTTTTTTCTTTCATTTTAATAGACAGGATAGTGTTAAGTTCTGGCTATGAATTCAGACTCCCAGGTTATAAGTGCTGGCTCTGTTGACTGACCAACTATACAACCTTCAACAAGTCATGTAAAGCCATTTCCTTTCAGGCTACATATTTATCAAATGGGCTTAGTAAGAGTGTCTGCCTTCTAGCACTGACGTGAGGATTACACGGAACTATCCGTGTGCAGCTCTGAGGACAGCACCCAGTATGTAGCAAATGCCCAATAATCACCAGCTGCTACTGTAGTTCTTACTACTGGTTACTCTATATTGCTTGGTAGTTTAGTGTACCTCCTCTGGTCATTGGGTGACCTTGGGCAGCTTATCTTTTTAACCAAACTTCCTCATCTGTAAAAATGGGGACAGAAGCAATCCCTCCCTTGAAGGATTTTTGTGGGGATTAAATGCATCCGTGCCCCAGGTCTATGGCCAAGGTGTGACAGATGAGATGTCCTCATGTCTTGCACCAGGGTGGAGCTGTGCCTTTGGAGGGAGGCCAGGGTCAAGTAGGATGTTATAATCTCTTTCTACATTGGACAACTTTGTAAGACCAGGAGAAGGCGCCTGGCACTGTAGTCAACAGGTGCTGAGTCTCAGTAAGTGTTAGCTGCTGCTGTCATGGCTTGTGATCAGCACAGCACCTCTATCAACTTGGGTTCTTTTTTGTACTGATTTTACATATGCAAAAATTTAGGCTTAGGGAGGGCAACACAGTGGAAATTGAAACACAGATCTGCCTGATTCCAACAGCAAAAGTAATCCAGGAATCACTTTTGTGTCTTTGCATAGGCTACAGCAGACCCTAACCTAGGTCAAAGCAAACGACACACTTGGACATGCTGGTGGTGGTGGTGGGGAGAAGGGGTGAGGGAGGGTTAGTAACTGTAGGTGATAACAAGAAGGACAAGAAAACAGGCTAAGTGACATTTCTGGTTCACAAGCCCATGACTCAGTTAATTCCACTTGTGTGTTTTATAAGTAGTTGTGATTTTTACAATCAAACAGTAACCATGGGCTCAGAAGGCCTCATTCCCGGGCTCAGGGTGGAATGCAGGGACACCACAAGCCCTACTTCCACATCTCCTGTCTGTGGGTCTGCAGTACGAGACAGATGTGATTACAAAATCCTCAGTCTGGCTGGAGTTGGTTGGGAGGCAGAAATCAACTGGTCTGTCTTTCTCCAGATGAAAGAAGGAAGTGACAAGCCCTGGGTGAAGTTCTGCCAGGGTCACACTCTCCTTGTGTGCCAGCTCATCTTTTGGCTTGACTCTGGAATTCCAAGTCCTCTCAGACAGTGTTTCCTTCTACCCCAAAATTACTGTCACACTAGGTTGACCTTTGGGGCATCCCCAGAGGCTGCCGGAGAAATACAGTTTTGTTTGTGCAACAAAATTATTACCCTGGAGACGACTGAATAGTCAGCCTCGCGAGCGCATTTTTGTAATATAGGAAAGACGCAGTTGGCATCCTGGATGATGACGATGATAGTTACCATTTATTGACTTTAAGATGGCATTGAGGCATGGTGAGACAATGTAATGGACTGTTAAGAGCACAGACTTAGCCAGGCATGGTGGCACGTGCGTGTAATCCCAGTGGCTGGAGAGGCTGAGGCAGGAGGATCACGAGTTCAAAGCCAGCCTTAGCAACTTGCCGAGGGCCTAAACAACTTAGAGAGACCCTGTCTCTCAATAAAATTAAAAAAGGGCTGGGGATGTGGCTCAGTGGTTGAGTGCCCCTGGGTTCAATCCCCAGTACCAAAAAAAAAAAAAAAAAAAAAAAAAAAAAGCACAGACTTTGGATCCAGATTTTCCTGGGTTTGAATTCCAAGTCTGCTATTTACTAGTTAAGTGACTTTGGACAAATTAATTAACCTGTCTCAGCTTTTTCATCTGTAAAGTGGAGATAATTACAGCACCTGCATCAGGGGGTTGTTGTAAGGTTGTTGTTACAGGTAATGTGTATGTGTGTTAATAATAGAGTATTTGTGTCCATATAGGCATTATTTATTTTACATATACTCTATATGTGTGTGTGTGTAGACTCAACTTACAGAGAAAGGTAGGTAAACCTGCTGGGGAGGGAGCCTTCATCTAAATGAGAATTCTCTTTTTCTCTCCAAAAGGCCATACTTGTCACCCAGGAATAGTGACAATTTTATCAGGTTGCAACTGGAGAGGAACCCAGAATCTGAGCTGGGCACTGTGCTAGGTAGGTGCACTTGGTTACCCAGAGCGCATCATTTAGTGCTGTGAAGTTTAATTCATTCCCAAGAAAGAGTGGCCCTGTACTGGGGCTGAGGGATCACAGCTAAGCAGTGAAGAGTCCCCAAAGCCAGGACAACATGTCTCATGGAGGGTCCGTGGTGTGGAGCATTGTGGGTGAGGAGCAGGAGGGCGGGGAGTCTTTTGTTGACAGGAACCCCTAAAAAGTCACAGGGGCAGTGAACTGGGCCCGTTGGATGAATGGGGGTTCACCAGGCAGAGAGCAGGGTCCAGGTGTGCCCAGGGGGAGAAACTGTATCTGCCTAGGTGTGCGGATCTGAAGCACTACGTGCTCAGGAAAGAGCAGATAATCAGGTCTGGCTGGAGCAAAGTGAAGAGAGAGAAGAGGTTAGTGGGGGTCAGACTGGGAAGGGTCCTGTAGTTTTGCTTCCAGGAGCATGGACTGCAGCACTTGGAAAGAGGGTACCACCACGATCCAACAGGAACATGACTGTTTCTGTGCTTGTTCTTGTAAAGATTGAAAGAGGGAAGGACCAGGGTCGGGGACAGGACACAACAAAAAAGGAGGCTGTTGCAATAGTGAAGGCAAAAGATGATGTAAGGTTGGATTGAGGAAGTAGTGGTGGGGATAGAGGAGAGTTAAAGGAAGTCAGGGAAATTGTTGGAGCTGCAGCCACAAGGTCAGAGGTCAGATGGAAAGGTCAAGGGGAAGAAGATATCAAGGGGGCTCTGAGATTCTACCATGGACAACTGGATACTTGGCTAAATAGCAACTACAAAAGAAAAATTGGCTGAAATAAAAGGACATACTGAGTTTGAGGTGGCTATGGGAGAGCCAGCCATGATGGGTGTGGTCTTACTGACTTTCACTCCGGGTGGTAGGCAATCAATGAAGGGTCATTGAGTTTGCTGGATTGTGGCTTGAGGAGGCAGTGGGGAGATGAAAGATGGTGCTGGTGTCCAGGAGGGAGCTGAGGAGTAGAATCCCAGACTTGGAGGCCACTAGTAAAGGGTTGAAGCTTAGGCCTAGCACATGAGCTTGACTAGGAGCAGCTATGTGGAGTGAAGTGGGGGTGGGGTGAGAATGTTCAGGGTGGCAGGGATTGAGACACAGAAGAGTCATGGAGGTTGGCACAAAAAAGGAAGAAATTACAAGGTACAGTGTGGCACACACCTGTAATCCTAGCACTTGAGAGGCTAGGCAGGAGGATCGCGAGTTCAAAGCCAGCCTCAGCAACTTAGTGAGGCCCTGAGCAACTTTGAGACCCTGTTTCAAAATAAAAAAATAATAAAAGGCCTGGTGATGTGACTCAGTGGTTAAGCACCGCTGGGTTCAATCTCAGGTACTAGAAATAAAAAGGGAGGGGTGGGGAGAAATTCAAATCAGGAGAATAGAAAGATCCAAACAGAGAGTGGTAGGTAGAATCAGATGCCACCAAGAGGCCACATAAAAGAGACTTGAAAATCAGTGCCAAGTTTTCTCATTAGGAATCCTAGTGAGCCCAGCAGAGCACCCAGTGTTGAAGGCTCACTGCAGGAGGTAAGGGACGGATGGGAGGTCTTCAGGATCACAGTGGGTGGTTAAAGAGAGTGCAGTTATTACTGTCAAAGAGTGGGCACTGAAGGTGGAAGTCCCGGATATGTCATTTGTGTCACGGGCTAATTTTATAGGATCCTGTCATCGAATCCTGGCACCTTTGATTATGCTGAAGTTGTTCCTGCACTGATGCTACAGCTCCGGGTCCTGTATGCAAGAGGAGACTGATGAAGAAACATAAAGAAGTGTTGCTGCAAAGGAGAAGGAAGAGCTCAGCTGTGGACCGCATGTGGATGGGCGGTGGGAGGCGGCGGGGAGGGAAGTGCAGTGAGAGTCTAGTGTGGGACGCAGTGGCATAGAAAGGTCATGACTAAGCATTTGGATTTGACCTAAAAGGTCAGTGGGAGCCATGGTAGGTTTCTGAGAAATGGAGTGGTCATATCAACATAGCACAAGCCAAATCGGGGCACAAGGTCAGGATGTCAGAAGTGACCTGTACCTTTACGCTTGCTTAGCTCAACACAGTTCTGAAATTGAAGGGACCGTGTTTGTTCTGGTCCCAAGAAACTCCCCAAAGTGCCTTGGCGTGGGTGGCTGACACCACTCTCAATTGCACATGCAGATATGGTCATTAATGCCTAAAAAATCAGAGGTCAGCTGGAGGCCAGCAAAAGATTTGGTTTCTCTGCTTCCAGATTTTGAAATAGCAGATTATACACAATTCACTGTCTTCCGCCAAGACCTCATTACACACATTTGCCAGGATCTCATTTTACAATTTCTCATTCTTTTAAAGAGAAAGCCCCACACGTGGTGATTCTAAGTACTTTTGCCCCTGGTGCCCACCCCTCCCCAGGCTGCCTCCCTGTACCTGTCGGGCTCCTCGGACTGCTGTCAGCAGCACCCCACATGGATTCGCCAGCACAGAGGAGAATGCTGAACGCCGATAAAGCTGTGGTTTTTTTGGGAGAAGCACTTTGGGAGGGAAAGCAACAGTCAAGCTCTGAATCTAATATGGCACAACCATCTTAAATATTCCAGACAGGAAAAGTTTTTTGTCAAAGCCTCTGACAGTTTAAACTTTAAAGCTTCAACAAAACTTTTAAACTTTTAAACTTTGAACTCTTTGAACCTCTCATGATTTATGAATTATTAAATGTACCACTGAAAACCACGGACTTTCTCTTGAACCAGTAAAGCTTTCTGCTTAAAAGCAACCGAGCAGAGGTGGTTGTGGGGGAATGCAAAGAAGGAGGGAGCTGGGAGCCGCGGTCCTCCGGCTTGTGTAGAAGCTGAATCTGGAAAATATTTAGGAGACAAAAGGCACAAACCGGGACATGCCATATGAAAAAGGAGGAGAAAGAACAAAAGTAAAAGGAAACAGTGTGAAAGTAGTTATATAGGGAGACTTAAATAAGAGTTGAGGTCTCATATATATATGTGTGTGTGTGTGTATATACATATATATGCACATATATATGTATATATGTATTATATGTTGGTGGCAAAATGTGCATAACATAACATTTATAATTTTAGCCATTTTTAGATGGTGATGTTAACGGTGGTGTTAAGTACATTTGCATGTTATATGACCACTGTCACGATCCATCTCCAGAATTTTTCAGTTTTTCAAATGGAAACTCTGCCCCTGTTAAACAGTAATTCCCCATTTCCTCCTTCCAGCTCTTGGTAACTGCCATTCTTTTTTCTCTTTTCTTTTTTTTTGGTACCGGGGATGGAACCCAGGGGCACTTGACCACTGAGCCATATCCCCAGCCCTCTTTATTTTTTATTTTGAGCCAGAGTCTCCCTAAGTTGCTTGGGGTCTCTAAGTTGCTGAGGCTGGCTTTGAACTTTTGATCCTCCTGCCTCAGCCTCCCAAGTCATTGAAATTACAGGGGTATGCCAGCATGCCTGGTACAACCACTATTCTTTTTGTCTGTATGAATTTGGCTATTCCAGGTTCCTCATACAAGTGGAATTGGGTGTACTGTGTATATGTGGGGGTATATGTGTGTGTATGCAAATACGTGGAGATAGATACGTGGTTGAAATATATACATATGCAAATATTGTATGATTCCACTTATTTGAGATACCTCGGACTATCCCAAAATATACGTGTTTGTTTGTTTGCTTATTTATTTATTTATTTTTTAGGTACTGGGTTTGAATTCAGGGACACTTGATCATTCAGCCACATCCTCAGCCCTATTTTGTATTTTATTTAGAGACAGGGTCTTCCTGAGTTGCTTAGCACCTCACTTTTGCTGAGGCTGGCTTTGAACTAGCAATCCTCCTGCCTCAGCCTCCTGAGCTGCTGGGATTACAGGCGTGTGCCACCATACCCAGCATGTTTATTTATTTTAATTTAATTCATAATATAGCAGCAAGCATGAGGAGGAGGGTATAGGTAAGGAAAACTCCAAGGTTTTCCAAGCATTTCAGACAGAATTGAAAGGCAAACTAAGTGAGTTGAGATAGAAAAAAGAAAACAGGCTGTAATTTCTGCTTCCCGGAGACTGTAGTTCATTGGAAACCCCAGGAGCCCCAGTGCCTGTTGAGATGTGTGGTGGCTGAGTAGTCCTGTGACCATGTGCAGCCTTGAGAACAGTGGACCCGGGTTCTGCTCCTGCCTGGAGCTGGGCCCTGTGTGGGGTGAGACGGCGCGTCCAGCTTCCCCATGGCCCATGGTGTGAAGATTTTATTGCTCTGTTAGTGGTTCTCAAGGACTTGGTAACCAGTTCACAGAGAACTGTCTCACCGCACGGCATGAAGTGTAAACTCTGCATAAATCTTAGCAGACTACAGGGAGCAGCTGGCCATTTAGGAACTGCCTAATGCCTCTCCAGCGGCTGCATCTTTTACACACTGTACCTGGGCTAAGGCATAACGGCCTGTGGGATGTGCAGCCCAATAGCTCATTGGCAAATCAGCAGGGATTGTTTAATAAATTTCCTTGTGACCAAAATGAAAATAAGCCCTGAAAAGTCGGGTCATAGGCGACTTATGTCCATGAGGAAGAGCGGAGGGAAGGCGGGGGCCGTTTAAAGGGTGGCTGCCTCCACGTGGAAGGGAGGAGCCCCAAAGGGAAGGGTGGAGAGGCTTCAGACTGCTTGCTTCACAACCGGCCAAGTGTTGCCTGCCCCTTATTTTACCTCTTGGAGAAGCCTGTCCTTGTGCTATGGGTTTGGGGGGGGGTGAACAGACTTGCCCAGAGGTTGCTCAAGCCATGGTTGGATCTGGCCAGTGCTCGCATCCTGGTTATACATGCACACCCTCTTCATGATTGAATTTCTGGGACAGCTGCCATGTGTGTGCTGGGACTTTGGCAATAGGCAGGAAGGCAGGAGGAGATCTAGGGGGTGCTCTTTCCACTGCACCAGTTATCGGGACCTGGGCGCCAGGGCAGAAGCTGAGTAGCAGCAAATGGAGTCGATGGCAAGTCTCGGAATATCACACCAGCACTGAGGGAATGCCTCCTGCCTGGGCTAGGCTGGGCAGGGTGGCAGGAGGGTGGCTGTGGTTGGGAGCCCATCATGTTCATGGAGACTCAAGGGTGAGCTCATAGTCCCCACGAGACAACGCGAGGGGCTGGCATTCTCCAGAGGAGGGGCATGTCCTCTTTCCCTTCTTGCGGTGCCATTGCTAAATTTAAGAGATGTTTTGTTCCGTGATGGATCTTTCTAGGATCGTTGTACCAAGTCCAGCACGTAAGTCCCTGGGTTGAATGAGTGGCCCTCTGGGGTGGATGTCCCGAGATGTGTCTGTCAGTCTGTTGCTTAACTCTGTCCCCTTCCTGGGAAAGAAGCACATCCACTAGTCACTGGAGACAGCTGCTGCTTCCTCTCCTTCTCTAACCCTTCCAGCCATCACATCATGGTCACTGGACACTGGAGAGACAAATACAATTAAAAAGAGGGCGAGACTTTCAGTAGATGAATGGATAAAGAAACGGTGGTATATATACACAATGGAATATTATTCAGCATTAAAAGAGAATAAAATCATGGCATTTGCAGGTAAATGGATGGAGCTGGAGAATATAATGCTAAGTGAAGTTACCCAATCCCCCAAAACCAAATGCTGAATGTTTTCTCTGATTTAAGGATGCTGATTCATAATGTGCTGCGGGAGGGGTGGGCATGGGAGAATTAGATGAACTCTAGATAGGGCAAAGGGGAAAAGGGGAGGGAGGGAAAGGGAGGGGGCATGGGGGTAGATAGGAAAGATGGTGGGATGTGATGGTCATCATTTCCCTAATTACATGTATGAAGACATGAATGGTGTGACTCTACTTTGTGCACAACCAGAGATATGAAAAATTGTGCTCTATATGTGTAATATGAATTGTAATTCATCCTGCTGTCATATATAACAAAATTTAAAAAAGTGGAAACGTTTGATATCTTGACAGTAAGTAGCTAGGAGTTTCTGGACTGGATTCACTAAAACTTTGCAAATGCATACTGGACATTTGTATATTTTACTTTGTAAATTCTACCTCAAAATGCATAAACAAATATTAAACTGAAGTAAATGATATTCATAAAAATGAAATAAAAAGAGGGCAAGAAACCCCAGGAAACGGAATGGAACTTGAGTAGCCTGAACATTTGAATGTGGGACTTCTCTCTGGCTTAGTGTCAACGCGGATAACAACAGGAGCTTCTCACTGAGAGAAAGAGGAAGAGGAAAAGCAGACCTGGGGTCGGTGCACAGGGAGGTTTGCCGAAGGGAAGCCAGAGTTACCATGCCGCCATGTCTTGTCTGCAGCAGATGTAAGAAGTGTTGGCTGCATGCTTTATTTAAACTAGTCTTTATTCTTGAGGGATTCTGGAGCTGACTGCCTGGGTTTGGATTTGAATTCTGCCACCTACTCTTCGATACTTGGTGATTGAATTTCCTCAATTGTAAAATGGAGACAATAACAATGCCTAACTCACAGGGTTGTTCTAAAGATTGAGGCAAAATTTGTTAATCTCTTTAAACATAGTAAATGCCATGGGATGGATGGATGGATGGATGGATAGATAGATAGATAGATTAAATAGATAATTCCCATCAGGATAAATAAACTGAAGCTCAGAGAGGAGATCTGGAAAATTTCCAGAGGGTTCATAGGTGTTAAGAGTCACCATTTGAACCTACATCTCCTTGACAACTTCACTTGTGTGTGGTCACTTTAGCTAGCTTCAAATGTCTTTAGAAATAGAATCCTTCCCTTGAGATGAAGGATGAAGATAAATAAGTTAGTAGCTAAAATTTATTAAATGCTTATATTGTGCTAGGTGCCTTATCTACTTTATCTAATTTAATTCTTATAATAGTCCTTTGCATTATAGATTATCTCCATGCAGTTGGTTGAATAGTGTCCCTCCATAATTCAGGTCCACTTGGAGTCCCCAAATGTAACCTCTTTGAAAATAGAATCTTGGCTGATATGATTGGTTAGGATGAGGTCATATGGAATTAGGGTAGCCCCTAAATACAATGACTGGTATCCTTAGAAGAAGGCCATGAGAAGTCACAGAGTCACAAAGAGTGCCAGGTGATGGTGGAGACAGATTGAAGTGATGCAGCTACAAACCAAGGAATGCCAAAGGCTGCCAGCAGCCATTGGAAGCTGGGAAGAGACAAGATGATAATTCTTCTTAGAGCCTTTGGAGGATGCTTGCACCTTGAATTTGGACTTCTGGGCTCCAGAACTGTGAGAAATTAAATTTCTGTTGTTTTAAGCCATCTGGTTTGTGGTACTTTGTTTTGGCAGCTTATGGGACCAATGCATTCTAGTTTACAGTGAAATTGAGGCTGAATAAGAATGCTAAGGAATTTGGTTAAGGTCAACTAGTTAGTGGCAGCAGACATAGGACTTGACTCAGGTCTATTAACTCCCAGTACTTCTCTGGCATCTTCCAGTGAGTGCCAGAGCTGTCAGAGTGTCTGGGTCAGCTGTTGGGGCTAATTGTCATTTTGTGTTCCTTACCTACCATCTGGCCCCAGTGTCTTCCTGCAGTGGGGATCCTGGGACCTGCAGACTGGGACCCACATGCTGCTCAGTGCACCCTGTTAGGAAGTATTAAAAACAGCAGCAACTGCGAAAAAAGGAATCCACTAAAACCTTGGAAGAGAATTTCTCACTGAAGCAGGTATTAACGTAAAAGGTTTTCTTTAAGTACAGGCAATATAGGTGATTATTTCAGAATAATTAACATTTCAACCCCAGGCAAAATATTCTATTTGATCTCTCTCCAGTGTATAGAAGCAGATGAGTGACAATTCTTGGCTCATGTTGTCATTTCTGGTAGGAACTTTGCTAGGTAGTTATTCCATATCTAGCAGGGCCATGTTGTGTAATCATGAAGCCACCAGTCAACCTTGACAGTAACTCACAGCAACCTATTTTTTCCTCTCTGTCCTCCTTTTCTCCTTCCTTGTATGTAACCACCTTCTGTAAGTTTTTTTTTTTTTTTTTTTTTTTGGTACCGGGGATTAAACTCAGGGACACTCGACCACTGGGCCACATCCCCAGCCCTTTTTTGTATTTTATTAGAGACAGGGTCTCACTGAGTTGCTAAGTGCCTCACCATAGCTGAGGCTGGCTTTGAACTTGCAATCCTCCTGCCTCAGCCTCCCAAGTGCTGGGATTACAGGCGTGCGCCACCACGCCCGGCCCTTCTGTAAGTTTATCTTCATGATTTTCTTTTTAAAGAAATCCTTTTGTGAGATGCGCATCCACGTGTCTTCAAGGACCCGTGCGGTCTTGAGCTCCAGATACTTCTTCAACTTGAACTTGTACTATCCTACCTTGTTTCCTGCATGGTGCTGTGGCTGGGCCTCCTCGCTATTCCTCAGAAATGCCAATCACACTTCTGCCCCAGGGCCCCGATGCTCACTCTTCCTGATTCCGGAATGTTCTTTATTCCTATGCTGGGACTCCTTGGTTCATCTAGGTCCAGGTTCAGTGTCACCTTTCAGAGTTACTCTCTCTGACCCCACCATCTAAAATTGTCCTCGCATACTTTTCAGCCTCCTCACCTGCTTTATTTTTTCCTCTTAGCCGTTCACACTAGTTGACATTACAGTTATGCACTTGGTTATTGGATGATCCTTCTACTATTAAAGGGCAGAGATTTTTTTTTCTGTTTTGTCTGTTTCTGTAGCTCTAATGCCAGGCATATAGCAGCTGCACAGAAAATTATTTGTTTTTATTTCTATTTTTTTCAAGTGTATTTTTTTTAACTTTTAAAAAAATTTGTTCTTTTTAGATATACATGACAGTAAAGCAAGTGTATTTTGACATATTATACTTACATGGAATAGAACTTATTCTAATTAGGATCCTATTCGTGTGGTTATACATGATGTGGAGTTACACTGGTTTCCAACTTCCATTCCAAGTTTCTGAGGAATCTCCATACTGCTTTCCAGATTGGAAATTTGTAGTCCCACCAGCAATGTATGAGTAAACCTTTTTTCCCCACATCCTCACCAACATTTATTGTTATTTGTATTCTTGATAATTGCCATTCTGACTGGAGTGAGATGAAATCTCAGTGCAGTTTTAATTTGTATTTCTCTAATTGCTAGAGATGTTGAACATTTTTCACGTATTTGTTGACCGTTTGTATTTCTTCTTCTGTGAAGTGCCTGTTCAGTTCCTTTGCCCATTTATTTGATTGGGTTATTTATTTATTTATTTTTGAGTTAATTTTTAAAATTATTTCCTCCTATAATGCATTGGCATCTCTTATGTAGCTTCTACACACCAGGAAATGTGCTAGGATACAAGAGCTGGGTCAAGTTTAGTGCTCACTCTTTAGGAGTTTATAGTTTGTGAAAACACTGAATTGCAGGTGTTCATTAGCAATGATGTGGCCTGTGTGTGCACAAGTTGCTGCCAGAGTCATGGTGATGAAAGAGAACTCCTTGGAGGAGATGGCACCTAAGCTGAGCCTTGAAGGATGAGCAGATTTCAGTCCAGGAGACATGAGCTGGTGTGGCCTTGCAGGAAGAAGGAACAGCATAGGCAGGGCACAGAGGTGGTAGAGAGCACGAGGTGTTTCTGCATGGATGCCAGAGTGTGTGTGGAATAGGGATGAAGTAAGGCTGCAAATGAAGGCAGAGGCCAGATCATAGAAGGCCAGGTAAATGACTTGTAGAGTCTGAGCATTCTTAAGCCAGGACCTGGGGAATCACTGGGCGACAGGCAGTAGGGGAACAACAGCTCAAGTTTGCATTTGGAAGCATCACTGTTTGCTTCTGTGAGTTGAAGTGGACTCTCAGGATGCATCCAAAGTGCTGCCCATCAACATGGTGGATGTTGATGGCGATGATGGGTGTTGAGGGGTGCTAACAAGTTCATGTATTAGCCTTCTCTAGAGGAACAGAATCAACAGGAAGTATGGTTATAAAAAGGGGATTTATTAGATGGTCTTACACTACCAGAAGCTGGATAGTCCACAATGGCTGTCTGCAGGCTGGCGAGTTGGAGGACACTGTGCAGTCCAAGAAGATGAAGCCTCAGAACAAGAGGGATCAACAGTGCTACCTTAGTCTGAGATTGAAGACTTCTGGAAACTCCCTGGAGAACCACTGGCAGAGTCTGCTTTGGAAGAGTGAAGGAGCTGAAGTCTGAGATCCTCAGAGGATGGCAGCAGCAGTCAAGAACCTGTTTAAGAAGAACCAAGCTTGCATCTGCTCTGCTTCCTTGTTCTTCCAACTTTTATTCCATCCAAGCCACCATACTATTGGATAGTGCTGCCCACACTTAGGGAGGGTCTCCCTTTCGGTTGGCTATCCCACATGCCAATCATTCCTAGACACACCCTCTTTAACACACCCACAAGTCTCTTAATCATCGGCATCTCTTAATCAAATCAAGTTGACAATTCAAAGTAACCTTTACAGATCAGTTGTAGATATATTGAGTTTTGGGTCTGTGGTGCGGTCCATGGGAAAGCCGGAGCTATCCAGTAAACAGAGGGTTTCATTGTTCCTCAGACAGCTGGTGTGGGAGACATTTGTAAATGCCGCTTAATAATGAGAACTTTGGAGTTAGGGTTGTTACTCAATATCCATGGGGGACATCAGGACCCCCTGCAGATACCAAAATCCACAGATGCCCGAGTCTCTCATATAAAATGGTGTAGGATTTGCATATAACCTATACATATCCTCCCATGTATTTAAATAACCTCCAGATGACTTATCATACATGACACAGTGTAAATGCTAAGTAAATAGTTGTTACACTGTATTGTTTATGGAGTAATAGCAAGAAAAATATCTGTACATAATCATTATGGAAACAATTTGGGGGGAAATATTTTTGATCTGTGGTTGGTCAAATCCAAGGATGTAGAATGGAGGGTGACTGAACTACTTTGTTTTGGTGAGAAAGCCTTTTGTGAAAGCCTTTAGTAGAGCTTGCATCTGCGCGAGTGAAAGTCATTTGCTAAAATTTAGAATTTTTTAAACCCATTCAGAGCAGATGGCAGTGCAATTTGGGTATTCTCTCTCACCTCCCAGCACTTCCTGTCCAAGGGAGGGGAGGGCTACAGGAACTCTCAGATTTCTTTTATTAGGGATTTTTGTGCCCATGACACTTTCTTGGGGGTGAAGATATGATGCTGGGTAGGATCTGCTGCCATTTTGTTCTCATTTGAATGAAGACTTGCAAGAGTCCTAGGGCTGACTTGAACTCTAATTTATTCATTCCGGCTTGATAATGGGTGGACTGTGGTCTTATTATGTTAAATGGATCATTCAGTAACATTTCCTGGGAATTTGCAAGTGCCAGACACTCTGGGCTGCTATTTCCATCCTTAAAGAGTTCCACTCTCTTGTTCATCTTTCCTGCCCACCAGCAGGCCCAGGTGCAAACTCCCAGTGGAGACAGTAGCACAAGAAATGAGGGCTCGGGTGAAGCCTAACCAGCCAAAGCCCACTGCCACAGAGGCTGTGCACCCAGAGAAGTGCCTTAGCCAGGTCTCCTAAGGACACATCCCTGAAGTGAGTCCCTCTCCCTCCTCATCTGTTCTGGTCTTTGAGAGCTTCAAACAACCTTCTCCTGAAGTCAGAGTGATGGATTTGGGGATGTCACCACTTTGGGGTCAGAGGAGTTGAATGCTTTCAGTTACATGTGGTAAATCTTGGGGGTCTGTGCCGGCACCTACCTTGGGATAGAAACACGGGAAGCCCTCGGGTGTCCTTGCTATTTGTGTGATCACATTTCTATTTAGAAGGGACCCAAACTGAGGCTTAATCCTGTGGCATTTTTACACATATAGGGGCTTTTATTTCAAGGTCTTGTGCATGAAAATAATAACTCTGAAGCTTTTAAACAAATCTTGTAACCCACTGAGGCCCATGCCTGTCTCTGTAATTTGCCAAGGGATCAGGGGACCAGGTAAATCCACAGGAAATGTTTTCCTAGAAAGGAGGAGTCCCACCAGGCTTTTCTTGCCAGGGGGATAACACCTGATTTGAACTTCAAGGCCTATCTCAAGCAGGTGCCCTGGGGGTTGGGAAGAGGAAGTTGGGAACTGGAGGAGGATAGGGAGAGAGGGACTATTTCAATATCGTCACTTTTTGTAGGAGGGGAGTAGGGGAAATGCATCTTCAGATTCACAGAGAGGACTGGCTGTCTGGTGCTTTCCCTCCTGGTCACTGACAAGCTCATCCAGGAGTCGATACAGAGATGGAAGCGAAAGCGGAAAGGATGCTTCTAAGTAATTCCAGTAAGTCCCTTCTCCAGCCAGAGGCTAACCTAGAGCCAGCACACTTCAAAGACAATGTAGTCGCCTGTCAGCTGCGGGACTTCTCTTGGTCCAAAGTAAAATATTGCAAGGCCTGATGAGGCGAAAGTGCTGGAAAGGAGAAGGTGATAACACTTAGCCAAGGAAACAGAGGAGCTGGGGATGACGCTCCAGCGGGGAGACGTGCTTGCGGAGCAGGGGGACCATTTTGGCCGGAATCTAGAAGGTAAAAATGTCATAAGAGGCAAGCAGATGTCTTCTGGCTGAGAGATCAAAGCTGTTGCATTTGGAATATGGTCATGATCCATTTTTAAAAGGCGGCCATCTTCCAAATGGATGTGCAGTAACCAGCGAATGTGATTGAAAAAAGGGCTTGGGTGGAATCAACAAAACCCGTGAATATATGGCAGCTTTTCTTCTTTCCCCTGGGAGATTAATAACGGGTGGAGTGAGGATGGAGGCCAAAGGGATCTGAGGATCATAGGAAATGAGTCCTCGGGGCTTCCAAATGGATCCGTGGAGTGCTGTATTTTGAACATGGCTATGATTTTTTGGAAGGGAAATTCTTGCTCAATACCAGTGCTGTACACGTGAAGTCCACATCCAAAGTTGCAGGATGGGGCTTTGTGCCAGAAAAGTAGCCCCATAAAATGCTTTATTAAGTATGGACAAATGAGCTTTGGCAAGAATGTGCTCTTATACTCACAGGAAAAGTGATCAAGGTAAGGAAGCCAGGGAAAATCTCTAGAAGCCAGAACTGTGGACATTTTTCAAGCAAGATGAAAAGAAAGAACCACCATCATGGTGACAGCCCAAATCAGGTGACATTTCCAGCAATGAGAGATCATGACATTAGGCCATTTCCTCAGGGAAAGTTGGCTGCAGTTGGGAAGTTGGGGCTTTTCTGGAGCCTCTATCTAAACAGCAGAGCTGATGATGGATTTGGAATGCTGATGGCCTGGTAGTAGCACCTGATTAGGGAACAACCCTGTGGGAAGGGCAGGACTCCCAAGGAGGCATTTCAGCCTCTGCCTAAGCAAGTCCCTCTCTTTCCTCATCTATTTTGGTTTTCAGATAGATTCGAATAACTTTCTCCTGAAGTCCAAGTGATGGATTTTGGGGATGGAGGAGTGAGTTTGGGGTTGGAGGAATTTAATGATTTCATTTGGTAATTCTTGGGGGGTCTGTATCGTGGAAGTGCTGGTACCTAACTTGAGATAGAAACAAGGGAAGCAATCGGGAACTGAGGGTATAGGGTGTGTAAGATGAGAATGCAGGAAACCAAAGAGGTAGAAGTGATTTTAAGAAATAAAACCAAACCAAAAACATTGAGTTCAAAGAAAAAAAGAAGTGAGTTCCAACTCCTGCAGGACAGTGCCTTAGTTCTTTGGCATAGTTTAGAAATCCCCTATGGTCTGTGTCGCCTGCCTTCAGCCCCTCATGCTGCTGTACTTCTGCTTATGTCCTCTGCACATAAGACCTGCACTTCCCCAAGTGGACATGGAGAAGCAGACTCCCACTTGGCCCCTGTTATGATTTAGGTGTGAGGTGTCCCTCTAAAGATCTCATGTGTGAAACAAGGCAAAAAATTTAGAGGTGACATGACTGGGTTATGGGAGCCTTTACCTTATCAGTGCATTAATCCACTGATAGAGATGAACCGGGTGGGACTGTAGGCAGGTAAGGTGTGGCTGGAGAAGGTGGGTCCCTGGGGTCGTGGAGCAGAGCCCTTTCTCTCTCTGCTTTCTTGTGCCATGTCCTGAGCTGCTTTTCTCCGTCACACTCTTCCACTATGATGTTCTGCTCACTTCAGGCCCCAGAGAATGGAGTCAGCCATCTACGGACTAAGACCTCTGAAACCAAGAGCCCCCAAATAAACTTTTCCTCCTCTAATTGTTCTTGTCAGATAAAAAAAAAAAAAAAAAAAAAGCTGACTGAAACAGCCCCAAAGACCCCCACTTTCCAGTAGCCACATCATTGTCGAACCTTTCCCCCTTAAGTGTGGGCTGGCCTACCAATTTACTTCTGAGTATGACAAAGGTGATGAGATGTCACTTCCATGATTAGGGCACAGTAGGTGGTAGCTTCTGTCTTGCCAGCAGACTCTCTACAGCCTTTCTGGCTCATGTGCTTTGATGAAGCAAGTGGCTGTGTTGGAGAGGTCCACTTGGCAAAGGACTAAAGGTAGCCTCTGGCCAGTAGTCAGCTAGGTTCTCAGGCTCTCATTCCAATGCCCTTAAAGACCTGAAGTCTGCCAATAATCACAGGAGCCTAGAAATGGATCCTTCCCTTGAGCCTTCGGATGAGACTCCAGCCCTGGCCAGTGCCTTGATTACCACCTCGTGAGAGACCCTGGAGGGGAAGATTGAGCTAAGCTATGCCCTGATGGCTACCCCACAAACACTGAGATAATAATGTGTGCTTTTTTTTTTTTTTTTTTTTTGTACTGGGGATTGAACTCAGGGGCACTCGACCACTGGGCCACATCCCCAGCCATTTTTCATATTTTATTAGAGACAGGGTCTCACTGAGTTGGTAAGTGCCTCACCATTGCTGAGACTGGCTTTGAACTCGTGATCCTCCTGCCTCAGTCTCCCAAGTGCTGGGATTACAGGTGTGCGCCACCGTGCCTGGCTCAATGTATGCTCTTTTAAACCACTAAATGTGTGGGTGATCTATTAGGCAACAATGGACACTGATAGAGACTTCTTCAAATTCTCTATGCCTTTGCTCATGGCTTTCCTGATGTTTGGAAAACCCTATTCCACCTCTTTGTTGCCTTCTTGGCTCACCTCATCATTAAGATATAGCACAAATGTGATGTCTTCAGCAGGTCCTACCCTACCTTCCCCACAACCCTCCTTCACTTGAACTTGACCTTTCTTTTCATTGGCCCAACTGGACCTTGCATAGACTTTTCATAGCTTATAAACCTATAAATGCAACTATTTCTTTTTTCTTTCAATCTCCATAAACATCAGAGGCAAGAAGCTCCCCCATGTCCTGGAAGGGAATAATGTTTTTACTGTCTGCACTGTGTTAGACCTTTTGGAAGCGTATGAAGTCAACTTTACTAATTATGAAAAAGACCATCATTCAGTTTGTTCTGCCACAAATAAAGCAAAATAAAGCATTCACCACTGCTGGGGCCCTGTCTGCACTCCTCACTCCCCGCATTTTGATCAGTTTGCACCTGTGCTCAGCTCCCCACCTGGTACCATGCATGCACCTCGACAAGAGCAGCACTTGTCTCTAGATGCCCCAGGTGAAGCACAAGGTGTAATCATGGAAAAAAATAGAGTTATTGGAATGAATGAATAAACAAATGAATGCAATGGGGGAATGAATGGATGAATGTATGAGGAGAGAAGATGTGGCTTACTCTGGGGCATCTTGGTGCTGAGAGGCAGGAGGAAGTTTCTTATAGATTTCCTGTAGCACAGAGCAAAGTCCCCTCTGTAGAGCTGGTCAGGGCTTCACATTAGCAGCTCCAGGGTGTGGCTGATGTAAGAGCACAGGGTGCAGGGGGGACGGGGCCTGCTACTCCAAGGGCTTACGAAGCAATGGAAGAAAGGCCCAGTCAAAGCTAGAGGCAGTGGCAGGGGTTGCCGGGACGTAGGCCAACAAGGAGGGGAGGACACCTTGGCCTCCACAGACTTTGGGACAGAGCAGAGACAGAAGAGAGTAGAATAATGGCAAGTGCACATGGAAGGAGATTTAGTGCTCCAACTCATGCCACGCTCGTTAGGTAATATAGGATTATGCTTTGGGGACACACTGAGCACCTTGAGATTTCCCTGCTGGTTTTAAAGATATTATGACCCTTGTTTTCACCTTCTTTTAAATTTCCTATGATATTGCTCTTGGTTGGCTTATTGCTTCGTGCTCCCTAAGTATGTCTTATTAACATTGCAGCCTAGTTGTTCAGCAGTGGGAGGCCCATGGTTGTTGCTCGTTAATGTGCTAAATAAAAGTGCTCCTATGGATCCAAAAATCTCACTATGGGTGACATCTAAAGGAAACAAGATCAGTGTGTTAAAGAGACATCTCCGCATTGCAGCCCTACTCACAATAGCCAAGGTATGAAATCAACCTGTGTCCTTCGATGGATGACTAGATAAAGAAAATGTGCCATGCATGCACAAAGAAATGCCATTCAACCTTAAAAAAAGAAGGGACTCTGTCACATGCGACAACATGAATGGATGTAGTGGACATGACATTAAGTGACATAAGCCAGGCACGAAAGACAAACGCCACAGGATCTCACTCATATGTGCAATCTAAAAATGTTAGACTCAGAGAACAGAGAGAAGAATGGGATTACCAGGGGCTGGGGAAAAAGGCAGATTTTTTTTTTTTATTAGAAGTTGTTGTATATAGCAGTAGAATGCATTCCAATTCGTAATACACATATAGAACATATAAAAAGGCAGAATTGGGGAGATGGAGAACACAAAATTTGATGGACACAAAATTTCAGCCAGACAGAAGGAATAATTTCAAGACAGCTATACAACATGATGACTACAGGTAAACACAATGTGCTCTGAAGTTGACAGTTGCTGAGAGAGTAGATTTTGAGTGTTTTCCCTGTAAAAAAAGATAATTGAATGAAGTACTCATGCATATGGTCATCAATTAGCTTGATTTAGTCATTCCACCATGTGTACATATTTCAAAACAACATGTTGCATGGGATAAATATATGTAATTTTAATTTATCAATTAAAAATTAAGAATAAAATTTGAAAAACCAAAAAGGAGTGTGCTCATGTATTGTCAGCTTTGTTTGGAGGTAGCATTGGCAAGGAAAGAACAGAGAAGCCTGGCATGGAGGGAGGCCAAGCTGGGGGGAGTTGCCCCTGCTTTTCCCCTGCAGGGATGGTGGAAATACCTACGGGAGCTCTGGCTCCTTATGCATTACAGAAGCTCTCACAGATCGTCTGATAAGGGCCAAGCATTTTATCAAACATAAGGGACACTATGAAATGACAGGATAAGGTTCCTGGCCTTCAAGAGTTTCCAGGCCTCCTGGTGGGGTGCCATGGTGAGAAGCAGAGACCACCTCTGTTAGACCATTGCCAAGGGTATGGTCAGTGGTCTGGGAAGGAGCTGGAGGAAGCTGGGCCATGCTTTGGACTGCTGGCATTGCAGGAAGCTAGTTCCTGGAAAGGCTGTCCTTGGCTCCTGGGGGACTAAGAGGAATTAGGTGAAGAATGTCCATGGGTTGGGAGGTGGGGAGGAGATTGGGGAGAAGCCTGCAGGGGTCCCTGTGGGCTGGGGCCAGCCATCAGCAGGACAGATCAAGACTAGGTTTCGGGTCACATTCCAGTGTGGCTCTGGCTCTGTGCTCTATGGGGATCCAGGAGAAGAAGGAAATGATTGGATGGTATAGGGTTCTGTGAGTGGGGTGAGCCTGGGGGGTGGAACAAGCCTGCAGGAAGCTTCCTAGGCTTCAGGTGAGCAAGGAGAGGCTGGGGGGTGGGGGGTGAGCAGGGCAGGGCTACTCTCTGGGGCCTGTTGAGTAGGAGGAGGGGGATTGTCAGCACGTCCCCACTGAGAAGGGGGTTTCTTTCCAGCTGCCCCTGCTGTCAGGTGAGGGCTCCTGGAGCCCTGAGTAGGGCATGGGATGTCTGACTCTCCATCTGAAAGGACTCAGTGGCCCAGGGGTGCTAAGTGACATTTCAAAGCACTGGTTTTTCAGAGCCGACAGAGATCTAGGCTCTGCAGCCCCTGAGATGCTCGTCATAGAGATGACTGCCGTGCCTTGGGGTGTCTGCTTGCAGCGATTGCCCTTTATTCAGCTGATGTCATTGTGTAAGGTCACCTCAGTATCAGGGGGAGGAGAGTGCTTACCCCATTCTCCTTTCTACTGTGTGTCCCGGATGGGCCAGACATCAGCACCCTCAAAACCTAGCTGAAGGCTGGAGGTTGGGGACCAACCAGAGCCATGGTGGACTCCTGAGTGCTGATTCCCCCCATGTGGTGGTAGTGGTGGTGATGGTGGTGGTGTTGGAAAGTACTCCAAGGGCCAGCTGACTTGCTCCAAGCCCAGAGAACTCATCTTCCAATTGCTCCCCATCTCCCACTCCTGGGCTAGGGTAGTGTCTGTTTTAGTCGACATTTTGCTGCTGTGACTTAAGGACCTGACCAGAACAGTTGTAGAGGAGGAAAGTTTATTTGAGGACTCACAGGTTCAGAGGTTTTAGTCCATAGATGGCTGGCTCTATTCCTCAGGGCTTGAAGTGAGGCAGGACATCAGGGTGGCAGAGTGTGGTGGAAGGAAGCAGCTCGCATGATAATCAGGAAGCAGAGAGAGAGAGACTCCAGTTGCTAGATTCAAATACATACCCCATAGTCACGCCTCCATCCAGTGAACCACTTCCTCCAGCCACACCCCACCTGCCTCCAGTCACCACTTGGTTAATCCCACTAGGGAGTAATTCACTGACAATGTTAAGACTATAACCCAATCTTTTCTCCTCAAAAACCACCTCACATCCAAACCATAACAGCATCCATTTGGGCTGTGGAAGTGGGGACAGCCATCTAAAGCAAGGGAGGGGGCAGGTCGGCCACACACAGCATGAGCAGGCGCCCCTTCTTCTTCCAACCAGGACGATGGCAGCCTGCAGACCTCTGTAACCCATAACTGGCTGGGGAATTAGCCTGCTTCAAAACCATCAACTGCTTGTCATTGATAAAGAATACAAGTGCATTGTAAAAAGTTAGAAAATATGAAAAACAATGAGAAAATATTGCCTATAATTAAGCCATTCAGAGCTACCTGTATCACAATAATACTATATTTTGAAACTATATTTATGAAACTCTATGAAATATAAACCATATTTATGAAACTATAACCATATAATGAACATGATTTTATCTTGTTCTTAAAAGTCCTTATGAATATGTAATCCTTTTAAAGGTTACTACAAATTTTGTAAACTTTATTATTATTGCCTTTCTCCCCCCCAACTTCTTGAGTTAAACTCAAATAACTTGTTTTTACCTTGTGTAATTTGGTCACATAAGTGTTTTGGACAATGACTTTTCCTCTGGGAAAAGTCCCTTTGGGAAATGGTATATTTTACATCTCAAATTTGACTTAAGAGTTGTTTATAAAGTATTTTTATAAAGACTTTTATAAAATCTCTAGAAGGTAGGCTTTTATTAGTGAAAGATCACTGGAAATGACTATTATTTATGTTATAACATAACATATCCTAATATAACATAATAACTATGTTATTTTTCTTTCTTTGTATTTTAAATCAACCACTTAATTAATGTTGTACATGAAGCTTTTCCTCAGAACATGTATTCCCAATGGAGTGATAATGTTCCCTAAAGGTGCTAAAATTGGTTCTTGGGGGCAAAGTAAATCCTGCTTTTATTTATATATACATACAGCACAGCTACACATACAGTGCATAATCAAATATATGGTATGTCTGTGGCATACGATTTCATGGCAGTGGGGAAAGGAGACCAGGAAAACATATTTTAAAAGGTTCCCTAATAGAGGAATGATAATAAAAAGAAAAGATTAAGAAACACCACCTTAGAACAGAGGCCCAGAAATGGAATCATTAACTCAAAGGGCTTGAATGTTTTAATAAGCTTGAAACATATTAATAGTTTGTTTTCTTCATCTTTGTATAAACATATACTCCATCCAGGTATATCATCAGAGAAGTACAAGCTCTGTGACTTTGAGCAAGTTACATCACCTTTCTGAGCCTCAAGTTCCTAACTTGTCATATAAGACTTTTAATATCTACTTTATCTGCCAGGATTGTTGGTTATGAATAACAGGAACTTGTTCTTACCCATTTAGGTTTGGAAGAAATTTACTGATGGGATTTGGGGGAGATTAAAAGAATTGCTGAGAAGATCACCGGACTCCAAAAATGTGCTGGAAACAGAGGAGGAGCTACTTGGTCCTGCTGCTGCCTCTGGGATCAGATGTTGCTGCTAGAACAAATCCTCCCCGCCCCCTTCTTTCTGGTACTTACACTTGATTCACATCCGATGGCCAAACCAGGTCACATGCCCACGAATGGGCAGCTGTGAGAGAAGGGGGGGAGCCCCCAGGCTGGGAAGGGGGGACCCCATACCTAAGAAGGGGACAGATGCCTGGCAGCTAGGAGAACAAAGTTTCCAAGTGCCCTGTTCGCTCCTGCAGGGGGAAGCTAGGGGGACCTACAAGTCCTGGCATGCCAAGTGCTGGTGTGGGAGACACTTGGTAGGGGTCACCATTGCTGTTATGTGACTATCTTCAGTCTGCTGCTCTGGCCACGCCCGTCTCCTCCTGGCCGGCCACACTTTCTCCCTTTGCGAGCTCTGGCCTCCCTCCTTCTCTGCTTACCCAAGTCCTGGCCATCCTTCCAAGTGCCGGTCAAGACCCACACTCAGCGCGTCCCGCTCTCCAGATCCCTTTCTCCTCATCCTGAGGTCCCACCGTCTTTTTCTTCTGGTTAGAGCTTGACCACGTGTGGACTTAACCTTCCTCGGGAATTCTCCCCACGCAGATGACATTCTCCTATGTGGTAAGAGGGGCAGGCCATCCAGCCAAAGGGGGTCGCTCGTGGCGACTTGCAACCTCCCTCTCCAAAGGCGCTGGAGACTGTGTGCTGCGGCTGACCTTGAGCTTGCTTCCCTTCTTTCTGCCCACGGCCATCCCTCTGTAGGCAGCTGGGTGTCCGTGTGTTCCTCGTTTGTTCACGCATCCACTCTTCCAACGGCTCTGTTGACTGCTTACCAGGCATCAGCCACGGGTGTAACTATTCCAAGCAAAGAGACTCCTGCTCCCGGAGAGCTTAGGGTCCGCTGTGGGGAGGGTTGGTTCTTATGGTTCTGGGGGTCAGCCCCTGTCCTCACAGGCTCCACTCAGGGTGTGGGCAGGGCTTTTTCCTTTCTGGAGGTTTTAGAGGAGAACCCATTTCCTGACTTTTAGAGCTTCCCAAAGCCACCTGCTTCCCTTGGCCAGTGGCCCCTTTTTCTGTCTTGAAAGCCAGCAGGGTTGCATTTGTCTGACCCTTTTATCATCATATCTCCCTCTTTCTGACCACAGCCAGGACAAGTTTTGTCTGACTCATGTGATTAGATTGAGTCCACCCAGTGAATTCAGGAGAAGCTCCCCATCTTGAGATCCTGAAACACATCTTCAGAGCCTCTTGGGGTCTAGGATGTGGACATCTCTGGGGACCATTATTCTGATTAACACAGAGCATGTGTCTAAGTATCATTCAGCACAATGAGCTGTTCCCGTGAAGAGCCATGGAGTCTAGGGGAGAGAGAGACCCCTTCAAACTGTGAGGAGGGAGTGGGGAAGGCAGAGGGAAGGAGGGACCCACCAAGTCAGTGGACCATGTTTGACATAAAGCTTTTTGAAGAGGGTTTTCAGGTATAGGGCACAGACAAGTAAGATATAAGAACTATTTCCTAAGGAACCTAAAGGACCTCTCAGTAGTCACTGAGCCCTTTCACCTCTTTCATGGGCTCCAGGAAGCATCTTTTGGTTTTTAGTCCGAGGATTTGTGGCCTGGTAGACCAACCTCTTGCAACTTGGTGGGGATCTTTCAAAAGTCAGGTGGCTTCATTCATTTTCTCTGTCTTTAACTGGAGATTTTCCTGGGACGACTTGGTTGTTCCTCCAGCCCCTCCAAGAAGGATTCTTCCTTAATTCTCTCTTTAAAACAGTATCTAGCATCCATCTGCCACCTATCTATCTATATCTATCTGTGTGTTGATTATATATCTCTATGTATCATACCTACCTACCTATCTATCTATATCTCTGTATCTATCATCTATGTACTTTCCCACCTCCCAGGCCAAGATAAAATTTTCTGAGCTTCCTTCCTTCCCAGGAATCTCTTAAAGCCTGCATTAATTTTCGCTCACTTTTTCTGGCTCAGAAAAACAGGAATTTCCTAAATGGATCAATTGGGAAGAAACGGGTTCTTTCCACTCCAGCATTATTGAGCACACCTTCCAGGTGAGTCTCAGAGAAACTTATCACTTATCCAGAGTCCCCACGAATATCAGACTCAGAGTGAGGAGCTGAATATCTCTGATTCCAAGCATGAAAGCCCAGCCACTGCTCCTGAACCAAGGCATATGCACACATGCCCCTCTTTAAAGAATAGTGCAGCAGATAAAAGTTCCATTTAGCAATACTGACAGTTGCAAGGCCATAACTGATTACAGACCCAATGATTGGTGCAGGCAGAAATTGCAAGGAGGAAAAGATGCTGCTGGGAGGGTCAGTCTAGGAAGATGTTGTGGAGAAGGAAAGAGAAAGCAGTGATGGAACAGGAGCAGTTGCATAATCTGGCTTGTGTCTTGGAATTGCATCTATCACAGTTCTTTGATATCAGCAAGAACCTCCGGGGGTGAATTTCAATTTGATCTGCAGCCTCCAAAGCTTGGGAATACTTCCCAGGAGCTGCAGTATCTGTGGTGGACTCTGTCCCTCAGTAGATTTTCCAGAGACACGTGCTTCAGAGGTCCTCAAGGACCTTTGGAAAGTCCCAGCTGGTTGCCAGGTTGTCAGAAATCCAACTGCGACTCTACCGTTCAGAGCTACTACCTGTGATGATAGTGGTGAATTCCTCTTAATGTTCAGTGATCCCAACTCCTTCTTAAGAGTCCCACTCCTGCTCCTTTATGCTGTTTCTATTGCCTCCCAGAGACTGGGCACCAGCACCTGGCCACCCAGTGAGCATAATGACCATTTCCTTGGCCAGACACTGGGGAGTTTGCTTGTGTGTTTTAGTTTAAGAACAGAATTGCGTTGCTATTTTTAGCTTTGCATGGGAAAGTCCAAGGGAACAGGGAGAAAATGGATCAGCCAAAAATCTTTTCAGGGGTGGCAGCCATCTCAGCTGACATGGAACAAAAGAGGAAGGAAGGTAGCAATAGCTCATACATTCTGTTCCACCCACAAGGCCCTCCCTAGAACACCCTGGTAATGAGGGACAGTGGAGTATGGAGTCTTTCTTGGTAGGATAGACATTCTTTGCCTGAGAAAGGACAAGGGGGCAGAGATGAGAGATTGATTGTTCTCTGAAGACAGAATGTGATCAGCAAGGGGTTTAGAGCTGGGAAGCCGTAGCAGTGGGAGCTGTATACAGGCACTGAGCAGGATAGGGCAAGATGGCAGTCCCGCTACAGGTGGTGGAAGGTTGCCCATTAAAACAGAGTCAGCATGGAAACAGGAGGCTGGGAGCAGGCCAAGCAATTGATCCCTGTTGAAGAGCAAGAGATAGACTCCTGGGAGAGGGCTAGAGTGTCAAGAGCAAAGCATGGATGGAAGGAGGAGAGCTTGGGAGATGTTTTGTGTATTAGGTGACACAGGTTTTGTGGGAAAGCTGGGATGTCTCCTGCTGGGAAGATGCCCAGCTTAAGGACATGGATGGCCAGGAGTGTGGGAAGCTGTCCAGGACTCATCATGTCCCCTCTTCTTGACCCCTCAGGTTTTCAAGGCCCATAAATGATTTTCAATGGGGTCTTTTGTGTTGACTAGAAGGAATCAGAGCTGTGTCAGGATTGATGCGGAGCAAAGAGACAGTGCTGTGCATGAACGGGGGCAGGGCTCAGCTGATTCTAGTTGACAGACACAAAGGGTGGGGGCTCTTGTGAGAAGAGAGCCTAAAGCACCCAGTAGGGTGCCTGGCGTGAAGCTGTCCCTCAGTAAATCATAGAGATACTCACTACTCACAGGAGGGAGACAGGAATCTCACTTTTCAGACCTCCACTGGAGAAGATGCTGGGATGTTCACCTGGGGCCAGATGCAGGTAGTCAGCCCAAGTTTGACCTGATGCAGAGTCTGCCCAACCCCAGTCTGAAAGGGGCACAGAGCACGTATGGCCTTGCCACCTAGAGTGGCGGTGTGACCATATATGCTGCTTCTAATCTTTCTTGAGTTTGCTAGATTAAGAAAAGAATGATGATGGCTCAAAAGTGATTTAACTATTTATGAGTTGAAGCCAAACCTGAAGGTTTAAATAACAGGCTCAGAAATCTCTACCCGTTCCTCATTGGAGGGACTAAAATACCAAGTATTTTCCCATTTTGTTAATTTAAAGCTCTTGTTTCCCCAAGTTTTTAATTAACCTGCATTATTTTGTTGTTGTTGTTGTTGTTGGTCACCATGGCAATTGGATAGTGTATAATACTGAAACATAAAGCTCAGGTAAAGCTCTAGCCCCATCAATGTTTATAGCAGCACAGTTCACAATAGCTAAACTGTGGAACCAACCTAGATGCCCTTCAGTAGATGAATGGATAAAGAAAATGTGGTATATACACACAATGGAATATTACTCAGCAATAAAAGAGAATAAAATCATGGCATTTGCAGGTAAATGGATGGAGTTGGAGGATATAAGCTAAGTGAAGTTAGCCAATCCCAAGAAACCAAATGCAGAATGTTTTCTCTGATATAAGGAGGCTGATTCATATTGGAGTTTGGAGGGGGAGCATGGCAGGATTAGATGAACTCTAGATAGGGCAAAGTGGTGGGAAAGGAAGGGAGGGGCATGGGGGTAAAAAAGATGGTAGAATGAGATGGATATCATTACCCTAAGTACATGTATGAAGACACGAATGGTGTGAATATACTTTGTATACAACCAGAGATATGAAAAATTGTGCTCTATATGTGTAATATGAACTGTAATGCATTCTGCTGTCATATATAACAAATTAGAATAAAAAAAAAAAAAGAAAAATCCCTGAAAAAAAAAAAGAATGGGTAAATGACATCCTGTGCTAGTAGCATGGCTAACTCCCCAGAGGCCAACTACAGAAGTTGGTGATTTCTCCTCCCCACCCACAGACATTTGGAAAACTTCCCTTCAGTAACTACCTGCCACAGAAAATGAGAATTACCGACCTTTTATAACTTTATTTTAAGTATAAATGGACACACCCCAAGCTCAGTCATCTCCCCCATGCTTCTTTAGAGAGTCCGCCACATTCTTGTGAAAGCTGAGATGGTCTCACATGCACCACTTTTTCCCAGACATGCTCTGTTCGGGTGTTGCCAACCTCTCCCCAGGGTGAGACATGAGGCCCCAGGGTTGTGAATATTCAGAAGCACAAGGCTTTGATTCACAGGGTTGGGGGATGGGGTCTTTCTTGAATGTGAGACATTGGACATCTCCTCGTAGGTAACAGTGTCCCACCAGGGTTGGAAGCCATTCTCAGTGTGTGCCCTTCACCCCGATGACCTTGGTTTTGAGGGAAATGATGTGTGTGTGGGCGGCTGGGGGGAAGCACCACAGGGTGTTACCTTTTCTAGCAGAAAGCTTGTCTCCACTTTGAGTTTTAGGAGCAATGTCTGCCGCAGGTGGGGTACCCAGATGGAGACCCCCAGACAAGACCCCTCTTGTGCAGGCAATTTTTGTATGAGTGTTCTGCAGGAAAGACTGGCAAGGGTATGTGGTATGGGACAGGCAAGGTAAGTGGCCAAGTGAGGAGGTGACATGAGGCATGCTCCTGCAGCAGAGCTCTGGGGATGGGAAGGACAAATATCTGAGCCATCCTGCTCAGGGGCCAATGGATGGAATATTTATTTTCCACCAACTGTGCTTATTTAAGGGCTTCCCAGGGGTGGGGCCAGGGGTTGCAAATTCCCAAGCATGTCCTGCATGCAGACATAGTGGGCACTGGTATCTGGGGGGCCTCCACAGAGGTGGCAGTGGTAGTACCAGCTGGGAAGCACAGGGCGGTGGTCTTTGGAGGATGGTCAGGCTCTCCCAAGTATGAGGCAGCCTGGGCCTCTTGGTTACTTTTATGTCTCTTCATGTCTCCAGAAGTGTCTCATTTGCTTCGAGATCTGAACAGATGCTACTTCTTGTTACATATGTATGATGAAATTGCTGATACAAAGCAGTAGCTAGCTCCAGTTAACACTGCTCTCTTGTTATTACAAGTAAATCCAAGATGACTTGGGCTGGCTGGGGTTTTCTCTCTCCTTCAAGAGAATTCAGTCAAATCAGGATACACTCACTGGCTCTGGCCCTGGTTCCAGGGAGAAGCTGGAGGACATTTTTTTGTTTTCAAAGAATGGCTCCCTTCCACGAGGATTCTTTCTTACATTTATTCTCCCCTTCACATGTTCTGACGTCATCTTTGCCTCAGTTCCGTTTTCTCTTGAAGCACAGCATTCCTCTTTAAGCACTCCACCTTCACTTCCCTAAGTCTCCTCTTCATCCAGAAAACCTGGAGAAGCACCTACCCCTATTTCTGGTCTGAAGATACAAAGAGAAAGAGTACGAGCACTATCTCTGTGTCCACAGAGCTTTTGGTCTGGGATGGGATACCAACAGGTGATGCCAGTGTGCTTAGGGTCAGGTACCCAAGTACAGGGTGCTATGGAAATGTAAATGGGATGCCACCTGCACTTGGGGGAACCAGGGATGCTTTCCAGAGGAGGGGCCTTTAATTGGAAACCTAGAGGGTGAATCAGCACAAGTCAGGTAAGAGCTGGGGATGGTGGGAAGAGAGATGCAGACAGCAAGTTCTAAGGCTGAAGCAAGAAAGAAAATTTCCATATGTGTCTTGAAGACAAGATGAGCTGGGAAGAGGCAGAGGTGGAGCTGGATGGATAGGCTGAGGCTAGGTCACAGGGGCCTTGTAAGCAAAGCTACAAAACCATTAGCAGGTCTTTTCTTGGTTATAGGCTCCCTGGCCCTTGTGCCATCTTACCTGACACTCCCTCCGCCCAGGGAGTCCCCTTTCTAGTAATGTCCTCCTTCAGGGCTAGCCATCCCTCCTGTTCCAGTGCTCTTGAAGTCACATGCACTGGGATCACTGGAGTTCTGTGTCTCTCCCATCTGTACAATGAGCAAGTTGAGAGCAGAGACTGTCCTTATACTCCCTTGCCAAGCAGGCCAGTGGGCCTTCTGGGAGACTGCAGTTTGGGGCCAGCTGCAGGTGGTTAACAAGAAGGGGGACCAGAAGAAAGTGAAAATGCAGAGGAACAGAATATTGAAAGACGGTGAGAAAAAAAGATAAAAAAGGGAAGGAAATTAAAAAAAAAAAAAAAAAAAAAAGCTGTTCTGATTTTTCTTAGGGAAAGGGAATAGAAGTGCAATTCTTACTATGGCCGAAAAGAACCACAGCAAATCACCTTCAAAACCAAAAAAAATCCAGAGAGAAATCATAGCGTAGAAAGGAACCGCTGGTTGAGTCAAGGCAAGAGGCCCTTTAGTGCAGGGCTGAGTAATGTGGCAACTTGGGAGTCTGCCCATCAGTTAAGAGCATGACTCTGAATCCTCCAAGCAATCAGAATGGTCAGTACCCACTGCAAAACTGTGGTTTGCATTTATGGCTTTAATTAAATTGAATTAACTATAATAACCAGGGCTTCTGTTTGCCTTACTCTTCAATTCAAAACAGTCTCTTTTAGCTGTCAGGAATGATGAAGCTGAAAATCAGAGTTGTATGCACGCGTGCTCAGTTTTTGTTTTACTAGAAGGTCAGTCTGATCTTTGAGAGCTGCATTGCAACAATAGGAATGGAAATGAGTGACTTAGGGCAGCCTTGAGTCCCTAACATCGCCATTTTATTTCCATCTGTGAGCCCGGGGCATTGCTAACTGGCTCAAGTACTGTGCTAGGAGCTCTGCTCTGAGTCAGGAGAAAATGGGGCTTGAAACCTAGCTCTCTCCCTTGCTCGCTTCAAGATCTTGGGCAACAAAGCTCTACAGAACAGTGCTCAATGCATACAATGGACGTGATAGTCATCCCTACTTTCAGTTATTTGAGGATTAAATGCTGTGCACATAATGCAATCCAGTGCCAGCAAGTGACGCCGCGTGACATCTGTGGAAAGGCTCTCAAAATCCCTGTTGTCTGCAGAGGCGTGAAGGCAAGATTCTATTTCCAGGGAAGGCAACCCCCCTTCCCTGTCCACCTCTTAGCAGGTGTCTTTGCCATTAATATTTGAGCCAGTGTCCATTTGTTCTGGTATTACAGGGGTGCTGCAGACCGAGGGATGCTCTGGTGCTCCAGACTCATCCAAGTTGTTCTGTGGCTGAGCTGACCCTGCACCCTTCACTGTGACTTTCCGGAGTCATTTCTGCCAACACAATGGTGAGACTCTGCCTCCCTGGGGTCCCCAGTGTCTCTTCTCCCTCATGGTCACTTCCTGGCTCTTCCCCCTCCAGCTTATGAAAGCACCTACTGTGTTTTCCTTCCTTAGCACCACACCTCCTAGTGAAATCAGCTTTGACCCCAAATGCTTCAGACCTCATAGTTGGTATGGTCCCTCTTAGCATCTTAGATCCCAAAGGCCCTGAACTCTACAAGTCTTTTCATAACTCACTGTGTGCCCAAACCTGAACTAGAGTCTTCTTTTGCTTACGTGGAGAGCCGAACACATCACTGTAGAGTCGCTAATGCATTTGCTCCCAGGGTGCTGCCTCAGACTCCCAGACCCCACGTAATACAAGGCATGTACTCAATCGTTCTAAAAGTTGAAAATGACTGAATTCCAAACCCACTTGAAGCCCTGGGTTTCAGAAAGAGATTGTGAAATTGTAATAATGCCCAACCTGCATGGAGGAGTCCCACATTTTATGCCATTTATTTAAGTGGTCACACAGAAAGATCAAGAAACCAAGCCACATTTAATAAGTGCAGTTTAGGACTGGACCAGGCAGCTGGGCATTGAGCCTTTTGTCTTAGCTGTGTCTGTGCTGCTGTGTTTTCTGTTTTACTTCCAGTGAGATATGAATTTTCTGCTTAAACTGGGAAACTTTGTGGAGGTTCATCACATGGACTCTGGTCACAGAATTCCTGGGTTCAAATCCCAGCTCCAACACTTAGCTACTATGTGACTTCAGGCAAGTTATTTAACTTCTCTGTGCTTCAGTTTTTCTTATCTATAAAATGGAGATAATAACAGTACCTACTTCTTAGGGTTATTATAAAGATAAGTTAATGCATGAAAAGTATTCATCTGGTACCTGTTAGAGCTAACTATGATTATTATTTTATCTCACCAATATGCTGCTAACCTTTCATTAAAAATCTCATTATGGTAATTGAATTAGATTAGGTTCTAGGGTCAGATCATGGTCTCTTTATATAGGAGTATATAGTGTCACACTTTTGGCAAAGACAGCCTCTAACAGGATTTACTGTCATCCTTGTGCAATAGTATTTCCCCTCGGTACAGAGGGAGGTTACATGTAGAAATCAAGGGCTTCCCAATGTCCCAATATAATAAAATGAAAACACAGGAAATCACACTTATTGACCAATTCCAAAGGAAATTCATTTTACCTTATCAAATTGTTCAGAAGGGCTTGCTTATTTCAATTCTGGGAGAATACCTTTGGGAGGATGAAGGGGTTAAAGTCTTATTTTTCATGCTTTAAATAACTTCTTCTAGATACAAGTCTGTTTGGTCGAAAGGGAAACAACATGCAAATGGTTCACTTTGCAAAAGAACAACAGGAAGCCTCAGTTGGCTGTGTTTTCCACGGACTTTGGAGTGCTCAAGGTCAAGGTGCAGGACTAGTTAGGAACTGGAGTTGAAGCTGAGCTTGTGACTTCAAGGGTGAATGACATATTTCTGCCTGCTCAGGACAGGCTGTGCCTTTCCCATCTGCCCTGGTCTGCCTGGTCACAGGAACTTCTTTTTCCTGAACCCTCTGGAAGATTCATTGTGGACTCTGCACAGGGACTAGGCCTTCACATCTGAACAAGCTCAGGCTGTACAGAAGGTTTTGAGGATCCTTTCATGTTATATTCAGAGTGTGTGTGTGGGGGGAACCCTTGCAAGTGACAGAAGAAGGCCATCATTTCTTGATATACAGAAACTATATTCCTGGAAACCACACCAAAACCAAACAAAAGAACAAAAGAAAATCAACATTCATTCTGTCTCAAATAGTCAAGAAGGCACAAGGCAATGATATGGTAGTTTTTATTTCTCATGGAGCCACGGTTCTCCAGGGCTTTCTGCATGGTGACCCCAGCCAGTGGCAATGGGGATCAGTGTGGCTGGGGCTTCCCATCCCTGGTGGGCAGACAAGCAGAGGGAGCCTGTTTTGTTGTTAGGCCCACAGGCTGGGAGCAGCACTCAAGGGTAGCTCTGCCACTCTCTACTTCTGGGACTTTGGGACTTTGGGTAAAGGATTTATCCTCCCTGCCTCAGTTCCTTAGCTGCATAGTGGGGGTTAATAATAGCATCCACCTAACAGGGTTGCTGTGAGCATTTAACAAATGAAGACGTACAACATATTCAATGCCTATATGTTACATATTATTGTGTTCCATTCTAGTTGTGCAACTAGGGGGATGTTTATAACTGTTTTTGGTCTTCATGTCCTTCTTATAAAATGGAGTGAAAATACTTACCTTGGGGTCATTGTAAAGTTTAAATGAGAAGGTGTATATTGAATTGGTTTCAATAAATAGCAGCCTTTTCTATAGCTATCCCTCACAATGGCAATTAGTTCCAGCACCTCCTGCAAATACCTAAATCCCTAAATGCTCAAGTCCCTTATAGAAAATGGCATAGTTTTTGCATATGAACTTATTCTTCTGAATACTTTAAAGTACCTCTAGATTACTTATAATACCTAATACCATAACGATGCCATGTGTTTTAGTCAGCTCTTTTTGCTGCTGTGATTAAAAGCACAACCAGAACAACTGCAGAGGAGGAAAAGTTTATTTGGAGGCTCAGAGTTTCAGAGGTCTCAGTCCACAGACAGCAGGCTCCATTCCTCTGGGCTCAAGGTGAGGCTGAATGTCATGGCACAAGAGTGTGACAGAGAGAAGTGGCTCACATGACAATTAGGAAGCAGACAGTGAGAGAGATTTCCACTTGCCAAATACAAATATATACCCCAAAGCCATGCCCCCAATCCCTCTCCTCCTCTAACTACACCCCACTCCCCTCCAGTTACCACTCAATTAATCCCACTAGGGGATAATTAACTGATTGGCTTAAGGCTCTTACAACCCAATCATTTCTCCTCTGAACCCTCTTGCACTGTCTCAAACGTGAGCTTTTAGAGGACACCTCACATCTAAACCACAACATCATGTGAACAGTTGTTATACTGTATTATGAAATGTTTATGAAATAATGACAAGAAAAAAAAAGTCTGAACATGTTCAGTGCATACATAAATGTCCCTCCAAAATATCTATATTTTCAATTCATTTTAAGGCTTTTCTGGAGTCTAATACAGTCTCAGATTCTCTATGATATCTTTGCAAATCTAAATCTGAAAACACTTCCCTGCTTTCTAGAGGAGACAGGTCTGATCCTTGTTCATAGCAGCATGAGGCAGGCAGCTCTTCTGCCAGGAGAGGAAACCTGAACAAAACCATGGACAGAAGCATTTGGAAGTTTGCCTCTGCAGCACCAGGCATGATCTTAAGCATATAATAATTTTGTTAAGCTGCATAGCATTCTTATAAGCTACAACTAAACCATTCCCATTTTGCAGGTAACGAAACTGGTCCTGAGAGGACATGTAGAAGTGGAATTTGAACCTGTGACTTGTGATACTGGAGTCTGGGCCTGAGAATGTGGCACTGACCTTGAATAAGAAATTTCCATGGAGCAAGGAGGTTGGGAGCATGCTGGGGAAGTGAAAAGAGAAGTTGGCTAGAGTGCTTCCAATGCCAGGCTCACCTTCAATTCAAAACAATTTCTTCAAGGAAACACAAGTCTAATTATTCTTTGTCACCAAAGCAGCTGTAGTCCCTTGTCCTGCATGTCCTCCTAATCATCCTTTTCCACTTCCTCTCCCCTCCCCTTGGCTGCCTCATGGATATGGACTTGGACAAATGAGGTCAGAAAACTCCAGTGACTGCACACAGTGTCCTTCTCTGTGGGTCACTTGCTCACAAGGTCAGCACAACAAAGGCATCCCGTTGCAAGGATTGTCCCTGGGAAGCTGGGGGAGGAGCAGGCTTGTGCTGCTGCGTCTCCAGATTCCTGTCTTTGAGGCCAGCATGGAGAGGGCAGCTGATTGGAGAGGTAACCTTGAGGGAGGGCAGGAGGAGTTGACCTTGAACGAAGACTTCATTTGGACATTTTGGAAGATCACCCAGCGGGATGTTATTTGGAATGAGTTTTTGCACTGGAACACTTCAAGGTTACAGAACACCTTCTTACCTTGTTTTGGTAGCAATTAGAGTTTGAATCAATTACCTTTCCACTCATTACTTTTAAAACTACAGAGGTCAGAAACATACTCCTTACTGTTGGCATTACAGTTTGAGGGAGTGGGAAAAGGGAGAAGAACCAGCCACTGAATCATTCACATATACATTCTGTGGTGTTATGGGGTGAAGATCTTCTGTTCCTCTTCCCAATCAGAGATAATTTAATAGTCATGTCATAAATGAGTGTGGCCCTTACCTTATAAATTATTTTACACACATTTTTAGAAAACAAGAAATAATTTTGTTTGAGATTTAAACTCCTTTCAAAATAAACTAATTACCTCTTCCTGGCATAACTTTTCCAGGCTGCACCTGCAAAATGGATTTTCTTTTTCCCTTTTATTCAGAGATTCTATAGAGCTGAGGAGAAGAAAGTCACCCATCTTAGGTGGCTAAGAGTGAAGATTCAAAGAGAAGAAAGAAAATCTGTTTGGAAGATCTGCGTACTCTATGTTGGAAATGAAGAATTTCTTTCTTAGAGACGGGAGGATTTATGGATTTATGTTTCCTTGGTAAAAAAATGACCCAAGTACGTTTTCACCCCCCAGCACTAACTCTAATCAATTACCTTTTAACTAAAGAAATAAACAATCTTTAAAGTGTAATAAACACCGAGTTCTAGTGTTTGAGATTACTTAAAAAAAATTTTTTTTTTTTGGGGGGGGGTGGTCATTCTAGAGCTGCACTTTAGGTCATTCTTAGTTCTGGAGTATTTTTTAGTTTGTGTCTTGATAACACATGATACAGATCAGACAGGTTTTGAAATCACAGAATGCTATAGCTGGAAAGGACCCCGGAAACGCCCTACCCCTCATTTTACATTTGAGACACCCAGCCTCATGCAGCTCAGGTGGGCCAGAGTCCAGGAGTCACCAATTCTCTGCTCTCCTCCTTGCCGGGGAGGTCCTCCCCTTTTACACTGCCACACTTTGGGATAAAACTCTTCCTGCTCCCCATCGTCGCGCCCTGCACCCACTACCCCTCCTATCAAATAAGAGCTCCAGGCATTTGAAATATTTCCACGGCCAGAGCGGCCCGGGTGCGGCCACTTGGCGGTACATTTCGGGGCTGCGCGCGCGCGCGCGGCGGGGCAGTGGGCGCTTCTGGCCGTCCGCGTCGGCACGCCAGCCGCGACGCCGGCCCGGGAGGCGCGTCTCAGCGCCCGGCTCCGGCGGGGCGGCCCCGGCTGCGCCGCGCCAGGCTCGCGGGGGTCAAGTCCAGGTTGCAGCGCAGGAAGGCGGCGGGGGAGGGGCGGGCCGGCCGCGCCCCCTCCCCGTCTTCTCTGCGCTCCGCGCGGAATGTTGGGCCGGTTCCATCCGTGTGGTATGTCTGGATAAACATCATTAGCCTCCGAGCCGACGCGTTGTGCATTTCTAATTTCACTTTACAAACTGCAGCCTCCTGGCGTTTGAGGAGCGGATGGAGACCTTGACTCCCCGCCTTTCTGGGGCATTCCTGAGCTCCGTGCCTTCCTGCAGGCCAAGGGAGAGGAGCCGCTCTCCCGAGTGGTGTGCGTGCTGGATTCTTACCGCACCTCATTTGTAACGTTATCTTTGGCTCAGGAGTAAGTCTTCCCTACTCACCTGGAACTGGCAAAACGCGGCTTCATATTGAGGTTTACTCTTCATCTCCCGGGGGGGTCAGGAATAGAGAGCAGAATCTCTTCCCACCAAGTATTCTCAGCCAAGAGCCGTGGCAAGTAGCCATGGCCCCTTCGACTCCTTCTGCAGACCGGGTAGGGCGCGTGTTTCTTTATGCTTAGCCACCTTTCGTGTGTGGCATCACCTGCCACCTTCCCACAGCCTTATCGCTCAGTCCTGTCCCCATTCTTAGAGCACAGTCTCATTGAGAGCCTCTCCAAATGCACGACCTTTAAAAAATCGATTTCAACATCCCTTTAAAGTCTGCTTTCTTTGCCCTGGTAGGAGGAGGGATTAGTCCCCTCACTTGGGAGTATGTATTTTGAGGACGATCATACAAATGACAAAGATAAAAATCCCTTGGAGCCTATGGCAGTTTTGACTTTAAACATGAGGCGAGTTAACAAGGAAAGCAGCAATAAATTCAGCTCAGGGCATGACCTAGCACTAAATTGTCTCTTACAGTGTCCAGATTTCTGGCCAAGTTGTCAATTTGATGCCCCTCTTCCCCACTGGCCTCCTCAATTCCCTTCTAGGTTGTTTTTGTTGGTTCGCTTTTGTTTTCCTGCCAAGTTATCTCTGCACAACTCCCCCCCCCCCATTTTCAGAGTCTGTTTTCCAAGTTCCTTAGGCCTGACCAGAATAACACCCAGTGTTTTGCTTCTCTACTAAATCCCTCCAGTTGCTTCCCTAGTAGAAATTTTGAAACAAGCTCCTGTCAGAACATTTTGTTTGTCCCCCCACCCCCACAAGCTGGTGAAAGATGGAAGGGTTCTGTGTTTGCTGTAAATGAGAACGAGGAGAAAAAGCCATTGGAACCAACACAGAGATTTTTTTTTGTCCTTTGTCCTTCGCATAAGGTTATCTTCAAATTCTATATGAGAATGGCCCATAAAGAACGTGTGGCCCCCTCTGGAGATGACAACTCTGTTAAGGTTAACCAAGAGGCACTGGGTGTGCCTGGTAAGTAATCCAGGCAAGGATAACACCATGTGAGACCAGTGAGCTAATCAGAGTGGTAAAGTTATCCCAAAGACTCTTTCTACTACATGTTTAACAGTTATTTTGCTTCCAAGGCCACGGTAAATGATCTTGGTTTTATGGCCTGGAACCCTCTCTTCAGACAGCTAACCAACATGCCTGTGTTAAGCATTGTTATCTTCTCGCTCCATCGGATTTAGAAGGAAATCATGATATCATTACATACACAGCACACAGGATTTTCCTCTTGATGTTCTGCAAAGGAAAGAAGATCAGATTACCTTTGTTCAGCACACTGAATAAGTGCTTCAAGGAATACATGGTCCACGTGGCAGAGTTTTGGGGCATCAAGCAGATGATTCTGACTGCCCATTGATAATGTTGGGGATTAGGTAAGAAATGAAATGAAAATGAAGATTTTCCTAAACACACAAAGTTCTTAAAACATCTCTATTTAGTATCTTTGCTTTTGCTTAAGCATAACAATAATGATAGTAATAATGATAATAATAATATAACCATTAACATTTATTCAGTACTTACCATGTGCCAAGTCCTGTGCCAAGTCTTTGTAAACACGATCTCTTATAATCCTCACAAGACTTCAGTGAGGTGGGCCTTCATAACCCCAATTTTATATGGGAAGAAGTAAAGTCAGAAAGAACTTGTGTGATTTTCCCCAAGGTCACCACCTAGCAAGGAAACATGAATCCAGAATGCCACTTTCAACCCCTATATGTCTTCATATTGAAAAGTCATTGGCAAGGTGCATCAAAAATAAAATAATATCTTCTCCATGTCTGATTGTGAGGATAACTTCCATTAACCTGGGGACTTCATATGAACTAGGCACTTAACCTCACGGCTGCTGCTCAAGGCAGTTATGTAGTATCAACCCCGATTCAGAGATGGAACCACAGAAGTCTCAAGATCACATGGGGACCAAGCTGGTATTTGACCCCAGGTCCACTTACTCCAGCACCTGTGCTGTTAGCCTGACTGCCATATGTGGCACCCTGAGCTCCCCGGCGTGTGTGTGTGTGTGTGTGTGTGTGTGTGTGTGTGTGTGTGCACGTGTTGGGGATAGGGAGACAGGGAAGGTGAGTCGCAAGAAATGAAACCTTCTCACCCTCCTTCAAATCATATCAAATCACTATAATTGCTGTTTCCTAGCAGTGGAAAGAGCAGGGTAGGCAGGAGTCTCAGGATATAGGAGGCCTGAGGATTGTTTGTTTTTGAAAGACTAGTAAAGGTGGTATGGTGGGAGATTCAGGGGGACCGACCTTGCAAAGAGATAGACTTAAATGGGCGTGGTGGTGAGGGATGAGTCTGGCTGAGCAGAGGTTAGGGTCAAGGTGTATAGCTGAGACTGGCTTCACGTCCTGTTTACCCCCATCCCACATCTAGCACAAAGCCTGGCAAGTAAGTGCTCGGTAAATGTCAGGGTGCATTGAGTCAAACCAGCTAATCCTCCTCGTCTAGCCTGAGACATCCCCAGCCCATGCACTCTGTTTCTCTTGATTCTCTCCCAGCATGGCCAGGGGCTTTACCTTCTTCCCCCTACTCTGCCTGCTTGTCTTGGAATCACCAGTTCCTTTCCATGGTCAAGAGATATTTTTAAATGGAGAAATGACAGGGCTCATGGGCCATGTCCCTGATAAGAAGAGTGGTGATGGTGAGCCCTGTGATCACACACATAGCTCTCTGTATGCCAGCCACTGTTCCAAGCTCTTTATGGTGCACCAGTTCATTTAATGCACTATAAAATAAGCATGTGTATTATACTCAGTTGAAGAAAATGATGCACAGATCTTAAGTAAGCTGCTTGAGCTCACTCTGCATATTTGGGCGCTCTCACTGATTTAATCTCAGGCAGTCCAGTTTCAGTGTGCCATTTACACCATAGACTATTACAAACAGTTGAACATCGGTCCAACTGCCTCAAAACCACACAAAATCATGTCTTTTTTTTTTTTTTTGGTGCCGGGGATTGAACTCAGGGGCACTCGACCACTGGGCCACATCCCCAGCCCTTTTTTGTATTTTATTAGAGACAGGGTCTCACTGAGTTGCTAAGTGCCTCGCCATTGCTGAGGCTGGCTTTGAATTCGCAATCCTCCTGCCTCGGCCTCCCAAATGCTGGGATTACAGGCATGCACACCGTGCCCAGCCAAAATCATGTCTTTAATGTGTGTAATTCTGACCTTTGACTCAAAAAAGTCAAGGTCAATACTTCTAATCATTTCTGTGTGGACCCCTCCTCCACGTCTTCCTCTCTCCCTCCCTCCCTCTCTCTCTCTCTCTCTCTCTCTCTTCCCCTTTCTGTCCCCCCCCAGCTTTCTTTAATTTTTTAAAATTCTTTTTACTTTTAATCATTATGGAATAGCACCAGTTTAAGCATCAAACTTTGCTCTTTTGAAACTTCTGCATGCGTTCTAGGTCCTGGCCTTTTATGAAACTTTATGAATTGGCCCCAGATGTACTGTCCTAACCCTCCTGTGTGGGGCATAAAACCACAGAGGACAGTTCTGCCATCTGCAGAGCTCACCCACTTTCCTGCCCCCTGGTTAGAGTGTTGCAGAAGCTCAGAGTAAATAAGTGTCCAGTTCCAGTCTTCAAGTAGCAGAGAGTCCATCGGCCAACTTCACTACCTCCAGCTGATTGTGTGTTGCTGAGAGACCTGACAAGTTCCTTCAAAAATGGAAACAGGAAGTAGCTACAGATGAATTTTTGGTCTCCAGAATGCAAGTTAATACATTGAACAGCTGTACTGAATGTGACCATGAACCAGTGTTCCTCTAAATGCACTTAATAGCACAGCCAGATTTGAACTTCCTGCATTTGCAAGCATCCTTGCAAATCTGGCCTCTCAGTGATGATGGCGAGCTGAACATTTTTAGGCTTTGGGTACGTGTGTTAACAGTTGAGGCAAAAAGCATAATAGAGGAAAAGGATGTATAGCAGTAATATGATGTTCCAGAGGAAGAGATGTGCTTTCGAACATTGAAAACATCTTCTGGTAAGTATATAATAATCCTTGAACACTCAATAAGAATGGGAAATAATTGGCAAAAGGCTTATTAACATAGTAACTATTGAGCAGTTGGATCCACTGTCTAGGTGGATTAGTCAGGATGAGGATAGTGCTGTGTGAAGCTGTGTTCCCGGGTGTGTGTGACCTCCTCCTGAGCTAGACATGGACCATACGCAGGCTCAGTCAGGCAAAGCAAGGAACTGTTTCAGGGATCTTCAAAATCCTTGGAATAAAAGTTCACATGAAACGGTACTCAGGCAACTTCCTCCGTGCTAGGAAGTCAGTCAGTTTTGTATTTCTGCCAGTTCTAGAAATAAATAAATACTTAGCCTCTTACTTTAAGCCTATGATCTCATTTGCCTTTCCCAGCCCCTCTGAGAGGTGGATGACCCGTGATGTCCTAGCCATCCATTCTAGAGATGGATAAGTAAGGGGCTGCTTTTGTTCAAGCTTCAGGGTCTCTCATTTAAGGGGTTGGTCCTGGGGGCCGGGCCCTCTGGAAGCAGGGTTGATGCAGCTTGGCCAGGTTCACTGTCCGGGGTTGTCTTTACATTTAGTATACAGTGTGTCTAAGAACGATGGGGAGCTGGTGATATTGGAATATTGGGGTGAAGTGATGATAGCAGCTCACACCTGAAACGACATTCTGCTGGTTCTCAGAAGCTCTCCTGACGAGCATGAAGGTTGGGCCTGAGCATGAGCCTGGGGGCGTTGCACACAGGCGAGGGGTGAGTGCAGGTCTGTTCACTCCATCCGCGAGCTGCCTTCCTTTGTCCCCGTCGCTGTCTCTGCGTGAGGATAAGGACGGTGATTCATGGGTTGCTAAAGACTGTGCAGGAAACTACTCTTATGTAAACATCACTGATGTAGAATAGCCCTAGAAAACCAATTATTCAAAGTTGACTTTTATTGTACTTTCAAACCAAATGTGTTGTCATGCCATACCTCTCTTCTTCCCCTTCAGTTGAGAATTTCCTTCTTTCTCCCTCTCTCCCTTCTCTTTTTTCTTTCTCCTTCCTCCCTTCCCTTCTTTTTCTTTCATTTTCCTTTTTTTTGCAAAGACCCAAATCTCAGTAGTTTAACATGATAAAAAGTACAGATAGGTTAAGCATCCTTAATCCAAAAACCTGAAATGCAAAATGCCCCCAAATTTGAAACTTTATGAGTACCAACATGACACTTTAAGTGTCAAATTCCACACCTGACCTCATGTGATGGGTTAAAATCCAAACACAAGCATACTAAAAATAGTGTAAACAATTACCTCCAGGCTATGTGTATAAGATGTATATGAAACAGAAATAAATTTTGTGTTTAAACTTGGGTCCCCTAGCCAAGATACCTCATTAGGTATATAACAAATATGGCAAAAATATTCTAAATCCAAAACTGGTCACAAGCATTTCATATAAGGAATACTTGACCTGTAATGTCTTACTTACATCAAATGTAAAAATGAATATTTTTGATGAGGAAGCAACTTTCTCTTTTTGGGGTACCGGGTAGTTGACCACTGAGCCACATCCCCAGCCCTATTTTGTATTTTATTTAGAGACAGGGTCTCACTGAGTTACTTAGCGCCTTACTTTTGCTGAGGCTGGCTTTGAACTCGTGATCCTTCTGCCTCAGCCTCCCTAGTCGCTGGGACTACAGGTGTGTACCACACGCTCGGCAGAAAACAACTCTTTTTCAGTGAGAAAGGACAGGCTCTCCCACTCTTAGACTCTGTAGGTCTAATGTCTCATTGACTAGAATTTGTTCCAAGCTTGTGCCTCTCGTGATGGGCTCTAGGAAGCCATCTTGTGTGTCCTGGGAAACAAGGATATGGATATGGGGAAGGCAAGAAATATGTCACAGCACTTCAAAAATTTCTCTTCCTAACAGAGCTGCACTGGGTCATGAGTCACAAGGGCAATGTTGGAAAGCTAGATGCCCTCTGCTGCCAGAAGTAACTTTTACACTGAGCAAAGTTTTCAAATAATGTATCTCAGGAAGGAAAATAAAAGTAAAGCAGCCAATTAAGAAAAACCAAAACCCATACATTGCTACCATAAACACCATTGCCATTTTGGTATATATTTTTTGTCATCGAAGGAAGGATTTTTAAAAATATTTTAATTTTAAAATTTGTTCTAATTAGTTATACACGATAGCAGAATGCATTTCGATTCATTGTACAAAAATGGAACACAACTTTTCATTTCTCCGGTTGTACACACTGTAGCATCACACCATATACGCAGTCATACACGTACCTAGGATAATGATGTTCATCTCATTCTACCATCTTTCCTGCCCCCATGGCCCCTCTCCTTCCCTCCCTCCCCTTTACCCAATCAAAGTTTCTCTATTCTCCCCATGCTGCCCCCCACCCCCAATTACGGGTCAGCATCCACTTATCAGAGAGAACATTTGGCCTTTGGTGTTTTGGGATTGGCTTACTTCACTTAATATGATATTCTCCAACTCATCCATTTACCTGCAAATGTCATATTTAAAAAAAAATATTTTTTTCAATTGTAGGTAGACAAAATACCTTTATTTTATTTATGTAGTGCTGAGGATTGAACCCAGGGCCTCACACTTGCGAGATGAACATTCTACCGCTGAGCCATAGCCCTAGCCCCTAAATGCCATTTTATTCTCTTTTATTTCTAAGAATTATTCCATTGTGCATATGTACCACAGTTTCTTTATCCATTAATCTATTGAAGGGCATCTAGGTTGGTTCCACAGTTTAGCAATTGTGAATTGTGCTGCTATAAACATTGATGTGGCTGTGTTCCTGAAGTATGCTGTTTTTAATTCTTTAGGGTTTAGACCAAGAAGTGGGATAGCTGGGTCAAATGATGGTTCCACTCCAAGTTTTCTAAGCAATCTCCATACTGCTTTCCAGATTGGTTGCACCAATATGCAGTCCCACTAGCAATGTATGAGTGTGCCTTTTCCCCCCACATCCTTGCCAACACTTATTGTTGATTGTATTCTTGATAACTGCCATTCTCATTGGAGTGAGATGCAATCTTAGAGTAGTTTTGATTTGCATTTCTCTAATTACTAGAGATGTTGAACATTTTTTCATATATTTGTTGATTGATTATATTTCTTCTTCTGAGAAGTGTCTATTCAGCTCCTTAGCTCATTTATTGATTGGGTTGTTTGCTTTTTTGGAGTTAAGTTTTTTGAGTTCTTTATGTATCCTGGAGATTAGTGCTCTATCTGATGTGGGTGTGGCAAAAATTTGCTCCCCAAATGTAGGCTCTCTCTTCATCTCATTGATTGTTTCCTTTGCTGAGAAGAAGATTTTATTTTGAATCCATCCCATTTATTAATTCTTGATTTTATTTCTTGTGTTTTAGGAGTCTTGTTAAGGAAGTTGGGGCCTAATGTAATGTGATGAAGATTTGGGCCTATTTTTTCCTCTATTAGGTGCAGGGTCACTGGACTAATTCCTAGATCCTTGATTCACTTTGAGTTGAATTTTGTGCATGGTGAGAGATAGGAGTTTAGTTTCACTTTGCTGCTTATGAATTTCCAGGTTTCCCAGCACCAGTTGTTGAAGAGGCTATCTTTTCTCCAATGTATGTTTTTGGTGCCTTTGTTTAGTATGAGATAACTGTATTTATGTGGGTTTGTCTCTGTGTCTTCTATTCTGTACCATTGGTCTACATGTATCTTATTTTTCTAAATGAATTTCATGATCTTTTTTCTATTTCTATAAGGAATAACATTGGGATTTTAATTGGAACTTCATTAAATCTGTATAGTACTTTGGGTAGTATGGCCATTTTGACAATATTGATTCTGTCTATCCAAGAGCATAGAAGATATTTCCATCTTCTAAGGTCTTCTTTAATTTCTTTCTTTAGGATTCTATAATTTTCATTATAGGGATCTTTCACCTCTCTTGTTATATTGATTCCCAAGCATTTTTTTTTTTTGAGGCTATTGTGAATGGGGTATTTTTCCTAATTTCTCTTTCAGAGGATTCATCACTGGTGTATAGAAATGCATTTGATATATGGTTATTAGTTTTATATTCTGCTACTTTGCTGAATTCATTTATTAATTTTAGAAGTTTTCTGGTGGAATTTTTTGGATCCTCTAAGTGTAGAATCATGTGTTGTCGGCAAATAACAATAGTTTGAGTCATTCTTTTCCTATTCATATCCCTTTAAATTCTTTGGACTGTTTAATTGCTCTGGCTACAGTTTCAAGGACTATATTAAATAGAAGTGGTGAAAGAGGGCATCTCTGTTTTGTTCTCATTTTTAGAGGTAATGGTTCCAATTTTTCTCCATTTAGGATGATGTTGACCTTGGATTTAGCATAGATTGCTTTTACAAATGTTGCGGTATGTTTCTGCTATCCCTAGTTTTTCTTGTGTTTTGAACATGAAGGGGTGCTGTATTTTGTCAAATACTTTTTCTGCATCAATTGATATAATCATGATTCTTTTCTGTAAGTCTATTGATGTGATGGATTATGTTTATTGATTTCCTTATGTTGAACCAACCTTCCATCCCTGGAATGAACCCCAATTGGTCATGGTGCACAATTTTTTAAAATATGTTTTTGTATGCAATTTGCTAAAATTTTATTGAGGGGATCCAAGATGGCAGATTAGAGGAAGCCGCTCTTCAGGGCTGCTCCGTGGAAAGAATCCAACAAAGCAGATAAATAGCTTTTCAGCAAGTATTTATAGACTGAGAATGCTCAACTCCTGGATGGTTTGAATACTGTGACCTGAGCGAGCAAGAAAAGCTGACTGCAGCGCCTACTGCCGCTGGCTCCAGCAGCACCGCCCGGAGCACAGGTGGTGCGGAACAAAGCCAGAGCTGGGAGACTGTGGGAGACCACGGGGCGACAACGCCAGTTCAAATCCACACTTCGGCCAGACACGACCCTCAGCAGTGAAGCCGGAGAGGAAGCGGCGCGGAAACCAGCGAACAGGCAAGGAGGAACCTGTGACTGGGAGGACCATCAACAGCCAGCGGGGAAAGACGTCCAGCATGACGACCCCCTGTGACCCTTCAATTGAGGAAGAACATGGAGAGTAGATGCCATCTAGACAGATTGATTTTCAGGGCCAGCCACGCAAAGTCCCATCCCCAGCATCACTCCTCGCTAACCAGGTATGCAGACTTGACTCCACCCACAAGTTCTCTGCATCAGCCAGGGCAGATCTGCCGGACAGCTAATTTAACAAGCTGAGAGAGGAAGAGAAAAGGCTGCCTAATTGAGACTTGTGGGTTCGACTTTGATTTTTTTTCTTTTTGTTTTGTTTTTCTTCTTTCTCTTTTTCTTTCCCACTTTTCACTCTTTTCTTCTTCCCTCATCTTTCTTATCTACACCCTGCCCCTACATTCTCAACAGAGATGAAAACAAGTTGTATACAAGAATTAGGAATTTTAGATCTGGGGCAACTGAATAGTACATCAAAGGGGTGTTTATAAATCTCCTCTCTCTCTCTCTCTCTCTTTGGACTCACCCTGTCTTCTCTCTTTCACTAATTCTTACTACCTGGACATTTTCTAATTTCTCTCAATGTTTGCATAAGCTTGGCTTAAATATATATCAGTCTTCACACTAAATTGTTCAATTCCTTTCCTCTCTCTTCTGCTATTAAACTACTTCCATAGATTTATATTTTAATACTTCCTAAGGGGGGGGGGGGGAAGCAATATCCTTCCTTCCTTCCTCCTAAGCATATCACCTTTGTACCCAATGTCTGAAATTATAAATCCCATTACAATATTCAGAGTATATTGGAGACAATATCTAAATTCTCTAACTCTGTACATTGTGACCAAATTGTGATTAACTGAATATAAAATGTCTGGTTTTAATGTGTAAAGTATACATAAGGGGAGCTGATAGCATTGTACAACAGGAGCATCATTAGGTCTTAAGGTAAAAACAAAAAAGTCAAAGTTCCACAATGCTAAAAGAAAAGACACATAAGCAATATAAAAAAACAAGGGAGGAAAATGTCCCAAACAAATCAACATACCTCCTTAGCAGATTCCCTGGCAAGCACAGTAGATCTAATGTCAGAACAGGAATTCAGGAAATACATAATCCAAATGATTATGGAGCTCAAGGATGAATTCAAGAAGGAGGTGAGAGAGCAAATACAGGTAGTAAAAGATCACTTTGACAAAGAACTTCATAAACAAATACAAGTAGCAAAAGACTACTTCAATAGAGAGATAGAGGTTCTAAAGAGAAACCAAACAGAAATTCTGAAAATGAAAGAAGCAATAAACCAAATTAAATGCTCTGTTGAAAACATCACTAACAGATTAAACCACCTGGAAGAAAGGACCTCAGATAATGAAAACAAAATATACAATCTGGGAAAAAAATGTAGAAAACACAGCAAAAATGGTAAAAAAAAAAAATCAAGAACAGAACATCCAAGAAATATGGGACAACATAAAAAGACCAAATTTAAGAGTGATTGGGTAGAGGAAGGTGCAGAGTTCCAAGTCAAAGGAATGAGTAATTTATTCAATGAAATAATAGCAGAAAAATTTCCAAACTTGAGGAATGAATGGGAAAATTAAGTTCAAGAGGCTTACCAAACACCAAACATACAACATCACAACAGATCCACACCAAGGCACATTATAAAGAAAATGCCTAATACACTGAACAAGGAGAGAATATTAAAAGCCACAAGAGAAAGGAAGCAGATTACATATAGGGGAAAACCAATTAGACTATGTTCAGATTTTTCAATCCAGACTTTAAAAGCTAGAGATCCTGGAATAGCATATTTCAAGCTCTGAAAGAAAAGGGATGTCAACCAAGAGTTTATACCCAGCAAAATTAAGCTTTAGGTTTGAAGATGAAATAAAAACCTTCCACAACAAACAAAAGTTAAAAGAGTTCACAACTCGAAAGCCAGCACTTCTGAACGCCCTGGGCAAAATATTCCACGAAGAAGAAAAGAAAAATAGCAATGAAAATCAACAAAGGGAGATATTAAACTAAAGGAATTACCAACCAGAGGAGAAACCAAATCAAGATAAATACCATAAACAAATAAAAATGGATGGGAATACAAATCACATCTCAATAATAACCTTGAATGTTAATGGCCTAAATTCACCATTCAAAAGACACAGATTGTCAAACTGGATTAAAATAAATGACCCAACAATATACTGTCTCCAAGAAACCCACCTCATAGAAAAAGACATCAATAGACTGAAGGTGAAAGGCTGGGAAAAATCTTACCACTCACATGGGCCACAGAAGCAAGCAGGGGTTTCCATTCTCATATCAAATAAGGCAGACTTCAAGCCAAAGTTAATCAAAAGGGACAAAGATGGATATTTTTACTTATTAAGGGAATCATTCATCAACAAGATATAACAATTATAAATCTATATGCCCCAAATAATGGAGCACCTACATTCATCAAACAAACCCTTCTCAAGTTCAAGAGAAAAATAGATCACAACACAGTTATCCTAGGGGACTTCAACACATTTCTCTCACCACTGGATAGATCATCCAAACAAAAGCTAAATAAAGAAACTTTAGGCCTCATTAAAACAATTAATAACTTAGACCTAACAGACATATATAGAATATTTCATCCCTCAGTAAGTGAATACACTTTCTTCTCAGCAGCACATGGCTCCTTCTCCAAAACAGACCATATATTATGCCACAAAGCAACTCTCAGCAAATATAAAAAAGTAGAGATACTACCCTGCATTCTATCAGACCATAATGGGATGAAATTAGAAATCAATGATAAAACAAGAAATAAAAAAAAAACTACTAGCCAGGCGTGGTGGCGCACGCCTGTAATCCCAGCACTTGGGAGGCTGAGGCAGGAGTTCAAAGTCAGCCTCAGCAATGAAGAGGCACTTAGCCACTCAGTGAGACCCTGTCTCTAATAAAAATACAAAAAAAGGGCTGGGGATGTGGCCCAGTGGTTGAGTGTCCCTGAGTTCAATCCCCGGTACCAAAAAACAAAACAAAAACAAAAACAAAATAAAACAAAAAAAAAAAACTACTCCAACAACTGGAAGCTAAACAACATGCTACTGAATGAACAAGGGGTTGAAGAAGACATTAAGGAGGAGATTAAAAAATTCCGAGAGGTAAATGAGAACACAGATACATTGTATAGAACTCTCTGGGACGCTATGAAGGCAGTATTAAGAGGAAAATTCATTGCACTGAGTTCATTCCTTAAAAGGAAAAAAACCCAACAAATAAATGACTTAACATCACACCTCAAAGCACTAGAAAAAGAAAAACAGACCAACACTAAGAGCAGTAGAAGACAGGAAATAATTAAAATCAGAGCTGAAATTAATGAAATTGAGACTAAAGAAACAATTCAAAGAATTGACAAAACTAAAAATTGGTTCTTTGAAAAAATAAATAAAATTGACAGACCCTTAGTGATGCTAATGAAAAGAAGAAGAGAAAAACCTCAAATCACTAACATCTGTGATGAAAAAGGAAATATCACAACAAACACCTCAGATATACAGAAGATAATTAGAAATTATTTCGAAAACTTGTACTCTAATAAAATAGAAAATATTGAAGACATCGACAGATTTCTAGAGTCGTGTGAATTGCCCAAACTGGAACTGGAGGATATACACAATTTAAATACATCAATTTCAAGCGAGGAAATAGAAGACACCATCAAAAAACTACCAGCTAGAAAAAGCCCAGGACCTGATGGGTTTACAGCCGAGTTCTACAAGACCTTCAAAGAAGCACTAATACCAGTGCTGTTCAACTTATTTCAAGAAATGGAAAAAGAGGGAGTTCTCCCAGACTCTTTCTATGAGGCCAATATTACATTAATTCCAAAGCCAGGCAAAGACGCAGCCAAAAAGGAAAACTTCAGGCCAATATCTTTAATGAACATAGATGCAAAAATTCTCAACAAAATCCTGGCAAATCGAATACAAAAATATATCAAAAAGACAGTGCACCACGATCAAGTGGGGTTTATCCCAGGGATGCAAGGTTGGTTCAACATACGGAAATCAATAAACATAATACATCACATCAATAGACTTAAAAACCATATGATCATCTCAATAGATGCAGAAAAAGCATTTGACAAAATAAAACACCCCTTTATTTTCAAAGCTCTAGAAAAACTAGGAATAACAGGAACATATCTCAACATTATAAAAGCTATTTTTGCAAAGCCCCAGGCTAACATTATCTTTTTTTTTTTTTAATAATTTTTAATATGTACAACTCATAGTGCATATATTTAGTATCTTTTTACATACAACTGTTTGTATACAAAGTATATTCGTACAATTTAGGTCTTCAATCATGCATTAAGGAAAATGATATCCGTCTCATTCAACCACCTTTTTTCCCCCCCCTCCCTCCCCTCTTGCTCCCTCTCTTACCCTCCCTTCCCTTGACCATTCTAGTGTTCCTCTAATCCTCCTATGTACCCCATCCAACAATACTTTGAAATAGCCTCCTTATATAAGAGAGAACATTTGGTACTTGGATTTTTGAGACTGACTAACTTCACTTAGCATTATGTCTTCCAACTTCATCCATTTACCTGCAAATGCCATTAATTTATTTTCTTTTATTGCTGAGTAAAATTCCATTGTGCGTATATACCACATTTTCTTAATCCACTCATTTACTGAGGGACATCTAGGTTGATTCCACAACCTAGCTATTGTGAATTGTGCAGCTACAAACATTGAGATAGCTGTGTCACTGTAATATGCTGTTTTTAAGTCCTTTGGGAATAGACCCAAGAGTGGGATGGCTGGGTCATAGGATGGTTCCATTCCCAGTTTTCCAAGAAATCTCCATACTGCTTTCCATAACGGTTGCACCATTTTGCAGTCCCACCAGCAATGTATGAGTGTGCCTTTTTCTCCACATCCTCTCCAACATTTATTGTTGTTTGTGTTCTTGATGGCTGCCATTCTGACTGGAGTGAAGTGAAATCTTAGAGTAGTTTTGATTTGCATTTCTCTAATTGCCAGCGATGTTGAACATTTTTTCATGTATTTGTTGATTAATCGTGTATCTTCTTCTGAGAGGTGTCTTCTCAATTCCTTAGCCCATTTATTGATTGGGTTATTTGTTTTTTTAGTGTAAAGTTTTTTGAGTTCTTTATATATTCTAGAGATTAGTGCTCTATCTGATGTGCATGTATTAAATATTTGTTCCCAATTAGTTGGCTCTCTACTCACCTCACTGATTGTTTCTTTTGCTGAAAAGAAGCTTTTTAGTTTAAATCTATCCCATTCTTTAATTCTTGGTAGTAATTCTTGCACTACAGGATTCTTATTAAGGAACTTGGGGCCTAATCCAACATGTTGGAAATTGGAGCTTACTTTTTCTTCTATTAGGTGTATTGTCTCTGATCTAATTCCTAGGTCTTTGATCCACTTTGAATTGAGTTTTGTGCATGGTGAGAGATAAAGGTTTAGTTTCATTTTGTTGCATATGGATTTCCAGTTTTCCCAGCACCATTTGTTGAAGAGGCTATCCTTTCTCCACTGTACATTTTTGGCACCTTTGTCTAATATAAGATAGCTGTAATTAAATGTATTAGTCTCTGTATCCTCAATTCTGTACCATTGGTCCACCAGTCTGTTTTGGTGCCAATACCATGCTGTTTTTGTTACTATTGCTCTATAGTATAATTTAAAGTCTGGTATGGTGATGCCCCCTGCTTCACTTTTCTTGCTTAGGATTGCTTTGGCTATTCTGGGTCTCTTATTTTTCCAGATGAATTTCATGACTGCTATTTCTATTTCTTTGAAGAATGACGTTGGGATTTTGATAGGAATTGCATTAAATCTGTATAATGCTTTTGGTAGTATGGACATTTTGACAATATTAATTCTACCTATCCAAGAGCAAGGTAGGTCTTTCCATCTTCTGAGTTCATCTATAATTTCTTTCTTTAGTGTTCTATAATTTTCGTTATACAGGTCTTTCACCTCTTTCGTTAGGTTGATTCCCAGGTATTTTATTTTTTTTGATGCTATTGCAAATGGGGTATTTTTCATCATTTCCCTTTCAGAGTCTTTGTCGCTGATGTACACAAATGCCTTTGACTTATGTGTATTGATTTTGTATCCTGCAACTTTGCCAAATTCGTTTACTAGTTGTAAAAGTTTTCTGGTAGAGTTTTTTGGGTCTTCTAGGTAGATTATCATGTCATCAGCAAATAGTGCTAATTTGAGCTCTTCTTTTCCTATCTTGATCCCTTTAATTTCTTTCGTCTGTCTAATTGCTCTGGCCAGAGTTTCCAGTACTATGTTAAATAGCAGTGGTGAAAGGGGACATCCCTGTCTTGTTCCAGTTTTTAGAGGGAATGCTTTCAATTTTTCTCCATTTAAGATAATGTTAGCTCGGGGCCTTGCATAAATAGCTTTTATTATGTTAAGATATGTTCCTGATATTCCTAGTTTTTCTAGTGTTTTGAACATAAAGGGGTGTTGTATTTTGTCAAATGCTTTTTCTGCGTCAATTGAGATGATCATATGATTTTTGTCTTTAAGTCTATTGATGTGATGTATTATGTTTATTGATTTCCGAATATTGAACCAGCCTTGCATCCCTGGGATAAACCCCACTTGATCGTGGTGCACTATCTTTTTGATATGTTTTTGTATCCGATTTGCCAGGATTTTGTTGAGGATTTTTGCATCTATGTTCATTAAAGATATGGGCCTGAAGTTTTCTTTTTTGGATGTGTCTTTGCCTGGCTTTGGAATTAATGTAATATTGGCCTCATAGAAAGAGTCTGGAAGAGCTCCCTCTTTTTCTATTTCTTGAAATAGTTTGAAGAGCATTGGTATTAGTTCTTCTTTGAAAGTCTTATAGAACTCGGCTGTAAACCCATCAGGTCCTGGACTTTTCCTTGTTGGTAGTTTTTTGATGACATCTTCTATTTCTTCGTTTGTAATTGATCTATTTAAATTATGTATAGCCTCCACATCCAGTTTAGGCAAATCATATGACTCTAGAAATCTGTCAATGCATTCAGTATTTTCTATTTTATTAGAGTACAAGTTTTCAAAGTAATTTCTAATTATATTCTGTATATCTGAGGTGTTTGTTGTGATATTCCCTTTTTCATCACGAATGTTAGTAATTTGAGTTTTTTCTCTTCTTCTTTTCGTTAGCATTGCTAAGGGTCTGTCAATTTTGTTTATTTTTTCAAAGAACCAACTTTTAGTTTTGTCAATTCTTTGAATGGTTTCCTTAGTCTCAATTTCATTAATTTCTGCTCTGATTTTAATTGTTTCCTGTCTTCTACTGCTCTTGGTGTTGGTCTGTTCTTCTTTTTCTAATGCTTTGAGGTGTGATGTTAAGTCATTTATTTGTTGGTTTTTTTTCCTCTTAAGGAATGAACTCAGTGCAATGAATTTTCCTCTTACTACTGCCTTCATGGTGTCCCAGAGATTTCTATATGATGTATCTGTGTTCTCATTTACCTCTAGGAATTTTTTGATCTCCTCTTTGATGTCTTCTTCAACCCCTTGTTCATTCAGTAGCATGTTGTTTAGCTTCCAGTTGATGGAGTAGTTTTTCTTATTCCTTGTTTTGTCGTTGATTTCCAATTTCATCCCTTTATGGTCCGATAGCATGCAGGGTAGTATCTCTATTTTTTTATATTTGCTGAGAGTTGCCTTGTGACATAATATATGGTCTATTTTGGAGAAGGAGCCATGTGCTGCTGAGAAAAATGTGTATTCGTTTACTGAGGGATGAAATATTCTATATATGTCTGTTAGGTCTAAATTGTTAATTGTTTTGAGGAGGCTTAAAGTTTCTTTGTTTAGCTTTTGTTTGGATGATCTATCCATTGGTGAGAGAGGTGTGTTGAAGTCCCCTAGAATAACTGTGTTGTGGTCTATTTTACTCTTGAACTTAAGAAGCGTTTGTTTGATGAATGTAGGTGCTCCATTATTTGGGGCATACAGATTTATGATTGTTATATCCTGTTGATGGATGGTTCCCTTAAGTAATAAGAAATATCCATCTTTGTCCCTCTTGATTAATTTTGGTTTGAAGTCTACCTTATTTGATATGAGAATGGAAACCCCTGCTTGCTTCCGCCGGCCATGTGAGTGATAAGACTTTTCCCAGCCTTTCACTTTCAGTCTGTTGATGTCTTTTTCTATGAGGTGTGTTTCTTGGAGACAGCAAATTGTTGGGTCATTTCTTTTAATCCATTCTGATAATCTGTGTCTTTTGATTGGCGAGTTTAGGCCATTAACATTCAGGGTTATTATTGAGATGTGATTTTTATTCCCATCCATTTTTATTTGAATTATGGTCTTTAGCTTGATTTGGTTTCTCTTCTGGTTGGTATTTCCCTTAGTTTAATATCTCCCTTTGTTGATTTTCGTTATCATCTTTCTCTTCTTCTTCATGAAAAATGTTGCCCAGGATGTTCAGAAGTGCTGGCTTTCGAGTTGTGAAATCTTTTAACTTTTGCTTGTCGTGGAAGGTTTTTATTTCATCTTCGAATCTAAAGCTCAATTTTGCTGGATATAAGATTCTTGGTTGACATCCCTTTTCTTTCAGAGCTTGAAATATGCTATTCCAGGATCTTCTTGCTTTTAAGGTCTGGGTTGAAAAATCTGAACATAATCTGATTGGTTTCCCCCTATATGTAATTTGCTTCCTTTCTCTTGTGGCTTTTAGTATTCTCTCCTTGCTCAGTGTATTAGGCATTTTCATTATAATGTGTCTAGGTGTGGCTCTGTTGAGATTTTGTTTGTTTGGTGTTCGGTATGCCTCTTGAACTTGGTTTTCCATTTCATTCCTCAAGCTTGGAAAATTTTCTGTAATTATTTCATTAAATAGATTACTCATTCCTTTGGCTTGAAACTCTGCCCCTTCCTCTACGCCAATCACTCTTAAGTTTGGTCTTTTTATGCTGTCCCATAATTCCTGGATGTTATGTTCATGATTATTAACAAGTTTTGCTGTATGGTTTAAATTCTTCTCTAAGACATATATTTTGTCTTCATTGTCTGAGGTTCTATCTTCCAGATGGTCTATTCTGTTGGAGATGTTTTCAATTGAGCTTTTATTTTGGTTTACTGCTTCTTTCATTTCTGGAATTTCTGTTTGGATTCTCTTTAGAGCCTCTATTTCCCTATTGAAGTAATCTTTTACTTCCTGTATTTGTTTTTGGAGTTCTTTGTCAAAATGATCTTTTGCCTCCTGTACCTGCTCCCTCATCTCATTTTTGAGTTCATTCTTAAGTTCCATAAACATTTGGCATATGTAATTTCTAAATTCCATCTCTGGCATTTGACCAACTGTGCTTGCCATGACATCTGCCGATGAGGTATCTTGATTTGTTTGTGTCATTTTCTTTCCTTGTTTTTTCATGTTGCTTGTGTGTCTATTCTTCCTGCACTGTGGGACCTTGACTGTTTCGATTTTACCTTAAAGCCTTATGTTGTTCCTGTAGTACAATGCTATCAGATCACCTTATAATTCCTTTATACTTTTAAAACCTAACACTTTCTATTCAGAAAATCCAAGTTTGGTCACAATGTACAGATTTTGTTATCCCAGATATTATTTCCAATTTACTCTGTACGTTTCTGATAGGGTTTTATAGCTTCAAGTATTGGATACAGAGGTGTTATGTTTAGGAAGAAGGAAGTGTCTTGAATTGTTCTTTCTTGGAAAGTATGAAAAGAGATATCTATTGAAATGGTTTAGTGGAAGTGGTTTAGTATCAGTAGACGATGGAAGAAAGAGAATGGGGTTGACAATTAGGTAAAAAGATCAATTTATATATATAGTAAGTTGGAAAAGAAAAAAAATGATAAAGAGTAGGAATTGGTGTAAGAGAGAGAAGAGAGAGAATCAAGGAAATAGAGAGTAAACTATATATAACACCACTTTGCTACCCAGTTCAATTGCGCCGGTTCTAGAAATCCCAAGTTTTGCGTATAACTTGTTTTTGGCTCTGTTTAGTATGCACTGGCAGGATGTAAACATGAAAGATGAAGGAGGAAGAAAAGATACAAGGGTGAGAAGGAGTAAAAGAATGAAAGAAAAAAGGGAGCGGAAGCAGATAAACACACTAACAATCAATGCGGAAGGAAAAAAAAAAAAAAAAAAAAGCAGAACAAAACAAAGCCAAAAAAAGAAAAAGAAAAACAAACAAACAAACATACAAACAACAACAACAACAAAAAAAACCCTCCCTGCAATCCAGAAAATCAAGCAGACCAATAAAAAGAAAGGGAAAAAAAAAAAAAAAAGTCAAACCCCAAGTCTCAGACAAAATGGGCCCTGGGAAGCCCCCCTCTTTTTTTCCTTTCCAGTTCAAACCAATTGCTATTGGATCACAGTCTGTGATCCTGTCAGTGAAATCAAGGCTGCATCCTAGGCCAGTGGCTGCACGGTTCAGTGAAGGAGTGGCCCAGGGGGACTGTGTGTGTGTCAGCAGATGAATGGCGCCGGGAAGGGGGATCTTCCAGAAGGCACCCCCTCCCCAAGCCCACCCACAGTTGCAGTCCCCTGTGGCCGCTGTGCCAGCCTCAGAAACGCCTTCCCCTGCTGACCAACCAAGTCTCACCCAATTGTGCGTTGTCTTCAGAGAGCTGGAGAGTCCCTGGGTGGATGCAGCAGCCGCTCTCCGTCTCCTCCCCTTTGTCAGGACCAGCCCCTGCAGCTTTCAAAGATGGCGGCGCTCTCCTTCCAGTCAACAGCAGCTCCGCAGACTCCCAGACTCCCGTATCCTTGCCGATCGCACCGGGAAGCCACACCGAGGGTCGCGTCAGGCGGAGTGTGGATTCGAACTGGTGTGTGGACCCGCGGTCTCCCGTGGCTCCCCAGCACCAATCCCGCCGGCTGTTATCGCTGGTTTTTATCGCCGGTTTCACGCTGGTGTGCCGTGAGTTTGGCTGGGGTTGCAGTAGTAGCGCGGTCTCCTCACACTGACCTTGTTTCGCACGGCCTGTGCACCGCCCAGGCGGTTTTGCAGGAGCCTCGCGGCTCCAGCCGCTGCAGACAGCTTGTTTCTTTCTCTCTCTGGTAGTGGTAATCAAACCATCCAGGATATCGGTATTTTCAGTCCATATATATATAATGAAAGGCAATTTATCTGCTTTGTTGGATTCTTTCTACGGAACTGTCCTGAAGTGCGGCTTCCTCTAATCCGCCATCTTGGATCTCCCTAACATTATCTTAAATGGAGAAAAATTGAATGCATTCCCTCTAAAAACTGGAACAAGACAGGGATGCCCCCTTTCACCACTGTTATTTAACATAGTACTTGAAACTCTGGCCAGAGCAATTCGACAGACAAAAGATATTAAAGTGATCCACATAGGAAAAGAAGAGCTCAAATTAGCATTATTTGCCGATGACATGATAATATACCTAGAAGACTCAAAGAACTCTACCAGAAAACTTTTACAATTAGTGTTGCCGCCTACAGCAACGATACTGTGCTAAAGAAATCGGAGGCAGACTGGGAATGACTGGTTCCTTTATTGTTCCTTCTTCTTCTCTGCTTTCTCTTCTGTATTCCATATTCTCCATTCTCTATCCTCCTATGTTTCCCCCACAGTCTCTTTAAATACTCTTTACCTTAACAAGCATACACGTGTCACAAGCTCAACTTACAGGTGCGTCACACAGTGTTCACAGGCACTGAAAGATTCTTAGTTACATTAAGTTCAGGCGTAAACAATTAAACGCCTCCTCTTTGGCTCTCAGCCAGCCGCCATCTTAGCTACTTCCTCATACAAGGCTCTTACAAACTAGTAAATGAATTTGGCAAAATAGCAGAATACAAAATCAATACCCATAAGTCAAAGGCATTTTTGCACATCAGTGGCAAACCCTCTGAAAGGGAAATGATAAAAACTACCCCATTTACAATAGCATAAAAAAAAATACCTGGGAATCAACTTAAAGAAAGTGGTGAAAGACCTCTATAAAGAAAACTATAGAACACTAAAGAAAGAAATTATAGAAGACCTCAGAAGATGGAAAGACCTACCTTGTTCTTGGATAGGTAGAATTAATATTGTCAAAATGTCCATACTACCAAAAGCATTATGCAGATTTAATGCAATACCAATCAAAATCTCAATGACATTCCTCAAAGAAATAGAAAAAGCAGTCATGAAATTCATCTGGAAAAATAAGAGACCCAGAATAGCTAAAGCAATCCTTAGCAAGAAAAGTTAAGCAGGTGGCATCACCATACCAGACTTTAAATTATACTATAGAGCAATAGTAATAAAAACAGCATGGTATTGGCACCAAAACAGACTGGTAGACCAATGGTACAGAATTGAGGACACAGAGACTAATACATATAATTTCAGCTATCTTATATTATACAAAGGTGCCAAAAATGTACAGTGGAGAAAGGATAGCCTCTTCAACAAATGGTGCTGGGAAAACTGGAAAGCCATATGCAACAAAATGAAATTAAACCCTCATCTCTCACCATGCACAAAATTCAATTCAAAGTGGGTCAAGGACCTAGGAATTAGACCAGACACAATACACCTAACAGAATAAAAAGTAAGCTCCAATTTCCAACATGTCAGATTAGGCCCCAAGTTCCTTAATAAGAATTCTGTAGCATAAGAATTAGTATCAAGAATTAATGAATGGGATAGATTCAGACTAAAAAGCTTTTTCTCAGTAAAAGAAACAATCAGTGAGGTGAATAGAGAGCCAACTAACTGGGAACAAATATTTAGTACATACATATCAGAGACAGAGCACTAATTTCTAGAATATATAAAGAACTCAAAAAACTTAATACCAAATACAAATAACCCAATCAATAAATGGGCTAAGGAATTGAAAAGACACTTCTCAGAAGAAGATACACAATTAATCAACAAATTCATGAAAAAATGCTCAACATCACTGGCAATTAGAGAGATGCAAATCAAAAGTACTCTAAGATTCCATTTCACTCCAGTCAGAATGGCAGCTATTAAGAACACAAACAACAATAGATGTTGGAGAGGATGTGGGGGAAAAGGCACACTCATACAGTGCTGGTGGGAGTGCGAAATTGTGCAACCGCTATGGAAAGCAGTGTGGAGATTTCTTGGAAAACTGGGAATGGAACCACCCTATGACCCAGCCATCCCACTCCTGGGTCTATTCCCAAATGACTTAAAAACAGCATATTACAGTGACACAGCCACTTCAATGTTTATAGCAGCACAATTCACAATAGGTAGGTTGTGGAACCAACCTAGATGTCCCTCAGTAGATGAGTGGATTCAGAAAATGTGGTATATATACACACAATGGAATTTTACTCAGCAATAAAAGAGAATAATGGCATTTGCAGGTAAATGGACGAAGTTGGAGAATATAATGCTAAGTGAAGTTAGTCAATCTCAAAAATCCAAATACCAAATGTTTTCTCTGATATAAGGAGCCAGATTCACAGTGGTGTTGGGTCGGGGTACTTTGGAGGATTAGAGGAACACTAGAAAGGTCAAAGGGGAAGGAGGGGAAGGAAGGGAGCAAGGGGTAATGGAGGGGAAAAACAAAACAAAACAAAACAAAAAGAAAAGGTGGTATAATAAGATGGATATCATTATCCTAAATGCATGATTGAAGACTTGAATAGTACGAATATACTTTGTATACAAACAGTGTTATGTAAAAAGAGGCTCTATATGTGTATTATGAATTGTAATGCATACTACTATTACAAATACAACACCTTTGAATAAAAATTTTTTTTTGAGAATTTTTGCATCTATGTTCATCAGGGATATTGGTCTGAAATTTTTTTACTTTGATGATCTCTGTCTGGTTTTTGTATCAGGGTGATACTAGCCTTGTAGTATGAGTTTGGAAGGGTTCCCTCCTTTTCTATTTCATTGAATAATTTGAGGAGTATTGGTATTAATTCTTCTTTGTAGGTCTTGTAGAACTCAGCTGAGAACCACCTGGTCCTGGACTTTTCCTGGTTGGTAGGCTTTGGATGGCATCTTCTATTTCCTTGTTTGAAATTGATCTGTTTAAGTTGTGTATGTCCTCCTGGTTCAGTTTGGGTAGGTCATATGCCTCTAGAAATTTATCAGTTACTTCAAGGTTTTCTATTTACTGGAGTATAAATTTTCAAAATAGTTTCTAATTATCTTCTGTATTTCAATAGTGTCTGTTGTGATATTTCCTCTTTCATCACAAATTTTAGTGATTTGAGTTTTCTCCTTCTTTTTGTTAAGGTGGCTAAAGGTTTGTCAATTTTATTTAGTTTTTCAAAGAACCAACTTTTTGTTTTGTCAACTTTTTGAATTGTTTCTTTTATTTCAATTTCATTTATTTCAGTCCTAATTGTAATTATTTTCTGTCTTCTGCTTCTTTTGGTATTGGTTTGTTCCTCTTTTTCTAGGGCTTCGAGATGTAATGTCAGGTCATTTATTTATTGACTTTTTCTTCTTTTAATGAATAGCTTAATGCAATAAACTTTCCTCTTAGTACTGTCTTCATAGTGTCCCAGAGTTTTTCATTTGTTATATCTGAGTTCTCATTTACCTCTAAGAATGTTTTTATTTCCTCCCTGATGTCTTTTGTTATCCATGCATCATTCGATAGCATATTGTTTGGTCTCCAGGTGTTGGAGTAGCTTCTATTTTTTATTTTATCATTGATTTTTAATTTCATTCCATTATGATCAGATAGAATGCATGGTAGTATCTTTATTTTTTTGTATTTGCTAAGACTTGCTTTGTGGCATAGAATATGGTCTATTTTGGAGAAGGATCTATGTACTGCTGAGAAAAAAGTGTATTTGCTTGTTGATGGATGGAATAATCTATATATGTCTGTTAAATCTAAATTATTGATCGTATTATTGAGTTCTATAGTTTCTTTGTTTAGTTTTTGTTTGGAAGATCTATCCAGTGGTGAGAGAGGTGTATTAAAGTCACCCAGTATTATTGTGTTATGGTCTATTTGATTCTTAAAGTTGAAAAGGATTTGTTTGATATACATAGATGCCCCATTGTTTGGGGGCATAGATATTTATGATTATTATGTCTTGTTGATGTATGATTCCCTTAAGCAGTATGAAATGACCTTCTTTATCCCTTTTCACCAGCTTTGGTTTGAGGTCCACTTAATCTGATATGAGGATGGAAAACTCTGCTTGTTTACACAGTCCCTGTGAATGATACGTTTTTTTCCCATCCTTTCACCTTCAGTCTGTGGATGTCTTTTCCTGTGAGATGAGTCTCATGAAGGCAGCATATTGTTGGGTCTTTTTTAAAAATCCAATCTGCTAGTCTGTGTCTTTCAATTGATGAGTTTAGGCCACGGACATTCATGGTTATTTTTGAGACATGGTGTGTATTCCCAGTCATTTTGCTTTATTTTTGGTTTTTACCTTGACTTGGTTTCTCCTTTGATTGGCCTTTCCTTCAGTATAGCTCCTCCCTTTGAAGATTTTTATTGTTGTTTTTCATTTCTTCCTCCTGGAATATTTTTCCAAGAATGTTCTGTAGTACAGGCTTTCTCACTGTAAATTTTTTTTTAACTTTTGTTTATCATGGAAGTTTTTTATTTCATCATCAAACCTGAAGCTTAATTTTGCTGGGTATAAGATTCTTTGTTGGCATCCATTTTATTTCATATCTTGGTATATGTTGTTCCAGGATCTCCTGGTTTTGAGGGTCTGGGTTGAAAAATCTGCTGAGATCTGAATTGGTATTCCCCTATATGTAATCTGATTCCTCCCTCTGTGGCCTTTAAAATTCTCTCCTTATTCTGTATGTTAGGCTTTTTTATTATAATGTGTCTTATATATCTGTTGTAATTTTGTACATGTGGTGTCCTGTAAGCCTCTTGTATTTTCTTTTCTTTAATAATAATAACAACAACAACAACAACAAAAAGCTTTAGTTGTAGGTGGACACAACACCTTTAATTTATTTACACAGTGCTGAGGATCAAACCCAGGGCCCCACACATGAGAGACACGTGCTCTACCGCTGAGCCATAGCTGCAGCCCCTTGTATTTGATTTTCTAATTCATTCTTCATGTTTGGGAAATTTTCTGATATTATTTTATTGAAGAGATTGTGCATTACTTTGCTTTGAATCTCTGTGCCTTCCTCTATCCTGATAAATCTTAGATTTGGTCTTTTGATGTTATCCCATAATTCATGTTATCCCATGGTTTTTTACCGTCTTCACTGTGTGGTCAACTTTATTTTCAAGATTGTATATTTTGTCTTCATTGTCTGAGGTTCTGTCTTCCAAGGGATCTAGTCTGTTGGTGATGCTTTCTATTGAGTTTTTTTTTTTTTTTTTTTTAATTTGGTTTCTTGTTTCCTTCATTTCAAGGAGTTCTGTTTGTTTGTTTTTCAAAATCTCTCTTTCTTGAAGTAATCTTTTGCTATCTGTATTTACTCACTTATCTCTTTGTTGCTGTGATCAATGGTTGCCTGTATTTGCTCTCTCTTTGTTGGAGTGATCCATTTTTGCCTGTATTTGCTCACTTAGGTCATGCTTTAATTCACAGATCATTTTAATTATCTACATTCTGAATTCCTTCTCTGACATTTCACTACTGTGCTGTTGATGGATTCTATTGCTGTAGTATCTTGGTTTGTTTTTGGCACTTTCTTCCTTGTTTTTTTTTTTTTCATGTTGTCTATGTGTCTTCCTCTCTTGCAGTACATATATGAGGTATTGCAGCTTCTAACCTATTGTCTTGTAGTGTCCCTGCAGGTTACTAATACCTCACCTTTAAGGGGGATAGCAATGTTTACAGCATCCAGTGCAACCAAGCAGCCATAGATCAATTAGCTTATATTTTGACATTTGCAGTTTTGTTGCTATAAACAGAAATAATGATTTTGGTTGTCTTCGACCATATAGCCAGAAGGTTTGCATAATGGTTTACAGTTTCTAATGGAAGATGGGGGGAGGACTAGGTAGTGATGTTTATGAGGTAGGATGTGAAAATTTAGAGGTATTAGATTATAGGACTAGTGAAAGAGTAATCAAAAGAAGTTGGCTGTTAGCAGGAGAAAAAGGAGAGAGATGCAACAGAATGGTGTCTGTTAGCACACCTAGTGAGATACCTCTGGTGCAACTAGGCCCACAGGGACCTTTGTGACGGCTAGGTCTTGGGGGTTCTTAGATGGAAGTGGCCATGTCTTTAGTTGGTGGTGGCAGTAGCATCAAGCCTGTAGGTACCTTGATGTTGGACTTCCAGGCCCCATCAATGTCCCAAGGTAGAAGCTGTCTCAGCTAAAGATGGTGGAGGTGACAGCAAAGGTAACCCAAGATGGCAGTGGTGGTGTCCCACGATGACAGCAACCGCTTTCATAGATGGGGCTGGAAGGATGGGCTGTACGATGGTGTTGGGTGGCCTATTCACTGATGCCGCAGTGTTATTGCATGCGGAGCTGGAATGAGTAGCTGCCTTCTGGCCCTGTCTGATGTTCCATGGTGGAGATTACCATGTGGGGAGGGCTATGGTGGTGGCTGCAATGTCCCAAAATGGAAGTGGTTGGGGTGGAGCCACACTTTGGTGAATAGGGAACCGCAGCCCGGGCAGTGTTCCTCTCCAGGCCGCAGAGTGTGGGTTGGGCCTCTCCAGGCAGTGGAAGGATTTTTAATAGCAAAATAATTCTATTTAAAAAATTATAACTGTATCTCCAAAGAAAGTGTACTTTTATTTGTTCATATTTAAATGTAGGGTTTTTTTTTATGTTGCAGTATAATTTTGAGCTCTACTTTTTCATTCTTTCACTTATTTACTTTTGTGATGATGGGAATCTACCCCAGGGCATTGAGCATGCTAAGCATATGCTCTACCACTGAGCTACACCCCTTCCTGTGTTTTAGTCCTGTATAGCACTTCATTGTAATACATTACCACATGCCAAGGGCATATACGCATACATTTTCATAAACTTATTTGAGATTTTCCACTTTTACATGTATTTGTGTAGTTTTCATATTTATTATCTTATTTCCATGTATGTTTTGTTGAGTTGAATAACCATTAGGCTTAATTTTTCTCTTTTTCTTAGCTTTTAATTTTCTTTCTTTGCTCTCTATAGTGGACAAAGTTGGTGATCTCTCCCGACCCCTTCAAATTCTTTTCATAATTTCTGTGTTGATAGAATACGTGAGTCATTTTAAATGTTTTGAAAGGCTATCTGGTAGAATCTACTAAAATTTAAAATTCATGTTTCTTGAGCCAGCAGTCCCTTTTAGGAACTGGTGTTTTTATTTTTATGAGACAGATTTCCAGGAATGGGATAGCTGGAAAACATATTGAGGAACTGTTCATAGTAGCAAAACCAAAAGGAAAACGAAAACCCAGAGCAAAACAACAAGGATCTGGTGACAAAGCAATTGTCCTGGAATACAGTGTTATATAGCCAGTAATGAGCATGAAAGGGAGCTAAACCAGTTGAATTGAGGGGATTTCCAAAAGGTTAGTAAGTGAGACAAAATATAGACCATTGTGCATAATATATAATGTGATTTCATTTCTGGAAAATAGATAAGACAAAATCAAAACCTAAACCAAAAAACTCTGTATAATAGAGATGACCCAAATGAAAATACAAATACATGTATGCCATTGTCAGAAACTTCATGTTTTTCAAGTAATTGGAATAGTGATGTCCACTTGATAGTGTTATCTGTTTCTTGTAGCAAAAATATTATCCAACTCTGGTATCTCATGATAACATGTATTTTACAAATGTGGTCTGAAGTCCTCCATTTAGAATACAATGGTTAAAGGAGCTTTTGTTTTGAATTCACAGAAGTAATGCTGTTCTTAAACAGTTAATGATTTGGTTTTAGATTTGCAGTAGTGCTTTAAAAGTATCATGATACTTGTTCCTGGCAGGAAATAAAATAGTGAAATAAGAGTAGTTTTTCCTAAAAATGATAGAGATGATAGTCACTAGCATTTTTAGTTCTTATAATGTTCCAGAAATTGGGCTAGTTGCTTTATAATACATTATCCCCTTATTTGTCACAGTTCTGAGAGGCATTATTATTCCTTTCCTTTTACAGAAAAATCCAGAGAGATTAACATTCATCAAAAGACACACAGCTTGAGAGTGGTAAAGTCAGATGTGGAATCAGAGAGGCTGACTTCAAAGCCTATTTCTTCACCTTCTGTAACAGCCTGTTTTTTTGGTGTCCTTTTGTAAAATGAACCTCTTCTCATGCACAAAATTATTGCATTCTTAAATTATCATGGATAGAGTTAATTTTCTTGAGTTGAATCATGATTTTGTTATTGACTTATATTTTGAAATTAGGTATGTGTCTCTAAGGTCTAAATGTTGGTCAAATGATGCTATGAAATTATATGTGGTGTGTGCATATATAGTTTCTTGTTTCCTGGGTTGAGAAGAATTTTGAGGCAGACTTCAATTTCAAGTTTAATCCAAGTGTCATTGAACCAATGTTTTATGCAGAACTCTGAGTTTATCATATTTGATAGATTGACCCTATGTGGGCATAAGAGAATATGTAAAAATGTTATATTAAATATTGTTAAGAAAACACTTTGAAATATAGAGTCCGGCTGGAAATAAAGGTAAAGTATTGGGATTTGAAAACAAAAAAGGGAACTGAAACCTTGATGAGAGCCAGAATTGGTGCTGAGGTATGCTGTGGGTGTGTGTCTCAGGGGCTGGGGGCAGCAGTTTAATGCTTTCATGGTGACAAGTCTTGGTTTTGAGGGCCAGAAATGAGGCCCTCAATTTGGGACTCTCAAAGGGCCACTGAGCTTTGAAAAAGAGACTATACAAACGACATCTTTGGGTCAGACAGAAAACTGGGGCTTAGTAGAAATGAAGATTAAATTTCTTCAAAGAGAACTTTCCGCAAACAAAGGTACATGGGATTCCTACTGGAAAACAACTTTTGCTATGGACAAACTGAAACAAATTACAAATGACACGAGGAACCAGCCCACTGTAATGCAGTCACCGGATGCAATAAATGGGAACACTGGCACCAGAGAATGTGAGAAAACATAACAATCCAAAAAAGATATAAAATAGAAATCCCTGAAATGAATAGAAATAAGTTTCATAAATAGAAAAATGACCTTATAAGAAAAGAATAAGCAGATTTGAAAAACAACAAGGTAGAAATTGTAAAAATGAAAAGTATTGAGATTTAGAATTCAGTAGATGGTCCAAGAACAAATTAGTCATAGTTGAAGGGAGAATTATTTAACCAAAATGTAGAGTTGAGGAAATCATGAAATCACCCTGTACTGAGAGATAAGGAAAAAGAATTATTTTGGTGGGGTAAGGGAACTGGGTGAACCCAGGGGCACTTAACCACTGAACCACATCCCCAGCTATTTTTTTAAATTTTTTTGTTTAGAGTCAGGGTTTTTCTAAGTTGCTTAGGTCCTCACTAAGTTCCTGAGGCTGGCTTTGAACTCACAATCCTCCTGCTCAGCCTCCTGAGAACACTGGCACCAAATGTTGCACTGGGATTATAGGTGTGCACTGCCTAACCTAGGTAGGAAATGGAAATTCCTAGATAGATTTAGTGATATTGTTGATAGACTAAGGAGACCTAATACCTATTCAATTAGGAGTTTTGGAATGACAGTATGTGGAGAATCAGGGAAATGTAATATTTGGAGATAGGTAGGTGGTTAATTTTCTGGAAATGCACAAAAATTTGAGTCGTTAGAATGAAGAAGCACATTCCAGTAATTTCTCTCTGTGTCTCTCTCAATTGATTCCTCTCCCTCACTTCTGATATTATGATCAGAAAATATGCATATTTCAATAATATGTCATGGTGAAATAAAATAAACTTCGTTTATCTCTTGCCCTATCGCAGGTACTATCCATTTCTCTTCCCCTGGTCACAGCAACATCCCTTCAAAGAGTTGCTTGTGATTCCCTTCTACACTTTCCTCCTACTCTTTGTTGGACCCCTCTAATCAGGATTTTATACTTGCCATTTCACAAGGGTGGTTCATTAAGGTCACCAATGATCTCTACATTGCTAAATCTAACATTCTTCATTCTCATTATGTGCAGCCAGCAACTTTTGGACAGCAGAGCTTGCTGCCCACACTTTGAGATACTTTCTTCACTTGGTTATTTGGGTGCCATTTTCTCTTGTTCTCCTCATACTGCTTTAGTTGTTTTTTTCTGGATTCCTTTGTTGGTTCCTTTGAATTCCTGACCTTCAACACTGGAGTCACTGAAGGCTTGGTCTCCTCCCCCCACTCCCCCCACTCCGTTCTCTAAGTTCATCTCATCCCAGTCATGTGACTGTGAGTATCAAACACTAGCAAAATCCAACTTGATTAGCTCCAGTACTGGACCTCTTTCAGAGCTTCAAATCCCTATATTGAATTTGCTATACTATATGTCTAATATATTGTGTACTCCAAAGGAATGTATCCCAAAGGAAACTCCTGAAATCCCCTCTGTTTTAGTCTTTCTTGTGTTGCTATGGCAAAATACTAGAGGTGGAAAACTTTATAAAGAAAAGAGATTTATTTAGATCATAATTCTGGAGGTCAAAGATCATGGCATTGGCATATGATGAAGGCCTCATGGCAGATGGATGTGCACCTGGCAGGGGCACATGCAAGAGCTGTGAGTTGCACAGCAGTAGAGAGAAGGGACAATGGGGACTAGATGATCATAACAATTCACTCTTCTGGTAACCAGTCCCATCCCATCAGACCTAACCCATTTCTGCAAGATGGGCATTAATCGCTTCTAAGAATGGTACCCCATGACCTAACTACTGTCCACTAGGCCCCACCTTCTGACATTCTCATGTTAAAAACCTTGACATGAGTTTTGGCAGGGACAAACCATGTATGAACCTCATCAGTCTCCCTACCTCCTCCTGAACTGTTCCTCTTAAAAATTTTTCCAATCTCAGAAAATGATTATTCTATCCTTTCAATTTTTAAGCTCAATTTGGTATGATTTTTGCATCACCTGTATATCATATCCCCCATCCAGTTCAGCAGATGCCATCAGTTGTGCCTTCAAAACATACCCAGAATTTCACTACCTTCCAACACTCCATCACTACAGCCGTGGTCCAAATCTCCATCGTTGTGCCTCTGGACTACTGCAACGGTCTTAGGATTGATCATTCCACTTCATATTTGCTCCCTGCTACATAACAAAAGGCCTGCTAAGATGTGCAGCAGACAGAGTTAACCTTAGACAGGTGTCTCACTCACTCCATCCTTTAAGATTCATATTTCCCAGAGCTTTTAAAAATTTTCTTACAATGGATTGTTGGGGTCAACGTGCATTACCCACCTCTCCACCTGCCTGACCTGATCTAGCTCCATTTTTCTTTCCCTCCTCCTGGTGGATCACATGGGCTTCTCTGCTGTTCCTTGACCACACCAGGCATGCTTTGACCTCAGGCCCCTGCTTGTGCCGTGTTCCCTGCTGTAATACTTTCTCTAGGTATTTGAATACTTTGTGTCCTAATTTTCTTCAGGTGTCTGCTCCAATGTCACCTCAGAAAAAATGGACTTCCTGACTACCTTACATATAGTGCTCCCCCAGAAGTTACCACCCCTACCCTAGTTAATTTTTCTCCATGGTACCTATGATTACTAGATATAATATATTTGTATGAGATTGTTGTTTCCATTTCTTCCCTTCAGAATATAAACTGCTTAAACACAGGGACTTTATCCCTAATGTCTTCTGTTGGTCCTTCATGCCAGCTGACACAAAATATGTACACAATAAATATATACCGAGCAAAGGAAGGGCCCCTGAGCAGAATATATAAATAAAAATCACATGTAGATACATCAGAATGAAAACTGCACATCACCAGATAACCAACTAAAATATTAAAAGAATCCAGAGGAGAAAGACAGATTACCTACAAAGGAATGATAATTAGATTGAGAACAGACTTCTCAAAAAATAACACCAAGAGATAGTGCAATATCATTAAATTATGGAAATAAAAACCAGCCAATAGGACAAGTGCCCAGTAAATTATTCTGGTGTCAAAATAGAATGAAGACACAGCAGAGAATAACTTTTAAGACTTACTTTAAAATATACATGCATTGCTTGCTTGCTTTAGCAAGTTGTCCTCAAAATCAGACGTTCTAGATGAAAACACTGCCAAGCCTGTTTCCCATGATTTCAAATGGGAAAAATTCTAATTCATAACACACTAATCCCAAACCACCAACTACTTTCCTAATGCAAGTAAAACACATAAAACATTGACATGTAAGTAACAACTATCATATGCTTAAATAAATGTCGAAAGTGTCCCTTTCTGACCACGAAACAATGATATGGTTATTCACAAACACTCCCTTGGAGATAGACCATGATGCTTCTTTTTAACCACTGCCCCATAAGATGCGCCCAGCTCAGGCTAGGCAGGCTTTTCATATGGCTTCCTGTGACCCCAACATTCTACCATTTATATTTGGAAGAAATCTCAGATGCTTCTTGCACCTTGTTTTGTTTAGCATATTGATATAAATTTATAGATCACATACATTTTCTATAAAAACACAAAAAACCCATCATATTCAGAATACTTAAGTTATATGAAGTTTAAGAATAAAAAGAAAGAAATATTCATCCAAGGATTAAAACACTAGGTGATAACATAGATAGCAAGAGGTGTGAGTGTTCCTCATTTTACTTGGGAGAAGGATAGAGCCATTGGTGACCTTTGACTTTATGATGTGCTCATGTTAAATTTTTTAATTAAAAATTTTTTAATTGACATAATATTATACATATTGATGGGGATACAGTGTGATATATACACATATATGTATATATACACATATATATGCACATATATGATGATCACATAATGATCAGATCAGGGTGATTAGCATATCAATCACCTCAAACATTTATAATTTCTTTGTGATGAGAACATTAAAAATCTTTTCTACTGGCTATTTTGAAATACATAATTAATTGCCCTCAAGCATAGTTACTCTACTGTAGAACAGTCTAGAACATTACAGTTCCATCTAACTGCATCTCTGTGCCCATGAACCATTTTCTTTCTCTCCATCTCTGCCCCACCCTTCCCATCCTCTTGGCACCACTAGTCTATTTTCTATTTCTACAAGATTTTTTTTTAGCTTCCACGTATAAATAAGAATATATAGTATTTGTCTTTCTGTGCCTGCCTTATTTCACTTAATGTCGTGTCCCCAAGGCTCAATTCATGTTGCTGCAAATGAGCTTCATTCTTTTTTATGATTGAATCATATTCTACTGGTTTTTGTTTGTTGCAATATGGAGGATTGAACCCAAGGCCTCCTGCATGCCAGCCAACTGCTCTACCACTGAGCTACATTGCCCGTCCTCCATTGTGTTGATATACTACCATTTCTCTATCCAGTAATCTGTTTATGGGCACATGGTTTGATTCCACATCTTGGCTATTGTGAAGCCCATGTTAGATTTCTAAATGGCAACTTACTAAAAGAATAAGAATACAATTTATAACTTCAAGTCAGGAGAAGGGAACGGAGAGGATGAAGAAAATGTGATCCTGTAGAAGACAGGGACATGGAGAAACAGGAAAGAAACGCAGCAATAGTGAACACAAAATTTGATGGTAAAAATAAGTTGAAGTATTGGAAACAAATTTTTCACTTAAAAGGAAATTTCAGATTGTGTTGGAGCATGTACCCAACCATGTTCTGTTTACAAGAGACATGCCTTAAACATAATGACTCAGAAAGACACAAAAAGATGTGGAAGAATCTTGTAAACCATAAAGTTCTTTCCAAGTGGGAAGGACTGTTATTTATTTAAGCCACATCACTCACCATTTTATTCCTTGATTGTCTGATTGAGTGAACTCTCTTAGGGCAGGAATCATATATTTTCAACTTTATGCTTGACTATGTGTCTGGCACAAGGTAGGTTCTGAACATACATTTGCTAAATAAACATGTGAATAAGTGGGTGAATGGACAAGAGAGTAATTCACTGTTTGACCTTCAGTATTTTACGTGAGTGTGCATGTGTGTGTGTGCGTGTGTGTGTGTGTGAATGTTCTTAAAGTTGGTAAAGAGTCCCATGGACTTTAGATTATTTAGATGTCAGCTGTATTTTACTTTTTATTGCCTTTTGGTTATTTTGTAATATATTAGTTCTTTATTTCCTAACCTCCTCTCCTCCTCCTTCTGTTGGCTCAATGTCACCAATTCTCTTCTAGAAAATGAAATGGTGCCAAATAATCAGACTTTGTAAAGCCTGCTTTGTTAGCGTATTGTATCTTCTTTCAGTTTTCTTATTCACGTTGCCTAATGTTGTGGTTATGATCATTTGTGAAAACTACACCAATGGCTCAAGGCAGACACACCCACGTTTGTCAATACTGGCTGTGTCACTTAAAGAGTATGTGCAGCTTGGTAACCACTGGAATTAAAACAGCTCCTATCAACACTTTCCGCAATGCCATTAGGATTAGGGAGGTGTTTGGCTGGGTCTGTGCTTGCTTGGCCCAGTGCTTTCGAGGCTGCCTAAATCCGGGTTTGGGGCGGGCTTGGGTAAAATATAGTGACAGTTCTCGTTCCATTCTCTGGAAAACCAGAGACAGGAAACACACCATGCCATGTCCTATTAACGAAGGACAAGAGCACTTGGTGGTAATTAATATGATCCTTATGACTAAAAATAGGTGTCAGCCAAGTTGTTCAGGGCTGTTCACTTCTTCTGGAGAAAATGTTATCTGGATTTGGCTTTTATCATTTTGCTATATTAAATCCAGCTTTACATTTTTTTGTGTGTGACATGCTCTAAGAGCATTGCCTCATATCATGAGTTTAATTCCAAATGATCAACATTGAGGCTGAGACTACAGGACACTAAACATCTGGATGTTCACAAACTTTCAGTTTTTTGACTGAAAATTTCTTTTGTTGGTATGGATTTCTTGGCTTTCCTTGACACTTTTGAATAACAGCCACCCAAATAATTAATATAGGTGTTATTCAAATGCAAAGTTTCCTTACTAAGAAGGAATTATTTGCACACACACAAAAAAATGTGACCTAAAGTGTTCTCTTTCCACAGTCTACATTTGAAATCCTCCTGATGTTCATTGGTGGGCTCTGTGTCTGACTCCAGAGGCGCACAACCAAGATGGGTGCAGCGCCTGGGCTGCAGACCCCTCATAATGAAACCACAGCCTGTGGCATGGTCTAGCTCCCCAAAAGACCTGCACTGGGCACAGCCAGGGGCTCTCCAGGCAGCACAGACCCAAACTACAACCCTGAGTTTGCAGAATGAGAAGAAAATGGCTCATGAGGCCAGGTGTGGTGGCACACACCTGCCATCCCAGCAGCTTGGGAGGTTGAGGCAGGAGGATTGTGAGTTCAAAGCCAGCCTCAGCAAGTTAGTGAGGTGCTAAGCAATTTGGAAAGACCCTGTTTCCAAAAAATATACAAAAATGGCTGGGTATGTGGCTCAGTAATTAAGCGTCCCTGGGTTCAATCCCTAGTACCAGAAATAAATAAATAAATAAATAAATAAATAAATAAATAAATAAATAAGGAAGGAAGGAAAGAAAAAAGAAATGAAGGAAGGAAATGGGTCATGAGGTTCCTAGGTGATCAATTGCCTAATTGTGTCTGGGACTGGGGAGTGGGTTCCCAAGGACATGGGACTTTCAGTGCTAAATCTCTTTTGGGGTGGTGGCAAACATCACAATTTGTAGAGTCAGTTTGTGACAACCTGAAATGCTGTTCTTGCACCACATCTCCTGTTAGTTTTTTTTTTTTTAATTCCCTTTATGGATGTATATTACTTTTGTGGTGTTTGAAATCCTGCCCATTTTTCCAGGTCTAGCTAAGATGTCACTTCTTTTGTGAAATCTCCCTTGATTCTATTTTGCAATCTAGATGAGTAAACTCTACTTCTGGATCAGGCCAAATGGTTCTTTCTCTGCACTCCTGAAATTCAAAATGCTCTGAAAGTGGAAAGAGTTGCATCACTTATTTGGCTATAAAATATGACCTTACTGATCTTAAAACCCTTTATGTGCTTTATTTATCTCATTAAGTATGAAGAGTCATACATATGTGTTTGATGTCAGAAGGATGCCCAGACTCTGATGTGAATATTAGTTAATAAATGTGTATGCACTAATTTCTCTCTCTAGAATCCAAAAAATTCCTACATGCAAACTCTGGGGTGTTAGCTAAGGAATATGGACTTGTTCCTACCTCTACAAGGGCACTGTTTCATTCTACCTGTAGTGGTTAACTGCTTAACTATTTGTCTCTGAACCTCAACTTCCTCATCTCTAAAATGGGAACACTGATGTCTATCCTCACTTACAAACTAAAAAATTTTGAAAATTACAGGCTTCCTTGCTTTTGCTTCTCTCATCTCACCTATCCTAGTATATTTTGTATTTCAGTTGCTTTGGAGTCTCTTCCAAGAACTGCCTTTTTATTGTTTTTTATTGGTGCATTATAATTATACATAACAGTTAGATTCATTATGCCACATTTGTACATGCACATAACATAGTTTAATCATTTCCCTCCCCAGTACCTTACCTTTCCCTCCCCCATCTGCCTTTTCATAACTTGTACTTAAACACTGTGAGATCTGCAAGTGGTTTTGCAGTTGAAATTACACATTTAGGAGTAATTTTCTCAGTGTCAGATCCTGTAAGTCAAACTTAATGTTATATTCATATTCAATGAAGTTCCAGACAGTAGTAAGAATGTGGCCATTAAAAAGTTGCCTCCACCCTTTTGACAGGTGCAGAACCTGGGTCACAGTACGTGCAAGTTGTTGTTCATGGAACATCCTTGATTAGGAGGCCCTGCGGGGCACAGCAGGATGATGTATAGAACATCTGGGGCTGGTGAGAAGATGCCACTCACAAAAAGAGTTCTTCTGACATCAGCAATCAGAAGTGAAGTGAATGATTTAGAGCAACGCATTGTTCTCAAATTGGGAGTTCAAGCAGAACGATCTTTATACAAACAATCAGTCTTTACTTCAAATGCAAACTGGCAATAAATCAAGGGATGTGATGGGTTCAATGCAAATGCCAAGGTGAAAAAAACTTGGACCAAATCTGTGTATTTCCAAATATTGAGATACTTGATGTCAGGATGGTCTACTTCTTAATCTTGAGTAGTCCAGAATTATAATTGGTAATCTGTTACTCTGTTTTTAAAGCCAATTTTGTCATATATGACTAGTAAATCAGTACCTCCTTTTACAAAATTAAAGGCATGGGACAGCAATTAGAATTGAAAGGAGTTTGGAACCTCTCAATTTGTGCAGAAATTCCTTCTTCAGCACCTTTCACAGGTGCCCATCCACCTTCTACTTGAATGTGCTTGGGAATGGGAGAGGCATCCTTGACTTCTGAGGTATCCTATTTTTCCAGCAATTCTGTTTGTTAGAAACTATTTTTTCCCCCACATTTTTTTGTTGGTGCATTAGAGTTGTGCATACTGGTGGGATTTGCTGTTATATATTAGTCCATACACACACTATAACAACATAATTTGGCCCATATCCCTCCCCAGCACACCCTCTCTTCTTCTTCATGTCCTGTTCCTCTGTTTTATTGATCCCTTTTGCTTTTCATGGAATCACCCAATGGTATCAAGTTCTATTCATTTTCCTAAAAATGACATAATTTCATTTTTCTTTGTGGATGACTATAACTCCATTGCATTGTTTTTATCCACTCATCTGTTAATGAACACCTAGGCTGCTTCCTAGTTTAGTTATTGTGAATTGTGCTACTATAAACATGGGTACACATGTATCACTGTACCACGATGACATTAATTCTTTAGGATAAATGCTGAGGAGTGGTATAGCTGGGTCTTAGGGTGGTTCCATGTCTAGCCTTTTGGGGAACCTCCATACTGATTTCCTTAGTGGTTGTACTAATTTACAAAAGCCCATCAACAGGGTAAAAGTGTTTCTTTTTCTCCACATCCTCTCCAGCATTAGAAATAATTTTTTTTATATCTATCCCAAATCTTTCTTCTTGCAACTCTTATTCCATGGCTGCTGGTTCACCTTCTAGAATATCTGAGAACTAAATGCACTTTTCTTCCCATGAACAATATACCCTCTAAGAGTGTGTTTGGCTGCAATGAACAGAAGACCCAACTATAGGGTTTAAACAAATGGGAGCTAGTTTTTCTTCTGAATCTAAATACTTGCAGGTAGATGGTCCAGCTGGTCCTGTCTCTAGGATGCAGGTGCTTTCTGTCTTTCTGCATTGACATTCTTAGTGTGCCACCTTTGGTGCTCATGTTTGTCACCTCTTAGACATGAGTTAGCTGCTGTATCCTCAGGTAGCAAGAAAGAGATAAAAAAAATCAGGAAGTGAAAGTCGTATCAACCAACTATTTCCTTTTTTTAATATTATTATTATTATTATTATTATTATTATTTGGTACCAGGGATTGAACTCAGGGGCACTCAACCACTGGGCCACATCCCCAGCCCTTTTTTATATTTTATTAGAGACAGAGTCTCACTGAGTTGCTAAGTGCCTCGCCATTGCTGAGGCTGGCTTTGAACTTGCGATCCTCCTGCCTCAGCCTCCCAAGTGCTGGGATTACAGTCTTTCCTTTTTTATAAGGTAAGCAAAATACTTTCTGAAGCCCTGTTTTATCTGACTTCTAGCCAAAACTGACACTGGCCATGAGAAATGGGAATATTATAATTGGTATAGACCCATAATGATTCTGTGTCTGGGACTTGGGTAGGGCCTCTTCCTCCTGAGATCAAGAGGTCTCTGTTGTGAACTATGCAAATCAGTTTGGTTAGCAGGGAGAACAGGTTAGGATGGTGGTGAACCACGGGGACAGAACCTGGCACAACCATACTTAAAAGATCCAAAGGTTGTTCTGAAATTTCCCTTTAATTTTTCTCTTTAATGTTGAAATAATCCAGTTTCTTTGCTCAGTTCTCCTTCTACTATTTTGTTTGACCCCCTTGCATATGGCTCTAGTGTGTGCCTGGAACTCAGTCTCATCTTCCAACACGACTGGCACTGGTGTGTCATGCGGTGGACCTATTTCTCTGTGATCAGACTGTGTATTTTCCACTCACATTGTTGACTTTGGTGGCAGTCATGTCACAGACTGTCTCTCACACTTTGCAGTCAATTCTTCCCTTTCATGGGAACTGCTCACAAGTCATATTTCCTATCCAGTTATGTGTGTAATTGATGTACAAAAAACCCTAAATGAAGCCTGTGACATGCTGATTTTGGGAAGCCAACTACAGTGCAGACTTATTTTGGTTAATCTTAAACAGCTGTTCACTAATGAAATCTGTTAAGAGCACTAAATGTGAATTTTATAAGGAGTCTTTTAAAAATTTCTGAAAATCCATAGGTAGCATTGATATATTTATTACTGTATATGGATTTAAAAGAAATATTGTCACCTCTTTATGTTTCTTTTTGCTTTTCCTAAAACACTTTTTTCTGGTTCGTTATGGTGTGTGACCATTAGGCCACACCAAATCAATTTGATTTATGCTGTAACAGAGTGGAAAATAGCAAGTAAAGCACAATGACTTCAGTATGTTCAAAAATAAGTGGGTGATGGAGAGCTAATATTTTGGAACTACACTCTTTCATGAAATTATAGGAAATATGGTATTCTGGTATTAGAATGTTTATTGGTGTAAAGCATTTTTATCCAATATAAGATTAGTATGTCTTGGAAAGTTGAAGTGTTAATGGTTACATGTAATAATCACATCTGGTTTTGTGATATCCAGCATGTATTCAGTCATCTCTAGGGTTGTCATAAAATATTCATTATCACCATAAGTTATTTCAATTCTCTTTAAAACTAAATGAATCGACACAGATAAATCTAGATAAATAGATGGCATGTAGAAATTATAGGAAGGGTGGAAGATATTATGAAAATTTGTATACAGAATAGGATACTTAGTATTCAAACCATTATAAATTGTATCTGCCTATTGTGGTTTTATAACTATTGCAATTGTTCACTAACATAGTAACAGGATGGGTTTTTAGCTTGTCAAGAATATGTGCTGAATGTTAGTTTCTTCACAATCTATAAGAGCTTACTCTCATTGAGTCTATAAGAAGTCACTGAGATGGTGACAATATTTATCTCATAAGGTTGGTCTCCAAACTGACATACAAAATGGGAAGGATCATGTGTCTGCAGACTTTTAGAAGTACTCTGGTATGCACAGAGTGTGAACAGGATGGCATTCTGTGAGTTACACCCATGTGTCAAAAGGAATATTGAAAGTACCAATTTAAAGAAAAAGATTAAAAATAATATGTATAAAATCTTACAATCATGTATAATAGATGTATAACATCATGAATAGAAGGAATTATAGAGATGTAATTAAGAATGGGAGGCTTAGTGGGTCCTTTCTGTATCTTTCAAAAATAAGTCAGTGGTTCACTTCTGACTACAGCTAAGTGTGAGGAGAATGGTACATTCCAGCATCAAAAAGCAACTATAAGCATGGGAAATGGAAAAAAACAATGATTTAGCACCTTGGAAATTGACCAAAAAAAAAGGCATTCAACAATCTGAGAAGCATTTATACTTGAGAAACTACTCAACATTCGGTAAGAAACAGGAAACTCTATGGGGTTCTGACCTGCAGGTGTTCTTATTCCTCCTCCACCTCACCTCTCCCCACATGCCACCAAGTTCAATCCACAATGAGGTTCTTCCAAGGCCAGATTTTGTCAGATGAGAAGTGGAAGCTCCTTGATCATGGACAAAGAGAGCTCACTTGATTTGGATTTGGATCAGCAGGTAATGCTCATCTCCAAGGGTGGTGTTGGTGGAAGTGACAGTCTTGCAGGCAGGCATGTGACCATGTCCTTGACTCCAGTCTGAGTGTGCAGTGGTGGGTGGGATGACATATTCCTGGCTGAGGCTGCAAAAATGCATAACAGGACAGGAGAGTGCCCAAGTCAGCTGAAATTCTGAACAACTGCAAGACCATGTGCATTGGCACAGAGCAGATGGAAAAGGGTCCAGTGGAAAGTAATGGCTGGGAAAACTAAAAAATGGCTCTATCTTTTGAGTTTCTCCTCTACCCACATGCAGATCCATTGAAACAGGATGGAAGGCTTACTGACTCAGGGAGGTAGAGCACAACCTTTCTCTGGTCACTGGATTACTATTTTGCTCTGCAGACACAGGTATGACCACAGGTGGCTTAAAACAACCACCACCAATAGCAAAATAGAGACATCTGCAGCTGAACTCCTCAGGGGGAAAAAATGTTCACAGATGTAGTCCAAGTAAATTACCAAGGTAATAAACAAACCAACAGCAGCAGCTGTAACAATAACAACCACCTTCAGACCATTAAAAAAAAAAACAGAAGCCGGGCACGGTGGCGCACGCCTGTAATCCCAGCACTTTGGGAGTCTGAGGCAGGAGGATCGCGAGTTCAAAGCCAGCCTCAGCAATGGTGAGGCACTTAGCAACTCACTGAGACCCTGTCTCTAAATAAAATACAAAAAAGGTCTGGGGATGTGACCCAGTGGTCGAGTGCCCCTGAGTTCAATCCCTGGTACCCACACACACACACACACAAAAACCCCAGAGTCTGAAGTCATTATAACAGATTATCTAAAATCTAAAATGTCTGGTTTTCAACAAGAAATTATGAGGGCTTCAAAGAAACAGGAAAGTATGCCCATTATCTGGAAAAAAAATGGTGATTAGAAACTGTCTCTTAGTGTCAGATGTTGGATTTGGAAGACAAAGACTTCAAGGCAAGTATTATAGATGTATTCAAAGAAGTGAGGGAAGCTATATGAGAAGAATTAAAGGAAAGTATGACTGCAATGATCAAATGAATAAAGAACTTCTGTGAGACAAAACTTATAAAGATGAATTAAATGGAAATTTGAAATTGAGAAGTACAATAACTGAAATCAAACTCAGCAGGGCTCAGTAGCAGATATGTTAGAAAAAAAAACTGTGTGTTTAAAAATGGACAAAAAGCAATATCTATCACTATGTTGTCTACAGGAGACCATTCGAGGTTCAAAGATACACATAGGTTGAAAATGAAAGGTTATAAAAAATACATCATGTGAACAGTAATCTAAGAAGAGAACTTTCATTTTAATAAAATTGAAAAAAAAAAGAGCAGACTAATCCCAAACAAGCATAAGAAAAGAAAGAAGCACTTAGAGCAGAAGTCAATGAAAAAAAAAAAAGAAAAACAATTGAGAAAATCAAAGCAACCAAAGTTTGCTTCTTGAAAATATTTAAGGAAAAGAAAAGAAAAAGAAATAAAATCCTTTAGCTAAACTAACTGAGAAAAACAGTGATGATGTAAATTCCAAAATTATGAATGAGAGAGGGGTCATCACTGCTGACCCCACAGAAATTAAAAGGCACATAAGAAAATACTAAGAACAACTTTAAATAAATTTAACAACTTAGATAAAATGGACCCATTCCTTGAAAAACACAAGATGACCCAACAATTCTACACTTAGATATTTATCTAGAGAAATGAAACATTTTCAGAAAAGTCTGTGCATAAATATTTATAGCAGTAGAATTCATAATCACTAAAATTTGAAAGTAAATTAAATATGTTTTAGTGGGTAAATGGATAAAAAAATTGTGGTACATTCATACAATTGAAATACTCAACAATAAAAATAATGGACTACTGACACACTAGTTACCCAACTATTAATACAAAACAATGAATTAATGATACACTGTTGATATAACCATTGATACAAAGTAATGAACATTGATATAACAACAGAGATGACTCTCAAATGCATTATGCTAAGTTAAAGAAGCCAGACCCAAATGTTACCCACTGGAAGATTCCTTGTGTGATATTCTGGCAAAACCTTAACTGCAGAGATAGAAAATGTATGAGAAGGATTTTAGGTGAGATGATCCATGTCCTTGCTTCTCTGAGATGGCCCTAAATTAAATCCATTACAGTGCTTTTGCATGTTGTCTATAATTCTCTTGATTTAAAATTTTTTAATTAATTTATTTTCTGCTGCTGGGGATCGAATCCAGGGCCTTGCCCATGGTAGGCAAGAACTCGTCCCCTGGGCCCCAGCCCCAGCCTTGATTTATGAATCTTAAATTCAGTATTTTGATCATTAATTGCATTAAATAAAGCAAATATTTGGTGAAACTGTTCATCAAAATGAGAACTTCTTCCAAGGCTACACAGCAGCGGTTGGATTTCTCACTTTTAAGTGCAAGTGATTTTGAAAGAGAACCAGAAAAAGAATCTACTTTCTTTTCCTGGCTTTCTTTTACCATTCTTTTAGATGCAGCATAATTAACACTGCCTTTTCAAGGATAGCTTCCAGGGCCCTCAATGATAAACCAAGTGCAGTGGGGCATGCGCGGCTCACAGCAGCTCATTCCTGCTGCTCTAGGGAGACATCTGATCCTACTGCCCCTGCTGGTGTACCAGCTAGTTGTGCCATACCTCATGCTGTAACCCATGAGGTGCACAAAGCCTGCAGACTACAGGTCTTTGTCATTTAATGGAAATGAAACACATTTTAGGTTATGTATGTGTGGAAAATATTAACGATGACAGTGTAAGTGACACAATATATTGGTTGCCATTCAGAGGGCTGAATGGCAGTAGTGATAACACTGCCAACACTGACAAAGAAATATTAGCCTCAACTTCAAAGTCAGGAGTTACATCCAGTAGTGTAGTGGGTTGAACAGTGGTCCCTCAAAAAGATATGTCCACCTAGAACCTGTAAGTGTGACCTAATTGGCAAAAAGTGTCTTTTGCAGATGTAATTAAGATTCTCCAAGTGAGGTCATTCTGGATGATTCAGGTGGACCTTAAATCTAATGAAAAGTGTCCTTATAAGAAGCAGAAGAGGAGAGAGACAGGGAGGAGAAAGCTATATGAGGATGGGATGGGAGCAGAGATGGCTTGATAGGGATCCAAGCAATGATGACAACCATCAGAAGCCAGAAGAAGCAAAAACTATTGTTTCCAGAGCTTTCACAGGGAGTACAACCATATGGATACTTCGATCTTGAGCTTCTGGCTTCCAGAACTGTAAGAGAAAGAATTATGTTTTGTTTTTGTTTGGTATCAGGGATTGAACCCTGGGGATGCTCCACCACATCCCCAGCCCCCTTTTTTATTTTTTATTTAGAGACAGGGTCTTTCCAAGTTACTTAGACCTTCACTAAGTTGCTGAGGCTGGCTTTGAACTTGCAATCCTCCTGCCTCAGCCCTCTGAGCCACTGGGATTACAGGTGTGCACCACCATGCCCAGTAAGATTCTGTTCTTCTAAGACATCAAGTTTGTGGCAATATCTTATGTAACCATTGAAAACTAATACAAGAAGTCTAAAGCAGACTATTATGAACATGATGATCAACAGTTAACTCTATAAAAAGAGGGTTGCATATTATTCTGTGAAGCATAACTTCTCACTTTGGCTAAATGTGTTTTTCTAAATTCATTTTACTCCCTTTCAATTCTGAATTTTCTTTGAATGTAAGAAAATGAAACTATAATCCTTAATGAATTGGTTCCATTTGCAGGAAAAGACCTTTAAATACAATTAAATGATCCCAGCCATCCAATTAAATACAATTAAATGCTCACTGTCATCCAATACTTGAAAAAGAAAATCAGTTAATTTCTATAATGTCTGGATTTATTTCTTCCAATTCACAGAATTAATCTAACTCACGAAAGCTCCCTGTCACGGGATGCCCTCTTTTGCCACTTCTATTCAACATAGTCCTGGAAACTCTGGTCAGAGAATTAGATGGAAGAAAGAAGTTAAAGGGATATGAATAGGAAAAAAAGAGCTCAAACTATCCCCATGGGCCAATCACATGATTATTTTTTAGAAGACCCAAAAAAACCCCACCAGAAAACTTCTAGAGTTCATAAATGAATTCAGCAAAGTAGCAGGATGTAAAATTAACACTGATAAATCAATTGTGTTCCTATATATCAGTGATGAATGAACTGAAATAGAAATTAGGAAAACTATGCCATTTACAGTAGCCTCAAAAATATAATACTTGGGAATCAATCTAACAAAAGAGGTAAAAGGCCTCTAAATGAAAACTACAGAACACTAAAGAGAGAAACTGAAGAAGATCTTAGAAGATGGAAAGATCTCCCATGTTCTTGGATAGGCAGATTTGATTTTGTTAAAATGGCCATATTACCAAAAGCACTATACAGATTTAATGAAATTTCTATTAAAATTCCAATGACATTCTTCATAGAAACAGAAAAAGCAATCATGAAATTCATTTGGAAAAATAAGATGCCCAGAATAGCCAAAGCAATACTGAGAAAAGTGAAGCAGGAGGCATCACAATACCAGACCTTAAATTATACTATAGAGCTATAGTAACAAAAATGGCATGGTATTGGCACCAAAACAGACACAAAGACCAATGGCACAGAATAGAAAACACACAGAGAGAAAACAATGTAAATAGAGTTATCTCATGTTAGACAAAGATGCTATAAACATACATTGGAGAAAAGATAGCAACTTCAACAAATGGTTCTGGGAAAACTGGAAATCCATATGTAGCAAAATGTAATTAGGCCCCCATCTCTCACTCTTCACAAAACTCAACTCAAAGTGGATCAAGGACTTAGGCATTAGACCAGAGATCCTGAGCCTGCTAAAAGAAAAAGTAGGCCCAAATCTTTATCATGTGGGCTTAAGAACCGAATTCCTCAATAGGATTCCTAAAAGGCAAGAAACAAAATCAAGAATCAATAAAAGGGATGGCATCAAATTAAAAAGCTTCTTCATGGCAAAGGAAACAATCAAGAACATGAACAGAGAGTATACAAAATGGGAGAAAAGCTTTGCTATCTGCACCTAAGATAGAACATTAATCTCCAGGATATGCAAAGAACTCTGAAAAACTTAACACACACACACACACACACACACACACACACACACACAGACAGACACACACACACACACAAATGCACTTCACAGAAGATCTACAAATGGTCAACAAATATATGAAAAATGTTCAACATCTCTAGCAATTAGATAATTGCAAATTGAAACTACACTGAGATTCCATCTCACTCTAGTCAAAATGGCAATTATCAAGAATACAAGTAACAATAAATGTTGGTGAGGATGTGGGGAAACAGGTATACTCACATGGTGCTGGTAGGACTGCAAGTTGGTGCAACCACTATGGAAAGCAGTATGGAGAATCCTCAGAAAACTTGAAATGGAACCACCATTTGACCCAGTTACGGCACTCCTCAGCAATATCCAAAGGACTTAAAATTAGCATATTACAGTCATGCAGCCATATCAATGTTTATAGCAGCTCAATTACAATAACCAAGCTATTGTGAACCAACCTAGGTGCCTTCAACAGATGAATGAATAAAGAAAATGTGGTCTATATATGGAATACATGGAATATTACTCAGCCCTAAAGAAAAATGAAATAATGTTATTTGCCAGTGAATGGATGGAACTGGAGACTATCATGCTAAGTGAAATAAGCCAATCACAAAAAACCAAAGACTGAATGTTCTCTCTGATATGTGAATGCTAACATACAATAAGGGTAGGGAGGGAAGAATAGAAGTCCATTGGGTTAGACAATGGGGAATGAAGGGAAGGGAGGGGGAATGGGAATAGGAAAGACAGTACAATGAATTAGACATGACGTTCCTATGTTCTTATATGAATCCATGACCAGTGTAACTCCACATTATGTACAACTACAAAAATAGGAGGTTATACTTCAAATATATATAATATGTCAAAATACATTCTACTGTCATGTATAACTAAAAAGAGCAAATAAATAAAAGCTCCTTGTCACGGTGGGAACATCCAGTATTGAAGGAGCCCTAATCAAGGAGATAGCTAAGATTGCAGTTAGCTGAGAGCCATAAAAGATGTTCAAGTTCCACCTGATATTAATACATTATTCAAAGAATCTTTGTATGCCCATGAACACTGTGTGACACACCTGTAAGCTTGAGCTGTAAGCACTTATTCCTTGTTAAGGCAAAATGTATATAACCGGGTGAGGTTTTGTAGTTGTGGTGGATGGTTGGAAGTAGTTGGAGCTGGTTGGAGTGTGGAAGGAGTTTGTTGGAGTTTGTGGTTGGAGTTGGAGAGGTTGCTGAAGCCAGAGAAAGAAGAAGAATAAAAGACCCTTTTTCATTTTCATCCTGCCTCCGAATTTTCTCCCGCGGCGTTGTTGCTCCAAGCGGCAATCACTTCAGGCAGCAACAAGTGGTGACCCGTACGGGGAATTCGGTCAGCAGGTAAGAAATAAGAAAAATTTAAAAATGGGAGTGAAAATAACAAAAGGTCGGATAATAAAAGCCATGGATGAATTTTTTTATACCGCAGACTCAGTGGATAGTGAGGAAATTGACCAAGAAAGCATAGCCTCTGACTCAGTTAAGACCAGCAAGGAGAGTAGTGATGTAAATTCAAAAGTAAGAGCTGCAAAAGCCATCAGAAACTTATTAAAATTAGTCGAAGAGTATGTACTCTCCTTAGAAGCTGAAACTCAGGATAACAGTAAAAGTGATAGTAATAAGAAGGAGCCAAATAACCATAAAAGTACGGCCTCCTCCACTAAGCAGGTTAGGAACTATGAATGTAGTAGTGAAGAGGAATCAAAAAGTGATTCTGGGAGCTCAGTCTCCAATAAAAAGAACAAAAATAAATTAAAAAGGAGAAAGGACCATCAAGTGGAGGGATATTTTGTGCCCTCATGGGTAGAATCCCTTACAGAAACAATGAGGAGTATTTCTGGGTGTATGTGTGCCCTTGAGGCAGAGATTAATGGCCTTTCTGAGCACTTATGCGCCCTCGAACACCAAAAACCACAGGAATATTGGGACCTGCCAGTATTCGAAAATGAGAATGGGCAAAGATACCACCAATCCCTAGATTTTAAGACAATAAAGAATTTTAAAGAGGCGGTAATGACCTATGGGCCTCAAGCTCCGTTCACGTTAAGTATGCTAGAGTCTCTGAACACTCTAATCTTAGCCCCCTCAGACTGGAAGGGGTTATGCAAAGCGGTATTAAGTGGAGGACAATACCTAATCTGGAAGACTCAATTCCAGGAACTTTGTTCAGAAGTAGCAAAGAGAAATGCTGCAGCAGGTTTCCCAGAACATAATGTAGATATGCTAACAGGTGAAGGTCAGTTCGCCGAACTACAAAAACAGCTAACATACGACCCTGGTGTGTATGTCCAGATACACACAGCCGCTGTTAAAGCCCGGAAGAACTTATCAGGAACAGGTGATTTGCAGGGCAGCCTATCAAAAGTAATACAGGGGCCTAATGAACCGTATGCTTATTTTGCAGAGAACAGCAGCCAGAGTTTTCGGGGAAGTTGAACAAGCAATGCCCCTAGTCATCCAATTAGCATACGAGAACGCTAATAAATATTGCCAGGATGCAATAAGGCCGTGGAGAAATAAAAAAGACTTATCAATTTATATCAGACTGTGTAAAGACATTAACGAGGCCTTTATCACAGGCAACGTAATTGCTGCAGCAATGAGAGGTTCATCCCCTCAAAATTCCACAAGGGCTCAACCTAGAAATCAAACAGGATATTCCAGACAAAATTATTATAATCAACCAGGATATTCTAGGCAATATTCCCCAAGAGAAATAAGATCAAGCTCATACTGTGCCCCAAGCCGATGCCCCAGGTGTAAAAAGGGTACACATTGGGCCAATCAATGCCGTTCCAGATATGATATTGATGGAAATGATTTGTCCAGGAATTCAAAAAACGAGGCACGGGGCCCAATGCCCTGGGGCCCACAAATGTACGAGGCATTAGAGGAGGGATGTCCTCAAATCCAGATGATTCCTCGTCACAATCCCTCCTACCCATTAACTCCCTTGTCAGAGGGACAAGAGGAAGTGCAGGACTAGATCTCTGTTCCACCACCCGGATAGTGCTAACACCTGAAATGGGGGTTCAGCTGATTCCTACGGGAGTCAGAGGACCTCTTCCCTCAGGGACTATGGGACTAATCCTTGGGGGAAGTTCTAAAAGCTTATTAGGTTTTCAAGTAACACCAGGTGTTATTGACTCCGATTACCAAGGAGAGATAAAAATAATGCTAAGTTCACCTAGAGGCATTATCTCTGTAAATCAAGGAGATAGAATTGCTCAGCTGCTTCTCCTTCCCAGTTTCCACAATTCTTTCAAAAGCATGCCACAAAATAGAAATAAGAGAGGATTTGGTTCCACTGGCTCAGGACCTATGGCTTGCTGGGTTCAGGATTGTTCACGGAGGCCTATGTGCAAAATAAAAATTCAAGGTGTAGAGATGGAGGGGCTGATTGATACAGGAGCTGACTCTTCCATCATAAATCTACAACAATGGCCCAAGCACTGGCCTCTGCAGAAAGCCTCAACCAGTTTAAGAGGCTTGGGATATAGTAACACCCCAGCACAAAGTGCTGTAGTCTTAAATTGGGAAGATAATGAAGGGCATAAAGGGACATTCCAACCTTATGTTTTGACCAGCTTGCCAGTTACCCTATGGGGAAGAGATATTCTACATCAAATGGGGCTACACCTAGCAACCAAGCCTGCAGGTGTTAAAAAATAAAAATTTAAATCATTATAAAAAAGGCAAAGGACATTTTTTTCTAGGGGTCACTGAAAAAACAATTAAAGCTAAGATCCCAGGGCTTTCTGCCTCTCAGATCCGGAACCTCAATCCTGTTTTTGGAGGATCTGGGCCAGCTCTTACTGGACTTCATAATTTGGGAAATACTTGTTATATGAATTAAATATTGCAGTGCCTATGTAATGCCCCACATTTGGCTAATTATTTCAACCAAAACTGTTATCAAGATGATATTAACAGGTCAAATTTGTTGGGACATAAAGGTGAAGTGGCAGAAGAGTTTGGTATAATCATGAAAGCCCTGTGGACAGGACAGTATAGATATATCAGTCCGAAAAACTTAAAAATCACTGTTGGAAAAAAATCAATAACCAGTTTGCAGGATATAGCCAACAAGATTCACAAGAATTGCTTCTGTTCCTCATGGATGGAATCCATGAGGACCTTAATAAAGCTGATAATCAAAAGAGACATAAAGAAGAAAATAATGATCATCTCGATGATTTTAAAGCTGCAGAACATGTTTGGCAGAAACATAAGCAGCTTAATGAGTCTATTATTGTTGCACTTTTTCAGGGTCAGTTCAAATCCACAGTACAGTGCCTCACCTGTCACAAAAAATCTAGGACATTTGAGACCTTCATGTATTTATGTCTACCACTAGCATCCACAAGTAAATGTACATTACAGGATTGCCTTAGATTATTTTCCAAAGAAGAAAAACTCACAGACAACAACAGATTTTATCACAGTTATTGCAGAGATCAACAGGATTCTCTAAAAAAGATAGAAATTTGGAAGTTACCACCTGTTCTTATAGTACATTTGAAACTTTTTCCTATAATGGCAGGTGTAAGCAAAAATTACAGACATCTGTGGACTTCCCTTTAGAAAATTTTGACTTGTCACAGTATGTTATTGGTCCAAAGAACAATTTAAAGAAATATAATTTGTTTTCTGTTTCAAATCACTACAGTAGCCTGGATGGAGGCCACTACACTGCCTATTGTAAAACTGCAGTAAGACAGCGATGGTTTAAATTTGATGATCACAAAGTTTCTGATATCTCTATTTCTTCTGTGAAATCTTCAGCAGCTTATATCCTCTTTTATGCTTCATTGCGACCACAAGCAACTGATGAAGCCATATGAGAGTGAGAGCTGTGTTTCTAGCACTATACTTTAGTGTGTACACAATTGTGTTTTTTTCTTTTATATATGTCTTTATGTCTGTGCATTTGTCTAAACTTCATGTTAATGTGATGTCACAAATATATGTTTATATGTGCGTCTGTCCAGTGTGACGTCACAAATAACAAAGCGCTTATGAAAAAACATAGATAGATAGATAGATAGATTAAAAAAAATATAGATAGACAGATAGACAGATAGATAGATAGATATGGACCCAAATAACGTTAATTCATTTAAGTTTAGAATATTCTAATTAGATAATCAACTAAAGTGACAATCAATTTTGAATTATAGGTGTCTCCGGGACTTCTCTTTAGCTATGAATATGACTAATACTGTATAACCTGATATTTTGATATTTGACATTGGGATTGTTTATTTGTAATTGACTTTATTTGTTTAGTAGCTGGTTAATTTGAATTATTTCAACAGATATAGCATTGCTGTGTATGCAGAGACTTGAGGTTTCCAGCTAACAGATTATTTTTCCAAGGTGCCTTTAGCTTTTCTTTAATCTATCTTTAATGCAGTAAACACACTCAGTTTTTCTTTGATTTATTCTGAATGTGATATTTTGCCAGCTTATGTTTGTGGGAGCTTTAGCAGCAATGTGTGTGAGCAGAGATCAACTTTATTTTTCTAATCTAATAATTCTATTTTTTTAGTTTGACAGCTCACCTCTTGACTCAGTGCTAGAATAGCACTGCCTTTCCCTTAATAATGGATGCTTGAGTTTCTAGGTAGCGGACCCTGAAGATTTGCTGGTGGCATTGTCTAGACATAAAAAAGACGGCTGCTGCTACAACTGCAGGGATCGTGGTCACTGCAAGCATCCCTACTGCTCAAGCATCAAACAACTTCACCAGCAGTGTGGCCTCTGCTCTGCATGCATGGGGCCTCCTGGATCAACGTGTTATAACAAATGGACATTTTGATTTTTCATTGTTTGGGACATTTCGGGACAATGCCTTGCGGGTAATTTGTCTAGTGAACTCAGTGCTTTACTTGATGGAACTTAGGGCTACTGATTTGTTTAAAGAACTTGATACGCTATGGAAACTTGGCTCGTCAGCAGAAGGCTTGTTGCCTTAAAGCCGCAGCATCTCCTCACAATCAGACGGCTGTTAGTCAACACACACAGTCGATCCTGAAGGGCTCGATTGGATGGCTGGTTAGCCTATGACGGGTAAGATCCCCAGAGGGGGACAACCTAAGACAGGCACAGTCGCACGGGACAATCTAATGTGGCCGACATATCAACCTAAGATAGGAGTCAAGGGCACAGCCTTGATTATCTGATGACGGGTAAGAATGTTGGTTGCACATGGACATCCTAGAACACCCCCTCTTTTAAAACAAAAGGGGGGACATGAAGAAGCCCTAATCAAGGAGATAGCTAAGATTGCAGTTAGCTGAGAGCCATAAAAGATGTTCAAGTTCCACCAGATATTAATACATTATTCAAAGAATCTTTGTATGCCTGTGAACACTGTGTGATGTACCTGTAAGCTTGAGCTGTAAGCACTTATTCCTTGTTAAGGCAAAATGTATATAATCGGGTGAGGTTTTGTAGTTGTGGTGGATGGTTGGAAGTAGTTGGAGCTGGTTGGAGTGTGGAAGGAGTTTGTTGGAGTTTGTGATTGGAGTTGGAGAGGTTGCTGAAGCCAGAGAGAGAAGAAGAATAAAAGACCCTTTTTCATTTTCATCCTGCCTCCAAATTTTCTCCCACGGCATTGTTGCTCCAAGTGGCATCACTTCAGGCAGCAACACAATATCATTGTGAATGATATTGTAAAATCAATCAAGAAGTCCAATATTAAAGATAGAATTATTAATATCTTGCATAGCTGATACAAATGAAAATACATATGTATATGTATATATATATTTTTTTTTAATTAAAAATTTGTTTGGTGGTAGGTGGTCAGGGAGGTTGGTGAGCATCATATTGATGTGAGCAGGTATCACAGCAACCTCTAAAGCAGCATGTTCAGGTGGAGAACAGAGAAATTGTGAAGGATGTGTTCATACACAGGAAGGCTCCAGGCAATGGACAGGCACCATCAGGACCCATCTGGGACGCTTGCAGCACACAGCAAAGCCAGCAATGGTTGTGAGAAGACCTTCACAAACGCATGCTTGCTACCTTCTCCCCTTCTCCCCTCTCTTTCATTGTCCTATTACATGAGTTTTCAAAATTACACAAAATAGCATAATATAACGAATGTTTATGTTCCTGTCACTTAGCTTCAATATCAATATCTGTATCTTGCCAATTTTGTTTCATCTCTTTCTAACCTTTTATTTTTGCTGAGATTGCTTAAAATAAATCCCAGAACTATGACAGTTTACCCATAAATACTATATTCTTTTGAATTATTTCCTTCTGATAGCAAAACTAAATGCATGTTTATTGTAGAAAATTTAGAAAAGCTTTATAAAGGGGAAATGAAAGTTGCCCATACTCTTACAATGTAAGCCACTGTTAATTTTGATGGTTTCCTCTCTAGATCTTTAAATTGTACATGTGTGTGAATACACACACACACACACACACACACACACACATTTCATACATAATATCCATCTATCCATGTGTTGATCAGTTAAAAGGCCTTTTATAGCAACTAGCAGATAATGCAATTCAAACTGGCTTAAACAATAAAGTGGAATGTTTTAGGCATATGTAAATGAAAGGGACATGAAGCGTTCAGGGACAGAATAGGTTTTGTACCTGGCTTGATCAGACCTCCTGCTCAGATTCTGTGCCATGCTGTAGAGTCCCTTTCATGCTGATGGGCTCCATTCCCAGCTGGCTTCCTGTATAGTCTCAAGACTAGGGATACAGGCTTTCGTGTTCATCTTCAATGCTGTTTTTTTTTTTTTTTTTCCTTTTAAAAATTTTTATCTTTTAATTTGTTCTTTTTCAATACACATGACAGTAGAGTGTATTTTGACATATCATATTATACATGGAGTAAAAGTTCCCGTTTTTGTGGCTGTACATGATGTGGAGTTACACTGGTCATGTATTCATATATGAACATAGGAAAGTTATGTCCAATTAATTTTACTGTCCTTCCTATTGTCATCCCTCCTCTCTTCCCTTCATTTCCCTTTGCCTAATCCAATGAACTTCTATTCTTCCCTGCCCTCCTTATTGTATGTAAACATCCACATATCAGAGAGAACACTTGGCCTTTGTTTTTTTGGGATTGGCTTATTTCACTTAGCACGATAGTCTCCAGTTCTATCCATTTGCCAGCAAATGCCATGAATTCATTCTTCTTTATGGTTGAGTAATATCCCATTATGTATATAGACCATATTTTCTTTATCTATTCGTCTCCAAAGCTCAGTTTTTGAATATGAGTCCTGAGCTCTGTCTGACTGGCCCATTCCTGAACCAGTCACTAGGGATCACCCTGCTTGAACCACCAGCATCCTTTAAAGCTAGGTATGGGAGGATGCACCCTAATAACATATCTTCACCCAAGAGGAGAAGCAATGAGAGGAGGAAAGGATGTTGGGGAAGCAGACTTCATGCCTGTTATTCTGTTTCTTCCTACTTTATCTACTTCTGAATCTACTTATCTTTCCCTGTCCCTTTAAATTTTAGATACATAGTTGGACCCGTCATTTCATACTCAGGATAAACCTATGGAGATTAGCATGAATTCCTAGAGTTTAGAGGGAGAAGGGAAGGTGTCCCCTTCTAGTTCCTGCTTCTGCTGGATCCTTGTGTTCTACTCTGCGACTTGTACTGACCCTGATTGTGCATTTTACTCCTTCCTTGAATATCTCAAAGGAAACCTTACCTATAGAACCTCCTGTGTCTGTAAGCTCTCCTAAGGTTTTAGGGGATATAGGGAGTGGGGAAGAGTTTACATGGTAAAAATACCAATGAAACAGAACATTTGGTAGACCTTTAATATGGTGGTTCTCAATGGAGGGTGATTTTCCTGCCCAGGGAATATTTGGCCATGACTGGAGACATTTTTGGTTGTCACAACATCATTGAATATTGTAGGTGCTATTGACATGGAAGTAGAGGCCAAGGGTGATGCTAGACCCCCTAAAATGCACAGGTCAGCTCTGCCTCCACCAGCCCCAGATCTCAACATCCTTTGGTTGAGAAACATATATGAATCACACAGTAAATCTCACCATCATATACATCCCCAAAAGTTAATTAAAAAATAACTATGGATAAATGGCAGAAAGCTCAGTAGAGGGAAGGGATCAGGGGCTGGGTGAAGGGAAGGGGAAAGAGAGGTATTGGGGACTGAATTAGAACAAGATATATTCCATGCTTGTATAATTATGTCAAAATGGATTCTACTGTCATGTATAACTAAAAAGAACCAATACATTTAAAAAATATATGCCTAGAAGTTTTGGAAAGTATGCAATGGTGCTTAGCAATTCTCTCTGATTTCCTTCAACACTGCCTCTTCATTGCACTTCCTTATCCAAAGTTCTATCAACTCCTCACATACAGCCCTTCAGCCGTGCCCTTGTTTTCCCATTCCCCAATAGATTGTGCTTCCAGTCGCACACCTCCACCTTAAGAGGTGTAACAAATACAGTATGCAATAGTCATTTTCAGCTTCTGAGTTTTACCCACTGAGTTATACTTGGAATAACACAATGACTAGTCTTTTTGTCACATGCTTTCTTCACTGAATAGAATTTCATGAGTATTTTCCCATTGCTTACCTGGTATGATGCTGTTTGACAAATATTTCTGGTTCTCCCCACTTGTAGGCATATAGTGGGATTGGTCTTCCTGACACCCTTGTGATGGGTGGGGCTATGTGCCTAGGTTTCATCAATGGGTTGAGCGTGGCAGTGACGTGTAACTTCCAGCCCAGAGCTTTCAACTGCTGATTTGACACTTTCCAGAGCTGTTTCCTATGGTGAGGTGAGAGGCAATATTGGAGCTGGAACTCCTCCATTGGCCTGGGTATCTGAGACACCATGATGAAAAGCTTCCCTTGTTGAGGTAATGGACATGAAACATGAGAGATACATGGGATTTTGTTATTTTAAACCATTGGAATTCTGGGTCTGTTTGTTACTACAGTGTAACCTAGTCTTTTCTGACTGACACATCTGATACCCACTCTTCACTTTTGTTCAGAGGCTTGCTACTCATCTTGAGATGTGGGTGACTGTACCCATGATGAAGAGGGTTCACCCTGATTTGTCTATACCAGTAATTGCATTCTAGTCTTCTTCTCAGCGATTAGCTTAGGGGTAGGCATGTAGCTCTCTTCTGAGATGGAATAGGAGGTCCACTGGGACTCCTGATCCTAGGCAAGCGACCTTAGCCCTCTGGACATCGCTGTATTTGGATGTGATGCCTGGGAACTCTTAACAGTCTTGAAACAGTAAAGGAGAACCTCATGAGGCAGATGTGACTCACCAAGGATGGCAGAGAGAGTGATGGACAGAACCTGCTCCTTGGTGACTCTATGGAAGCTTGGAATCAGCCAGCCCTGAACCTTGCCCATTACGTTACTTATTTTGAGGTCAGTTTCAGTTGGTGTGTTATGTTACTTGAAACTGAAAACACCCTAAGTGACATATCAGATTGACTTCTGTAATGTTATTTTAATTGTAGATCCTGTCTGAACTGTAATAAATTTAATCAATCTCCTTTGATTTAATCTTTAGGTTGTTTTCTATTTTCATTCACTATAATATCAAGAGGATAACTTTCTGAAAATAATGCCAAACTAACGTTATACACGTTTTGGGGCTTCTTGCAAGGAAGAGGCCTTACCTTTCCTCCAAACCAGATCCTCCTTCTCCCCTTCGATCTTTCATCCACTCATTCATGTTTCTTGAGTGCCCACCATGATAGAGACTGGGGATAGCATGGTCCTGGTTCTCATGTAGCTTCTAAGGAATTATATTGGCAAAACCAACCCTTGCTCTTTAGTTATATAAATGTGAAACTAATTCCTTCTCATGGGTTCTTAGAGAAAAGACGACAGTAGCTGTATCAGACTGAGAAATTGTTTTTATCAGTATATAAGCATATATTTTAACCTAAAGAATTATGGCTTCTAGCCGGGCACATTGGCACATGCCTGTAATCCCAGAAGCTTGGGGGACTGAGGCAGGAAGATTGCAAGTTCAAAGCCAGCCTCAGCAAAAGCAAGGTGCTATGCAACTCAGTGGGACCCTATCTCTAAATAAAATACAAAATAGGGCTGGGCATGTGGCTCAGTGGTCAAGTACCTCTGAGTTCAATCCCTAGTACCAAATTAAAAAAAAAAAAATTATGGCTTCAGAATTTCTAATTTCTTAAAACAATCAGTTTTTTCTATGTATAAATTTATGTGACTTATTCTTTTAAATTATTAATTATTTGTGGTTATGTGTTCTCATTCCATATCATCTAGAAAATTTGGGTATGTGTGTTTGTCAGCTTTCCATTACTGTAACAAAATACCTGAGATAATCAACTTAAAAAGAGGAAATGTTTGTTTTAACACATATTTTTGAAAGTTTCAGTCCATGCTTAATTGACTCTGCTGCTTTGGGCCCATGATGAGGCAATATGTCATGATGCAGCACATGGTGGAGGAAACCTATTCACCTGTGGCCAGCAATGAAAGGGAAAAGGAGAGGAAAGCCTGGGTTCCAGTATTTCCTTCAAAGGCATACTCCCAATGACTGGAAGATCTCCCACTGTGCCCCACTTCTCAAAGTTTTCTGCCACATCCCAATAGTGCCAAGCTGGGAACTAAGTCTATAGAACACATGGGTTTTTGAAGGATCCCAGATCCAAACTACAGGAGGATGAAAATGGTAGCAACAATACATTTTCCCTGAATGTATAGAGGGAAACTACCATAAAAATAAGAACTGAATCCTGAGAGGACTGAAGTTTTTGTTTTGTTTTGTTAAGAGATCGCCACATTAAGGATTTGCTGGTACAAAAGCAACCACGGTGGGTGCAGGGGAGTCACAGAACATGAAAAGCAAGAAGTCCGGGGATGCTGTACAGTTCTGCTTCTTGTCTTGGAGTTTTTAATATTCTCTTTAACCAAATGTTAAATAATGAAATTATTTATTTCACTGAGTTATTTTGGAAGATGTCATACTGTGTATAAAAGAAGATTATTAACTTGGAGACATATCAACTCCCAGTTTTTGTTTTTGTTGTTGTTTTATGAGGTCAGCCAAAGGAAAATCCGTTTGAGAGTTGGGTTTCTAGAATTTATTACAAAAACAATGTGTTTTTTTTTTTATTGCACAATAATACACAATCATTGAAAACTGAAAAAAATAACACACACACAGAAACACACACACACACACACACACACGTGCACCAATATCAGAGTGTCTTGCTAAAGCTGTTCTGCCCTTTGCTTTTCATCAATGAGAAGCACTGTACATTCTTCTTTTATATGGAGTAATATCTATCAACATTATTCTTTGATGTTTCTGTCCAGGAAACTCTTCTCAGGTTGCATAAAGCTTCACCATATTTCATTTTTAGCAATTCAAGGGTTTTATTTTACAAACATTTAAATTATTAGTTCATCTGGTATTCATTTTGTTAAAAAATAGGAGACATGTATCATTATATATTCATATATCATTCTCCATGCATCATTTATACATATCATTATATGTACCATTATAGAGTTATCCTTGCAAATGACACTCACTCTCATTTTATTGAATGACGCAGTCTTTACCACTGTCTTGAATTATAATTTTTTTCCATAGTCTAAACTACTACATATATTCAAGACTCTTTCCGGGTATGCTATATATTCCACTTGATTGTCCATTGCTCAAGCAGTACCACATGTCTCAAAAAACTTTGTGGAAGGTTTTAATGTCTAACAAGTGAGGCCCTCAACCATTTTTTAAAAAAACCAATTGGCCTTCTAGCTTGTTGATTGTTTCAGAAGTTCTTTAGACTTTTTTTTTTTTTTACTAATTTTTAAATTTGTTTTAATTAATTATACATGACAGTAGACTGCATTTATGCACTTTGATATATCACACATAGATGGGATATAATTTCTCATTTTTCTGAGTGTACATGTTGTAGAATCATATTGGTCATATGTCTGTTTCATTCTACTATCTCTTCTATGTAATAATGTCTGTTTCATTCTACTATCTTTCCTATCTCCACATCCCTTCCTGTTCCCTCCCATCACTTCCCTCTACCTAATCTAAGGTAATGCTATTCTCCTCTAGTCCCTCCCCACCTTATTGTGAATTAGCATCCGCATATTAGAGAAAACATCCAGCCTTTGGTATTTTGGGATTGGCTTATTTTGCTTAGCATGATATTCTCTAACTCCATCCATTTACTGGAAAATGCCATAATTTCACTCTTCTTTAAATCTGAGTAATATTCCATTGAGTGTATATACCACATTTTCTCATTTCCTTTATCCATTCATCTATTGAAGGACACCTAGTTTGGTTCCATAGTTTAGCTATTATGAATTGAGCTGCTGTAAATATTGATGTGGTTGCATTAGTGTAGTATGCTGATTTTAAGTTCTTTGGGTATAAACTGAGGAGTGAGATAGCTGGGTCAAATGGTGGTTCCATTCCAAGTTTTCTGAGGAATCTTCAGACTGCTTTCCATAGTGGTTGTACCAATTTGTGTTCCAGATACCCATGAAGATGCAGAAGAATCTACATACTTTATTTTTTTTAGATTATTTATTTATTTTAGTTATACATGACAGTAGAATGTATTTTGACATATTTACACACATGGAGTATAACTTCCCATATTTGTGGTTGTACAACCTTCACACTTTCAACAAAATAAATATCTAAGGTGACAGGCAATATAATGCAAGAATCAGGAAGTTCTATGCATTTTAAGGAAATTAGCACTGGTTTAGAAAAACTCCCAAGGATCCTGAGGGATTTACTGGCTTTGCTACTTCTGAATATACTCAGAATATACACACTCCTTTGTTGCAACCAATTTGAATTTTATATTTTTAAATGTTGATTTCCCCACCAGAATATGAGCTTATTTTAGGGCAAGGGCTATATCTTAGATATCTGTTGCACATAGTAAGTACTCAAAAACACATTGAATGGATTAATTAATAGTGCTGCAAACCTCTTCTGCTCTGAAAGTCCTTGGCTGGTCCTCACTGGAGGACAAGGATCTGGGGTGCCTGAAGCTCACTCTGCCTGTCTAGATGCTCCTCTGTGTTGCCTAATGAGGGCTCCTATTTACACAGCCCCACACCATGGGGGCTTGTGGTCTTTCCAGTTCTTTCCTGTTGACATCTTAGAATGTTGGAATTAACTAATATCCCTGAAAAAAAAAATTCAAATTCTTGTCTAAGAGTGAGGACTCCATGACCTTATCTCCACCCTTCCCTCGTTCTGAATTTCCTGAAAGCCTAGCAGGTGGTAGGCAGTGAGCAGACACAGCTGATCCCATGCAATTTCCTCCTGGGCCTCCCACAGTCCAGCTTCTTTTCTTCTATTTTAAAACAAACAATAACAACAACAAAATACCTTCTCTCCCCAACCTCACTCACAGTGGGCAAGCATAAATGTTGCTTTCTTCCACCTCTATTTTGCTTTCTAGTCTGCTTCCCTCTCCAGGTGACAGAGTCTCCTCTTAGCATTTTGAAGATATAACTAAGGTGGTTGCCACAAGGACATGAGTTAAACGTTAAAAAAAAAAAAAAAAAATGATTGCAATGACTTCTACTTCCAAGCCCAGTGGGGATGGACCTACTGACATCATCTTACTTAGGCCAGTGTATTTGACTTTCTTTTACTTAAAAAGTAAAGAAGTGGGACCTTTATGGTGGCTTTGAAATCTACAGGCTGTTGTGGAAATCAGTACGTAGGTGCAAGTTGGTTCCCAAGGGTGAGGAGACCAGGAATAGTAGATTGTTCTTTCAAAGTGATCTTCCTCCGGTTTATTTTAAATGTCACTAGTAGCTTGCTTCTTTGGGTTTCTGATGCCCTACGTACCCAGTATGAAGAACCAAGGGTTTTCGCCTGAACCACTGAGAGCCTAAGGTGAACCTCACATAGACGCTCAATGGTGTTCATTTGAAACTCTGGTGGTGTTGCCATTCTTTTAAAGAAGGAAAGAAAATAAAATGGTGTGATTGAGCTCTTTCTCTACGGTCTTCTCAACTTTTTTTGTTTTTTAACAGAGATTTTCATTGGACTTAAAAATTATACTTTAGAGAATCCCTAAAACCCGCCAGGTCAAACTCAGCTTTGAGGATGGAGAAAGCTCACTTCTCCTCCTTCCCAGAAGTGTGTCTGAGCACCCTGCTCCTCCTTGGATGAAGAGGCCAGGCCCGGGCTCACCTTGCTCTTCAGCTGCCCAGAGTGAGCAAGAGGATTAGGCCACCCCGTCATCCAGCACTTTCCTGCTTGTTTGCTTGGTTGTTGATATTTTGCAGTGGAAACCTAGGACGGCTCAGTTTGAGGGAGGGAATTTTCTCTCAGGCTCTTATAGCCTGTTCATTCTGATTGATAGTCACATCATATACGGCTTTTGAAAGACTTCTTGGGGTTGGAGTAAATACAGAGAATTCAGGTGCCTGGGGGTTGGCAACCTCGAGGGTGATGTGCTGCCCTCTATTTATGTCTCAGAACTTGGACCTTAAATCTTGGAAGTGTTGACCTCATAATCTACAGAAGGGTCCTGCCTCAGATGGCGCAGGTCACCTTTGGCCCAGGCGGCTGCTGTGTAGTGGAAGAAGAGGAAAGAGGGCCTGTGCTAGTTATGCCAGAGCCATTCTGGTAATTCAAGGGGTGACGGTTGTGGCCAGACCTCCCCCTCTCTCATGCAGGAACACATGACAGTGTCTTGTTGAACGTCCTGTGGCAGACATACGTGCTTGTCTCCCGCAGCCCTGGCACTAAGCTAGGAGGAAGCGTCAAAGAGCTTGGGCCTGACTGTGTTCCCATTCTCCACAGGTGATAAAAATCACTCTCTTACCCATTGCCCACGGTGTGCCAGAATTCAGCTTTTACCTTGTTTCAGTCTTGCAAGATGTACCATCTTTCCAACCTTCCAACATTGTGATGCAGGTGATGATATCATTCATCCCCTCCCACCCCCACCCCCGTTTTTTCCCTTAACTACTAAAGTATCTGAGGCTTAGTGAGATGAAATGACTTGTCCAAGGTCATGGGGCAGAATTAGGATGGTCACATACACAGAAAGTGGCCTATGAATGCTTGTTGGTAATGATAGTTCAGTTGAAAAGAAAGAAAAATTGTGCCTTTACTTCCTTGTTATTTATTTACAGCAAAGTGTTAAGTGTTAGCAGCATCCTCAATCCATCGTTCCTTGCAAGAGCTGCCTTCTGTCTTAGTTTATTATTTTTCTCTTTGGGTTTTCATATAATTTATTTCTCCCCTCGAGACACCACATCACTCCATTTGGTGTGTGTCTTTGAGTGTACATATATCCTTGAAAAAAAAAATATATATAGCATGATTTACCTAAGTGTGTGCTAAATTGTATACGCAGCATTGTTATGCATGTCATTCAGTTTCTTTATTTTTGCCCGATGATTTGAAGTTCTCCAGACATTGCTCTATATGCATCTAGTTCACTGCTTCTGATTGTGACATCTTATTCCATAGCATAGATGTACATTCTTTTAATGGCGGACACCTGGGTTATGTCTACCTCTTGGCTACACAAATAATATGGTGTTGGGCATCCTTGGACACGTGAGAGTTTCTCAGGGGGAAATATCTCATCATTGTACTTTCAGTGGCAAGTCAAAGCATGAAAGGAGAACCGGACAGCTGGAGATGGTGTAATATTTATTTTAGATGCAACCAATAGGAACAGGAGGGCAGCCCCCATGAAAGGGACTGCTTTACAAAGAGACCCATTAACATGAATGTAAATCACAGTAGCTTCAGGGACAGTTTAATAACAATCTGACTTTTTATAGGGTGAGTAGGAGACGTACCAGCTTTTTCCTTAGAGTCTTCTGGATCTTCTGCAGAGAGAGATACTATCTGAACTGCTCTCGAGATTACTGAGGGCAGAGGGCTGTTCAGGGAGTAATGGCCATAAATCCAATTAGTAACTCACTTTCTCTTTTGCTCCAGGCTCCATTTTCCCCAAACATGTAGAAGATAATGCATGTTAGCCACACTCAGGAACCTGGTCTGTCCCAAGGGCTCCACAATATCATACCTCCAAAACACAGAGGTCGTATGAATGGGAAAAGGGCAGGAGTGACACACATCACACTTGTGACAGTGACAACCTCCATGGGAGGGAGTGAAAGAAAAGGTGGTGGAGTGAGTGGCCTTGGGGACTTGCCACACTTTATTCTATATTTTTGCATATTGGTCAACAGAAAATGTGTTCCTGTCTTGTGCAGTAAGAAAAAGGAAGAAAAAATAAAAAGCTTTAGGGATCTCCAGAGACTTTTAGCAAGATTAGAGTTCATAGAAACCACTCTTTTGATGAGTAAGGAAACGAGGGCTGCCGGGGCACGGGAAGGTTATGTGACCCTGCTCACGTGGCTCTATCACATGGCGTGAGGGGGACCAGGGTTTATCTCTCTGGATTCTTCCATGTCAGTCCCCGGTCTGTTGGGCGTATGCATTGGTGTGATTGACCAGTCATAGAGCTATGGGAGAGCCCAGGGGCCTAGAGGCTAAGCCAACAGAAGCGTCTTGGATTCCAGACTTACACTGGAGACATTGTCTACGATGACTCATATGTTCCTATAAAGGTAGTAGAGGAGATTTTGGATGTTTCCAACCCAAAGAAATTATAAATGTTTGAGGTGAGTGGTATGTCAGTTACCCTGATCTAATCATTATGCATTGTATACATGTCCTGAAATTTCACACTGCACCCCATATAGTTATTATATCAATTAAATGTGTATATTAAAAATCAAAAAATCCAAATTCTTTATGACTCAAAATACAGTATTAAGATGCCTGGGATAAAACAGAATCTGCACCAGCCTAATATGATTTTTTTCCCTCTTAAATTGCATAACTGCTTGTTTTTAAATTCCTCAGAGATTAAAAACACATAGGTTGAGAAGAGTTTTTATGGAGAATGGGAGTAGTCTTACAGGATTCTTTCTTATCCTTATTACAAAGTTTTCTTGTAGACTGATAATTTGTGTTTTATTTAAATTATTATTATAATTGGCATACAGGTATGAATGACTAAACCACACCTTTGCAAGAGCTTATTGTTTTCAAATTTATTTTTTAATCTAAGTTGTTACAAATGACAGCAGAATGTATTACATTTCATATTATACATATAGAGCACATTTTTACATATCTCTGGTTGTATACAAAGTATAATCACACCATTCATAACTTCATACATGCACTTAGGGTAATGATATCCATCTCATTCTACCATCATTTTTTTTTAATTCTTCACCCTTTTGCCCCCTCTCTTCCTCTCCCTCCCCATTGGCCATTCTAGTGTTCCTCTAATCCTCCCATGCTCCCCATCCCAACCCCAATGTGAATCCGCCTCCTTATGTCAGAGAAAATATTCGGCACCTGGCTTTTTGGGATTGGCTAACTTCACTTATCATTATATTAAGAGCTTATTTTTAAAAACGCACAAAGGTCTTATTCTTGAATCCCAGCCCTGTCACTTGAGCAAGCAATTGACCCTCCTTTTGCTTTAGTTTTATTATCTAAAAAATAGGAATAATATTACCTAACTCCTATGATTCTGTGGAGGTTAAGTAGTGTACGTAGACCTTTTCATATGATGTGTGGCACATAGCATCAGTAAGAATGCCTATGATTATTCTAACTGATGCATGTTCATCATTATTTTTTCCCTAGACTACTCTAGGGATCAATTGCTTATTTGTTAGGTATGCTAATATCTTGCTTTGAATTTCTCAAAAGCAGAGTCTGAGACAAGAATTTGTGTGCAGTGTTTCTGTGGAAGCTGGTCCCAGGAAAAGCAGTGAGAGATGAGCCAGGAACAGAGGAAAGCCAATAAATGTGTCTCTGAGGGCAAGTGGACACAATCCTGGGACCTTCTGAGGGTCTGTGTAGAATAGACTTCAAAGAGCATGGGGTCAGCACTGCGTTTATGTAGTGCCTGCTACAACTACAGAAATGCAGACTCTGGTTAGATTTTAAGTATATGTCACCTTTTGCTTATCAAACATGTTTTGTTGTTATAAGACAGCTGTCTCCATTAGCTGATGTTCTCCTTAGTCGGGCAGAACTTCTATGCTACCATGATCTGCTTTGCCAGCTCATTTTCTGATAACCAATATAAGGGCATGGTTTATGTTGCAAAATGTTTTGACATGGTGAACACATCTATGACAATAAGTTTAAATTCACCTATTTATCATTCCATGTAAAGTTGAGGTAGGTTATCTCTTAGACTGCTTCTCCAAATTTTAGTAGAGAAGCTTCTGGAAATCATGATACTCTTTATAGAGAACACCATACTTACTGCAGAACACCACAGAATTCTTTTTTTTTTGGTACTGGGGATTGAACTCAGGGGCACTCTACCACTGGGCCACATCGCCAGCCCTTTTTTTTGTATTTTATTAGAGACAGGGTCTCACTGAGTTGCTAAGTGCCTTGCCATTGCTGGGGCTGGCTTTGAACTCGTGATCCTCCTGCCTCAGCCTCCCAAGTGCTGGGATTACAGGCATGCGCCACTGCGCCTGGCAACACCACAGAGTTCTGACATGTTTGGTTCCAAAACATAATAGAAAAAATGATTACAAGGAATACAACCATACTAAGAAATTATTAACATGGGCATGCAAACACACACATCAATTAAGTGTGATTGGCTCTTTATGAATTTCTATTAATATTGGTTTGCTAAGTCATCATTCATTTTCTGTTGGAATTTGCTAGTAGATAAAGAACAGAAGTCACCACAAGCATAAGAAAAATGTGGAGAGACATAAAACATATAAAATCTTACTCATTTTTACATGAATCTGAGATAAAGAATCCCCAATTCTTCATCAGGGAGAAACACATCTACATAATTTATAAAACACTGGTATCATTTGAGAACCCATTGCAAAGATCAGTTAAATCATTTCAATGATAATTTGGGGCAATGTTCACTAACCAAAATGAGGAAATTTCCACGATTACAGGCTGTTTGGAAGTTTTCAAGCGTGACAGATCACATAAATTCTACTCTTGGCTGTTGTGAAAACAAAGCATGAACTTCTGACTAGACAAGTGGGTGGACATTTGCCTCTTCTTTGGGTCACCTAAAACTCTGAGTGTATGTGTATATGACACCATGGTTTACTTTACTGATAAAAATAATAGCACAATTATAGTAGCTTAATTATAGTTCTCAATAAATGTATTCAAAAGAGAAGAACAATAAAAGTTTTATGTTCTCCTTTATTATACTGTTTAAATAGTGTCTTCACTCAGAAGTTCATTGACTCTCCCAATAATCGCCTTCGGGAGAAGCTATTGGGAAGTGTAGGGTGGAGATGGTCTTTGAGGCAGAGGATCCATACTTGAGAAACCAAGTTCTTCTGAAATTGGAGTTTGACTTTTTCTCAGCTTATTCAGATTCAAGTTCTCTAAAATTCAGTATGTCCTCACCCAATTCAGAAAATATGCAGACTGCTTTATTTCTTCTGATTGCCAAACCAGACAAAATAAACTCTTGAATAGGACTGATGTTAAAAGAAAAATTGAGACCAGTTAAATTTAACTATGTTTACTAGAGCAAGAAAAAATTTCCCAGACCAAAGATGGTTCAGAATGCCTCAACCTACCACCACGTGCAGATTATATTTATATCCACTGTTAGTCAGCATTCTGTCACTTCAACAAAATACCTGAGCAAATCAACTTAAAAGGAGGAAAGATTTATCTTGGCTCATGGTTTCAGAACTTTCCGTCCATGACCAGTTGGTTCCATTGCTTTGAGCCCATGCTGAGGCAGAACATCATGTTGGGGTGAGTGTGGAAAAACAAATGCTGCTCACCTCATGGTGTCTGAGAAGCAATGGTGTGGGGTTGGAGAGAAAGAGAGGGGGGGCGGGGAGACTCAACCCCCCACCTCCAATGGCCTAACTTCCTTCCTCTAGGACCCACCTCTTAAAGGTACCACTACCTCCCAATAGTTCTACAGTCTGGAGACCAAACCTTTAGCATATGGGCTTTTGGGGGACATTTAAGATCCAAACCAGAACAACCCAGAAAAAGTAGGTGACATACAGAAGCAACAAATGCAATCAGTTGGCATTTGCCTTATATGGTCATGCATTGGCAGCTTTTAGCCTCTGATTGCTGGAAGTTCAGTTTCTATGATTGGCTGGGCCTTATTTGCTGGATTCCAAGGATATACTCTCAGGATAGGTTAACATTGTTCATACATCTAGGTTCAGCAGGCAGGGAGGTCCCTTTGAGCCCAACTTTACTACCCAAATTCAGAGACGGGTTTAGGTCAAACTTCTTTCAGCTTATCAATTATTAACAGTGTTCTTCATTATCTAGTTCACAGGTCCAGTCAGGAAAACATTTGGAAAGGAAAATTTCTGACATAGTACATTTGAGATGCTATAACAAAAAGAACATGAACAACTGAAATTGATAAGCAACAAACTTATTTCTTGCAGTTCTGGAGGCTGGGAAGTCCATGAGGAAGGCACCTGTAGTGCCTCTGATGAGAGCCTACATCTTACTTTATGGATGTTGTCTTCTCATGTGTGCTCTTCAGAGTCTCCCTATAGGGGCACTTCCTTATGACCCAATCACTTCCCAAAGACCTGGCCTCTTAAAACTGTCACATCAAGGGTCAGGATTTCAACATATAAATTTTTGGAGAGACGACATTCAGTCTATAGCACTTTAGTTCCACCCTTTCACCACCCCCACCGCAAATTCAGCTATATTGTGCATGTTTGGTCAAATTCTTTGCTGTTCTTCAAGAAAAAAAGGTGAATTATCTTACCAGTTTCTGTTTTGCAAGAAAATAAGCAATTTGGGAATGGGGGGGAAAGCCTGTATATTTTAGATCCATAAGAAACAATTTCAAAATCTTTATACTGCTGCAAAAGGTATTGATTTCTCTGATTGAGCAGTCACCTACTTCATACCCAGCACATTGTGTGACCAAGGTTGGACTCAATGAAGGTCATTATCCTTAAGACTACAGGACCAGGTCTCCATTCTTAAGGCTGCTACAAGCCTGTCAGTATGTACTGTAGTCATGCACCATACAACAATAGCTACATTCTGAATTTGGCTGTTCCTTCCATCTTAAAAACAGCTTGGCTAGGTAAAAATTGGAGTGTTATTACCCTCACGTAGACAAGGCTACTGGGGCACAGGAGGTGAAATCTAAGGTCACACAACTAATCAGTGGTTGAGCCAAACCCAGAAGTCAGGTTTCCCTGTCTGCAGTTCCTCCCATTAGACCAATTTGCCTCTTAGAGCAATGCAGAAACAGCATTCTAGAAGGTATTCAGATTTATTTTTAAAGTTGATTTTCTCCATCATAAGCATTAAGGAAAAAAAAAAAAAAAAAAAAAAAAACAACAACATCTGATTCGTAATTGGAGCCTAGAGTATCACCCACTGCCTGAGCTGATGATTTCGTTACCAGCTGCTAAAACACTTCAATGGGAAGATGTGGAATTCCTGCAGGAAATGACTCCAGGCAGCTCTGAATAAGTGAGGAAATTAAATGACTAACTTCCATGTTTCCTGGCTTTTGTCTATCTTAATTAATAATTTATTTTGGTAAAGGAAAAACTGAACAACTTTCTAATAGGCAACATGTAAAACTGGGTATATGTTTATAGTAAAAACATGATTCCCATGTCTGCTTTTTATTTAAAGAAAAGAACAACAGCTTTCTGGATAATTTTCTCCTTCAGTAACTGTATTTATTAAACAGTTCTCTTTAAAAAAAAAACAATGACAGCATATGAATGTGGGAAATATCAATTTCCTTCTCTTGGTTCCCAAAGGTACACTTAAGAAAAATGTGTTGATTATTAACAGGGCTAATATTTTTTTTGTGGTAATGTTATTACAGAACTTCTACAATAAGTGGAGTTTGGATTGACAGAGGTATTGTAGGCTGGGTACATTATTGATTTCTATGTCATATAAAATATATGGACTAATTGAATGTTGTTACTACTTTTGATACATATTTTATGTGGTTCTTATTTTGCCTTCATTCATTTATTTGATGATTTTCCTTATTATTTACTATGTACTCGACATACTTCTAGGTGCTGAAGAGATATGGTAAATTAAAGCTTTTGTTCCCACGGAGATTACATTCTAGTCAAGGGAGACAGATGATTGACACAAAGGCAGGGAAATGTCAGGTAGTTGTAATTGCTGTGAAGAAAACAGAGAGAGAATGATGGAAGGGAACTACTTTAGATGGAGTGGTCAGGAAATCAAGGAAGTCCTGAGTTAGTCTCTTTATGGAAATTTAATGACTCAAGACTTCCTAATTCTGGGGCTGGGGTTGTGGCTCAGCTGTAGAGAGCTTGCCTAGCACGTGTGCTGCCCGGGTTCGATCCTCAGCACCATATAAACATAAATGTGTTGCATTGTGTACAAATAAAGCAAATAAATAAATACTTAAAAATTAAAAAAAAAAAGACTTCCTAATTCATCATGGACAAGTATCACTGTGACTATCATTGTAACATTATGTCCTTTCCTGGACTCTACAAATGTTTAGGATAAACTTTTGAAATCAAGGATAATTAATAGCAATATCAAGAGAGTTGATTCTATATCTACTAAACCTCTAGCTTTCTTAACAAAATAACATCTTTTAGGAATGGAAAGAATGAGTCAAAATCAAGATTCTCATCACAGGGCTAGTTTACTGTATCGCTAATCAAACTTGTATTACTAATTAAGTTTAAAGGTACCAATTATATTTTGGCTGAAATTAGATGAAGGCAAATTCTCTCTGATAGCATGACTATTAACAAACGCAGCTACTATTTTCCATTGAACAATATAATGTGCCAAGCATAGAGCTTCACATACATTTTTCTTCTTCTTCCAACAGCCTTATTTATGAGTATGAATATTCCCATGTTATAGGTAAGAAAATTGGGACGCCAGAATTAAATATGTTCCCTGAGGTCCCAGAAGTAATAATGTCATAGCTGGAGTCTAATGTCACTTCTGCCTGATGCCATATGTCTAGAAGGAACAACAGAGACAATATAATCTCACCTCCTTATTTTATGTGTGGGCAAACAGAAAGCTCTAGTGACCTGCCCAAGGCCACAGAGCCAGTGAGCTTATAACAGATATGGGACTAGAACCTAGCTGGGAACTCTTCCTGTGACCCAGTACTGCTTCCCAGTGAGGGCTGCACAACCTACCTGTACAACTCACTTCCTTTTCCAGAATGCCCAGATGAATTGGATATCCAGTTTGGACCAAGATGAATCTTGATCCTTGTAGCCCTACTAATACAACCCATTCCAGGTAGAGTTTGATCTAACTATGGAAGACAAAACAATAAAGTTTTGAGAAGAAAACAAGAGAATACCTTCGTGACCTTGGAGTAGACAAAGAGATGTTACCAACCATAAAGAATAAAATGCATGAATTAGATAATACTAAAATTAAGACTACTTATCCATTAAGGGGTATCATGAAGAATGTGGAAAGGACATTAACAGAGTAGGAGAAGTTATTTATATACCTATGTCTACAAACCATTCCTATCCAGGATATCTGTGTATGTGTATTTATTTCTACAAATCAGTGGCTAAAAGCAATTAATACAATAAAAAAAACAGACAAAAATATTAAATAGGTACTTCACAAAAGAGGATATACTGTTAACAAACATATAAATGGTGCTTAACGTCATTAGTTATTAGGAAAATGCAAATTAAATCCAAAATTTGATACCCTTATATATTCCCAAGGATGATTAAGATGAAAACAAGAGTGAATACTATTTTTTATATAGCTTTAATCTATACCAAGTATTGATGAGAATGTGAAACTGCATAATTTTGGACACTATTGGTGGGGTGTCACATCACCCTTTAGAAATCTGTTCAGCAATGTGGCAGTTAGATCTTGCTGTGTAACAAAGAATATCAACATTTAGTGATTTAAAAGCAATAATTTCATATTTCATACAAGCCTATGAGTGAGGCTGGCAGTTCTGCTGATCTGATGTAGACTTAGTTAATCCCACTTGGGCTTGTTCATGCAACTGTGGGCAGCTGGCAGGATGGCTGGGGGCTGGCTAGCAGAAAGGTCTCCTCCAAGATGACTCCATTCTTGTATCTCTCACATCCTGTAGCAGGCTATTCTGGATATGTTCTCAAAGAGGAGAGAGAGAGGGGAAAGCGAGAGGGGGAGAGAGAGAGAGGAAGACCAGCAAGTGCTTGTATGAGCTTTGCTTAACATCAGATTTTTTACTGCCCCATTGGTCAAAGCAAGTAAAGTGACCAAGTCTCCCATCCACGTGGGAGGGCATTACAAAAGCATGAATACAGAGAAACATGAAAAATTGGGCCAGTATTTACTCAATTTGGACAGACATGTGCAAACTATAGGACCCAGCAATTTCATTCTTAAATATCCAATGGAAAGGTATATGTATGTTTCCCAAGAAACATACTCAAGGATATTCATAGCACTATTCGTAACAAGCTAAAGCTGAAAATTCCCCAGATATCCATTTTTATTGGTATTGATAAGCAAACTCTGCTATATTCATATGATGGAATATTATGCAGCAGTGAGAATGAATGATCTACAACAATATACAGATGGATAGAGTTTCAGACAGAGAGACAAGCAGTCAAACAGATAGGTAAAGATATATATGAGCAAAAGAAAAAAAATGATATGCCAGTCCTATGGTGTTAGAAATTAGGCTAGAAGCTCTCCTCAAAGGAGGGGTAGTAACAAGAAAGGTCAGGAAAAAGTTTCTAGATGATTTCATGTTCTGTTTTTTGTTGTTGTTGTTGGGTACTGATTACATAGTTGCATTCATTTTGAAAAGTTCATTCAGATGTATACTTTACATTTTGCACAGTTTTCCCTATGCATACTGACAACAATGAAATCTACATTAAAAACATTGACCGACATGTATATTTTTCATGGGATTTTTTGTTTGCTTTTAAATCTGTGTTTCCTCTTTGAAGGTGGCTGCATTTCAAAAATGACAAGCCAGTTCTTGGTATCAACACTATGGTCACCATTTAGTTCAATTCCATTCCATTTAGCACAATAAGCATTCATTGGACTCAAAACACAGTGGAGGATATAAAGATAGATAAGCCTACTTGGTTGATTTTCAGACCACAGAGTATACCCAAATCATCTGGGCAACTGGTAAAATGTGTTCAGTACCAAGCTCCAACTCCAAAGATTGATTTCATAGATCTGGGGCAGAGCCTGACATGCAACATTCTAAATGATTATACCACAGGTAAAAAATCAATGCAAGATATCTTTGGGTTATATTTTAATAAAAACCACCAGGAACTAATGATCTAGTGGCAAAGAAATCCATGTATTAAAAAGAAAAACAAAAAACAAGACGCAAACTATAATAGAACTATAAAGATCATGTCATTGGATGGAGGAATTAAATTTCTTGCAGAAGTGGGATTGAGTCAACTTTTACCTTGAAACAAGTGGAGAAAGCTGTACATTTGTTTAATAAAGTACATTTAGCTCCTCATAGTATGTGCTAGACACTGTTCTCAATGCTGGGGCTACAATGCATATACAGCTGAGCCCACAGAGCTTACCCCCCTATGCAAGCAGGCTCTCCCAAGGCAAAGAGAAGCGTCTCTAAAGGGAGGACCAGCAGATACACCAGGAAAGGCAGGTGGGAACCAAGTATTTTTGCACTTTTGTGTTCTAGAAGTACTTTTTTTTTTGTTTATTTGTCTTAATTAGTTATACGTGACAGTAGAAGGCATTTATGCTCTGTGATATATCATACTTAGATGGGATATAATTTCTCATTTTTCAAAGTGTACATGTTGCAGAATCATATTGGTCGTGTAGTCACATATATACATACAGTAATAATGTCTGTTTCATTCCACTATCTTTCCCATCCCCACATACCCTCCTTCCCCTCCCTTCATTTCCCTCTACCTAATCTAAGGTAATGCTATTTTTCCCTAGTGCCCCTCGCCTTATTGTGAATTAGCATCTGCATATTAGAGAAAACATTTGGCCTTTGATTTTGTGGGAATTGGCTTATTTCGCTTAGCATGATATTCTCCAACTCCAACCATTTACTGGCAAATGCCATAATTTCACTCTTCTTTAAATCTGAGTATTATTCCATTGAATATATATATAACACATTTTCTTTATCCATTCATCTATTAAGGGACACCTAGGTTGGTTTCATAGTCTAGCTATTGTGAATTAAGCTGCTACAAATATTGATGTGGGGGTGTCACTATAGTATGCTGATTTTAAGTCATTTGGGTATAAACCAAGGAGTGGGATAGCTGGGTCAAATGGTGGTTCCATTCCCAGTTTTCTGAGGAATCTCCATACTGCTTTCCATAGTGGTTGTACCAATTTGCAGTCCCACCAGCAATGTATGAGTGTGCTTTTTCCCCCACATCCTCGCCAACATTTCTTTCTTTTTTAAAAAATTTTTATTTATAGTAGTAGTATGTATTACAGTTCATACTACACATATAGAGCATCTTTTTACACAAAACAGTTTGTATACAAAGTATATTTGTAGCATTCAAGTCTTCAATCATGCATTTAGAATAATGATATCCATCTTATTCAACCACTTTATCTTTTTTCCCCCTCCCCACCTTGCTACCTCTCTTCCCCTCCCTTCCCTTTGACCATTATAGTGTTCCTCTAATCCTCCTATGTACCCCGACCCAACACCACTGTGAATCAGCCTCCTTATATCAGAGGAAACATTCAGTATTTGGATTTTTGAGGTTGAGATTTCACTTAGCATTGTATTCTCCAATTTTATCCATTTACCAGCGAATGTCATTATTTTATTCTCTTTATTGCTGAGTAAAATTCCATTGTGTATATATACCACATTTTTTGTTTGCTTGTTATAATGTTTTTTTCTTTTCTTTTTCTTTTTTTATTTATAATAGTAGTATGTATTACAATTCATAATGCACATATATAGCATCTTTTTACATACAACTGTTTGTATACAAAGTATATAAGTACCATTCAGATCTTCAATCATGCATTTAGGATAATGATATCAATCTCATTCAACCACCAATTTTTTTTTCCTTTATTTTTCCTCCTTCTCTTCCCCATTGCTCCCTCCCTTCCCCTCCCTTTCCTTTGACCATTCTAGTGGTCCTCTAATCCTCCTATGTACCTCCATCCAACAACACTGTGAACTAGCCTCCTTATATCAGAGAAAACATTCAGTATTTGTATTTTTGAGATTGACTAATTTCATTTAGCATTATATTCTCCAACTTCATCTATTTACCTGCAAATGCCATTATTTTATTCTCTTTTGTTGCTGAGTAAAATTCCATTTTGTATATATACCACATTTTCTTTATCTACTCATCTACTGAGGGACATCTAGGTTGGTTCCACAACCTACCTATTGTGAATTGTGCTGCTATAAACATTGAAGTGGCTGTGTCACTGTAATATGCTGTTTTTAAGTCCTTTGGGAATAGACCCAGGAGTGGGATGGCTGGGTCATAGGGTGGTTCCATTCCCATTTTCCCAAGAAATCTCCATACTGCTTTCCATAGCAGTTGTACCATTTTGCAGTCCCACCAGCAATGTATGAGTGTGCCTTTTTCCCCACATCCTCTCCAACATTTATTGTTGTTTGTGTTCTTGATAGCTGCCATTCTGACTGGAGTGAAATGAAATCTTAGATTACTTTTGATTTGCATTTTTCTAATTGCCAGCGATGTTGAGCATTTTTTCATGTATTTGTTGATTAATTGTGTATCGTCTTCTGAGAAGTGTCTTTTCAATTCCTTAGCCCATTTATTGATTGTATTATTTGTTTTTTTGGTGTTAAGGTTTTTGAGTTCTTTATATATTCTAGAAATTAGTGCTCTATCCAATGTGCATGTATTAAATATTTGTTCCCAGTTATTTGGCTCTCTATTAACCTCACTGATGGTTTCTTTTGCTGAGAAGAAGCTTTTTAGCTTAAATCTATCCCATTCGTTAATTCTTGGTATTAATTCTTGGGCCACAGGATTCTTGTTAAGGAACTTGGAGTCTAATCTGACATGTTGGAAATTGTAGCTTACTTTTTCTTTGATTAGGTGTATTGTCTCTGGTCTAATTCCTAAGTCCTTGATTCACTTTGAATTGAATTTTGTGCATGGTGAGAGATACAGGTTTAATTTCATTTTGTTGCATATGGATTTCCAGTTTTCCCAGCACCATTTGTTGAAGAGGCTATCCTTTCTCCACTGTACATTTTTGGTGCCGTTGTCTAATATAAGATAGCTGAAATTATATGTATTAGTCTCAGTGTCCTCAATTCTGTACCATTGGTCTACCAGTCTGTTTTGGTGCCAATACCATGCTGTTTTTATTACTATTGCTCTATAGTATAATTTAAAGTCTGGTATGGTGATGCCACCTGCTTCAATTTTCTTGCTCAGGATTGCTTTAGCTATTCTGGGTCTTTTATTTTTCCAGATGAATTTCATGACTGCTTTTTCTATTTCTTTGAGAAATGTCATTGAGATTTTGCTTGGAATTGCATTAAATCTGTATAATGCTTTTGGTAGTATGGACATTTTGACAATATTAATTTTACCTATCCAAGAACAAGGTAGGTCTTTCCATATTCTGAGGTCATCTACGATTTCTTTCTTTAGTGTTCTATAGTTTTCGTTATAGAGGTCCTTCACCTCTTTTGTTAAGTTGATTTCCAGGTATTTTATTTATTTTCTGATGCTATTGTAAATGGGGTAGTTTTCATCATTTCCTTTTCAGAGGCTTTGTCACTGATGTACAAAAATGCCTTTGACTTACAGGTATTAATTTTGTATCCTGCTACTTTGCCAAATTCATTTACTAGTTGTAAAAGTTTTCTGGTAGAGTTTTTTGGGTCTTCTAGGTATATTATCATGTCATCAGCAAATAGTGCTAATTTGAGCTCTTCTTTTCCTATCTGGATCCCTTTAATTTCTTTTGTCTGTCAAATTGCTCTGGCCAGAGTTTCAAGTACTATGTTAAATAGCAGTGGTGAGAGGGGGCATCCCTGTCTTGTTCCAGTTTTTAGAGGGAATACTTTCAATTTTTCTCCATTTAAGATAATGTCAGCTTGAGGTTTGCATATGTTGAGATATGTTCCTGTTATTCCTAATTTTTCTAGAGCTTTGAACATAAAGGGTGTTGTATTTTGTCAAATGCTTTTTCTGCGTCTATTGAGATGATCATATGGTTTTTGTCTTTAAGTCTATTGATGTGATGTATTATGTTTATTGATTTCCGAATATTGAACCAACCTTGCATTCCTGGGATAAACCCCACTTGATCGTGGTGCACTATCTTTTCGATATGTTTTTGAATCCGATTTGCCAGAATTTTGTTGAGGATTTTTGCATCTATGTTCATTAGAGATATTGGCCTGAAGTTTTCTTTTGTGGCTGTGTCTTTGCCTGGCTTTGGAATTAATGTGATATTGGCCTCATAGAAAGTGTCTGGAAGAGCTCCCTCTTTTTCCATTTCTTGAAATACTTTGAAGAGTATCGGTATTAGTTCTTTTTTGAAGGTCTTGTATCAGGACCTGGACTTTTTCTTGTTGGTAGTTTTTTGATAGCATCTTCTATTTCTTCACTTGAAATTGATTTATTTAAATTGTGTATAGCCTCGTGTTCCAGTTTTGGTAATTCATACTACTCTAGAAATCTGTCAATGCTTTCAGTGTTTTCTATTTTATTAGAGTACAAGTTTTCGAAGTAATTTCTAATTATCTCCTGTATATCTGAGGTGTTTGTTGTGATATTTCCTTTTTCATCACAGATGTTAGTAATTTGAGTTTTTTTCTCTTCTTCTTTTCATTAGCATCACTAAGGGTCTGTCAATTTTATTTATTTTTTTACAAGAACTAACTTTTGGTTTTGTCAATTCTTTGAATTGTTTCTTTAGTCTCAATTTCATTAATTTCAGCTCTGATTTTAATTATTTCCTGTCTTCTACTGCTCTTAGTGTTGATCTGTTCCTCTTTTTCTAGTGCTTTGAGGTGTGATGTTAAGCCATTTATTTGTTTTTTTTTTTCTTTTAATAAAGGAATTCAGTGCAATGAATTTTCCTCTTACTACTGCCTTCATAGTGTCCCAGAGATTTCTATATGATGTATCTGTGTTCTCATTTACCTCTCGGAATTTTTTAATCTCCTCCTTGATGTCTTCTTCAACCCCTTGTTCATTCAGTAGCATGTTGTTTAGCTTCCAGCTGTTGGAGTAGGTTTTTTTATTTCTTGTATTATCATTGATTTCCAATTTCATCCCATTATGATCTGATAGAATGCAAGGTAGTATTTATATTTTTTTATATTTGCTGAGGGTTGCCTTGTGGCATAATATATGGTCAATTTTGGAGAAGGAGCCATGTGCTGCTGAGAAGAAAGTGTATTCGCTTATTGAGGGATGAAATATTCTATATATGTCCGTTAGGTCTAAGTTATTAATTGTTTTAATAAGGCCTAAAATTTCTTTATTTAGTTTTTGTTTTAGTTTTTGTTTGGATGATCTATCCATTGGTGAGAGAGGTGTGTTGAAGTCCCCTAGAATAACTGTGTTGAGGTCTATTTTACTCTTGAACTTGAGAAGGGTTTGTTTGATGAATGTAGGTGCTCCATTATTTGGGGCATATAGATTTATAATTGTTATATCTTGTTGATGAATGGTTCCCATAAGTATTAAGAAATATCCATCTTTATCCCTTTTGGTTAATCTTGGCTTGAAGTATACCTTATTTGATATGAGAATGGAAACCCCTACTTGCTTCCGCAGCCCATGTGCGTGGTAAGACTTTTCCTAGCCTTTCACCTTCAATAGCTTGATGTCTTTTTCTATGAGGTGTGGTTCTTGTAGACAGCAAATTGTTGGGTTGTTTCTTTTAATCCAATCTGACAATCTGTGTCTTTTGAATGGTGAGTTTAGGCCATTAACATTCAGGGTTATTATTGAGATGTGATTCTTATTTCCATCCATTTTTAATTGTATTATGGTATTTAGCTTGATTTGGATTCTCCTCTGGTTGGTAATTCCTTTAGTTTACTATCTCCCTTTGTTGATTTTCATTGTTATTTTTCTTTTCTTCTTTGTGGAAAAGTTTGCCCGAGATGTTCAGAAGTGCTGGCTTTTGAGTTGTGAATTCTTTTAACTTTTGTTTGTTGTGGAAGGTTTTTATTTCATCTTCAAATCTAAAGCTCAATTTTGCTGGATATAAGATTCTTGGTTGACATCCCTTTTCTTTCAGAGCTTGATATATGCTATTCCAGGATCTTCTAGCTTTTAAGGTCTGGGTTGAAAAATCTGAGCATAGTCTGATCAGTTTCCTCCTATATGTAATCTGCTTCCTTTCTCTTGTGGCTTTTAATATTCTCTCCTTGCCTAGTATATTAGGCAATTTCATTATAATGTGCCTTGGTGTGGATCTGTTGTGGTTTTATATGTTTGGTGTTCGGTAAGCCTCTTGAACTTGGTTTTGCCATTCATTCCTCATGTTTGGAAGATTTTCTGCTATTATTTCATTGAATAATTACTCATTCCTTTGGTTTGAAACTCTGCACCTTCTTCAACACTAATAACTCTTAAGTTTGGTCTTTTTATGCTGTCCCATAATTCCTGAATGCTCTGTTCTTGTTTTTTTACTACTTTTGCCGTGTCATCTAGATTTTTCTCCAGGATATATATTTTGTCTTCATTATCTGAGGTCCTTTCTTCCAGGTGATCTAATCTGTTGGTGATGCTTTCAATTGAGCATTTAGTTTGGTTTATGTCTTCTTTCATTTCCAGAATTTCTGTTTGGTTTCTCTTTAGAATCTCTATCTCCCTATTGAAGTAATCTTTTGCTTCCTGTATTTGTTTTTGGAGTTCTTTGTCAAAATGCTCTTTTACCGCCTGTATTTGCTCTCTCATCTCATTTTTTAATTCATTCTTAAGATCCATAAACATTTGGAATATGTAATTTCTAAATTCTGTCTCTAGCATTTGACCAACTGTGCTTGCCATGGAATCTACTGAGGGGGTATGTTGATTGGTTTCAGCCACTTTCTTCCCTTGCTTCTTCGTAATGCTTGTGTGTCTATTCTTCTAGCACTGTGGGACCTTGCCTATTTCAATTTCACCTTATAGCCTTATGTTTCTCCTGTGGTACAATGCTGTCAGATTCCCTTATAAATACCTTACATTTTAAGATCTAACACTTTCTTTACAGCAAATCCCAGTTTGATCACAATGTACAGATTTAGTTAACTCAGGTATTGTTTCCAATTTACTCTGTATACTTGTGTTGGGGTTTACAGTTTCAGTATTGGACACAGAGATTATATGTTCAGGAAGAAGGAAGTGAGGTTATTGAGATGTTCTTTCTTAGGAAGTATGAAAATAGAATTCTATAGAAGTGGTTTAATATCAGCAGACGGGAGAGGAAAGAGAATGGAGTGAGCAATTTAGAGGGAAGACCAATTTATATATAAACCAAACTTATGTACCTTTTGAGAGAAGAAAGAAAAGATGGAAAAGAACAAATAAAAGGGAACAATAAGAGATAACAAAGAAGTAAGAATTAGTGTAAGAGAGAGGAGAGAGAAAATGAGTCAAGAAAAATAGAGAGTAAACTATATATAACACTGCTTTGCTGTATATTTCAATTGCCCCAGGTCTAGAAGTCCCAATTTCTGTGTGTAACTTGTTTTCGCCTCTGATGAGTACACAATGACAGGGTGTAAATAGAGAAGATGAGGGCAGAAGAGACTAAAGTGAGAAGGGAAGAAAAGAAAGAGGAACACAAAACACACAAATAAGCACACCATCAAACAGAAAAAACACACACACACAAAAACAAACAAAAAAAATCAGAGTCGAACCCAGGAACAAGTCTCAAATAAACAGGACCCTGGGAAGCTCTTCCAGTTTAAGCCAGTTGTCCCGGATCACACCCAGACAGTCACAGAGCACCAATTAGTGGAGTCTAGTCTGCAGCTTTGGCCAGCGGCAGATTGGCACAGAGGAAGAGTGGCTGCGGGGTGGTGGTGGGGGGTCAGTATGTGAATGGCACCAGGAAAGGGTTCATCCAAAAACCACGCATTCCCCAGCCTGCCCCAAGTTATAGCTCTCGTGGTTGCTGCGCTGGCCTCAGACAGGCCCTTCCCTGCTGGCTGCCTGCGCGCGTCTCACCCAGGTGTGTGTTGTTCTCCGGGCCCTGGACCAATCCTTGGATGCCTGCAGCTGTTTTTCTTCTTTGTTTCTTTGTCCCAGTCAGCCGCAGCTTTCCTCCAACATGGCTGTGCCCTCCCCGGTCCCAACAGCAGTACCTCGGACCTGTGTGTCACTCCGAGGCGTGCAGGTCCCGTTCGGCAATTTATGCGAAAGAAGTCTGTGAGGCTGCTGCTCGCGTCTGGCTTTCTTTTTATTCTGCGCTGTTCGAGGCTGTGGTCTGCACTTCCTGTACTGCAAGGTTACCACGGCAGCTGCGCCGCTAATGCTGGTTCGGTTTGTGGGCCACTCGCACTGGACTCCGTGCGTTGGCGGTCTGGAGTTCATTGTACTTCACCATCTAGATGTGCGTGGATGTCTCAGCTCCCTCCCAGTTGCGGGAGTATTGCTAGGAACGCGTTCAAACTTCCCGCTAACCCTCTTTTAGTGACAGTCTCTGGAGAGCACTTCTCTGCTGTCCGCCATCTTTCCCAGGAACCACCCTCGCCAACACTTCTAGAAGTACCTTTGCATTCTAAAGCAACACAGTTCCTTCTGTTCCTTGGATTTTATAATCTCCAGATATCGAAACTGTTTTCTCAAAGCCTCTGTCTTTCGTGTCTTCAGTCACACAAAGCATCTTTAGCATGTCTAGTTACCTTTGTTGTCTCTGTTGACCTTGAGTTTCCCTCTAATTTCATCATCTTTCTTGTTGCTAGTTGTCTGTGGAAATACTGAAGCATACCGGGTAAACTCCCCAAAATTATAAAGCTGCAGTGATCTCCAAGTCAGTGACATAGAACCTCTTCATGAGTGTCTTACAATAGTTTTGGCTCACCTTCTCAAGACCTGAGGCAAACTCGTTTCTCAGTTACTATCTGAGGTCACTCCAGGAGTTTGACTTTGTGTAAAGAGGGTGTATCCCACTTTCTAACTTCAGTTTATCTGCCAAATATCTGTGTTAATGTGATAACCCGCATGCTTCTTGTGGTTAGCAACTTCCCCAGACAATTCTTTGTTGCGAGAGGTTTTGTTAATGTAATACCAGTTAATTAGGTATCACCTGATAAAGCCATCATCAGTGGTAATAGTGATACCTTCTCTTGATTCATTAGCACAGATGTTTCATTAATAAAAGCAACAATGCACTTGACACGTTTCCAAAGCCTGATGGAGAAGAGAATGGTTCTTTATATTTAGTCTTCCACTCAGGTTTCCCTTCACCCAACAGGAGTCTTTTCTTTTTCTCTAAAATTCTTATGGTGGTAAGAACACTTGACACAAGATCTATCCTCTTTAACAGATTTTTAAGAGTATAGTACAACATTTCTACGTATGGGTACCGTATCGTACAGTAGATCTCTAGAACTTACTTGTCTTGCATAACTGAAATTTCATACCCACTGATGAGCAACTCTCAGTTTTCTTCTCCCCACAGCCCCTGCAAACACCATTCTGTTTGTTGCTTCTATTAGTTTGATTAGTTAGGATATTTCATGTAAATGGGATCATGCAGTACTTGTCTTTCTGTGACTCATTTATGTCACTTAGCATCATGTCCTCACAATTCATCCGTGTTATCACTTATTGTAAAATCTCCTTCTTCGTTTTAAAGGGGAACCCACACACATGCACATGCGTGCACACACACACATACATATGCATATACATATATACCACATTTTTTATCTCATTATCTGTTGACAGACGTGGAGATCACTTCATATCTTGGCTATTGTGAATAATGCTTCAGTGAACATGATAGTGTTCATCTCCTCGGGATCCTGATTTCATTACTTTGGGATAAATATTTAGAACTGGGATGGCCGGATCATATGCTAGTCCCATTTTCAATGTTTCCAGGAACCTTCATGCTTTTTTGCATAGGGCTGCACCATTTTGCATTTTCAATAGTGTATATGTTCCAAATTTTCCACATCCTCATCAACACATCTTTTTTAATATATTGTTTTAGTTGTAGATGGACACAATACCTTTATTTAATTTATTTATGTGGTGCTGAGGCCTCACACATGCTAGGCAAGTGCTTTACCACTGAGCCACAGTCCCAGCTCTATCTTTTGTTTTTTGATACTGTCCATCCTAACAGGTGCAAGGTGATTATCGCATTGTGGAGGGCTATTTTTCTAAGTCAGTAGGAATACATTTTTTTAAGGAACAAAGTAATTTCTGCTTAGGAATCTATCATATTAACTTACTGATATATTTAAAAATATGAAGAAACTTGGAAACATTTTCTGAAGACATGAGAGTCAATCCAGCCAAATTTTGGAGGCTTCCTGTGATCTCCAATAGCTATGTGATCTTGGGGATGCCATGTAACCTTCTGCTGCCTTAGTTTCTGTCTGTAAAATGGGGCTGTAATTAACATTTCCCTCAGAGGGATCTTGAGAAAGCACTAACTCATTCTGAAAATTGGTAAATAATGGGGGAAGAATCAAGAACTTTTATTGTTTTTCCATTGAATTATTTCAGAGTAAGCAAATAGCTCAAGAGGGAAAGTTAGTTTTTCTTTTTTTTTTCTATTTTTTTTTTTCTTTTTTTGGTATGGAGGACTGAACTCAGAGGCACTCGACCACTGGGCCACATCCCCTGCCCTTTTTTTGTATTTTATTAGAGACAGGGTCTCACTGAGTTGCTAAGTGCCTTGCCATTGCTGAGGCTGGCTTTGAACTTGCGATCCTCCTGCCTCAGCCTCCCAAGTGCTGGAATTACAGGCGTGTGCCACCACACCTGGCTGAAAGTTAGTTTTTCTATGATAGCTAATAAGTGTGTCAGGAATGACAGAATTAGCAAATTGTTTGTTACCCCTGGTGAAACCATGGTTCTAGGTAACAATCCTCAGGGGCCATTGATACCATTAGGTGAAATATGATTGAAACTTAATAATCGATGGATCGTACCACACCTCCTAAACCCATTGGTCAATCTTAAAACCCCTCAAAGTGGGACAGGCACCCAATCTGTGTATCCCAACGGCATGCAGTACAAAGTGGAGAGCACCAACCATCCAATGTATGGCCAGACATGCCAAATTCAAGCCTGATTCTATTCAAGCTCCTACCATCTAGGTTAAGGAAATGCAGGAGAAGAGAAGAACACGTTAAATGACACTATAATGATATGATTAGCCAAAGCACAATAAAGGACACACTAGAGCAGAGATTACTCAGTTTCTTTCCAAATTAAATTGCATTTTAAAAATTAATAAAAGGAAGACAGGAGACTGCCCTTAAAGGATATACCAATCCCATGCAACATGTAGATATTTTAGGATCCTGGTTCAAACAATTCAGATATTAAAAATACATTTTTTTTGAGACAACGAGGGAAAATGGAATACTGAGAATAAGATGATGGAACAGTTAATGGAATTTTGTTAAGTGTGTTAATGATATTGAGATGTGGTTAAAAAAAGAGTCCTCATCTAAATTTTGAGGTGAAATAACATGCTGTCTAGGAGTTTCTTTAAAGTATTTCAGCAAAAACTGAGCTTGCAATGTGTGTGTGTGTGTTTGTGTCTCTGTGTGTCCTGGGGTGAGCACAGAGTTGAACGAGAATGATAGAATGTTAATTTTTAGAGTTCTGTGTTAAATGAAAGGGAGTTCATTATACTATTCCATTTTTGTGTGTTTGGAATTTTCCACATTAAAAAAATTGTCCTTGTGCCAAAGCAAGCAGATCTCCTAAGCCAAATTTTTATTCAAAATTTGCATAAAATTTCTAAACAAAACAAATGTTTGGAACAAATTCTCAAACTAAAGGCAGATTCTTAAGTGTAAGCTACCAGGAGGTACTTGGGTTATTGTCTTCTGCCATTAAGGGTGGTTTGAGAGGTCATTATGATCAATGGACTAAGCTTTGAAAAGCAAATGAACTAATGTTGTGTTTTTAGATTTCTGCTCAGGACCTTTATTGAGGCACAAAGTAAATTTTGGGTCAGGACCATTCTTTTAAAAAAATGAAACAGAATAGAACAGAATTTTAAAATGTCAGGCTGCATCTTCTATAATAATAAATTGCTTAAATCAGTTTTTTAAGCCATCAGTGCATCTCAATTCTGAATGTGCACAGTAATCAGCTGGTAATCTTGTTAAAATGAAGATTCTGACTCAGGGCTGGAGCAGGGCCTGAGATTCTGCATTCCCATGGTCTGGTTGTTGCTGGTCTATGGATCATACCTTGAAGAGAAAATCCTTATAGCTTACATATGTAATTGTCTATCTATCTTTCTATATATCTATCTATCATTTATCATCTATCTTAATACAAATTATAGTGAGGATGTGATGAAGGCAGGATCCACAAATCAAAGGGGAGTATCTCTTTCTTCATCTGTGATTTCCACAAATCACTAGCTCCTTTATCATTTCTAAATAAAGCTTTATGAAATTTTGTAGGGGATCTCATGAAAATAGAGGGAGAACAGTGGAGTACGGAGAATGAAGGAGAGGAAGGAGGGATGGGGAAGGGGAGGAACAGCAGAATGAAATTAAGCATGTCACAGTGAATTCCACTTTCATGTATAACTATAATGTGTCAATTAAAAACTGAAGAAGTAATCAAAACATTGTGAATGACATATTGAACCAGCATATGAAAACCAATCAGCTTCATTGTACTAGGATGAGAAAAGCAAATTGCTGTGACAGTTTAAATGAGAATGAAGGTGAACTTGAAGGAAAGTGAGCATCTCAGAGCAGCCTTCGTGGTGGGCTGGAGCTCCTGCCTGTGACACTCTGTGTGAGTTGGCAGCCTGGACTGCAGATCTGGGCTGCACCAAAGCCTGTGAACAAAGGAGAAAGGGAAGTCTCTCCCCTCAGGGAGTTTACTCACAGTCTGGGGTGGAACACAGGGCAAACTAATGTTGGAGAAAAAAAATGGCAGTAAAGACAAGATGTAGATGGAGCAGAGAAGGAAAACTAGCTCTGCCTGGGAGGTTCAGGAAGGAGCCCTTGACCATGGAGCTGGGGTTTCTAAATTGGACACTTTGTGGTTGAATAGGAGTTTGTGAGACATCTGAGAGGCAGTCCAGGGAGCCACTGGCACATGGCAAGGTCTGGTGTGCTGTGCTCGGGGTGAAGTCGTTTTTTTCTCCTGTCTCTAACCATTCACAACCTGAAGATAGCCAGACTGTGTGCCAGAGGCCACTGATGTCTTCCCTGAAAGGCCCAGCATGTGCAGCTCTGGCAGCTGTCACTGGGCGATGACCACCGTGCTCCTAGACACGTGGCCTGCGGGACTGCATGGCATCCCTTTCCTCCCTACTTTTTCCAGAGAGCATTCATAGCCCTCCACCCGGGGCCTGCCTTCCATGGAACTTAACTTTCTGCGTTGCAAGGAGGGCCCAGGTCCTCTGTTGATTTTCACTGTGTCTTTCCTTTTCTTTTCTTTCTCCCTCTGTTGCAGAAGAGGAATCTGCACAGGTGACTCCCACCCCACTTGAACCCTGGACCCCCTTCCTCAGCTCCTCACTGCATCCCTTCCCTGTTTGATCTACTCACCCCTACTGTTTACAAACAGGCCAAATCTCCATGCATCTGAAGTGATTCCCTCAGCCATTTTTCTAGGGCTCCTTGAGGACACAGTGTCTTACTCAGTGGTCTCTCTTCTCACCTCTAGTCACCCTCACCCTAGGCGTGCGTGAGTACCAATTAGGGAGGAAAGAAGGAAGCTGCTACTGTCTCTCACCTCTGTCAAAACTCACTGCCCCGTTACCTCATCTCCCCTCTGGCTGCCCCTGAACCCTGGCTCTCAGCTGGGGTTGTTCTCCTAGAGGGCATCGCCCCACAAGAGTCTCAAGGGGTGCTGTGCTCTCTTCAACACCCCAGTTCTGATGAGTTCAGACAATGCATTTTGTAATCCCTCCCAGTACAACTAAGACCAGTCAGAAACCTTTAAACAAGATAGGACTGAAGATTTGGGCTAAGGAAATAAAGGTAATAACCCTAAACCAATGATCTGTCCCAAAAAGTAGAGCTTTATTCTAGAACTGTCCGTGTGAGAGTGTCTTCCTGTCTAGTTCCCTGTGGTGGAGAACATTTTCCCAAGTCTTTCTTTAACTGTTCTTAAAGCCCAGACGTAAGAACCTGAGCCCCTAGCTGGGCGCAGTGGCACACACCTGTAATTCCAGTGGCTCAGGAGGCTGAGACAGGAGAATCGAAAGTTTAAAGTCAGCCTCAGCAACTTAGTGAGGCCCTGTCTCAGAAAATAAATAAAAGTAAATAAATAAAACAGCTGGGGATGTGGCTCAGTTGTTAAGTGCCCCTGGATTAATCTCTAGTACCCCCCCCCCAAAAAAAAAAGAACATGAGCCCCAGAAAGATCTCTCCCCTACTTGGCTTCTAAGTTCTGGGGCTCTCACTGAATACCTAGCCTTCCTGACCCTCGAATGTCTACCCCATTCCTGGGAGACATGGCCTGAATGGGTCCAGCATATTAAAGCTACTTCTTCTGTAAGAGACTCATAAGTGGTAACACTGGTGTGATTTTGTTTGGGATTACTGTGGTAGCTTATCGCTGACCACTGAGTCACTGAGTCCATTGGCCTCCTCTTGGTCTCCATTCCCTACCCCTCACTGAACCATGGCTGCTTTTTCTTGTGGTATTGGGGATTGAACTCAGAGGCACTCCTCCACTAAGACACTTCCCCAGCCATATTTTGTATTTTATTTAGAGACAGAATCTCACTGAGTTGCTTAGTGCCTTGCTTTTGCTGAGGCTGGCTTTGAACGTGAGATCCTCCTGCCTCAGCCTCCCTAGCCACTGGGATTACAGGCATGTGCCACAGTGCTCAACTTTTTTCCTTTTTGATATTATTTCCTACCTTGGCTTCTTTGACACTGTTCTTTTCTGTTTTCTTTCCTAAATTCTCAGACCACTTTCTCTGTTTTTCCTGCCCTAAGCTTTTATATACACACACACACACACACACCTTGATAGACCTTTATTTTTTATTTGTACACAGTGCTGAGAATCAAACCCAGTGCCTCACACATGCCAGGTGAGTGCACTACTGCTGATCCACAGCCCCAGCCCTGCCCTAGGCTTTTGTTGTTTTCTCCTATTGGGGCCTTATAGTTGCACATAATGGTGGGATTTGTTGTTTCATATTTTTACATGCACACAAGATAACAATATAATTTGGCCAATATCAAGCTTTGGTTCTTGGGCCTCTTTTGTTTATTTTCTCGATTACTTTCCTCAGGTGAGTAGGTGCTTGCCCCAGAAGGCCCTGATGGTGCCAGAACATGGGAAGTATTATTAACTTTCCCCTGCCCCTTTTAAAAAATGGTGCTGAGATTGCCAGGTATGGTGGTGCATGCCTGTAATCCCAGTGGCTCGGGTGGCTGAGGCAGGAGGATTGCGAGATCAAAGCCAGCTTCAGCAAAAAGCAAGGCACTAAGCAATTCAGTGAGACTCTGTCTCTAAATAAAATATAAAACAGGGCCAGAGATGTGACTCAGTGGTGGACTGCCCCTGAGTTCAATCCCTGGTAACTGCCCCCCACCCAACAAAGAAATATGGTGCTGGGATTGAACCCAGAGCCTTGCACGTGCTCTTATCACTGAGCTATATCCCCAGCCCTCTCTAGGGAGACACAGCCCCTTTCTCTCCATCATAGCCTCCACCTGTGGCAACATCCCTCAAACCTCTCAAATACCACCTTTAAACAACACATATCCTTTTTCTTGTCCATCTTTTCTCCATCTATTATAACTGCTTCCCTTGAATTCACAGTACATTTCTACGACATTTCTTGAGCAGCCCTATGTGACAGACATAGTTCCAAGGTCTCATTATATCTCCACAGCACACCTGTTCTCTGAATAGCATTCTCTCCACTTTATCATGAAAACCAGGCTTCCTGGAGGTCTGGGGACCTGCCCAGAGTCACACAATAGGTGAGTGGTGGACCTGTGACTAAACACAAGACCACATACAGCTTTGTTTGTGTCTCTTTGGAGCACGGTCTTACTCTGTCTTCTTCTGTAGTTGTTTTTGTATTTATTTTACCTCCTCATAGGCCAACTCTGAGGAACCTTTTCCTTTTAGCTGCTGGCACCAAGCTTCTAATTTGAATTTTGGAGAAAGTCTCAATTTCAAATATTTTATCCACTATACGAATAAGTGCCTTTGACCTAATTTGGGGCTTATGACGTATGGACAGTGTGCACAAATGCTTTGAACAACGCAGGCAATCAATAAGTATTTGTAAAATCAAATTGAAAAATATGGACAAACAAGTCAGGCTTATTTCAGATATGAGAGAGAGATAGAGAGAGACGTGGGGAGGGAGGGAGAGAGGGAAAGGGAGAGAATGTTATCTAAATCCAAAAATAATGCTCTATTAAAGCAACAAACATAAATTTCAAGTGGTGACTAATTACTAGCACCTGTGTATGTTTTGAAAGAATGATGCACTACAGAATAAGAAAGAATGGCTTTCTGCATCATTTCATTTCAAACATCAGAACAGAAAAATTCTGACCATGGCCTAACGTTTTCTGTGAATGGTCTGTGACTGTTTTCTCTTGCCATAAAATTTTTGGCTCCCTCAAACTCCTTTTCTGTTTCATTCTCCTTCTTTAATTTCATGCTTAGCTAATTTTTAAGAAATGCTAGTACTGTATTTTCTGCTAGTGTTTCTGGTATGCTGCTTTAAACCTGCTTCTTGTGGGAAATAGGATTTTTTCTAGACATTTCTAGAAGTTGAAAATTAGAGGTAACCTTGAAATTATTTCTTCACTCAATTTCAACATGGATTACCTTCTACATGCATATTTTCCTGATCACATACGGAGAACCCCCACCAGAAGTAGCATTTCCCAATCATTCGCATGGCTGATGAGGGGTTAACCTCATCAGTGGAATGTGAATTCTTACTGATTAGAGACAGACCGAGGGATGCTGTCTTTATCATGACCTTTCCTCCTAGGCTTTGGGCCTATTTCATTTCAGAGTTCAGAGTTCAACTTCTGCCATTAAATCTCAGCATGGAGTGACTTTCTTTAAATGCCAGATGACAGGAGCCTGCTGCCTCTGAAGGAAACCTGTCATTTATTTGTAGGTCCGATTTCTTCTTACCCTTCCAACCCTACTTGCTTTTTAAACTAAATTTCCCTCCTTTGAAGTGAAATCATTTTATTTATTTTTTGTCCCAATAGAGGAACTGGGGGAAAGTTCTCAGAAGATGCAAGGACGGCAGCAATAGATAAATGAAGTCGCGCTGCATGCTGCTGTTCAGTGAAGCCATTTTCAGACAGAGCTACTCTGAAGCCATTAAAAAATGCTATCCATCTCCAACTTGCCATCTGCCTGCTGCTGCTGGACGAACACTTCTATGGTGTTAGCAAAGAGATTACTCTCCGTGGCCAACTTCCCTCTAGCTCTCCCATGACACCAGGGGAGACTCTTATGGGAAGAAGGCAATTTATTTCAGCTGAACGACCGCATGGTAACTATACAAGGCAATTATACAAAGCAAATGTATCAACTTCTGCCACGGGAGGCAGGAGTTCCCTTTCTGGTCATTAATAATGAACACTCTTCAGTAAGTAGGGAAACATTTACCAAATAAAATGGCCCGTTATGGATGGTCCCCTAGGCAGCTGAGAACGTGTGGCCATGGAGGAAAGAGCAAAGCCAAAAATACTGGTGCTGGTCTCTCGACCTTGCTTGGTTGTCCTGGAAGCATCTCCGAACCGGCAGAAGATTGTGACCCATTGGGTCTTTGCACAGAAATGTGCAGTCCACAAAAAATGGGGCCTGGTCTTTTCTATATTGAAATTCCATTGCTTCCTTTCCTGGCAGCTGCATAATTGGGAATGCCGTGAAATAAAAACAAGGAGGAAGTAAATTAGAGCCGGGAAGTGTCAAATTGATCTACTGCCTTGTTGCGGGGGTAGGAGTGCTGGGCAAATTCAGATTCTCCCAGAGCCCCCTTTCACCACATCACCTACCATTTAAAACCCTTGTAGCTTGGTCTATGGTGACTTATTCAGAGTACTCTTTTGCAGCTGTTTTTTTTTTTTTTTTTGTGTGTGTGTGTGTGTGTGTGTGTGGTTTTTGTTGGGGGTGGGTGGTGGGTGGGTTCTGGGGATTGAACTCAGGGGCACTCAACTACTGAGCCACATCCCCAGCCCTGTTTTGTATTTTATTTAGGGACAGGGTCTCACTGAGCTGCTTAGTGCCTTGCTTTTGCAAAGGCTGGCTTTGAACTCACAATCCTCCTGTCTCAGCTCCCGAGCCGATGGGATTACAGGCATGCGCCACTGTGCTGACTTACAGCTGTTAGTTTTATTTTATTATTTTTAAAATATTTTATCTTAGTTGTAGTTGGACACAATGCCTTTATTTTACTTGTATGTGGTGCTGAGGATCTAACGCAGCGCCCTGCAAGTGCTAGGCCAGCACTCTACCACTGAGCCACAACCCTGCAGCTGTTTTAATGAGCAGAATGCCTGAAAAGGTGCTGACATTTTAATGCCTCCTATTGATACTTTATATTTAGAGACAACAGACTTGGCACTGCATTCAAAGCCCTTGCAAAGCTCTGGGGTCTTGTCTACCTTGCTCACACGTGGCTCGTAATTAGAACCGACTTGGAACACATTCACTTACTGGTGCTTTCATATAGAAGACAGCTGATCATTGCCTAATGAATGTTCAACACCCTTATGAGATAGGTGTGTATTTCCCTTTGCTTATCAGATGAATGATTTCAGGCGGTGGAATGACAAAATCCAAAGCCTTGGGGGCAGAAATTATGCCTTTGATGGATTCTGCAAAGTGTGGAATGGTGAAATAGTAATGGTAAAATAAAGCCATTAATAACAGTGTGATGAAACCTGTGGCTTCTCAGCTGGCTCAGGACGTAACCCAGCTCTGGTATTTGACCACACTCCGTTAAAAAGTTTGGTTGTAGTTGGACACAATGCCTTTATTTTACTTGTATGTGGTGCTGAGGTTGTGCTTTTGTGAATTAAATGTATTTATGCACCACTTCCAAAAAACCACAGAGGGTGGAATGATAACCAACTTGGCAACTACACACTGTTTTTGAACTTCAGAATCACTTTCAAAACTTTTAAAATGTTATTAAAATTTTTAAAAATTGGTTACAAAGCACATATTCACTGAGGGGCAATTATATGCAAAGCACTGAGCTGGGCGCTCAGTCCCTTTCCTTCTGGGCTTACTGTCCAATGGGAAATAAAAAGACACAAGCAACCACCATGCAGGGTGCAAATAAGGGTAAGCACAGTATTTTGTGGAAAATGACTCATATGGGGTCACCTAGTATAGTCTTGAGTAGCAAGAGAGCTTATATCAAATGATAGCTAAACTGAGAGTTAAAGGACTAATAGAAGTCATTCAAGGGCAGAAATGGGACACAGTAAGGACATGCTGGACATAGGAGCTGTCATTTTAAAATTTCAGTGGAGAAAATGAACACAGGACATTAGTAAGCCCAGCTCAATTGGTGTAAGCCAATTTTATCTTGGGGAAAGCCACCCTGCATCCCTCCACAGCTTTAGAAGTGAGGTCTCCTTGCAAAGTTACCTTGGAAAAGGAAAGAAGCAATGAAAGGAGGAAGGGAGGAAAGAAAGGGAAAGTGGGTCGATGGAAGGAAGGAAGGAAGGAAAGATGGAAAGGAGGGAGGAAGAAAGTGAGGAAGAGGAAATGGAAAGATGGAAAGAAGGAAGGAGGAAAGGAAGGAAGGAAAAGAACATGAAAAACTGGCAACCTGGTTCAAATGCAATGCAAACAATCAATTTGGTAAGAAAGCTTGAGGGAAAACTTTCTGAAAGAAGCAAATGGAAATTGACACAACGTAAGATTTTCATACTTGTTTATTTTTCATTATTTTAACTCTTTTTAGTTTATTGGGCCATAGTTCATGGAATTCACTTAGTGGTCATTTAACAAAAGCAAGCATAATTTCTCCTACTTGCAGACAAGCAATGTCAGATATAAGGAGCTGAAGTGGTGTTTCCAGTGTGATTCAGGTCAATTCTGGGGAAAGGTGGCAAAGCAGACAACACAGTTACACTCTCTCCCTCACCTCCAGCTGTCTTAGTTTGTTTGTGCTGCTATAACACAACACTTCAGGCTGGGTAATTTGTAAACAGCATAAATTTATTGCTCACACTTCTGGAGGATGTGAAGCCCAAGAACAAGGCACTGGCAGATACGATATCTGATGAGGGCCTGGTCTTTTCTTCCAACATGGTGTTTTGTTTCTGTGTCCTCACATGGAAGGAGGCAGAAGGGCAAAAGGGACAAATGCTGCATCTTCACAAGGAAGTACAAATGGAAGGGCTGAATTGGTTGTCTTGAATGCTTACTAAGGGACTAATCCCATCTACAAGGGTGGATCCCTTCAAGCCTAATCATCTCCTGTAGACCCTTCCTATTAATATCATTGCATTGGGGATTAAGTTTTAACATGGACTGTGGAGGAGACACAAACATTCAACCCAAAACATAAAACTAAGGAAATGGAATGAATAATAAGTAAATAAGCCAACAAATAGTATACAGTGTTCTAACTTTGGGAAGTATCTAGAAATCTAAGACTCTAGAAATTGATGCCTTTCCCAGTGTAAAATACCTCTAGAAAGAGTACTGATAAAATTCAGAAAAATCTCCTTAATCACACCACCTTCATCTTACTTGCACTTGGGGAGTGGGGCATGCTGAATGGATTCAATGGTGAACACATCCAATACTGAATAGTTTCAATAGTGAAAACAAGCCACTAGAGCTCACTCTTTTGTCTTTCCCTGACTGAAAGGAAGACAGGAGACCTGGTATGGAAAAATCACTAGGAATTATTATTATTTTTAATTCAATGGCAAAGAGGGCTCTAATAAAACAGGAAGATAAAAGAAATAACCAAAGTCACCCAGGATGATAATGAAGATGTACAGAAATCTTCAGTGTGCAACAGAGGACATTGTATCCCAAACTCTTTAATTTTCCCTTATTTTTTTCCACTCATGCTGAAACTGACTTGTATTAGCAACTAGGGAGAGGCTTGTGAGCTAGAATAATTTTTTTTAAAAATTAGGGCAGGTTGTCCTCAACACAAGCAATGGCTTGGTGGCTTAGCTTGAAATGGAGGAATAATCCAATATTTGAGAGCATCTGTCAGGTGAAAAAGACATTTTAGACCTTTTAACAGAATTCCAGAGAAGAGAGTTGAATCAGAGGTCACACTCACCAACCCAGTTAAACATAATCTCAGATTTACTCCTTCTCCTTGCCCCAGCAAGAGAAAAGCAGAAAGAAGAACACAAGACTATTAGAACAACAGAGGAAAGGATAAGTGAAAGAGTCGGGAAAAAAATTCTCTACATAATATTTGGTCTGGATAGAGCTGTCCTTATCCAATAAGAATATGATAAGATAAATGACACCACAATTGCACAACGATAAGACAACAACAACAACAACAAAAAGAAAGAAACAAAGAAAGGAATCATCATAGCTTTGAAGAGAAGATAAAGAAATGATTCTTGGGGAAAACAGAGAGAAGAGAGGAAGAGGAACACTGTCTGATACAAATGCTTGACCCTCTCAAAGCACTGAAAGAGTATATGAAATTTCTAAGACAATAGTTCTACCATAGATTTAGGTCTTTCTTGATTTAGGGTGAAATATATTTTTAATACTTACTTTTATCTTTCATTTGATGCACATTGACATAGTTCCTAAAGTTTGTTATTAAAATATGATGACTGTATTAAAATATAAAAGCCTCAGAAAGACACAAGCATTATAAACAAAGACAAAAATAAGCAATAGACAGAAAATGTATGCAACATATGTAAACCAGCAAAGGAATAATATTCAGAATATATAAAGAACCCCTACAAGAAAAATCTAATAGGAAACTAGAGGAAGGGCGTGTATTAAGAGGCAGGAAATTCTAGAAGAGGAAAAATCAAGTGTCCAATGACCTTGTAAAATTTTAATCAAATTCACTTAATGAAGCAAATTTTTTAAAAAATGAAGTATGTATTTTGCTTCTGGAAAGATGAAGTAGAACTTCTTCTTCCTATTCCTCCTGCTAAGTACAGCTAAAACCTCATTAAATATGACATTAGACATGAAACAACATAAGGAGACCCTGAAAGATGGAGAGAAGAAGGAAAATTAGTTAGAGACCTTGGAACCTGAGAAGCAACAGCATGGTGAGTTCTCTGGGTTTTCTTTTGGCCTCATGTGTTCCAGACTGCATGTTAGAGAAGTGAGCAACCAGAAAATGCCAACAATCATGGACCAAAAGAAGCCCAGGAAAGTCAGCTCTCTCTAGTCAGAAACCACAAAAAGGCCAGCCCAGCAAAACAGGCACTAGCTGTCTGCCCCAGCCAGACATACCAAAAAAGCTTATGGTTCACCACCAATTCTACCAGCAAAGGCCAAGAGGGAAGCTTAAAATTCCACTCTTGACAAGCTCTAATGAGCATCCCTGTGGGCCCCACAGTTTGTCCCTGTGTTGGGGTAGTGTCAGAGAAGGCCAAGTGAGGAATCTGGACTTTCATCCATGCCTGGTGGTAATGATCCACTCTCATCCTCATTGGGGACCCATGGGGAGCCTGAACTTCCACTCCTATACAAAGGCTCAGATCTAGGATAAATAATTATATGAAGGACAGTCAAGTCTCAACTGCAAAATATCTGACAATCCAGTTGGAAAATGGGCAAAAGACATGAAAAGATTTCATGAAAGTGGGTGTTCAGACGGCAAATAAGCACTTGAAAAATTGTTCAACATCACTAATAGCTTTAGGGAAATGCAAATTAAGATCATATCATCACATGCTAATTAGAACAGTTAAAATAAAACTCAGTGGCAGCATCAAATGGTGGCAAGAATGTGGAGAAACTGAATCTCTTGTGCATTGCTCAGATGGTACAACCACTCTGGAAAACAATTTGGCAGTTTCTTAAAAAACTGAATGTATGTTTACCATATACATGATCTAGCAATCACACTCCCACCATTTATTCCAGAGAAATGAAAACTTTCATTCACGAAGACCTGTACATAGTGCTCATAGTAGCTTTGTGACATCCCCAAACTAGAAGCAATCAAAATGTCCTATGATAAGTGAATAATTAAACAAACTACTGTAATTTATATCATGAATTACTACTCAGCAATAAAAAGGAACAAATTATTGATAAATTCAACAACTTGGATGGATCTCAAGGGCAGTATGCTGAGTGTAAAAACCCAATCTCAAAAGGTCACATGTTCATGAATGCATGTTTATAACATTTTCAAAATGATACAATTATAGAGACGCAAGACAGAGACATATAGTTGGCCCTTCATATCCATCGGTTCCATATCTTTGGATTTGATCAAACTTGTGTGTAAAATATTTTTTAAAAATTGCATCTCTCCTGAACATGTACAGACTTTTATTCTTGTCATTATTCCCTAAGCAAATAGTATAACAACTACTTACATAACATTTACATTGTATTAGGTATTATGGGTAATCTAGGGATGAATTAACAGATTGGAAGAATGTAGGTTATAGGCAAATACTGTGTCATTTTATGGGAGAGACTTAAGCATCTCAGATTTTGGCATCTGTAGAGGGGTTCTGGGACCAATTCCCCTCCAGTAAGGAGGTACAACTGTATGTGTTAGGCGTTAGGAATGGTAGAGGAAAGCAGGTAGGACCACAAAGGGGTAGCATAAAGATTGCTGAGGCAATGAAATAGTTTTATACCTTGATTATGATTATGGTTACATGAATCCACACATATGAGAAAATGACATAGAACTATACATACTTTATACCAATGTCAATTTTCTGGTTCTGACACTGCGTTATATAGCTTTATGGTATAAGATGTAACCACTGGGAGAAACTGGAAGAAGAGAACTGGAGACCTCTCTGTATTATCTTTGCAATTTCCTTTGAATCAATAATTATTCAAAATAAAAAAGCAAAGCAAAACTAAACAACAGTGGGATATGATTTTTATTCATCTGATTGGAAAGTGATTTAAAATTTGATACAATTAAGTTTTGGCAAAGAGAAGAGTGACAGTCATTTCGATGGGCAGTTGATAATTGTCTATCAGAACTAAACATACCCACAGTCTTTTAAGAGATTCTGGGTGTTCCATCAAAGAAACCTCTATGTTCACAGGAGAGAGATATACAAGGAAGTTCACTGCAATGTTGCTTGTAAGAGTGAAAAAATTTGGACTGCCGAAATGTTCATCCAAACTGGAATCATTAAGTAAATCATGTATATTCATATAAAAATATAGCAGTTCAAAGGAATGAATTAGGTCTATTTTAACAGCATAATGAAATTTCAAAAGCATGATGTTGCATTAAAAAAGTAAATTATAGAATAACACATATGAGATAATACCAAAAGCAATTGATAAAAGCAAAAACATAAGGCAATGCTGTTCTCTTCTAGTAAACATATATGAATATAAAGATATTAAAATCAAAGCTATAAATACTTTCCACCAAATTCTAACCATGTTCATATCTGGCAAGGAAAAGAATGGAGCATAAGGTGAATATATTCACTTTGGCAATTAAAATTTAATATGTCCCCACAGTTATTTTTTAAAGTTTATTTTAGAGTTTGATGTTAAAGTAGTATTTCTAAAAGTAATGACTATTAATATGTTGATATTTTCCTTTGCATATTTTAACTTGTGTGTATGTGTTTATGTGTCTGTGTATACTTTTTCTTCTTCAAGAAACAGTGTCTTGCTTTGTTGCCAAGGGTAGCCTTGAATTCCTGGGCTCAAGGGATGCTTCTGCCTAATCTCCAGAGAAGGTAGGATTACTGGCAAAGGCCACCATGCTTGGTTTGTGTATCATTTTGAATGCAACATTTATAGAAACTTAAAATAAGTTTCTTTAATAGCATAAACACCAGAGAGTGAGAGAGAGAGAGAGAGAGAGAGAGAGAGAGAGAGATTCCAACAATACTTTTCATTTATTGAGCACCTCCTGTTTGCCAGGTCAGTGTGTCCTATGTTTGTTACATTGTTCCTATATCTTACCACCCTCCTACAAATTGCTATATCTTCGATTTTATACAGAAAAACTTTTAAAGGTAAAAGTGAGGACAGAGGAGCCTGAGAAATTTGCCCAAGGTTTCAAACTTGGCAAGAGCAGAGTGTGGACTTATGTCCAGGTGAGATGCCTTCAAAGCTCCTGCTTCTGCTCTAATCGAGTCTAGCAGTCTATGTGTATAGAGTTTGACAAACATAGAAGTTGTCAAAGCAAGCTGTGGAAATTCCCATGATTCCCGGCCAAGGAGACAGACTGACCATGGAGGTCAGCAGTCAGACTGCCCTTCCTTGGAAGGAAACAGGGGAATGAATGCTACAGCTTGATAAATATTATAAATTACCCCTTACTAACTGCTTACCTCAGGAGAGAAATTGTGGGTACCTCTTGAAGGAGCACCAAAGAAAGTGTGATGAGCCTCCACTGACAGGCACCAGTCAGGGGCGTTGGAGGGAATAATCTGAATTACTGTTCAGGTCCTTAACCCAACAACAACTGTAACCATAGCAGCAGCAACAACAACTACTAAGATTTCCATAATGCCTGTTTGTACCGAGCAGTTACATAAACTCATTGAATTCTCCATGGTACTCACTTAAAGATTAACATTAAAAGTGCTAAAAGTGACAAAGTGAACCAATGATATATATATTGTAATACTGTCAGAAGCAAGAATTTGATCTCCAAACACTGTGTTAATTTTTAAAAATCAGTCAAGTTCTCTTATTAGCCTGAAGACTCTGCTCAAAGCACTACACAGCTGACAGTCTTCTGCAGCTGTCTGGGGGCTGGGGGCCTGGAAGAAATGGTGACACCAGGTTTTTTGATGTGTGGCTGCAATGACATACTTTGCCTGAGAGGGGCTGGTGCTAAGTCCCCATAGGTGCAGGTTGACAAACAGCCATGATATTAATATTTATTGCCCCATTTAACATTTGTAGCCTGGATGGCAATTCTGAATGATCTTTAACTGGGATACAGATAAATTGCTGATCTGGAGTCAGGGGTCAGTACTGTGGGTACGTGTGCTGCTTCTACTCACTTAGCGGGGAACTTCGAGTCTTATCTATAGTATTTATGATTCAACTCCACACAAGAGCTGACTATTAGCATTTGCCCCTTGCCCTGAAGAAATAATTATGCAAAAAAAAGAGAGAGAGAGAAGGAACAGGCAAAAGTACTCTTTCAATCTCACTTCTCTTCCTGGAGGAAATAGGAACACATTTTCTGTGCCTTGGGGGTGATCCTCTGAGAAAAAACAACTCTATTTCCAAATAGTGGACCCAGAGCTAGTCCCATTTATTCTTTGGGGACGTTAAGTATTATGTGTTTTCTCCATTTGACAAATGAATGGCTTAGTGGCTCGACCTCCCTTACACAATAGGAAGTCAGCTCTACAAAGTCTTTGACCCCAAGACTAGACCTATTCAGCTGCAGTTACATGGAAGGTTGAGCAATAATCTAGCTTACTTAGGTAATATACTGACAAACAAACCAGCACAGCTCATTGGGACCAGAATTCCGTAAGATCCAGAATTTATTGGACTCTTTCCTTGGTATCACCACAAATGCTCTAGAGGGTGATTCACTGAAGATTGACAGATTCCAAAACATTGCTTTCAGGGGGAGGTCAGGACAAATTAGAATCTCAGAGAAGGGTGTGGGGGGGAGTTTGAAAATTCAAGTCAGTTCCATGATGTGCAATATGTAGGAAGAAGGAAAGAAAATGGCTGTTGGTTTTATGAGTGCAATTCAAAACTGCACTTTTCTGCAGTTCTAATGAATATATAAAAATAGTAAGGCTCATCATACACCAATTAGTGAATTTATACACCAATTAATCAAAATCAAAATCTCATTGAAGATAGAAGGATTTTTTTGTTTTCCAAAAAGGGGAATGCTGATTTGAGAAATATTGCTCTGAAGTTTTTAGCCTTTCAAGTCTAGATTGAGCGTTTGGTGTTTAGGAAGCTCAGAGATTAGGCATGCAGGCTTTGGAGCCAGACTGTCTAGGTTCAAATCCTGGCTTTATGTGTGACATTGGCAAGTTGCCTTAAACTTTCTCAATCTTCATCCTTCCCTTCAAAAGCAAAAATGTAGTAATAAGACCTCATTATAAGGTGCATTGGGGATTAAATGATGCAATTTATGTTAAGTAGGAAAGCATTAGATACATAGGAAATACTCACTGATTGTAGACATTATTTTGAAACACTGTTCTTTGATTTCCTGTTGTTGTTGTTGTTGTTGTTGTTGTTGTTGTTGTTTTCTCCCCTTGTTCTAGTTAATCTTTCTGGGAGCTTCAAGTTCTTGAATCTTCAATTTCTTGTCAAATGTTTGGTGTGATTCAAAAATGCATTTTTCTGCAAGTCTAATAAATATGTAAAGATGATGAAGTTCGTCAGACAGTTCTGGTGAAGTAATAATATACTTTATTTTTCTGCACCTTCCTCTATTTACAATGAATAGACGTTTCAACTAAAGAAATGTTCAGTTCACCCACCACGGAGTAGATACTGGTACTTGCTCACCAAACATGCATTTTCCAATACCCTTCTTAAGCCACTCCCTGAGAATCCTCCTGCTGCCATATCCTTCAGGAAACACCAAGTCTCCTTCTCAGCTACAGGGGATGGGAGTAGTTTACATTAACCACAGCAATCCCATCTCCATGCTGATTACTGACTTAGGAATAGTTGTGTAATATGCTGAGAAGTGTTGGGGACCTTCTACTTTTTTTCAGTCCTAAGAAAGATACATGCCATTTCTTCACATTTTCATTGTCTCTCTTCTCCATGACCCCTAGAACTGCTGTTGCTGCCTTGAAACCATGAAGATAGCTCCCATAAGGACTCTGAGGGTGGCTTAGGTGGAGGACGTTACCAACCTGAGTTTTTGATGCTGAGCCACTGGTTGAGCCAGCATAAAGCTCTTTTACTATTGAATTTATTCTTATGTCTGCTAATAAATTTCCAGCTATTTAAGTCCACCAGAGTCAGGGTTTTCTACTATTTTGTAGTCAGATGTGTACTAACAGACAAGATGTAAAACCCACATTAAAATGTCTTAAAATAAACTAGAAGTCCAAAGTGTCTCTTGTATGATCCTAATGTCATCCTAGCTCCCTCAATAACCCACTTTGTCACATCAACTCTGAAGTAATCCTACCAGCTCTGCTTACAAAATATATCTGAGTCCAAAACACTTTTCATCTCTACTGCTGTTCCCTGACTGAGCCACCATCATTCTCCCTTGTATTCCAGCCATGGCTTCGTAGCCAAACTACCTGCCTGTAAGCTGCCTGTTGTGGCCAGCCACGGCGCCGCCACGGGAGGAAAATTCTCGGAGGCAGAGTTAAGCTTTTACTACTTTTACTTCTACTTTCTTAGAGAGAGCTTAGAGAGGGAAAGAAAGATTTTCTTAGCTTAGAGAAAGATTTCTTCTTGTCTTCTTAGCTTAGAGTCTTAGAAAGAAAGATAAAGAAAGATAGAGCTTCTTCTTGTAGAGCTTAGAGTTAGAAAGATAGAGCTTAGCTTAGAGAAAGATTAGAGCTTCTTTCTTCTCTCTTCTTTCTTCCTTCTTCTTTCTTCTGTCTTCTGTCTTCCTCAGGAGTCTCGGCCTAACTCTGGCCAGTCATTACTTCTTCTATCTGGTTTCTCTTCTGTAACCGCTCTGCCTACGTTCTGGCCGCTCTGATTCTTCTGACCGACCGAGTGACTGCCCGGCTGACTGAATTCTCCGTTCTCCTAACTCGGACCGCTTTCACCCGGTTATATACCTTCAGGTTTGCGGGTGCCTACAGGTGCGTCACATACATATCAGGTGGAACTTATGGCTTCCAGCTAGCTACAACAGCCCTTCCTAATTAGGGCTCCTTCACCTGCCTACTACTTATTCTCACTCCTACAATCACTTATTTTTTTTTAAATTGAGATAAAACTCATATAACATAAAACTCACCACATTAAACATTGTAAGATGTACATTTCTCTGGGGTTAAGAATATTGCCAATGTTGTCAAACCACTTCTAGGATATGATCATTGCCCCCCAAAAGGAACTCCATATTTGTTAAATAGTCTATTACTCCCCATTTCCTCACCCCCCACCTCCAAACCTGGCAACCACTAATTAGCAGCTGCAATGATCTTTCAAAGGGAAACGGGTCATGCTCCTTCGCTGCTTATAACTTTCTGATGACTTGGAATAACATGCCAATTTCCTCATGGGAGCTGGACCAGCCATGATTTGGTCCCTGCTGACCTTTCCAGTTTCCATTCTTCCCCTTGCTTGCTAGGTTCTGGCCATGCAAGTTTCCTATGTGTTCCTCGACCACACGGCAAATGCCACCTGCAGGGCCTTTTCCCTTACTTGTCCCCATTCCTCAGGTGTTCTTTTCTACTTTGCAGATTGGTGCCTTCTCAGCACTCAAGTGGCACCTCATCTGTCTCCTCCTCAGGGAGGCTTCGCACACCCCGGAAGCCCTCCCTGCCTTGGTTGGGTCTTCAGCATCATGACTTTTAATTTTCCCTATCACTTATGTCTATCTGAAAGTACCATGCTCACATTCATTGTCTTCATTAGCTTTTGTTTCATTGTTTTCATTCACTTTTGCTTAATGTTCTTTTCTCTTCCAGGATCCCATCTAGGAGATGTCACATTTATTTGACATGTTTCCCTAGGTTCCTCTTAGCTACATCAGTTGCTTGGACTTTGTTTTTGATGAGCTTGACAATTTTGAGGAGTATTAGACAAGTATTTTGTGGGATTCCCTTTATTGGAATTTGTCTGATGTTTTTCTCATGATCAAACAGAAGCAAGAATTTTTGGAAGATAAAGCACAGGGGTAAAATGTCTCTATATCACATTCTATCCAGGGTTCAGGTTTCTTTTTAATTTGCTTGTTGGTTCTCTCTCTCTCTCCCCCTGTTAGAATGTTAAGCTACATCACAGTAGGGACATTGTTCTTCTCACAGTTTTATTCCTAGAATCTCGAATAGAATTCAGCACATAGTCAGCCTCATTATTAGTTGATTGAAATAACAGCTGGAAAAAAAAAAAAAAAACGACCAATCACTGCTTAGTGTTTTTGCATGTGAAATGAAATATGGGTCAAGAAGATTTGTTGAGCATAGGTCAAAAGCACTAAAACCCTTTCAAATAATCTGGCATATCCAAGAGATAAATCTAAACCCTCGTGCAAATAAATAATTAACCCAGGGCCAATGGCACACTCAAAATCATTAATGAAAATTGATTTTCCTTCTCTGTAAGGCTGTGTCTCTCTGCGGCACCATAATACCATCTGCAGAGTCAGCCAGGATTCACTGTGCTTTAATTCATGTCTACCTAGGGTCTTCTTTTCCCTTTATGCATTTTTTTTCTATTTCTATATTGGGCATGGTTGGCCTAGACAGGTAAAGGGTATCGGTGACTTCATGTAGGTAAGCTTTGGAAGATAGACGGTCCCCTCCAAACAAGGAGCTCAGCCATGATCAGAAGCTAGTCTTGCCTGATGTGATGCCGGGAGAACATTATAGAGTCCCTGTGGCTGATCAAGGGTTCCGCCAACTGACTTCATGGATGTAGGGGAACAGGAGGAGGAGTCTGTTGGCAGTCAGCTAAATGCCTTTCCAGGAACATGGTGGAAACTGATTAAATATATATGCAATCACATGAATTGATAGAGGGAACCTGGGGGACGTCTCCAGCCATTAGAAGACCAAACACCCGTGGGGGCTCCCTAGTGGTCATGAAGGAAGTTCATTTTCTGGCATGAGCTCTCAGAGAATGAAACCCCTGAAAGGAAGAACTATTTGTATTCCATTCAGATTTCATTTAACCTTTTCTTTTGGAAGCCCCAGTAAGCAAAGGCACATTTGTCAAGGCTTCAGGATGAATGAGCAAAGCTTTTGTGCATTAAACTTGCAGATATTCAGAAGGGCTTCCTGGAAAGGCAGCTCTGGGCTGGAGCATGAAGACATCTACTCTAGCTGGCCAGGCAGTGGGGGACTTAGCTATTGTCACCTCCAATGAGCCAATTTCCTGACTATGTGTGACCTCCCAATCAATTTATTTGAACATGAATTTCCTTAGGTAATTAGCGGCTTTGTGTATCTCCAGTCAGAGCATTTACTTTTCCTAGCATTCCTCGGAGTAGGTGACATTCAGGTCAAATGCCACAGAGTTATGTAAGAAGATTAACTAGTGTATTTCATTTCTTTAAGTTACACTATTGCAATATGTTTTGTTTCCTCCAGTCTAAGCTGCCACTGGGGGTAGCACCATAGATTTTGTACACATATTTGTAAGGGAAAGAAAGCAACTACAACAAGACACATTCTATTTTCAGAAAAATAATATGTGGGAAATTGTATAATATGAGCTGAGGAAGTCTGAGATGTTGAAATACCTCATGTCTTTGGAGATACCGAGAATTCCCAGGCAACCTCATCTGCAGAGCTCATTCATCTCTCTGGTGACTGCGATGCGTCTTGGACACTGGTGTTGGTGTTGAAAGTCCCAGCTTTCCCAGGACTCCTCAACCTGAGCAGCTCTCAGAGGCAACCTGGAAGGCCAGCTTGGCTCCATCTCTGCTCCAGACCCTCTGCCTGCTCCAGCTGGAATAAGGTCCAGCTGGAATCTGCCAGCCCCCTCCACTCCTGAACCTTCCTTGACAGCCTCCCCAGAAGGCACATGCATTCAATCCTGCTGCAGATGCTGGCTGCCTTTCGGCTTCCCACCTTCCAGGTTTCTCATCCCGAAGAGCGTCAGTTCCCACCCTCAGGGAATTTTCTAATACTCCTCAGTTTCTCCATTCTTTTTAATAAATTTTTAAAATTTGTTTTAATTAGTTATACATGACAGTAGAATGCATTTATGCACTATGATATATCATACATAGATGGGATATAATTTCTCATTTTTCTAAGTGTACATGTTGCAGAATCATATTGGTCACGTAGTCACATATATACATAACAATAATAACATCAGATGCTGTTCTCTCAATACATTGTTCTTAACCAAAACATGTATTCTTCCTCTGCCACAATAGAATGATTCTGAGTTTTTCAGTGTTTGGTACAGCATTCTAAAACACTCCAACGTTATCACATTGATAACTAGCATGGTTACACCATTGTTATCGAGCCTTCCTTGTGGGCTGAGTACTGTGCAATGTTTGTCTGATGTCATAATTCACCACAACAGCTCTCTGAGCCATTTGCTAATAGTGCTTGGGTCCCTGGCCCATCCTGATACAGCTAGAAAAGGAAAAGCCAAGATTCCCCCAGGCTGCATGGCCTAGTCTCATGACTGGAACTCTGTATGGCCTCTCTTTCTGCTATGAATGGGTTCAGTGGTTGGATGGAGGGGGAAAGAAAGTGATTTGGTGCATCCCAGGACCCCAGCTTGGATAACCAGATGAACAGTGGTTCCTTTCATCCAAGTTGGCAATTCAGGAGAAGAAGGTTGCAAAGACTTTGGCATCTCCTTCAGCCTGTCCTGTTCTCCACACGTGCACTGTGCCCTGTCTTCACTCTTTACCAAACTAGCCTTGCCCCATGTACTATGATCCCTGCTCACTTCTGCAGCCTCCTGTCCCGTGACAACTTTGCCTTGTTTTGCCACCTTGTTCCTGGTAAAATAAACTACTGTGTCAGACATTCCCCAGATTCTAAGACTCATCTGTAGAAAAAGCAATAATGTTTAATACCAGATTTTCAGATGAATGTAAACACCGGCACATTCAATGTACAGGGATATTGTAAGAACTATTTGTATTTTGGAAATGGCAAAAGTGGAAATAGGCCTGTTTCCATAGAGAAAAGATAATTTTCTATGAAGTTGACACAGGCAATAAAGGAGAGAATTATATTAGCTTTCCTGGATAGTCACAAAAGATTATAGAGTAGGTGGCTTAAACAACAGAAATACTTCTCACAATTCTGGGTACTGGAAATCCAAGAGGAAGACACCAGCAGACCTGGTGTCTGGGGAAGGTTGCTTCCTGGCTTGTGTGCAAATAGATGCCTTCTTGCTACATCTTCACCTGGACTTTTATTGGTGTGTGTATGGAAAGAAAAAGTGTGTGGGGGGGCACAGTATGGAAATCTTTTTCTTCTTACAAGTTTACTAATCAAATTATGAGGTCCCCATCCTCATGACCTAACTCTAATTACTCCCAAAGGCCCCATCTGAAAATATCATCGCTTTGGACGTTAGGGATCCAGCATAGGAATTTGTGGGGTGGGGTGGGGGGAAGGTAAAAATATTCATTCCTTAATAAGAATCAAGACTTCAACAAAGATCTTCTGATGACAATTACTCTTACTATTTTCCTTTTATTCCTTCATTCGATAGCCTGATACATTAATTCCTACTTGTCCAATGAGAGTCTTCACCATGAAAAGTCCTCACTGACCCCCTTTCCCGGTCTAGGCTAGTTTCAGTGCTTTTTAGCTGGACTTTCTAAGAATCAATGCTCCATATGGGGACAGTTAATGGGAATTGACCTTAGGATCTCCTGCTGTTAAGTACAGGCCCCACCACTGAGCCACACCCCAGCCCTACATGGTGGATCTTTCGACAATATTTGGTTGCCTTCAGGAATAGAAAACTACTGTTTTATCTGTTTCAGGACTTTTAAAACTTTAAAACCACACAAATGTTATTGTTCCTTTCAAGACCTTCAAAAGCTCACAGGGTGGTGCTTTCTCACCTTAGAAAACTCTAACTTGTAAATGGAATGCATGCTCTCTGCCCAAACTATGCTACATATAGAGGTTTTTACACCATACCTGAGAAAACTTTTAGCTGGGGAGGAAGTGGATGTCTAAGTTGTTGCGAGTTTAGCTCTGATGTTTTAATACAGTGTATGTTCTAGTAAGTTTTCCTGGTAGGAACAGTAGATATCAAACTCATGTATTTGAAAATCTTGATTGACTGCAAATCTGAGAAACAAGCAAGGAGACCTGTGATGGAGGAAAAGAACTCGCCCTGTGATTCTTCCTCAGAAGAATGGGCTGAGGAGCTGCTCTGGTGACTTGCCGATCCCTCCTGCCTTTGGCCCTGATGACCTCCCAGCCTGATGCCACGCAGGAAGTGACATCATGCTTGCTTTGGTAGTTTGGGTGGTGTCGATTCCCTGGTAGCGGCTGCAGTTTATCAGTAGGTTTAGCCTTTGCACTTTGAGAAGCCAAAGCTATTATCTCACCACAATTTAGAATAATAAAAAAGTCCACAGCAGAAAAACGTGCAGCAAGCTAGATAAAGAACAAAGGAGGGCCTACTGCGCCTGTGTTCCGGGCCCAGACTGTGCCTGCAGTCTCTCTTGGTATTAACTTCAAGTTAAGAGATTTCTTTGGAGAGCGACTGAGACTAGAGAAAAAAAAAAATGTAACATCATTAGTTAATGATGAAGGTTCAGTTGTCTCCCAAAGTGATCTGTAGTGAGGTCACTTAGGTTTAGGAAACCCACAGATTTCTCATCCTTTTGTCAGGAGCTGTGATCACAGCAGACAGAAGATGCTCTGAGCTCCCATGGGTCTTTGTCAGAGTGGCTGGGAAGGGACCCTGCAGGAGGGTACTACACCCAGAGGAACATCAACCAGGTTTCCCATTTGTTTCCAAGTTTAAGATGCTATAAACTTGTGAGCTATCATTATATGGAGAAGCAGGATGTTCTTGTACCACTTTGCCCCTGAAGGGACATATAAAAGACTAAAAGTAAGTAACTGCAAAACCCAAAACAAAAAAGAAAACAACTCGCCAGACTGAGTTATCCATGACTACCCTAAATACATGTATGAAGACACAATTGTTGTAAAAATACTTTATATAAAACCAGCAACTTGAAAAATTGTGCTCTTTATATGTAATATGAAATGAAATGTACTCTGTAAACGTGTATAACAAATTAGAATAAAAAATGGAAAGAAAAAAAAGAAAACAACTCGCAAATCTTACTTTAGATATTCAAGTCAATAGCAAAATAGTAATCTATCATCACTGGCATTAAGATTGGTAACATAGGGCTGGGGTTGTGGCTCCGCACCTAGCACGTGCGCGGCCCGGGTTTGATCCTCAGCATCACGTAAAATAAACACATTGTGTACAACTAAAGCAAATAAATAAATATTCTTTTTTTTTAAAAAGATTGGTAACATAGCTAAGTTACTATACTCTTGTTAACTGGAGGGAACAAACAAGGATGAAGATGTAGAATAATTCCTTGGTTTACAATCATTCATCAAACAAGTGAGAGATTTTTATGAAACAACAAAACAGATTGGGTGTAACTTCAAGTCTTTGTTTTTATTATGCTGTGTTTTAAAAATCTGGAATATATTGTGGAACTTTGAGGATATGGTTGTAAATACAAAGCATATATATGTATTGTTTTTAGGATCTAAAAATTATGATTAAAATTATTGAATGAACATAGAGCTGAAAAATTAAAATAGAGCTTGATATAAAATGTGGACCTTCTAAACCATCCTGTTACTTGACATTTGACACCCCAAAGGCACATCCATCTCTTAATTGAAATAGTTCTTTCCTGGTCCAGAATTGGGACTTTCCCCTTCTGGCATTTGTTTGGAGTTGGCACTTTAACCAGAGGCAGAATGGAAGTTACTTGCAGTGTCTATGGACAGCGTATAGTGGTGGCTAGTATATTAGATGTGGAGTTAGACAAAGCATGTTTAAATACTGTGTCTGTTAGGTTAGTTAATCTCTTTAATCTTCAATTACTTTGTGCTGTTCTTGTAGATTAAATGTACCTGTGGATGGCCAACTCACTAATTCCCCAACTTTCTCATTATCCACTAGGCCCTCATATACTCACACCCTTCTTTTTCTGGCTTAATTTGTGTGATGTGACTTTCACTCTCAAATCTCTTTTCTATCTCTCTCTCTTTTTTTCCATGAGAATATTTTTCTTTTATTCTAAGTTGTTACATATGGCAGCAGAATGCATTACAATTCATCTGGTTGTATACAAAGTATATTCCCACCATTCCTGTCTTTGAATCTCTTTTCTTTCTCTCCATTGTACTGACCTGAAAAACCCCTAACCTAACATGGACCCATTAGGACATTTTTCAGTTTCTTACTAATTCTCCCAATTCATGGTTGCAATAAAGAAATCATTTGCACAAATGGGTTCAGAAACCTCACACATTTCCACTCTTGTTTCTCTTGTTCTCTAAAGACCCTGTTGAATAGTCCCCTTTTCTGGGCTTCTTAACACCACTATAGAATATATGTTCAAGTTCTTGGCTTCACTGTTTACACTAAAATTAGGATTTTTTTTCCTGTCCAAGGAGTATGATAATACTTTCCACAGAAGCAGGACTTAATAATCTTACTGAAGCGTAAACCATTCAGAAAGTAGAAGTGCCTTCAAATTTTGGACAGAGCCCCTCTGATCCTGTCACCATCCAGAGACCTGTAATTGTCCCTGCATATTCTACAGCCTTAGACCTATGGTCCCTGAGAACCTAAGGAAAGTCAAACGGGTGATATCAGCAGTTCCTGTTACCCTTTGCATCTGTCTCAGGGTAGACCATCAGCTGGTGCCTCTTTATTACTGTTCAAGGGTTGACAGTTGAGGAGAGAAGTGAATGGATTCCACTACTGAATTACCGGGTTTCAAGAAGAGATTCTTAAAATATCTGTTTGCGCCATGGTCTAAGTGTGTGGGGGTGGGATGATGGACTGCCCACACTCCAGGGTGTGGACTGACGGGGAACAGCCATGATTCACAGGCCTGGCTTCTCAGTAGGCGAAACTCACTGGGTGCCACTAGCCCCTGGGCTTTCATAAGTGCCCCTCCTGCAAATGTCTGCATTCATCTAGAGAGTCGCTTTTTTCCCCATGCATTTTAAAGCTGTTATAACTTCTAGCTCTAAAAAATAGTATAAGGGTGCTCGTGCATCGCCAGTAGGAATCCTGGAGGAAAAGCACCAGGCCTCACACATGAGTTAGTCACAATGTGAATTCATTCAGTGAATCAAGGCTGAATGATAATGGGAAGAGTTACTCATGTACCGTAACAGACGCTCACTGCCAGCTGGCTGTCTGGCCTCCTCTTCATACCCACATTACTCCTTGCTCTAATGAGGTTAATGGAAATTAATACATATGTATTAGGGAAAGGAGAGGTCCTTGGGGACAAGAGCTAAATATCAGTACACTTCTCCTCTCTAGGTGGACAACAGGGTACTTGGGGAAGCATTGAGTAATGGTTGAAAGATAAATTACATATAGGCTAGTCAATATCTTGCCAATTAAGCTCACTCTATTCCTGAACAGAACATTTCTGAGAAAAATAAGTAGTTCAAACAATTGTATCTTATTGTGTCATTTCCTGGGACAATTTCTTTCTACATTGACTTTCATACGAATAGACAATGGGAATTTTTTTTTTTTTTTTTTTTTTTACCTATACATAAAATGCTACAATATTGGGCCTGTGGAAATGGCAGCCATTGAGTAGAAAAATCAGTCATCCCACTGGGCAATGATTGAGAAAGCCTCCTTGCATATTTCTAGACCACCTTTTAAGAGGAGGAGGGTATCTGGGCAGACCTTTTTTTGCATACTCTCTCTCTTTATTCTGTTAGTGCTATCTCTAGTCCACATGATTAATTATTTATATAATGCCCATATTGTGAAATATATATCATGCGTTTATGAGCATTAGATAGTGCTTCCCTCGTGGCTTGTATCACAGAACTCTATCAACCCACTGTATAAACAACCTCCCTCATTCGTGGGCCTGCGTGATGGTCTTGATGAATTGATCTAGTTCAGACCCTGTATACATATTAGAGCAATGTTTTATCACTATAAAGATATATACACACACTCAATAGTCACTGGTGTTAAAATAAATATTGTGACTTTGCGGAGAGAATGGCCTCGCTGAATAACAGGCGGCATCAGATGGTCCTTATCAGTCATGCAGATAGGAGTACGCTGCTTGTAGCTTGCTTGTCTTGTTGTTTAGGGTGCTTCCTTTCACATCTAACCCTGGAAAGGGTTCTGTTCTTCATCAGATAAAAATCTCGCACACCACTCCAAGTCTGTGTGTGCAGGACAGGCCTTAAAGCATCCTGTCCAATCAGTTAGTTTTATTTGGCTAAAGGTTTAACTTAGTTGATTAGCATTTATTAACCACTTAGCAATGCATCATGAGTACTATGGGAAATAAAAATTAATGACAGTACTTTAAGGAGTGCAACATGAATGGCTCAAGATGGGAATTTTTCCTTTTAAACAAGTTTCCTGAGATATAATCTACATACGATATTTTTCCTCCATTTGATGTTTTTTTTTTTGTTTGTTTGTTTGTTTGTTTTTTAGTGTATTCAGAATTATGGGATCATCACCACAATCAATTTTAGAATATTTTATCACCTGCAAGAAAACTTATACCAATTAGTAATTACTCCCTATCTTCCTATCTTCAAATTTCCCAGCCCCAGGCCATTGCTAATCTACTTTCTGTCTATGGATTTGCTTAATGTGGACATTTCATTCAAATAGAATCACACATACAATATGTGGTCTTTGTGACTGGCTTCTTCCACTGATCATATGTTTTCAAGGTTCATCCATGATGCAACATTTATCAGTACTTTATTATTATTTATTATCATTATTATTATTTTGCTGAATAACTTTCCATTGTATGGATATATTACGTCTTTTATCCACCAATTGATGGACATTTGGGTAATGCCCATGTTTTGACTATTATGAATAATGTTGTTGGGAACATTTGTGTACAAGTTTTTGTGCACATGTGTTTTCATTTCTCTTGGGTATATTTTAGGAGTGGAATTGCTGGTCATATGGTAATTCTACGTATAAAATTTTGAAGAAACACAAGGCTACTTTCTAAAGTGCTTGCACATTTTTTTACCATCATTAGCAATCTACAAAATTTGTAATTTCTCCACATCCTTGTCAATATTTTTATAATCTGTATTTTTTATTAGAATCATCCTTGTGGATGTGAAGTATTGTCTCATTGTGGTTTTGCTTTGCATTTCCCTTATGACTAATATTGAGCATATTTTAATAGGTTTATTGGCCAGTTGTATATATTCTTTTAAGAAATGTCTATTTATATCCATTACTCATTTTTAAACTGAGTCATTTTTATTTTTGTTGTTGAATTGTTAGTGTTCTGTCTATGTAATCCAGATATACAAGTTTATTTTTATCTGATTTACGATTTACAAATATTTTCTTCCATTCTCGGATTGTTTTTTTTTTTTTATTTCCTCAGTGGTTTCCCTTGAAACAAAAAAATAGTAATTTTGATGAAGTCTAATTGGTGTAGATGTTTTGTTTGCTTACTTTTTAACATTTGCAACTTGTCCTTTTGGTGTCATGTATAAGAAGACTTTGCCTAATCTCAAGCCATAGAAATTTACCATTATATTAAAATCTTGTATTCCTTGTTGATTTTCTTTCCAGTTTCTCTATTATTGAAGTGTGGTATATATGTGTCCAACTACTTCTTTTGAGTTGTCAATTCTATCAATTTTTGCTTTGTGTATTTGGGGCTCTGTTATTGGGTGCATATTTGTTTATCATAGTTACAACTTCCTGAAGGACTGATCCTTTATCATTATAAAGTGTTTTTCTTTATCTCTGGTAACAACTTTTGTTTTCAAGTTTGTTTTGTCTGATGTTATAAAGTCTATTTTGTCTGAGTATAGTCACTTCAAGTTTCTTGTGGTTACTGTTTACATGATATATCTCTTTTTCTTAAACAGTAATTTTTAAATTTTAAACATTTTGTTCTAATTAGTTATACATGATAGCAGAATGCATTTAAATTCATTGTACACAAATGGAGTACAACTTTTCATTTCTCTGGTTGTACATGATATAGTGTTGCACCACATGTGCAGTCATGCATGTACCTAGGATATCTCTTTTTACCCTGAGTATATACAAAGGACTCTTAACAAAGCAATAGGACAGTGGCAAATATACCATATGAGAATACAATAAAAGCAATAGCAATTCCACTTTTATGATGCAGCAGAGACATGTGCATATATTTAAAGAAATTACATGTGCTATACTGCTGGTAGATGCAGTGTTTGTAATAGTCTCAAAGTGAAAATAACCCATATGCTCATGTATACATACACACCCACATCCACCCCATATTAGATATATAAAAAATACACATAATTTTTCACACACACACTATTTCAATGAAAATAAATTATGTATAACTACATAAAATAATATGGCTAAATCTCACAAATATTGACTGAAGAGACACACAAAAGTGGAGATATATGACAGTCCATTTACATAAGGTATGAAAACAGATAAAATGTCTATGTTGTTGAAAGTCAAAGTAATAGTTATCCTTGGGTGGATAGTTTGTAGATGGGAGAGTGAGGGAACATACTGGGATATTTCTTTATCTGGATGCTGTTTACTTGTACACTGTTATGTGTACTTTTTTGTGCATATATTATACTTCAACTTAAATATTTTTATAGAAGGAATAAGATATGGAATACTTTATATTTTTTTTTAAAAAAGCTAGCATATACTAAATCCTGCCAAATATGGAACAAAACATTTTTGGCCATTTATGACTACAGATACAAAATGCTTAAATAAGACACTAACAAATTTAATGTAATATTGTGCTAAAAGAATAATGCTCTAGCAAACTACAAATGATCTAATATTAGGAAATATAAAAATATCATTGATTATATAGAGATCAAAAGAAACAAAGTTCATACTCATCTTAATAGATGTCAAAAGACATTTAACAAAATTCAATATCCATTTCTGATAAAAAGTTAAGCAAATTACATAGAGAAGATTCCCCCAACATAGATAAAAAAATGATCTCAAACTGGTAGCTTACATCATACTTAAGAGCAAAATGATAGGGCATAATTTTCCAAATGTATTTCATCAAGGAACATGTTTTACATTATAATGCATTGAAGAACTACGTGTAGGAGTGCCTCTCTCTCTCTCTCCCTCCCTCCCTCTCTCTTTTTCCCTATCTTTCTCTCTCAGTCACACACACACACACACACACACACACACACACACACGCATACATACTATGTTAGTATGGAGCTTTTCCTATTGACTCAGAGTTTTATTTGAAGCCCTCAAATCTGAGAATGAATACAGTAGTTGTTGATTTTCTCTACAACATGCACCCCTTGAGTGGTGGTAGACTATCTATACAGCACAGGTTAAGAAATTGTGAAATGCTCTGACAACATGAGTATCACTCCTCTCTAGACATAAAAAGAGAAGGCAAAGAATTGACAAGAATGGAAAGAGGCTTGTGTTGACTATTTTTGAAGAACAGCTAGTAGCCTCTATATTTCCTATATGGAGGAAAGGAGAAGGATCTTCAAGTCAAGAGGTAAGGTTTTGAGAGTTGTCATTTGAAAAACTTGAGGTTGGTTCTCTAAATAGAAAGGGATAGGAACTGGTATCTGACTGACCCCCAGAAAGTCTAAAGGCAAGAATCTGTGACTGGTGAGGAGCTCCAAGATTGGAAAATCAAGGGTAGAAGTTGATTAGAAAAAAAAAAAAAACTGACTTATTGAGTTGAGCAGGGCAAAGAAGGAGTGAGTTCCACAGTGGCCAACTATGAGGTTCATGGAATGGATCTAGATTGTATCATTTTGAGAGGACCTCCAGCAAAGGTAACTCCAATGGAGAAAGAAACCATTAGAAATCATGGTGCCAATCAGAGGGAGAGGCTTATCTATGTGAAGGGACTTGTAAGTGAAAGATTCTAGCAATTGTCATGGGGTACTAAAGAGAAAGGAACCCTGAAGAGCACACCAAGAAAGAATCCTTCTTCATAAGAAGTCTACGATATCCAGAGGGATCTACTCAGGTTACATTAATACCAGCCGGCCAGGTAAGACCCTTCTGTCCCTTGACTATCCTTTCTTCTACCTTTTCCCAAATTCCTAGCTCATACTCAACACTGGAGAGGTTTAGATCAATAGTTTGCAAGTAGTGGACTTTGCAAGTGCTAGTGAAGCTTGATAAGGGAAAAAAAAAGTTGTCCAAAGTTCTTGTTTCCACTATAAATTCCAGGTCTTGTATTCTAATTAGATGGTATAGTAGAGATATACAAGCATTATACTAGACTGAACATTCACTATCTGCAAATGACTAGAAAAATGATGGACATACTTATAATTTAAGGTAGAATTGGGAAAAGGCAAGTCAAAAGAACAGATTAGAAGTGTAAAGAAAGTATAAAGAAGAATACGAGTGAGCCAGGTGCAGTGGGCTCACGCCTGTAATCCCAGTGACTTGGGAGGCTGAGACAGGAGGATCAAGAGTTCAAAGTCAGCCTCAGCAAAAGTGAGGTACTGAGCAACTCAGTGAGACCCTGTCTCTAAATAAAATACAAAAATAGTTCTGGGGATGTAGTTCAGTGGTTGAGTGCCCCTGAGTTCAATCCCCAATACCAAAAAAATAAAAAAATAACTGGAAGAAGAAGAAGAATATGACTCATAGCAATCACTTTCCAAAATCCTATACAGTTTAGTGAGATCTAATGGAGATATTACAGAATATTTTGTCATGCATCATATACCAGAGCATTTAGAGTATGTCTATTTACAGTGAAAGGAAATTCAAAGGCCAAATAACTTTCCTTGTACTTTTTTTACTACTTAATGTTTATTTGTTCAAGTTGAGTATTATTTCTATTTAGACAGTTTCATTTGTGCTTTTAGTAACAGCAGAGTGTGTAGATAACCTTATCTTTGAAGTATTTGGACTTGGCCAGTTTCATGAAGATGGTTGAGACCCATAAGATCGCTATCCTTGATAATTCGTTTCCTTCTTTGGTTCCTCTTGAACTTTATACAAAGATAATAGGTGGTGTTTATTCATCACTAAGTGTCAAACACCATGCTAGATGTTTGCAAACATAATTTAATTTAATACCTACAGTTTATTCTTTACGATAGACACCATCATTAACTATGAATGAGGAAGCAGAGGGACATAAAAAGTAATTTGTCCAGCTAAAACACCACTGCTGTGTGTGGTCTCCAGTAAAGCAACAACAAAACAACGACAGTAACAAGACATTTCATAAAAAATAATACTTAAATAATAATGCACATAAAGTGTATAACATAGATAAGTGACTATTAAATAGGCAGGCATATGATGGTAAACTAGGCCTGTGTCAAATGTAAAGGTCAAAGTTTTATATTTAGTTATTCATTAGGCACCTCATGCCTCACAAGAACCTTTCTAGTATTCTCAAATACCCACAGAGTTTATTGAAGGTAAGTTTTATTTATATATGGTGTGGATGAACATAGTGATTATACATCATCATGTTAATATATATTTATTTTAAATTACATTCATGAAAGCTCAAATTGTTTACCTGAAGTTTCTTCTTGGATATCTTAACACTAATGTATATTAATTATACAGAATTGAGAGTTTTCTTGTGTTGTGATTGTATATGAACATAATATATTTTTATTATTTCCACGCTTATCCTCCAATCCTCCCTCTGATTCCCTTCCTCTTCATTAATATCTCCTCAAAGTTACTTTACACTTAGGGTATCATAAACCAAATTTGGGGGATCTTCTCCAGAGGAGTTGGGCTTTTCCAGTGCTCCATAGCTGGTGAATAACACCCACTTGTGAATTAGAAGGTAGACGCTCCAGAGTCATGCTTGATGCCTTCATCCATCATATGTTGATGTTCAGCCCATTTGCTACACATGTCACCTTCCTCCCAGCAACTAGCTGATGTTCAAGCTGCCATTACCTCTCTCCTAGGCCATCACTACAGCCTCATCAAAGTCTTATCATATCCACTCATGACCCATCTGGTTTTTCTCCATCAGAGAAAACTCTTCTTAAAGGCAAAATATCACTGTGTAAGCCATTCTTAAAATCCTTCAGTGACTTCCTACCATTCCTAAGTTAAAGACCCACATCCTTGAGTGTACTACCAGAACCTACATGGTTAGACCTTCCCTACAAGTCAAGCTGCAGCACACCCTTCTCATTCTCTTTATTCCAGCTACTGGTCTTCCCCGCCCCTCCCCCCAAAACCCCATAATTTTTCTTACCTCAGTTTTGCACAAACCTTTCTCCTCTTTTCTTTTCAGCCTGGTCCTTCAGCTGTCAGTTGTTACGTCCTCTAAAAAATCATCCTTGACCTTCCCAAGTCAAATTTCCCTATTATATAGTCTCACACAACGATGCATTTCTCCTTTATATATTATGTCACAGTTAAATTGTACATTATATGATATTTGTTAATGCGTATATTCTCCTGCACAGTCCTCCTGTATTAGTGTCCATCAGGGCAGATACCAAGTCTGTTTTTTTTTCCCCTTTGTATCATTGACACCTAGCCAAGGGCTTGTCACCAAGCAGATTATTAAACATTTTCTAAGTGAAAGTATGATAACCAAAATGTATAATATACATAAGAATAAGCTTAAAGAAATGTCCATGTGAGAAAAACTACAGTACCTTACTGAGGAAAATAAATAAAATACTTAGGTACAAATCTAACAAAATATATACAAGGTTTATAAGAAGAAAATTACAAAATTCTGATTTAAAAAATCAAAGAATAACAAAGTAAATAGGGAGATGAAAGATATCAAAGAATAACAAAATAAATAAATGCTCATGGTTAAGAAGACTCAAAATACTATCCAGATGTCAGTTCTTCCCAATTTGATTTATCAACACAATTCCAATTTAGAAAATCACAGCAAGTTCTGGATATCAAAAATGTAATTCTAAGGTCTCTAACAGAAGGAAAAAAATTCCAGAATAACCAATACAACATTGAAGGAGAACAACAATGTAAGAAGACTGGCACTACCAGACTTCAAGCCTTACTATAAAGTTACAACAATGCAGGATATTGGTGAAAGAATAAACAAATAGATCAATTAATGGAATAGAGAACCCAGAAATAGACCCACAAAAATATATTCAGGTGAACTTTGACAAAGGAGCCAAGACAATATAATGGAGAAAAAGAAGTTTTTTCAACAAATGTTTCTGGAACAAGTGGATATCTTCATGTGAAAAAAGCACGACACAGACCCTGTCTATTTTACCAAACTTAGTTCAACATGAATCACAGACCTAAATATAAAATGAAAACCATAAAACTCCTAACAGATAACACAGGAGAATATCTAGATGATCTTGAGTTTGGAGATGACATTTTAATACAATTCCAAAGGCATAATCCATGAAATAATTGATAAGCTGGAATTCATTAAAATAAAAAAAATTCCTAATGTGGAAAGGAGGAGGAAGAGCAGAAATTCCTGCTCTGTGAATGACACTGTCTAGATAATGAGAATAAAAGCCACAGATGGGGAGAAAACACTTTCAAGAGACATATCTGATAAAGGAGTATTATCAAGAATACAAAAAGGATTTGTAAAACTACTCAATAATGAGAAAAAGAACACAGCCTGATTTTAAAACGAGCAAAGGGTCTGAATAAATATCTCAACAAAGAAGTTAGACAATAAGTATAAATGTGAAAAGATACTCCACATCATATATTATTAGAGAAATGCAAATTAAAGAAGATACCAACAACCAACCTATTAGAATGGTGAAAGTCCAAAACAGTGACAACATTCAAATGTTGGCAAGGGTGTGGAGCAAGAACATGATTATTGCTGATGGAAATGCAAAATGATATAGTCACTTTGGAAAGTACTTTGACAGTTTCTTACAAAATCAAACATACTCATCATATAACTTAGCAACCATGCTCAGTAGTGTTTACCCAAATGAGTTGACAACTTAGGATCACACAAATACCTATATGCAAATATTTATAGCAGCTTTCTTCACATTTGCCAAAACTTGTAAACGATATGTCCTTAAATAGGAGAATGAATAAGCAAACTGATAAATCCATAGAAGGAATATTAGATTAGGGGCTGGAGTTGTGGCTCAGTGGTAGAGTGCTCGCCTAGCACATGCACGGCCTTGGGTTCGATCCTCATCACCATGTAAAAATAAATAAATAAAATAAAGGTATTGTGTCCAACAACAACTGAAAACTAAATTTAAAAAAGAAGGGATATTAGATTAGCACTAAAAGGAGACGAGCTATCAAGCCATGAAAAAGACATAATGGAACTTTAAATGAATATAACTAAGTGAAGAAAGTCAATCTGAAAAGGACATGTATTGGATGATTTCAACTATATGACATTCTAAAAAAAGGCAAACTATGGAGATAGTTATGGGAGGATAGAAGGATGAATTGGTGGAACAGGGAGGATTTTTAAGGCAGAGAGGATTCATTACTCCTAAATTGTAATGGTACTTGTAAGAGAAAACTGATATCAAGTCTTGTACACTGGTCTATAGACTCTAAATCAGGAACAACATTTCATCAGGAATATGGCTTCTATTGGTCACTGAAAAGACTAAGTAAATAAAACATATTTTAAAATTCAAATTTTCAAATAGTTTAGATCAATTTGGGGTTCACAGAAAAATTGAGCAGAAACTAGAGAGAGTTCCCTGCTTCTACATATTCACAGCTTCCTCAACTAACAGCATCCCCGACCTAAGCATTACACTTGGTATAATCAATGAACCTACATTGACACATCAATGATACCCAAAGTCCAGAGCTTACATTAATGTTCACTCTTGCTATTTATAAATTTTGATATAGGTATAACAGCAGGTATCTGGTATTATCATTGTATCATACAGAGTAGTTTCACTGCCCTAAAAATACTAACTGTGATCTTAGGTAAGAAGTAATTTCAGCTTCCTGAGGTTCGGTTAATTCATCTACAAAATATAATAAAAATCTTTTGTTTGCTCACCGTGTTAGTCAGCTTCTTCATCTCTGTGACCAAATACCTCAAGAACAACTTAGAAGTAGAAAAGTTTATTTTGGGCTCATGCTTTCAGAGGTCTCAGTCCAAGGCTGGCTGACCCCATAGCTCTGGCCCTGAGGTGAGGCAGAACGCTATGGTGGAAGGGCATGGTGGAGCTCAGCTCAGGGCCACCAAGAAGCAAAGAGAGAGAGGGAAGGAGAGGGAGGGGCCAGAGACAAGATATAGTTCCCAAAGACATGCCTCCAGTGACCTATTTCCTCCAACCATGCCCTACCTGCCTACTTTTCTCACCACCTTCCAGTAGCCCATTCAGCTATCAATGGACTAATAAGATCAAAGCCCTCATGACCAAATCACTTCCCTAAAGTCCCACCAACTGATCAACACATGAGCCTTTGGGGGACATCCCAGGTCCACAACACTGACTGTGAATAAATGAGAGATGTTGTGAATGAAAAAAGGCCCATGTAGACATATTGATAAACAGGCAGATAATAGATTATAAAGTAGATATAGCAATACATATATTTAACTTGGTACCAATAAAAGCAGACTGAAATTTTATGAAATTTGAGGAGGGACTCGAAAAAGTAATTTTAAAGTTAATCCAGAAGAATGAGTTATGCAATAATGCCGAACATTAAAAAGAATTATGAAGTATAATAAAATACTATTACAGAATAGAGTTTAAAATATACACACACTCATATATATTTAGTGTATAATAAAGTTGGCATCATAAATCACTAGGGAAAGAATAGTTTATTCAATAAATTTTGTTGGGACATTTGGCTGACCATTTGGCAAGGAGGAAATTTAATCTGTTCCTGAAATCATATAGCAAAATAAACTCCAGATGAGTTTATGTTTAAATGTAAAAAAGTGAATGAAACAAATGCTAGAAGAAAATATAAGTGGGTGGGATGACCATCAAAAGCAGAAGTTGTATATTTGAATAATGGCAAATCAAAAATGAATGCTCTTGCAAACCACTGTAAACTAAAGAGAAAGACCAACAACAAGAAAGTCTAAGGGATAATGGCTGAAATCAGAGTAGGGAAAACATTGCTATATTTAGTACTGTATATGAAGAAATTTATAAATATCTCAGTAATAAGAATATAAGTATAAAGTATATGAACAAGCATATCACAGAACAAAGATTTTTAAAAGGCAATGAAAATGTTTGATTTCACCAGTAGTTATAAAAATGCAAATCCAAGCAATAACAACAGACAAATTCTTTTCAATTGTGGGAATGAGGAAAAGGAGGAGTTGGCTAACAGTCAGGACCTGGTGAATAGAAAGGTCGGCAGGTTTAAGATACAGGTGGGAACTGTCTTCTAGGCAGAGGGAACTACATGAATAAAGTCAATTTGTTTCTATCCATTTGGTATTGCTAAGACAAAATACCCGAGGCTAGATAAACTGTAAATAAAAGAGGTTTATTTAACTTATTGTTTCTGGGGGCAGATGGCTGCATCTGGTGCAGGTCTCATACTACATCATAACATGGTGATTGGCCTCATATGGTAGGATCATGTAGGAGAGTGACACGCAGGCACAGGTTGAAGAGCACATGTGTGAAAGGGGCTGAGGGGAGGTGCCAGGTTCACTTTTATAAGAACCCACTCTTTGAGGGCACCAATCCAGTTCTTTAAGAGTGAGAACTCCTGAGATCTAAGCCTTACTTCCTCTTAAAGGCCCAGCACCTCTCAACACCATTCTATTGAAACCAAACCTCAGCATGTGTTTGGTGGAGACAAACCATATTCAAATTACAGAAAAAGATAGAGAGGAAATGTTCAAGTGTATATTTCATTATTTTCTTGAGGTAGTTTATTGGTGTCCATGGCTTGGCCCCGTCCCTTGCAAAAAGCAAAGCAACATACCATAATACAGTGAAAAATTACCCACCACAGTAAAAGTAAAAAAAATAAATCTCTCAAAATTTGTGATTTCCCAGGAAATTTCTATCACAAGAGAAGTTTTGGGTTTGATTTTGTAGCATCATTACTAAATTATGAAAAAAAAAATCTCCTAGTTTGAAAAAATGTGTTGAGCCCAAAGGTTGTGGGATAGACTTGACAATCCTTGGGTTGAACTTTGGAGTACCTGATGCCTCAATTATTACTTTCCAAGAATGGAGAACTTTCAGGCTACACCACTTGGTGGGTCTTTTTATTTCATGACAGTGTTCAGAAGCTATAGGAGATCTCAAAGAAGAAATGCCGCTTATGAAAACAGCATGCCAAAAGTCTTTAAATATTTCCTTTTGGTCATGTTATTTTAGAGAAAAACTTTATATTTGCAGCCATCAGTTAAAAAAAAAAAAAACTCTGCAACTTCATAAACTTTTATGAGGGTAAGAAGTATGAAGAAAGAGAGAAAATGAGAATAGAGGAAACAAGTGAGGATAACTACAAGAATTCCCTCTTGCAGACTCCCATCATTGGACCCTGTCAGAAATTTCTGGGTGGAAGCGCCATCTTGCTAGACATCCCAGAGTCTGAGATGCAGTCAGTTCTCCAGCCAGGTTTCTGTGTGGCCACTAACAGACCTATGTAGAAATACCCTCTTCTATTTCCTAAAAACGAGCAGAGTTGAAGACAAGAATGATATGAATATATTTTGTATACAACCAGAGATATGTAAAAATGTGCTCTATATGTGTATTATAAATTGTAATACATTCTACTGTCATACACAACTTTGATTTAAAAAAAAAGAATAAAAATATTAAGAAAAAAAAGAATGTGTTAGTGGTGGTAACCTATTCACCCTGATCTCCATTCCCAGGGTTTATATTAAAGATCTCCCAAGGCTCTGCCTCTCCAAATCCAGCATGGAAGCAACAAGTGGTTGCTGAAAGAGCAATTTCGAAAGTTATAGTCTTGCAGAATCATTCTGGTCTTCTATGACATGTGCATAACCACCTTGAAGATTAAACATAAGTCTTGCTACTATCTAGCACATTGGGGTGGATGCTCACTGATTCTTCCAAGCACAGGGGTGTACTTCCCTGGGAAGCTCTCAATCCCTTAGCTGCTAGTTGATGAATTGGTGGGAGATTTTTGCAACTTATGCCATCTGGTATTGATTTACTCTCTTCATCTCAAACCCTTCCAAATTATTCTTTTATTGGAAAGGGAAACAGGGACACCACAAATTGACACATATTTCCAAGAAAGGCTGGCAGGCAGCCTTTTCCAACTGGGGACTGCAGTGGTTCCCACCTGTGTCTCTCAGAGGGATGACATATGTGAGCATTTCCTTGAAGGAATTCATTGGATAAAGGCAGGATGGTTCCTGTTCTTACTTTGTGTTCATTAAAAAACAAATCCGAGGGGCTGGGGTTGTGGCTCAGTGGTCGAGTGCTTGCCTAGCATGTGTGAAGCCCTGGGTTTGATGCTCATGATTTTCCCAGTGACCTAGGTCTGTGGGGTTTTCCTGCTGCATATTCTGAATGACAAGACTCTGCCCTAACATAGTGCATTGGGTCCCTCATGGCAACAGGAAGGAAATGAACATTGAGACTGGGCTCTAATGAGAAGTAGAGCCCCAGAGGTTGGTGGAGGAGTGAGTGATTTTCAAATCAAACAGGTTTATCTCCCATTGTGGTTATTATTGACAAAATCAATGGTGGTCTTGAAATACTCGTTAGGAAGGAGAACCCAAAATGGCGATTATGCAAGAAATTCCTGAGACTCCCAGTGGGGACCCCAGGAACTCCCCTGCAGATGCTGGGATGCTGGGGACACAGGTGAGGACAGCATCTCAACCAGGGTAGGAAAGGCTGCGATGCATTGCTACACCAGGGGGCAGGGAAGAAGGCACTCTTTTAGTTGGTAAAGATAAAAGGGCTTTTGGTTTTGGGGGATTGGCTCACTTCGCTCAGCATGATATTCTCCAACTCCATCCAGTTACCTGCAAATGCCATGATTTTGTTCTCTTTTAATGCTGAGTCATATGAAAAGTTGTGCTTCATTTGTGTACAGTGAATCAAAATGCTTTCTGTCATAAATGCCTAATTAGAATAAATAAATAAATAAATAAAAAAGATAAAAGGACTCTGGGAGTGAAAGATTTCAGAAGAAAATTTTGTCTTAAGATGGGGGCAAATGGGGAGCTGTTGGGAAGGCTTTGGAACTTAGGATCGAGGGACCTTGCTTGTAATTCCCACTCGGCCCCTAACAGGCCGCGTGCATTGAGGCAAACCTTGTCCACAGTCTGAGACTCAGTCTCAGCCTCAGGGAGGTTTGGATGTCAAGGTCTCCTTCAGGAACGACAATGCCATGACGTCACTGGCACTGACTAGAAGGTCTAGTGCAAGGGTGTGGACTTGATGGAGCCACTGAAAGGTTCTGATTGCTTGTGAAGTTTGCAAAAGTATTATTATCTTCAGTTGTGCGAATAAAAATACTTCCCCTGTGCCCATCAAGTCATGGCCCGGTAGCCTTCTTTCAGCATCGTGACGCGTGCCGGACCCTTTCCCACCGTAGAGCCTCTGCTTAACGCTAGTCCCCTGTTCCACCCCTGCCCCCTGCATTTTATTTCACAAAGTCTGAATCTGGCTACTTTATCCTGCAGATTTTTGCTTACATGTCACTTCCTCAGATTAGATTTGGTGCTCTGTCAAGTATTCCCAGACCACCCAGTCCTCTGTGTCAAAGCGTTTATCACAATTATAATTCCATTCTCACTTAATGATATAATTTTCTTTTCCACTAGACTGGAGCTCCAGGAAGATAGCAGCCATTTTCTGCCTCATTCCATGTAATTTACGTCAATAGGCAACCCTGTGACAAGCACATAGTAAGCATGCAGTAAACCTTTGTTATAGATTGAACCAGAGGGAGCAATAATCACTTTTCTCAAGTACCTGCATATTTCAGACCAACTGAGGTCTTGGATTCATCCACTCGCTTCCAAAAGAAACAGCCACTGATATTTGGATTAATAACATCATTTGACGTTTTAGTTTGTATAGCACTTGCACTCCATTGGTGTGCGCTACGACAGAAGCTCCTCATAATGTTTTCCAGAAGGCCCCAAATTTTCAAACATAGAGGATTGAGTCTGATGGATTGTGAGCTGCTCCCAACAGTTAGTTAGAACTTGGTGGAACTTCTTCATTAACAGTGTTGAATTCATTCTCAGTCAATTTGAAAGTGCATTTCCTTCTTCTGAACAGCCAGCAACAGATGACTCTTTAGGTTTGGAATAATCTAATGCAATGTGACATGGGAAGTCAGTAGGAAAAAGCAACATGGCCAACTGAAAATGCTTATTTTATGAATTTTTAGGTTTCAGTGGCTTCACAATATTGCCTGCATGCAGGTTTGACATCTATGGGGTACCCCCTCGCCACGTTGTAAAAAACTGTGAAGACACTAAACACATTCTTCTGATTAAAAAAGTAACACAGCTCACAAATACCAAAGGGGGACCAACTGCTTCAGGGGACCAGTTGCCCCAGTTTACCAGTGACTGAGGTTTTCTGGGCAGAGGGATGTGAAAGTCCCCAGCTAACCAAGGTGGCTGGTTACCCTAGCACAGAGCACTGGCTGGAACCCCCTCACCCCACACTTGGTTTCTAGTTCTAGCCTTATCTGTGGGTTTGTCCTGCTCTTGGCAAGTTTAGGGAATCCTCTTTCTTCATCTGTAAAATGAGACCCATCAGGGTAAGACCAATGTTCCTGTTGGGTCTGAAACAAATGACTTTCAGAAGTCTGTGCAGCAACAGCGAAGGTGGGGACAGTCTCACACTGGCATTTGTAGCCTTGGTGGTGTTAGTGCCTTGTATTGTAGCACCGAAGAGTGGGGGTCTGTGTGTGTCAGGAGAGGGGAGAAGTCATGTGCAGGATGCTCCACCCCTCACTTTTTTTTTTTTTAAATTTTTTTATTATTTATTTACTTATTCATCATGCACAAGTATAGTATCTTTTTACATATACAACTGCTTGTATACAAAGTATATAAGTACCATTCAGATCTTCAATCATGCATTTAGGATAATGATATCCATCTCATTCAATCACCAATTTTTTTCCAACCCCCCCTTACTCCCTCCCTCCCCTCCCTTTCCGTTGACCATTCTAGTGTTCCTCTGATCCTATGTACCCCCTTCCAAGAACTCTGTGAACCAGCCTCCTTATATCAGAGAAAACATTCGGTACTTGGATTTTTGAGATTGACTAATTTCACTTAGCATTATATTCTCCAACTTCATCCATTTACCTGCAAATGCCATTATTTTATTCTCTCTTATTGCTGAGTAAAATTCCATTTTGTATATATACCATATTTTCTTTATCCACTCATCTACTGAGGGGCATCTAGGTTGGTTCCATAACCTAGCTATTGTGAATTGTGCTGCTATAAACATTGAAGTGGCTGTGTCACTGTAATATGCTGTTTTTAAGTCTTTTGGGAATAGACCCAGGAGTGGGATGGCTGGGTCATAGGTCCACCCCTCACTTAATCAGCCTCCTCCTTGCCACAGTTTGATGGGTCAGCTAGTGTTCTTGTGACTCCCACTTTACAGATGAGGACAGGAAAGAAAGAGAGTAAGTAAAATTATACTTGGGAGCTTCCCCAGCAGGTGAGCCAGTTTGTCAGACTAGGTAGGCCCACTCTGAGCAGGTGTCTCCTAATGGCCAGGATGAAGCCAGGGGGCTTCTTTGGAGAGGGTTTGAAGAGGAGCCCAATGCACCACAGGTTCCTTTTGTGTCAATTGACGCTGCTTAGTGGTACATGATCCTGTCCTATATCGCCAATAAAAAGAGCCCCAACCCCAGCCCCTGGCTGCTAAGGGCATGCATTCCAGCCCTGCACCTTGCAAAAGATAAAGTGCAGAAGAAAAATTTAAGATGATTGGGACTTTCACACAGAGCTTGAACATTTTCCACCCAGAGTGTGATTTCCCCACAGTCGTACGTAGCCAGGAACACGTGTAATTTAACAGGCTGAGCAACCAGCACGCAGAATCCTTGGGGTGGAAGGCTCCCCCGTGAGAATGCAGGAGGAAAGGCACAAAGGTTAGTCCCCTGGCAGGGAGAAGATAAGACTGGGGGTGGAGAAGGAGAAAGGTAGAGTCAGCCAAAGGCAATAAACAGGCCTTTCACGAGGGCCTCAGAGCAACACTGGGGAGGAGAAAGAAATGAGCCCATTAAGAAATGAGAAGGGAAGGAAATGACTGCTTCAAGAATGTCTGGGGCACTGAACTATTTTACAAATACCTTTAGCAAAAGAACTAGAGAGGCCCTGTATAAAGAGCAGCGGATCTGCCCCTACCTGATAGCCCCCAGAGTTGACGCTAAGCGAGGACAGCTTGGAAAGAAAAATAACCTGTTTGGCAGATGGAGTACCCAGACCCCCATAGGGACCATTTATCAAGCTGGTTCTTTTCTTAGGGGGAGAACATCATGGTGGTAGGAGCTCAGGCCTAGCGTTGGCGTGGCCACATCAAATCTAGGCCCTCTTACTAGTAGACCCGGGCAATTCTGGGATGTATGTGGAAGATTTTTCACCTGTAACATGCAGCTAAAAACTGTACCTATTGTGCAGGCTTTTGTTAGGACTACATAAGAACATGGGCATCTCATGCATTTACAGGCTTATACATTTCCTCCCCATAAAACACCAAACCCCAAAAAACTGAAAGGGATTTAGAAACTTATTTGACAATAAGGGCCATTCTAATCTAAACTCATCTGACCATCAAAGCTGACCTGAACGGATTCTGGACCATTTATATTTTAGACTTAGTGTAAATATTCATATATTTGGACACAGAAATATGAGTGTGTTTGATTAAGGGATCAAATACGGCCCCCCTAGGGAATGTTATGTAGTGTACAGTACATGCACATTGCTCCCCTGAAATCTAGCAACTTCTGAATCACTATTCAAAGGGTATCAGAAAAGAGGTTATGGATCTGTACCATGGTGAATCTCAGACCTACCCTCTTCATTAGGAGCAACACAGCTCTTGCATGGAATCCTGACCTTATAGCTCACAGAGAATCACCCTCACAAAATATCCCCCCATTTCTATAGGGCCTTGGCTCTGCCAGTCCTGCTCAGGAAATGGCAACAAGGAGACTAATTTATTAGCTGTTAATGTTGTTATGCAATAATCCTGATCTCTGAGTTGCAAAAACCCAGTTGGAAGAGATAGAAATATAAAGTGATCACAATGACAAAAAACAAACAAACAAAAAAAAAAGCCAAACTTTTCTGAGAAGTTTCCAGAAGTTAGACAAAAGTTTAACAAAACCTTTTGCTCAATATAGAAGCTTAACAAAAAAGAGTGCTGCTTTTATTGAACATTAAGTTTTTTGCTTCTATTGTGATTTAATTTCAGTTCTATCTGAAATAAAAATAGCTTTGGTGGTTTGAAGCCAGAATTTTGAGCCTAAGGGAATAAGTAAACAGCAAGCCCCTGTGTCAGCAGCTTTCAGAGAACAAGGAGAAATTAAGATCCAGTTACAGCTGGAAATCTGAGTGCACAGGTACTAGGCTGGAATATGCTCTGACTGGGGAGTCAGGATTTTGGAAGGTGAGCCAGATGGAATTGGCAAAAAGGAGGTGACAGCCATGGAACCACACAGGGGTGGGATTAGTGGGGAAGGAGGTGTGTTCATAAGGAGAGGCAGGACCATCCCTTCCAGCTTGTCTGGGACTTCAAGCAGACAGGCGAGTGGGTATCTGTGTGTGGCACACACACATTAACTGCTCCATAGTCCATCTCTCCTGAAGTCTGCCTCCCCTTCCCTGGAATCTACTGGAATACCCATGTTTACTCCAGCCATGCCAAAGCAGGAAATGCATTCTCACCAACCCTGGTGGATCTTGGGCCTAGGACAGGGCTCAGATAACTATTGTCCGAGGTTATTTCTGACACAATGCTGGGCCCTCACTCAGAATTGCCAACATCTCCCTGTAAGAGGTAGGCTACCACAGCAGTTAGGAGTGTGGCCCCTGGAGTCCCTTTGCTTGAGGGTGAATTCCAACCCTGATCACCCTGGTCAAGTTACTAACAATCTTTAAGTTCAATTTTTGTTTTTTAACACCCTACTCCTGGAATTTTGTGAGCATCAGGCGAGACAGTTTCTACAGCTGATGATGGGGACTGGCTTCTGATGACTTCTACATCTGTGGGTCAGTGCTTTCTGACTGGACAGTTCTAGGGCTCCCAATCAAGCCAAGCAGCTTGTCACATGTAGACATCCCCAATATCAGCTCAGATAATTGGGCCCTAAATTTTAAAAAAGCATTTTATGTTGAAGTGTTCATGGCCAAGAGCTGCTAATTTGGAGATTTCGTTAGTTTCTTAATCATCTAAACCCTCAGTCCCCAGATCTCTCAGCTAAGTAGCTCTGCCTCTTCCTGCTCTCCCATTCACAGCAAACTCACTCCTGGCTCCTTTTTCTATTCTTGATCCAATGGTCAGTATGATAGTGAAATCAGAGTTTGAGATGAAACTTTTCTCTGCTTCTACTGGAGATGGGGTCTGCACAAGCTGTAGGTGTCTGCAACTGAAAGCCCATTTTAGTGTTAGCAGTTAATTACAGAAGAGGATGCATGTGATCAGCTGCAAAGGTTGCAGCTGACCCCAGCAGCTCATCACCAACATTTTTCCAGGTTTTTTTCTTGCAAATCCTAAGAATGAAATTCATGAGCAATGGAAGGCAAGAGTGAGAGGTGTAGGATTTTTTTCAAGTGTGAAGAAAAGAAACAGAATTCTTGTAGGGAAAGAGAGGAACTGATAGCTCGTTGCTGCTTGAGTGTGCTAGTCTAGGGGTTTATATAGCTCTTGGGTCAATGCTATTGGGTCCAATTTTATGCTAATGAGGTTTTTCAAAAGTACCAATGCTATTGGTTAACTCATGAATCTGATTTTCTTCTATTCAAGTCTGGACACACTTTCATTTTTTTGCCCCTAGTAGGGCCAGGCCAGGCCACCATGGGGTGACACGTTGTCAGGCCCTGACTTGCCTTGGCCCTGGCTCACAGGGCCTCAGGCCTGTGATAGCATGGTTGTGGCCTGTGCTCACTCTGTGCTCCAGCCTGCCTGGGCACCTCCACTCCACAACTGCCTCTTGGTGGGGACCAGTGGGCCAGCCAACGGCTCATTGGCTGGGGAACCTGCTGACCAGGATAAGGACTTGGATTCAACAGTACCATGATAGTCCCAATTGTGTGACTTCTGCTTTATGGAGATCAACAGGTTGGGATGGGACTGTGTTTACAGGCAACATGGTGGTACCCTGTCTACAATGCCTGCCCTTTTAGGGTTCTCTTGAAACATTGAAGTTTCATTGACAGAAAGGATTCTAGGAATCTTTTTTTTCAACTTCAGATAAGAAATTATGGAAGAGAGGCTATTTGATGAATATTCTTTAAAATTTGAAAAATGCTCATTTGCCTTTTCCCTACTTCTTATTGATATACTGATTTGTGCTGAGAGACATTTCTTTGGTTGTTAGATGACTCTATTTTATGCTTGCAGAGAAGTTGCATCATCAAAAACGAGGGAGGGTTGCTATGTAAGAGGATTCAGAGTACGGCTGGGGCCAGGGCCTCTGTACCATCTGGGGCTTTGTAGCTGTCCTCCAAAGTGTGGTCAAGAGACAGCAAAAGCATTACTTAACATGGCCTTTGTCATCTCTGGGGAATACGGAAAGCTGAGTACTAATTCGAAAAGAAGTTCTGAGTTACTTCAGTAAAATAAACATGAAGGATTAAAAAACAGGAGAAAAGAATTAGGAGATGGGACAGAACAGGTCCTTGGAACACAGATCATATAGCTAGCACAGATAAGAAATTTCTTCAACTTTAACAATTACCCAAATCCCATCCAGAGATAATTACAGTTGTTAAGCACCTTGTTGAGCCAGGTGTAGTGATGAGCACTGTATAATATTGTTTTACTGTCGTCATATACATTGGATAGTATGGCTGTGAGGACCTGCCTCAGACAGAAGAGAAAGTTGAGGCTCAGAGAAGTTAAGGAGGCCAGCAATGGTAGAACCAGGATTCAGATCTAGGATCACTTCCAAAGCCAGGAAACTGCTGTCCCCTTCTCAGTCATCACACTTTTTTAGGATTGAATATTTTAGCCATAATACAATATCAACGGTCATTGTGAAAATGGAACCTGGTTTTCCTTCTTCTTTTAAAAATTATACTACCTCCTATTTGCTGATGATTTTATATTCTCCAGTTTTATTGTTTTTGTTCATTTATTCCTTTGTTTATTCATTTACCCATTTCTCCCTCACACACAGAGGAATAACAGCTCTAGTCACGTTCTTGAAGAATTTAAAGGGAATATGTTCGAAGTTTGCTGTAGTTAAGTTTGTACAAAGTATACATCCATGCATTTTACCAGAAAATAACAGCAAAAAGAAATAAGTGGGGGGGATCAGATTAGAGACAAAAGGAAAGGAAGCCAGCTTACAAGTATAAAAGGCTGTTAAAATAAAACGTGATTCCATGGTGGTCAGCAGGTGATGCCCATGTAGTTTGTACACTGCACTGTGAATTCCTGTGAAGAACAGGAAAAACATCTTGGTGTTTAAGGTAGAGAGACAACTTTACTTTCTATTTCTGATAACAAGGAAGTCAGAGTCTATTCAGTGTCCCCAAAGATCTTTTGTGAAAGCCTTAATACTGCTCCTGAGGTTTTTCTGAGAGAGGGCAGAACTGGGTTATCGCATTGCTTGACTGAGGACTACGATAACTGTCTACAAACATTTAAAGGGTGTAAATGAAGGCTTGATTGCTTTAAAACATCTTAGAACCAATTTAGTTTACTAAAGACGCAATACAGTCTGGTGAGGTATTTCAGAGCCTCAAATCCCCAGAAACTTTTATTTGAAGATTGAGGGATAGAAGCCAGCTCATAAATGGGATTGAGCTAATGGAGAGAGCCTTTGGGGACTCTGTCAGCAAGGAAGATGCAAAGCTGTGGAAGAGGCTGGTCTAATTATGGTCTCCACAAACCCTCACCAGGCAGGACAGTCATTAGCACTCCAGTGAGAAGACAGAGAAAGTGCCTCCACTTTTAGGCACACAGAGAAAGAGACCCAAGCTCAGGGGAGTGGGGGTGATGACCCAGCTTGTGGACCAGCGACCTCGTTTCATTTTGTTTCATTTCCTTCTTGACTCTGGCGGCCCACCTTTCCTGTGGGTCTCTGTTCTTGAGAACTTCCATGGAGACTGGGATGAGGACTGAGTGGAGGCGCTCAGCGTAGTGACCTTGTATTCCTTCTTGGTAACTCTAGTGAAAGGCTTTCTAGATTCATTTAGAACTATTCATGATGATGAAGTTGTTGAGGGTAAAGTTTCTTGGAAAAGCTTGTGGAGGTCATTTATCTAGATAGAAAATCCCTAGTTAATGTGGATAATTGGATTTTGAAGATGTATATACACTAGTTTGGGGGCAGGAAATGTTGTTGCAGGGGGAAAAAAAAGGAAATACATGGAGTAGAATTGTGTCAAACTTACTATCCAAGATAAAGGCTAACTGTAGGGAGCTTAGATTTTTAGTGACCTGTAAGTGCCCTCAGAGACATGATAGTCAAAGAAAACAAAACCAAACAAAACAAATCCTCTGGAGCAGAAGGCACAGAGATGAGAACTTCCTTATGTCTTATCTAAGGGGTGCCTGATGAATTCTTTGCAAATTCTGAATGGCTAAGTCCTAAACAAGAGGAAAAATGTGTTGGTATCCAAATGTTAAAGGGGACATACGATTATTTAACATTTCTATAGGACTATATATTTGTCAAAAGAGTTATAATCACTTGTTCCTTAATTTTCATAGCATCCCTCCAAAGCAGAATTTCCCATTTGGGAACTGTGAGGCCTCAGGGATGGTGGAGGAATTCCAAGAGGGTCATGGGGATTGGAGCTGTAGTATTTCAAGCAGCTGTCTGGGGGCCATGCAAAGTGCCGCCTGGGGGAGGGAGGCACAGGCTCCAGGCACCCAGCATTCCCTGGGCAAGTCGCCCTCAGAGACCTGAAGCCCTTGTCAGAACCAGGCCTGCTTCACTATAGGAATGTTAGGATCGTTCCTATTCTCCTGTGCTTGCAAGCAGTGCCAGCTCAAGCTGAAGTTTCCAGGAAATGTAGCGTAGTAGAGACTTTGGGGGCCTGTTTTTGAATCTGAACTTTAGTGTTTGATTGCTTGGTGACTCTGGTAAATCCCTCACCCTCTCTGAGCTTTAAGTACCGGATCTGAAAAATGTTGGGTAGTCATTCATGTTATGCAGAGTTGTTATTAAGAGTGAATAAGATGTCACTCACTTAGCACATTGTAAGCATGTGATGATTGCTAGTTGTACGTTCCCATTGTCTCTCCAGGAACGTCTTTGATGTGTCAGAAAATAAGTTCAAACAGCTTTTCATTTGAAGAGCTTTCCTCTGAATAACTCTGATGAAAATAAATAGAAGACACATATGTATATAATAATAAAATAAAATATATAACATCACAAATACTTCAACATATAGCCCATTGACATCAGAAAGATTAATAAATCTTGCACAGTTCTTGAGTCACACTCTGGTTTATTCTTCTGACTGCCTTGTTGAGACAGGTCACAGGAAACTCTATTTGGTCTGTGACCCTGCTTTTATTCCCAAGGACCCCAGTTTTAGCAGAGATGGAGATGCTCTGTCTCATCTTTTCATATTCAAAAATATGATAAGGTTCTTTCCCCCAAAAAAAGAACAATACAGGGACTCCTTGTCTCAAATAGAAAATGTACTCCTTTAAGTGTGTCGATGCCATCAAGACCCTGCCATTCACAGAACTTATCCCATTCTGGAAGTTTCTTCACACTTTTTGAAGTTTCAAGCCCTACTGAATTAAAGGAGGAGGTTGAAGCTACAGAATTCAATGACAGTGGTTGTGACGGTGGCACAAGCTGATTGAATGTGGTCTTTTATTATGGAGGACCACTCTTCTGAAGGGAAGTGTTTGTGTGATCACAGTTCTGGAAATCTGAGCGATTTGATGGCTCAAATTGAGCAATTTGTGCTAGTCAACTTTTTTTCCCCCTCTAAGATAAGTACCAATCAACTTACAAAGGAAAAGGTTTATTTGGACTCACAGTATTAGAAATTTAGTCCATGACTCATTGGTCCCATTGCTTTGGACTTGTGGCGAAGCAGCACGTTGTGGCAGGGAGCAGGTGGTAGAGTAAAACCACTCACCTTGTGGCCATCATCCCACAATCCCTCAAGGGCAATGCCCCCAATAGCTTAAAACCTCTCACTAGGCCCCACCCCTTAAAGGTTCCATTGTCTCCCAATACTTCCACGCTGGGGACTAAGCATTGAACACAAGGGCCCTCTGGGCACATCCCAGCTCTAAACTATAGCACTCAGTAACAAAAAAGTTCTTTATTTAGTGTGCTATTAAGGAAGGGGAGGAAAAAATATATCCTGTGTACAGCCTTGCAGCTGCCAGGCTGCAGAAGGAGAAACAAAACTAAAATCGTCACTCACCCATACAACCTATGTTTAAGGAGAATTCCTGCTACCTTAGACTATAGCCTTAGATGAATGCCAGCATTTTGCAGATAACTGATTCAGAAAGACTGTGCCTCACTTCAAGATAGCAGCAATCCAAAAGGAACAAACACACTACCTGTATATGAAAAAAGGTTGAATGAAACAAGATAAAAGAAACAAATTAGAGCTGGAAAAAAGTTCACTAGAAAAATATCCCCACAAAATATGAAATTTGTGACCCTATACATGATCATGAATATGACAAGAAAAAGGCAACTTAATAAATTGATCACTTTGGGAAAAAGAAAAAGGAGCTCAATTCAAAACAAACAAAAACAATCACCAAAAAGCAGATGTATATAATAGTTCAGGAAATACATAGCAAGACAATAGGAGGAATATTCATAGGCAAAAAAAACTGGCAGAAAGCCGGGCGCGGTGGCACACGCCTGTAATTCCAGCACTTGGGAGGCTGAGGCAGGAGGATCGCAAGTTCAAAGCCAGCCTCAGCGATGGCGAGGCACTTAGCAACTCAGTGAGACCCTGTCTCTAATAAAATACAAAAAAGGGCAGGGGATGTGGCCCAGTGGTCGAGTGCCCCTGAGTTTAATCCCCAGTACCCAAAACAAACAAACAAACAAACGAACAAAAAACTGGCAGAAGTTAGCAAGAATGGCAACCTGGAAATAAAGATCACAATGGAGCAGCACAAAGAGACAGATTCTGCTTAGATCAAGTCAAGTAGCCACAGGGTGGGACTGAGGAAAATGAGTGAAATTACATGGAAATGAACAAAGGTTTATGAAAGATTAGTAGGCCAACAGTAAGTAAAATCTGCCTGAAAAAAATTGAAAATGTCATGACAGCACATATGATGCAATGCTACATCGTGTACAGAGAAATGAAGAGTTGTGCTGCAATTGTGTACAATGAACTAAAATACATTCTGCTGTCCTATATACCTAATTAAAATAAATAAATAAATTTTTAAAAATTGAAAATGTGAATAGGAATACTACTTTAATAAATAAAAATTTAGAACTTTCCATATGTTAAAGACAGGACTACTGAGATTGAAAGGGGCTTCTCTGTTGCAGGAAAAAAATCAAAGGACAAATATTAAGACATATCCTAGGGCTGAGGTTGTGGCTCAGCGGTAGAGCGCACGCCTAGCACGTGCGCAGCCCAGGTTCCATCCTCAGCACCATGTAAAAATAAGCGCATTGTGTACAACTAAAGCAAATAAATAAATATTAAAAAAAGACATATCCTAGAAAAGTTATTTAACTTTAAAGATATTTTAAAAATATTTTTGACTCTGGTAGCAAGATCAAATTACCTTGGGAAAAAACCCAAACAAACAGACCAATCTTAGGTTTTGCCACAGTAATACTCTTAGTAGGTAAAAAAGATTTGAATAATGTCTATAGTACCTGACCAGATAATTTTATACTCAAACTATTGTCAAGACAAAAATTTTGAATACACAAAAGCAGAAAACTTTAAGTCTCTTATGTAAGATGTTGGTTCCCTGTTCATTGTGTGTTTTTGTGCAAATAGGCACAAAATAATGTAACTAATAAAATAAATTTAATATATATATATTGAATTCTATACACTGAGAACAGAGAATACACTTGGCCAAGGATCCTTTTTTTTTTTTTTTTTTTTTTTTTGGTACCAGAGATTGAACTCAGGGGCACTCGACCACTGGGCCACATCCCCAGCCCTTTTTTGTATTTTATTAGAGACAGGGTCTCACTGAGTTACTAAGTGCCTCGCCATTGCTGATGGCTGGCTTTGAACTCGCGATCCTCCTGCCTCAGCCTCCCAAAGTGCTGGGATTACAGGCGTGCGCCACCGCGCCCGGCTCAAGGATCCTTAAATAATCACAAAAGTTGACCATAAGCAAGGCCATAAAGAAAACGTCACTAAAAATTCTCAAAATTGGAATGAGTACAGATATGCTTCTCTGATCACAAAGTAATCCATTTAGAAATGGATATTAAAACTAGAAGAAAAAAATTCTGCCATAAGGAACTGTTAAAATACTCTTTCTTGTGCAAGTCTCTCATTAGTAATAGATTTGAATAATGTTTTTTAAATGATGGGGTTGGGGCTATGGGTCAGTGGTAGAGCATTCGTCTCACATGTGTGGGGCCCCGGGTTTGAGCCTCAGCACCATATAAATAAAATAAAAGTATTGTGTCCACCTACAACTAATAAAATATTTTTAAAAAAATGAAAATAATTAAGCTACTATATGCCAGAACCTACAGGATAGAGTTAAAGAAGAATCCTGGGGAAATTTTAAAGGTTTAATATTTATATTAAGATAGCAGAAGGAAACAAAGCACCTCAATGTAAATTTTTAAAGTAAAAATTTAACAAAAACTTTAAAATGCTAATGAGAAAAATTGGAGTGAAATGGAAGGGCATACACCATCTTCTTAAATAGGAAGACTTAAAGAAAAAAATTAACTCTCCCTAAACAAAACTATTAATGGAATGTGAAGCCAATAAAAATAAAGAATTTTAAAAAGCTAGATAAGATATTACTAAAACGTATAAGAAAAACCAACAGACATTACATTTATAGTAATAGTAGGCTGTGTTATTGAGATTAACCCTTCCATTGAAAACAAGGATAATATACACAAAAATATTAAATAAAATTCTTCTTAAAGGCATCGAAATCCTGACAAGGTAACAAGGAGTTACCAAGGGACTAGCTTTTCCCTGACTATGTTTTTTGATCAGGTTCTGATGAGTTGGCCATAGTTTTAATAGACTCAGGATGAAGAAGACAAAAGTCAAAGGCCAGAACTAACTAACATAAGGTGGAAAGGGGGTTCTCACAGGAGACTCTCTTCTTCTCTTCTCAAGAGACTCTCACTCCCCATTAAGCTGGAACTCCTCGAAGGACCTCCTTGAATGACCTTCCTCTCAGGGTAAGGGTAAACCAGAGATAAACTTGTTCCCTTCCCCATCCCAGGAGACCACAGGGAGAGTTACCTTGACACTACACTAAGCTAGGAAAGGCAGAGCAAATCTGTTCCTAACAGGATGTCACCAGTGAACCATTGGCCAGTAGCATTTGCATATATTTGCAGCCCAAATACATGTCATTGGAATGGGTCAAGAGATTTTGAGTTGTGAAATTAAGAAGAAAAAAAAAGTGGTTTCAAACTATAAGGCCCCAAGCACCATACAGAAGCAAACTCTAATCATTTATGCAGGCAGACACTTTCATCCCTGGCCTCAGGGATTTTGTACAAAGGATTTTTCAAAGGCAGTAAGAAGTGTAGTTGAAGATTACCAAACACTGGAAAGTACGGCATCATTAATTATTGCCCGCAAAATTAAACACAAGAGGAGAGTCATACAATTGCAGGTATTTGAATTACCAGACTATAAATATCTATGATAATTTTATTTAAGTAAGTAAAAAATGAGCTTTAAAATATCTGCAAGAAATAGGAAACAGTAAAAAGTGACATGATGGTTTTTAAAAAGACCAAATAGAACTTCTATGTGAAAAATGTAATATAATTTAATGAAAAATTTAAGTATATTATTTAAATTAAGGACTAATGGGCTGGGGTTGTAGCTCAGTGATATAATGCTTGCCTAGCATGTGTGAGGTACTAGGTTCAATTCTCAGCATTGCATAAACATAAATAAATAAAATAAAAGTCCATTGACAACTTAAAAAATCAAAACAAAACAAAACAAAGAAATTAAGGAGTCAGTGGATGAGTGTGGCAGAAAATTAGACACAGTGGGAGAGAGAATTAGAAAACTGAAGATAGCACAAAGGAATAATACAGAACCATAGTGCAGAGAGGCAAAGAAATAAAAAATACAGGAGGAAAGATGAAAAAGGTCACCCTTCTCCAAGAAATTCTCTCTTCTATTTCAAAATTGTAATTGGTCTTTCAGAAAGTGAGCAGAGAAAAGAAAGGGGTGGTACATTGATGAAAGAATAATAGTAAATAGTAAAGATAAGTGAAAAGAAATTCACGTCAAGACACATCACAAGGAAACTGAAGAATGTGTAGACAAAGAGATCTCAAGAACAGCCAGATGGGTATTGGGGTAGAGTATGATAATTAATAAATAAGACTAACTTGACCAGATATCAAGTACAGTGTGAAGTGATAATCAATTAAGAATCTATGGTATTGGCATGTGGATAAATAGATCTACTAAAGAGAATAAGAAGTCCAGAACTACATCGATGATATATTGGAATTTAGTATATGACAAAAGTTGGCAGCTCAAATCATTAGGAAATACCTTATTCTAGAAATGACATTGAAATGTATAGGCCTCTGGAAAAAATTATGCACTTAGATTCCAACCTCACCCATATTCCAATTAAATTCTAATAGACGTAAAATGTAGAAGGAAAAAAAAAAAACTCAGAAAAGTACTAGAAGAAAAAATAAGATGTATTTTAACAAAAGCTCATAGTAGTATAGGCTTTGCTATGTATAACAAAAAACCTGAGAAACCATAAAATAATACATTGATAACTTCTGCCACAAAAATTGCTTGTGTCTCATACAATAATATCATAAATGAATGAAAAAATGAACTGGGAAATCATGTGTAGCTTATTATCATTGATTAAAGGTGAATCTTCCTTAACGTGTAAAGAATGTGTACAAATTAGTATGCAAATAATAATTAAATATAAAATGGACAAAAGTTCTAAAGCATTTCATAAAAGCAGTAAAAAAAAATCTGACTTCTAATCATATAAAAAGATGTTCACCTCCATCTCCATTCAGAGAAAGGGAAATGCAAATTTAAACTAAAATGTTTTAAATGCCGGCCTTCACCTGTCAGACTGATGAGATGGAAAGGTCTGACAAGACACCACGTGGGCAGGTGTAAGGGGCAGGTTCTCTCCTACATCACTGGTGAGACTGTAAGTTGGTATCATCCTCTTGGATCCAGAGTTTAAATCATGTGCCCTTCTAGGAACTTGTCTTACAGATACAGTTTTAAAACACGTAAAATGGAATATTCATTTACAGCCTGCGATGTAGCGGCTTGGAGGCTGAGGCAGGAGGATCATAAGTTTAAAGACAGCCTCAGCAACTTAGAGAGGCACTTAGCAACTCAGTGAGATCCTGTCTTTAAATAAAATATAAAAAAGGGCTGGGGATGTGGCTCAGTGGTTAAGCACCCCTGGATTCAATCCCTGGTACCAAAAAAAAAAAAAAAAAAAAAAAAAAAAAAGAATATCCGTTTATATCATTGTAAAGGCTGATAACTGGAAATGGCTTAACTCTGCTTTTAGGGGTCTTATGAGCCTCCTGCCAAGTGTTTGTTTTTCATTTTTCTACCTTCCCACCTCATGCCTGCATCACAAAGCACACTTACACCACCCCTGAGGGTTCCAAACAGCTCCAGGTTTTCAAGTTCATGGGAAACTAGGAGAGTAGAGAGGAGCTGTCAGAGGCAGAGCTGCCTGCTATGCTGAGCTGTCCCACTGGTGATGGAAAGACAGAGAAATACCAAAGACACCAGAACTAAAACATACCAACAAACAGCCCACTGGTTGGCAGTTCTGCCCAATATTCAACAACTCTCTCCCTGTCTTCCTGAAAAATCGCTGGAAAGCCTTTTCAGCTTCCAGACACACACACCCACAGATCCTCCTCTACTCCTGCCGCACCCCCGTGGTTCTGCTCAAAGTGCCTACGAGATCACTCACATGCTTTCATCGCCAAACACCTCCTTGGTGCCCCTGCTGCCTCCTGCCTGGCTCTCTCCTCAGTGCGAGGAGCTACAGGCTCAGACCCCTTCTCCCCGACTGCTGGGATGGCTTCCAGAGATCTCCAGGGCTCTGATGCCCGCCCCCTTTTTGATACCAGGGGCGCTTAACCATTAAGCCACATCCCCAGCCCTTTCTTTATATTTTATTAGAGACGGTCTCGCCAAGTTGCTAAGTGCCTCGCCATTGCTGAGGCTGGCTTTGAACTCGCGATCCTCCTGCCTCAGCCTTGAAAGCAGCTGGGATTGCAGGTGTGTGCCACTGTTGCTCAGCTCTGATGTCCTCTCTCTCCCCACTGCCAGCTCCCTCTCCTGCTACCCTCATCTGTTCCTGTGGCTTTGCTTGTCATTTTAATGCTTTCAGAATGTAAATCCAAACCATCTACTCCCTGTGAAATTTGCCTCAATTAAAAAATTATTGGTTTTCACCCCCATCTGCAGAGCCCACTGCTGCTGCTCCTTTACATGAGGTGTCCTTGTGCTCTGAAAACTTCCTCCCTCCCTGCAGGGGGAACCCTGTCAGTGGCTCCCCGCCCTCTGCTCCCAGTGCCTTCTCAATGAAGCAATACTGTCGGGGGGTGGGGGGGCTGGGGGGGAGGCGGGGCAATATTGTTGGGGGAGTGGGGGCGGGGCATGGTGTGTGTGCTGGGGAATGGGTCCTTGCTGGGAAGCGGGGACAGGAAATCCCACTCTTTTCGCATACAAAGCATAGATCTACATGCAGTATGTGAACAGTCTATTTCAAGGGGGCAGGGCCATTGGGAAGAGAGGTATCAAAAAAGGCTGAGAAGGGAAGATAATAAAACCCAAGAAACACTGATCTAGCTGATCTAGACATTTTCACTGGGATGAGGAGACTCACCAAAGCGTTTGTACAAAATCAAAAGAGCTCCCCCTCCCCATTGTGCTCCCTGTCCCCCAACCATGCCTCCCATGTTCTTGTCACAGCCAATGGGCAGTTCCCCAGCGCCCACGCTAAATCCTCAGCCTCATGGCACACTCTGACCTCCCTCTGCCCATCTATCTCGAGTCCCATCCATTCCCTCTCCCCTGGTACTGTTCCAGCCACCCAGCCTGCGTTGTGGTCTTGCTGTGTCTCGCCTGGACCCCTGCAGTAGGCGTCCAGCTCCATTGCACACTCCTCTCACCTAGCTCCCATGCTGCTGCTGCAGAGAACTTGCTAAAATGCAAACTGATGATTCCATTTTCATGTTTTTTCAAGTTCTAGTCCTGTTTGCTTAAAATGTAAGTTCTCTAGAACAAAATACAAATCTTCCACTGTGTGTGTGTGTGTGTGTGTGTGTGTGTGTGTGTGTGTGTTTCCAGATTGGGTTTCCTGCATTCCTCTACAGTGCTGTTCTATTCCAACACAGGAACTCTGTGCTTTCCCTGAAATTCATTCTATAACTTTCATACATCCCTGTCTTTTTTGGCACCAAACTTTTTTCTCAAAATTCCTTTTTCTAACTCTTTTCACCCCAACTCCTAGCCTCACTTCAAGGCTCAAATGTCACCCTTCTGTTGAGCCTCCCCTCAAGTGATTCCTGGCATGAGCACTTGTTGCTTTCTTTGTGCCTCCATAGCACAGTGGACAGTGCATGGACCCACCCTCCTGGTTTTCAGCTGCCTCCTTCTAGTCTGAATTTGAGGGGCAAGGATACTCATCAAATCCACACAGGCTTTGAGAAAAAATATTTATTTGCAAGGCATCATGCTGGTTGTTGGAGCATCAGGAGTGAAGGAACAAGGTCTGCCTCGATGAAGTATAAAACCAGGTGAAGACAACAATTGTTTAGAGATTGTTTTGATAAGTGCTATAAAGGGAAAGTGTGGGATGCTGAACTAGAACGGGGAAATCCACCTCACCAGAGGGATGGAGGCAGCTCCCCCGGAGAAAAGAGCTTTAGACAAAGACCAGAGCGAGCTAGGCAGGCGAAGGACAAGAAGTATATTTCAGGTGGAGGGAGTAGCATGTAAGGATGTTCAATGATAAGAAAGAGACTAGAATAACAAAACAAATCAGTGTGCAAACGAGACAGTGAGCCTGGAGGTGAGAGGAGATGGTGTGAGATGACACCACTGAACAGATACATGAGAGGTCACACACTTCATCTGAAGGGGAATCGTCATATTGCTCCTCTGCATACTCCCGGGGCTGCATGGACCAACCACTGACCTGGGTGTGTCCATGTGGCAATGCTTTTGCCCTTTGGCTCTTATCATCTGAAATAGAGACTCAGAAGTATTCTTCCCCCTATAACCCAAGGCGGGGGTGGGGGTGCCAGAAATTTCAACAGAAATAGATGATTCATTCCCAACACCTTCCAGTTTCACTGTGAGTTCTATTTCAAGCTCAACATCTCATACAGATGACTAACAGCCATGTAAGTTATGATGTTTCAGGACATGACCTTCATGCCTCGTGCCTGGGGTGCATGGTCCCAAATTGAAGAAAGACTTTCACTGTGCTTGAAACCTGGGGATCAAGTTGCATGACATGAACACGGGGTGTAGGGGAACTGTGGACTCAGTTTTATGAATGGATAACTCAACTGGCTTGTGGACCACTTGGCCCCCAGCTTCCCTGTCATGCTGTGTAGTGTGGGGCGGGGGGGACACTGACAGGCCTCATCTCACAGTAGCGTCCCTTGGGTGTTGAAGGTGAGATGGAATGGAGAGTGGATTTGTTAAAATAAGCCAGCCCTGTGTTCAGAAAACCATGCATACCTGATGCTATCCACAAGCATGAATCATGGAGGGAGGGACATAGATGGTTACAGAAAGAGAAGAGAGACCTAAAAATAACAGTTCCACTGAAGGGTGGGGCTGGAGGTTGGTGTTGTGTCACACTTGGCTGCTGTTTCTGCAAATTCCCCTGTGAAAGCAGCAAGTGGAATGAGGCTGCAGACACCTGGCCCTCAGCAAAGACACAGCAGGTGTTCACAGAGGGGGGACTTCCAGGTCATGAAGGCCTCCTTGGTACTGATTCCTGAAGCTAATGCCTAAAATTCCATATTAGAGTCCTATATCTTTGGTTAAAGACTTTGGTTCCCAATAAATCAAAAGGACAACACAGGCTACTGTCAATACACACGCAGAGGTTGTTGGAAAAACAAGGACACTCAGATTTTCTTTTACTCTCTTTTATCTTCTTTTTATGCACTCCATGGGGGCAAGGACCTTGTTTGTTCTGGTTTTAGTTCTATCCTTGGTGTCTAGCACAGAGTAGGAGCTACATAAATATTTGCTTAAGGAAAAATGGAAGGAATGTCTCCAGCTCAGCTCTCTTCATTTGCAGGCAAGGAAACTGAGCAGAGAGCAGAAATTTGCCCTGGGCCATGCAACCAGGAAGCAGAGGTGGGAGGGAGGTGAGTCTGACTCCTTTCCCAGTGCTCTCTCCACTCCAGTAAGTTATTAACGTGACTCAGTATGGCTGGAATGGTGCAGTTGAGGACCAGGATGACCAAACTGAGGTCACTGCCACTGGGCTGGGGAAGATGGCATCAGAGAAATCCTACCCAAACGATAGTGAACTTAGATGGGAGGAGATGCAAAGACAGCACGCCACTGGAGACGGCCCTGCAAGGCCCCCAGAGCACAAATGCACTCCTTTCTTAGCCTACTGTATTTGCCTAAATTTGCTTTTAATAAAACTTAGAGAAATGCCCAATTCTGGAGCGACAAAGGCTGAGGGCTTGTGGTCTGCTCAGGACCTCAGACTTTACCTTCTGCAGACAACTCTATGGTGATGATGCTAGAGGGTGGTGTGCTTTTGTGTGTGTTGGGGTTTTTTTCTCTTAATAATCAGACAATCGTTTACATCTGTCCCTTGGCAAGGAGCCATAAAGAAGAGCATCCAAACAAAGAGGAGAAAAGGCAGACTGGCAAGTGGGCTGGCTGGGAAAGAAAATCCAGATACTTCGCCTGCGGTCCCCATGGATGAAAGGATTTAAAGTTCACTGTGGGGGAAGAAGAAGGGAGGGGTGGGATCTTCACGGAATCTTGGTGGATACAAAAATGGTCATTTTGAAGTCAGTTTGCACTTAGTCTCACATTGCCTTGTTGCCTTAAGGGAAAAAAAAAGAAAAAATCTCTCTGAAGTGAAGGCTTCTGAGAGGTCAGGGTAGTTGTAGGAACAGCAAGAAGATGCTCTGGGCTGGGAAAAAGCAGCAAGGGCAGCCACATCCAGGGTCCCCTGTCCTCACACCCCAAGAGAGACCAGATAGAGGAGGATACCCCACCTGGCTTGTGCTCCAAGTCCCAGAATAGACAGATTCTTTTTTTTTTTTTTTTTTTTTTTTTTTTGGTACGGGGACTGAACTCAGGGGCACTCGACCACTGGGCCACATCCCCAGCCCTTTTGTGTATTTTTATTAGAGACAGGGTCTCACTGAGTTGCTAAGTGCCTCACCATTGCTGAGGCTGGCTTTGAAATTGCGATCCTTCTGCCTCAGCCTCCTAAGTGCTGGGATTACGACTGACAGATTCTATTTTTATTCCAAGTCAATGGAGTAACAAGCTTTGACTTTGACTCATTAAAGACCTTTCCAGAACTAGGGCCCAAGCTCACAGGCCTGTGCTCTGCTCTGTGCTTTGCTCAGCCTGGGCTTACCTTCTGGCTGCGAGAACAGAACCAGATATTTGATTACAGGTTTATACTAAGTCAGTATGCCCCTGTCTATATATTCAGGCATAGAATTAACAATTATTTGCAAATATCTGCTTCTTGGGTCAACCTACTGAATGGAAAACCAAAGATTGACTTACATGCTCAAACAGCTGACAGGATTTCAATCAGAGAGAACAAAATTCCATCAACTGAACAGGGTAATGCTGGCTAAGGTATATCAATAAAATAAAAGCAGTTTAGATTATTTCCGTTCTTAAGCTTTTTCATTTAAAAAAATTACTGATCTTGTGATTATTGAGGGTGACATAAGAACGCCGTGTGTGTGTATGTGTATGTGTGTGTGTGTGTGTGTGTGTGTGTGTGTTTTGAATCCAGGTTGTACAGCACAGACATCCAAACCAACAGAACACCCACACAAACTTCAGGGATTCAGGGGACTTTTGTTTGATTTGCTTTGTTTTTGTTTAAAATCATCTGTTTTAGCATAAAAGCATAGTCTAAACATACAACGAATATTGACACATTCCATAGTATGAATATGGTAATGACAATGGTGACAGAGAAAGAGTAAAGGATAAAGGAGACCAAAAATACATATATTAAGGCAATCCCAACAGCAATTCAGATGGCAAGCCACATAAATTAGTCAGTTTCCTTATCAGAGATTTACATGTTAAAACCCCTTGACATAACCCAGCAGGAAATTGAACAAGTGATTCTATGTCCAGACTTGGAAACAAAAATAACCACTCAGGGTCTACATGCATTAGTGTGTTCAAACTTGCACTGATAAAAGTCTTTTTGGCTGGAGCCATAGTGTGCCGTTATGAGAGGGGAGGATTCTGTTGGAGGATGATTGACATGGAAACAATCACAAATGCATGGTACAGGAATACAGGCTGGACGAAGGTTTCAGCTGATACGTGGTAGCCAGTGAGATGATGCAGAATGGGAGATGCACCCTATGCCTTGGCATCATTCATGGGGGATTAAAAAGGAACCCCACTCCACTAGCTCTTGACAACATATTCTGCCTCTTCAACTAGATTAAGGGAATCCCGCATCCAACACATACGTTATTGCCCACACTTACACATGGTATTTCACATTTTTGTCTTAAATTTATAACAATCCCAATGTTTCTTGGTGTGTCCCCCAAAAAACAGTTTCGACATTTCTGACTTGTAACCTTGGGGACCTGCAGACCCTGAACCCTTCAGGCTAAGACCCCCGAGTCTCTCAGCAGCCCTCAGACGCCTGTCCAAACAGTCTCTCTGGTTTCCACGAGTTCCCTTGCATACCACATGCATGTTCTATTTATATGTTTTTGTCTTGAACAAGATTTGGCCCCATTGTGTGGGAGCAACACCAGAAAAGAAAAACAAAATCCATCCATGGAGGAAAAAAAAAATGGAGATTGTGGGAGCTTGGAGGAATTTACATATTTTGCTTGTCCTACTTTTCTGGTGATGTCAGAGTCAAAGAATATGCTTTTGGAAAAAAAAAATCACATACACACACACACACACACACACACACACACACACACACTCTTAAAAAAATGCTGGGACTCACCAGCTCTGTCAAGTGAATTGTCATTAAAGGGAGAAATGTAAACACCAGCTCGTCTGTGCCCCCACCCCCTTCCATTTCCCTCATCAGCCCCTAAAGAACCTAACAAATTAGTCCAGACTCCATTTGGATGGAATTAAGGGGCTGTCTGCAAAAGAGGTGGGGGGGTATTAATGGAGATGGGGTAGAGGGAGGAGAGATGGAGGCGGGAAGGTGGTGCTTGAGGCTGGGTGACCGGCTTTGGCGTGTTAGGAGGCAGAGTGAAGGGCTGCCTGACACTTTACAGATTGGGTGTAACGTTCAGGGAATTTGGCATTTCTGCCATAGGGCTCTCTGGCTGCCCTGCTAACCGCTTTCTTTCTCCCTGCTGGTAAAAGCGCAGGAGAAAAGGGTTAAATAAATGTTTGTGATATGATAAGGTGCTTGTTTATTCAAGGAATGACAGATTATTGGCTCCAAAGGCAGCCCTGAAAAATAGTACAAAGGAACTGGCTCTCCCCTCGTGGATGATGTGATTTCCTCCCAAGATTCTGCTCTTTCCTAGGAACAATTTGCTCTGGGAATTAGAGAGGATGATTTCCCTGCAGTCAGAGACGGACAGCATTGGCGCTGAGGGTTGGAGGCCAGAGAGCCGGCTGGGAACTGGGCAGGGTTTGTCCCGGGGAATGCTTTTCCTGTGAGGACTGTTCCTCTCTGTCCTCATGCTGTTGGACAGTCCCAGCAGAGCTGGGTTTCCTCGGGCCCTGCTCATTATTCCAGGAAAGCCATGTGGCAGTCACTGTCTGCTGTTCCTTGAAGCATGGAAAAGGGGTTTCCTCACCAGGAGGGGGACTTCTTCCTAGGAAATCCAGGTGCTAGGTTGGCCACAGGACATACCCATCCCACATCGTTCCAACACTCCACCAGCACATGTCCCCAGGTTCACACAGGCATCCGTGTGTTTCTATACAAATCCACTTGCAATCCACAAAATTTCTCCTCTTGGGTTCTAGTGATTTTGTAGCTAGTCCTAAAGGAGAATTCAGTCCCAGATCCCCAAATAACGAGGCACAGTCTGTGTGCTTTTACTGGGGGAGAAAAGTACCCTGCTACCAACGCTGAAGAGGCCTGGCCTTGGGGCTGAAGCCAGTTGGCCTCAAGGGCCAGGTCACCTTGCGGGGCACTATGACTTGTTCAGTCCACGTCCTGCATCCACATACCACTCGGAGTTGGCTCCTGCTTGCAGAGAAAGGGTTCCTACTCGGCGCGCTTCCACCCACACTCTTCTCCCCTCTCTTCGCCCCTCTCCTGGCAGGCCTCAGAGAGGTCGTCCGCATGCTTGCTGAGCAGAAGGGTTCACACAAGATGTTTGGCATAGTTCTCATTTGAAAAGAACTCAGTGCCAAAATCAAACACCAAGGAAAAAAAAAAAAAAAAAGAAGAAGAAGTTGTGATTTCACTGCTGTTTTTCCAGGATCCTGGGAACTACTGTGTGATTTTCACAATAGCCAGGCTGCCTTAGCAGCCCATGGGCTCCTTTGCGAGACATCAGGCACCAGCCTGGGGAAGCTGCAGCTTGGTGCCCTTCAGACACGATGACTAAGGTTTGAGCTGACGTTATCATATATCCACGTTTGGGCTATTTTTATGATTGCATTCAGTACTAATAGGGCTGGTTGAGTGTACACAGTCATGTGCTCATTCTTAACTACACGAGATAAGATCCTTGTCCCCAGGAGCTTACTGCCTGACTTTTGCAAAAACCAGATGGCAGAAAATGGTTTCCCTCTGCCCATCAGCAGTGATTGAGGGGGTGGAGATGAGAAGGGTCCAGTCAATTCATAAGTCTCTCAGGGTGGGACCTTTGCTTTGGCATTTATCCCATGTGACATTTTAATCATGGACTGTCTCCCTCCATCATCAGCTGCTCCATCCACTGTATCTCCACAGGCTCTGAGAATCCAAGCTAATTTGAATAGCAGCTTAATTAAAGGGTGATTAGGTCATCAAGATGCCTCCCTGCGCTCAGACTGCACATACACGCTCACGAATACATCACAGATTCTGAACAAGCTATAAATGACTTTTGAACTGCCAGCAGGGACATGAGGAAGTGTTGATGTACCTATTGATGTACCAGTCGTGTCTGAATCACTCGTGGTGAGGCTGGATGAGGAAGCACCAGCCCAGATGCCCAGTATGTGGATGTTCTCTGAGGTGCCTTCTGCCTGTGCCACATCCACAGACCTCAGAGATGTTGTCCTCAGTGGGAGCAACAGAGCAGAGGGAGCAGGCCCCCCTCAACCTGCACATCGGTAGCACAGTCCCCTTGAGGACACTCCCTGCACATGAGCATGTCAAGTGACCTAGTTTCAGTATGGACCCTCAACTCTCCAGGCTGTTTGAGACTGCCTGGGCTTTCTTGAGGAGTAAACATCTCCTTTGTGTGACAACAGGAGAACAATCTTATCAAAGGTGCACACACTGGCTAAACCCCAGGAACCAGGCAAGTATGCGTTACTGGCATTTGCTTTGTCTTTGTCTGGGTTTTTCAAAAGCAGACCCTAAGCCTGCTGGGATTGGAGTGAAAGTTAGCAGGAAGGGGGAGATGACCCGGGGAGCTGTAGCCAGTGGCGTGTGTTAAAGAACAGGTTACTGCTGTGTGCAGCTGGACACATCTGGGAGACAACACAGGACACATCCAGAGCTCTCCTTTGCTAAGAGCAAGGAAGCTAAGGTATTGATCCATCAACTGCTCTTGGCTATTGACTGCGGGTTACTCTAGGGACATCAGCCCCTGGGCACTACCAGCCTTGCCCTATGTGCAGACCCAGTGGATTCTCTGAACCAGAAAGGTCTCAAGGTGGAGAGCTCAGATGCTGTGGTGAGGGTTGCCAGTGAGCGAGGCCCTGGTGGGCACCTACCGGGAATCTGCCGCGCACACTTCCTTCCACCCTCCTTTCTACCTCCTTCATTCTTTCCCTCTTTCCTTCCTTCCTTCTTTAAATAAGGAACTCCTTTGAGAAAAGTTAGAGAGGTATGTACAAATTTGCCCAATGAATGGAACCAGTGTAGAGAAGTCTAGGGGAAAACAGCAACAACAGAAATAAGAAGAGGAAAAAGAAACAAGGTCCTTTTTTTTTTTTTCTTTTTGTGGTGCTGGGGATTGAACCCAGGGCCTTGTGCATGCAAGGCAAGCACTCTACCAACTGAGCTATACTCCCAGCCTAAAGGAGAGAGAAATAAAGGGTTCAGCTCAGCCTTCATTTCTGCTGGAAATATCTCCAAACTTCTCTTCCCACTACTTGTTCTCCATCCTTTTCTGTAGCTCCACTAGCACATGGAGGGTACCCCACCCCAACCACCCTTCACCCTGAATTGTACAGGTCAAGGCATTCTTTCACTCATTTAATTTCTGCATTACCAGAACTAATTTTTTCTTTCTTTCTTTCTTTTTTTTTTTTTTTTGTACTGGGGATTTAACCAGGGGCACTCAACCAATGAGCCACATCCCCAGACCTATTTTGTGTTTTATTTAGAGACAGGGTTTCACTGAGTTGCTTAGGGCCTCACTAAGTTGCTGAGGTTGGCATTGAACTCGTGATCCTCCTGCCTCAGCCTCCCAAGCCACTGGGATTACAGGAATGTGCCACATGTGCCCAGCAGAACTAATGGTTTTAATTAAACACTGATAGGTGTTTAATCTCTAGGGAATGAATGAAAGATGCCATTGAATTATTCTATGATAATCTTTGCCAAAAGTTTAAAGATCTAGTATTTACCAAAAGAAGCTCCCAAAGTTGAAGCTTCGTTGATTGAGTTTCTGAGATCTTGGAGCAGCTGTACCAAGCCAGGTTCTAACCCTTGCAGTGATGTTCCAGCATCAGGATTCTTCCTATGGAGAAAAAAGACTCCTCAGGAGGAGTCTGAGGTTCAAGGAAGGAGAAGCTCAGATACTCAGTCTGAAAACCATCCTTGAAAGCAGTAGCTCATTTAACCTATGTTTCCATTTTTACAAAAAGAAAGATGGAGGGAAACTTTCTTATTTATCATTTTTCAAAGCTAAGGTAAAAGTCCATGACACAGCAAACTCAGGTCACCATGTCTGACCAAGTTTTCTTCTCCTAGTCTCCTTGATTTGGGCATAGAGATGGTTTTCCATGGTAAAGGGTGTCTATTCTGCCATGGGTGATTTGATGACACCATGGTAACCTTTGCCCCACCTTCCCTGTGGTACATGCCACCTTGATGGCACCCAGAACCCACCCCTTCCTCAGAGGGTGGCCAAGCTGGGCTTCCTAGAGGCTGGCAAAAAGTTGGAGTTGTTTAAAATGGGACCTCCTGGACTGGGTCATGGCCAGCAACCCTGGTGATCCCCAGCAGAGGTGCCTAGAGTCTCTTCTCATGACCTTTAGAGAGAACCCATGCTGTACCCAGGGGTGTTCCACTTGTGCATTGCTGACATTTTGGAAGGGATTGCTCTTTGTGGAGGAGGCTGTCTTATGCACTGGACATAGGAGGCTTAACAGTGTTCCTGACCTCTACCCACTAGTAACAATAGCATCCCTCCAGTCATGGTGATCAAAGCTATCTCCAGATGTTGCCACATGTCCCATGAGGTGTAAGATCACCCCTGGATGAGACCCACTTCTCTAGACCAAGCCTGGTAAAGGTCAGTAACATTCTGACCTAAATACTGCCTTTTCAGGGCCACTGGGGGCCCCTTCGATCAGGAGGCAGTGGTCCCCAGGATTAATACCTTTATCATCCTTGCTATCTTTTGAACACCAGTTAAATGGAAAACATTGTTTTAGTCCCTTGAGATGGAGCTTGAATGGATTAAAACATCCCCTCTACTCAGATAAAGAAATATCCATGCCAAGGCATTCCGATGTCCTATGTTTAACAAATGGTAAGGCCAGGATTCAAACTTGGATTTTTTTTTTTTTTTTTAATTCCAAAGTCTGTTCTCTGTCACCTATTCTCCCTTTTCTCCCTGTGGTAACCAGATTTTCATCACTGTTAAAGGAGGAAAGGTTTAATTTGAGTCATGGTTGCTTGGCCCATCAATTTGGGACTGTGGCAAGGCAGGGAGACTGTGGTGGAGCAAAGTGGCTTACCTCTTAGCAAAAAAAGGGGCCAGGGTCCCTTCAGGGGCACCCCAGTGACCTAACTTCCTTCTACTAGGGCTTACTCTTAAAGGTTCCACCAACAGTACCACAGGTTAGTGACCAACACTTTCAAAACATGGCCTTTGGGTGACACTTGACATCTAAAGCATAACACTCCTGATGTCATATGTAGGATCCAATCTCTGATGACTGGCGGAGAGAGAAGTTCAGTAGATCCTTACGCTTCTCTTAACAGCCACCTTTGTCACACACAAATTCTGGGGGACTAAAAATAGCTTCTAGAACACAGATTTGTGCGTCTATTTCCTCAGCAAAATTTCTCAAGAGCATTCTTTCTGTAGGCTTTTGCTATGGCCTTGGGCACAGAGATGAGCGCCTGTGTTTGAGGAAGTGCTAGGATAATGGAGGGGCTACACCTACCCACCTGCAGTACATTACGAAGAACGCTTGCTTTATAAGGGCCGGGAAGGGCGTTGAGGCACGAGGTTACCTGCCTTCATAGGATGGGGGTCCTGTGGGCCAAATCTGGCCTGTAGCCTGTGAACCACAAACCAGACCCGTGGGCTGAATCTAGCTGGCATCCAGTTTTTATAAGACCTATGAGCAAAGAATGGTTTCTATTATTGTAAAGGATTGTTAATAACAAGAGTCTAACAAAGAAGAGACTATACATGGATCACAAAGTCCAAACTATATACTATTTGGCCTTTTTAAAAAAAACTTTTTTGGACCATGGAATGAGTTAGACATCATATCCCTTAGTACATGTATAAAGACACAAATGGTGGGAAAATACTTTGTGAACAACCGGTGACTTGAAAAATTGTACTCTATATGTGTAATATGAAATGAATTGCATTCTGCCATCATATATATATATATATATATATATATATAATTAGAATAAATAAATAATTTAATAAAAAAAACCTTTTTGCCAAGTCTATACTTAGAATGAAAGAAAGTATATGTACTGCTGTGACTAGGTGTATAGCCTAGCCAATGACAATGACTTTTTTTGTCCTAGGTTCATATGATAAAAGTATCAATGACGAGAACTTGCAATCCTTCCTTGGAGGAGACTTGACAGCTACATGATGATCATGTCGTAAAGGTCAAGTTAAGCACCCCATATTATGTGCTCTTCACTGCTCAGAGGATGGCAAATGTGTGAAGTGGAATGAAAGTTAAGATATTATCTATCTATCATATCATCTATTTATTTATTTAACCAGGTGCATTGAAACCTAGGGCTGGGGTGATGTATGTGACGCACCTGTAGGCACCCGCAAACCTGAAGGTATATAACCGGGTGAAAGCGGTCCGAGTTAGGAGAACGGAGAATTCAGTCAGCCGGGCAGTCACTCGGTCGGTCAGAAAGAATCAGAGCGGCCAGAACGTAGGCAGAGCGGTTACAGAAGAGAAACCAGATAGAAGAAGTAATGACTGGTCAGAGTTAGGCCGAGACTCCTGAGGAAGACAGAAGACAGAAGAAAGAAGAAGGAAGAAAGAAGAGAGAAGAAAGAAGCTCTAGTCTTTCTCTAAGCTAAGCTCTACTCTAAGCTAAGAAGAAAAGCTAAGCTCTATCTTTATCTTTCTTTCTAAGACTCTAAGCTAAGAAGACAAGAAGAAATCTTTCTCTAAGCTAAAATCTTTCTTTCCCTCTCTAAGCTCTAAGAAAGTAGAAGTAAAAGTAGTAAAAGCTATACTCTGCCTCCGAGAGTTTTTCCTCCCGGTTTACGGTACCAGGCAGCTTACAAATGGTGGTCCGTCCGGGGCTCGGCAGGCAGAGAAGAAAAGCTAAGAAATAAGAGCAATGAAAAAGCATAGCCTCTGACTCAGTTGAGGCCAGTTAAGAATTAAGCCGAAGCAGAGTAGCCGGCCAAAAGCCGAAGCAGAGTAGCCAGCGAAAAGCCGAAGCGAGCCGGCCAAAAGCCGACTTAGTTGAGGCCAGTTAAGAATTAAGCTGAAGCAGAGTAGCCGGGTGAAAAGCCGAGCCGGCCAAAAGCCATAAAAAATGAAGAAGCCAGACTCAGTTGAGACCAGCAAAAAGAGTAGAAACAAGAGAGCATAGCCTCTGACTCAGTTGAAGCCAGTTAAGAATTAAGCTGAAGCAGAGTAGCCGGCCAAAAGCCGAAGCCGAGTAGCCGGCCAAAAGCCATAAAAAATATAGAGAAAAAGCCTTGAGCTTTAGTATAAAGAAAAAAGCCATGAGCTTAAAAGAAAATAGAGAATTAAATAGCATGGTAAAAACCATGCAGGAAAAAAAAAAAAAAAGCCATTGAGCTTTGGCAAGAAAGCCATAAAGAAAAATAAAGAAGAGGAGAAAAAAAAAAAAAAAAAAAAAAAGTCAAAGCCGCTTATGCAATTGTGCTTAACTAGGTGCGTTAGCTGCTCCTCAGCATTAGGCTTCCTTAAAGCCACAGCACCTTCTCAAAAAGGGCTCAAATATCCACCCTTTCAAAAATAAAAGGTGAAAAGCTAGGTAGGGACAAGAAAATAAAATAGAGAAAATAGAATTAAAGCACCTTTTTAAACTAAAGGGAAGGAATATGAAGGAGCCCTAATTAGGAAGGGCTGTTGTAGCTAGCTGGAAGCCATAAGTTCCACCTGATATGTATGTGACGCACCTGTAGGCACCCGCAAACCTGAAGGTATATAACCGGGTGAAAGCGGTCCGAGTTAGGAGAACGGAGAATTCAGTCAGCCGGGCAGTCACTCGGTCGGTCAGAAGAATCAGAGCGGCCAGAACGTAGGCAGAGCGGTTACAGAAGAGAAACCAGATAGAAGAAGTAATGACTGGTCAGAGTTAGGCCGAGACTCCTGAGGAAGACAGAAGACAGAAGAAAGAAGAAGGAAGAAAGAAGAGAGAAGAAAGAAGCTCTAGTCTTTCTCTAAGCTAAGCTCTACTCTAAGCTTTATGCCCTGAGCTAAGTCCCCAGTCCTTTTTATTTTTTATTTTGAGACAGGGTCTCGCTTAATTACTTCGGGCTTTGCTAAGTTCCCCGAGGTTGACTTTGAACTTGCAATTCTCCTGCCTCCATCTCCAAGGCCACTGAAGATAATTCTTAAAGCTGTTAATCAATCTAAACTTTCTGAGGTTTTACACAAGAGAAATTTATTTCTTGTCCAAACAGTAATTGGTTGATGGGAGTAAGGGGCTCTGCTCCTCACAGTCATTCAGGGACCTGGGCTGAGGGTGGCTTTTCCGTGCTCAGCTTCCCAGTTCCTCCTAGATGTCATCATCTCACTGGGAAATGGAGGAGAGAGGCTGGCAAGTCATCTATGGGAGATTTTTATGGGCCAGGCCCGGAAGTGATACTCATCACTTCCACTCCCCTGTCACTGACCAGAGCTCAGTCACGTAGTCACAGCTAACTGCTAGAAAGGCTGGGTAATATAGGGCCAAGGAAGAGGAGGGAATGGGTTCTGGTGAACACAAAGCCATCTTTCCCAGAGGAAGCCTTGGATAAAACTGGAAATTGGAGAACATCATGCTAAGTGAAATAAGCCAATCCCACAAAACCAAAGGCTGACTGTTTTCTCTAATATGCGGATGTTAATTCACAAGAAGGCGGGGGGCACTAGGGAAGAATAGTACCTTAGATTAGGTAGAGGAAAGTGATGGGAGGGGAGCAAGGGGATGTGGGGATAGGAAAGATATTACTGTATGTATATATGTGACTACATGACCAATATGATTCTGCAACATGTACACTCAGAAAAATGAGAAATTATATCCCATCTACATATGATATACCAAAGTGCATAAATGCATTCTACTGTCATGTATAACTAATTAAAACAAAAATAAATAAATGAATAAAATTGGAAATTGGCCCCTCTGTAGTAACAGAGGCTTGATGCTAGTAAGAGCAAAGCTAATATTTGAATGTCATGTTCAGAGCAAATAAGAACTTCATTGCTTGTGGTGTTATATAGGATCACCCACGGAGCCCTGTTGTGGTAGAAAATGTGCCAGGATTGAAGGACACAGGAGACACCCACCGGCTCAGGGCCCTGGGTAAGTCACATCTTCTGGACACTAAGTGCCTCATCGGTCAAATAAAGTAGCTGGACTGTGTGTTTACATATAGCACCTAGAGCAGAGAGGAGAGCAGAGGACCAGGAGACCCCTCAGGTGACAACCAACCACATCTCCACAAAAAGATTTCCATCCTGGTCAGATATTGTCTGTCTTCACAGGGTGCAGCCAGAGCCGTACTGGGAAGAACCTGGAAATGTGGTGCCTCTGAGGCTTTTATCATCTACTGTGTGGGCAAAGTTGTAGAAAACCCCCTAGTGTACATCGATACTCATGCCAGGATAAGCAAGGACGAATGACACAGGTGGCTTACTTGAAGGAAGACAGATAAGAAACAGAATTTAAAATCAATGTGATGGGGATTCCTGACTAGAGTTGGGTGTGCAGATAGGAGGGGTCCAGGGAGCTTCCAGGGAAGGGGACACTGGGCCACATGGTGACTGCATTAGCTAAGAGAGGTGTGCAGTCAGAGGAGGGGGAGGGCAGGCAGGGTCGGTGACTTCAGGCAGTGCTGACTTTACCTGAGGCACTGCCAGGCTGGGAGTTGAAGTCTAGACTTGAGGATCTGGAGAACTGGACAAAGGTCCTCAGGGCCTCCTGACTCCCACGAGGGACATGCATTCTATTCCACAGGCAATAGGGAGTCACCGAGTGGATTATTTTTTAGAGGTAACATGTTAAGTTTTGGGTGAATCACTTTCCCCTTTTATTTTATAACAGTTCTAAAACTGTCTTTTGAGAAAACTAACTTTTTCACTTTTTTAAAAAATAGTATTTTAGTTGAAGATGAACACAATAGCTTTATTTTATTTATTTATTTTTATGTGGTGCTGAGGATTGAACCCAGTTCCTCACATGTGACAGGCGAGCCCTCTGCCAGTGAGCCACAACCCCAGCCCCACTTTTTTACTTTTTTAAACCATAAAACTAACATGTGCAAAAGAATAATCAATACAAAAAAAATTACATATAAACTCATCATGCAGAGGTAATCGCTAACATGTTGGAATATATTCTTCTGGTCTTTTGGGTAACCATACTTTAAAATATCTGAGGTTGCATGGTACATAGGAGGTTTTAAAAATTGCTTAAAATTTTGCTAATGCCAAAATGTATTAAAAAAAATGTTTATTTTATTAAAATTTATTTTGTTAAATAAATACTATGCCCAGTTCGCATTTCTCTGAAAATGAAGCCAATAAGAAGCTTCCTGCCTGGTCACATCCTCTGCCCTCCCCAGCCCTGATCTGTTCTCAACACAGAAGCCAAAGTAATTCTGTTAAAATGTACAGAAAACTATCAATAACAATAAGAAAGAAGTTATGACAGGAGCAATAGTGCATGCCTGTAATCTCAGTGGCTCAGGAGGCTGAGGCAGGAGGATCACAAGTTCAAGGACAGCTTCAGCAACTTAGGGAGGCCCTAAGCAACTTAGGAGACTTTGTCTCAAAATAAAATATTTTTTTAAAAGGGCTGGGAATGCCGAGTGTGGTGGCGCATGTCTGTGATCCCAGTGGCCAGCTAGGACCAGAGGATCGCGAGTTCAAAGCTAGCCTCAGCAAAATGAGGCGCTAAGCAACTCAGTGAGACCCTGTCTCTAAATAAAATACAAATAGGGGTAGGGATGTGGCTCAGTGGTTGAGTGCCCTTGAGTTCAATCCCCAGTCGCCCCCCAGTCGCCCCCCCCTCACAAAAAAAGGACTGGGTATGTGGCCCAGTGGTAAAGCACCCCTGGGTTCAATTCCTGGTACAAAAAAAGGGGGTGGGGTTACATGCACACTCATCACACAAAATCCCACATTTTGATGTATTTTGTTTCTAGATTTTTTTTCTGTGAATATTTTAAATACCTTAGGTTAGACTGAATAGAGTATATTTTTTTCATTTTCCTTTAGCAAAAGCCCTGATGTGTTATTCAGCTTTCTATTGCTGTAACAAATAACCCAAGATAATCAACTTACAAAGAGGACTCATTCATAGTTTCAGAGGTTTCAGTCCCTGGTCAGTTGGTCTCATCACTTTTGGGCTCGTGGGGAAAGCACATAGCAAAACAAAGCTGTTCACCTCATGGTTGGATGCAAAAGAGAGAGAAAGAGGCCAAGGTCCCACAGTCCCCTCCCAGGGCACAACCCCCACTGATCAAAGACCTCTCACTAGGCCCTACCTCTTGAAGGTTTCATCACCTCCCACTAATGCCAGGCTGGGGGCTAAGCCTTTATTTAACTCACCAGCCTTTAGGGGCACATTTAACATCCAAACTATAGCACCCAACTTTTATCAGGAAGTCAATTATATATACAAATCTGATAAAGTATTTCCTAAAGCTTATGTTATTCATAGTCACGCAAATAATCCAGAGTCTCCCCCCACAGGTCAAGAGAGACCACTGGAGAACAGTAGAATTGGTCTAACTCACCAGCCCTTTTTTGTGTATGGGGGGGAGTGACTGGGGGGTGACTGGGGATTGACTTTTTACAATTGTATTTTGAAATTAATTTTGTTGTTATGTGTTAAGCTTGTATTGAGACATAGCATTAAATATAATATTTGTTGTCGTGTTTGCTTTAAGGATGTCAATGAAGTCTCATTCATTACATCAAGCAATGCCTTCTTGAAGAAGTCCCAAGAGAAACATTCTTCTCATGTTTTATTGCTAAAAACTGTTTTGCTCCCCCTTGTAGAGAGCATATTTTTTTAAAAAAAGTCTTATTAGCAATGCGAACTTTCTTCTTTTTATTGAACACTAGGAACTTAAGAATTGAAGTTACAGGTTCCTTTTAGCCACCACGTAGAACTTAACAGCATACATATTTGTAGCCTAGATTTTTATTTGCACTTGTCTTATTCTATCCTTATTTTTCTCTTCCCCTTAACTCTCTGGTATATAGGTTTCGTGTGTGTGTGTGTGTGTGTGTGTGTGTGTGTGTGTGTACAGTACCCTCCTTGTCCCTTCCAAGACCCCCAACAGATGCCTGGAAGCACAGATCGTACCAGATGCTACATATACTATGTTTTATCCTCATGCACCCTGCCCATATGGTACCAGAGTTATTTTGACTTTTCATGCTCTATGCCCAGGTGACTCCTTTGAATCACTACTCTTATGCTTTAGGGTCATTAATAAGTAAAGCAAGGTTACTTGAAAACAAGTCCTGGCATACCTCAATAGTAGTTCTGATAACCAGGATGGCTACTAAGTCTACTAAGTGAGATCAGCCTTTAGCTAACTGCCCTGAGTAAGCCATAAACTGCTCCCTGCTCAGGGCCTTAAGTCAGAAAAGAAAGTAGCCAGAGGGGTGAGATTTCAGGATCCTGCGTCCTCCTGATTTCTTTTGTGTGATTTTCTTTTTTGATGTCTTTATTTATAGAGTTTTCAGAATGACAGTTACTTAGAGTGAGTGGTCCTGTTCTCCAGGTATCAATGGGAAGGTTTAGATATAAAAATGATCAGCTTTGGAAGTCAGGCATTGTTTGGGTGTGTGGCCCTGGAGAGATTTTTCCCAAAGCATGAGAATGATTTATTGAGAAAGGCCCAAGATGAACCTGGGTTGGGTGGTGTCCTGAAGTCTCCACACCTCCAAGCTGTCACACTGAAGCACAAGGGCAGGGCCATGGGAGTCTTCAACCTGGCTCAAAGGAGAACACTTCAGTCATGAAATAGAAGACACTAATCTTCCCCCACCACTCAGTATGGTTGGAGTTTGGGACAAGGCTGGAGACCTCTCTAGCTAGATTTGTCTCTGATTAAAATAAGGATTTAGACTAAATTATATTTCATTTTCCATCTGGCTCTAACCTTCTGTAATCATGTGTGTGATTTGGGGAAAATGATGTGGTTAAAGTTGAAAGCTCTTTTGATTTTCAGAATAATGACAATGTCTGATAATTGCTGACATTCTGAAAACAAACAGCTTCGTGGCCCTGTTTAGTGCACTGAGAGTTGTGAATAGTGCCTGATCTTTGACAACAGAGTGCCCTGGGTCCAAGTTCTACCACTGCCATGTAACCGTGGGGTGCTGGGCATGCCACTTTTCATTTTAAAGCTTCATCGACCTCCTCCATGGACTGGACATTATGATATTGCTGGTGTGTGTTTCTCATTGTGATAAGTGAGTTGCACAGGTGTTGGCACTTAAGTATATGTTTAATAAATGATAGCTCCAATGTTGTAATGTCTACGGGCTTAATAAAGACATTCAGGTCTATTAATCAAATGACTAATGGGTGAACAGGGCTGTCATTTTTCTGTTTATTCTACAAGAGAATGAAATAACAACTAGTAGATGTTGGAGGGAAAAAAATACAAATAAAACATTCTATGGGCTCAGTTTCTTCATATGCACAAGATGATTTTTAAGGCCTTTCGACGAGTGGTTTTGTTTTTTTTTTTTTTTTTGGTCTGGCGCATAAACTGGATCTGGATGTAATTCCAAAGTAATTCAAGGAGATAAATTCCAAAATGGGGTTTTAAGTAATATTAGCATCATTGTAATAAATTTCAGTATGACTACTTCACAGGACAATGCTTATTTGAATGCATAATTCAAGTCAGGTTGTTTTAATAATATACATTGAATACCTACCTTGCTACATCCCGTGTTGGTTAAATTTGGTAGCCACACCTTAGATGTGTGGGAAGATCAGGGAAAGACAACAGGAAGAATTGGAGACAGTGTGAGACAGAAGGTCAGGATGACAGCAAGGTGAAGAGGCAGGGCTGGCTCCATCTTCTCCCTGGCTGGACAATAACTTGCTTGCCTTACTTTACACCCACAAATATATTTCTGCAAGTAGCTAAGAAGCATTTGTAGATCGAATCCTGTTTTTGATGTAACATAGGCATGTTCTATTGGAAACACTCCATGGTAAAACATTCTCTAAAAAGAGGAAAGATTCTCTAATTCTAAATCTATATTAGATTTGGCTAGAGGAAAGTTCAACTCTAGTTCTTTTCCTGGAGAGGAAAAGTGATGTCAAGTCACCCAGATGAGAGCCCAATGTGGGAACAGTTTGTCTGGCCTCCTGGACTCTCTGGGGAGAGGAGGCGGAGATGAGGAATAGACACATATTCCAGAACTGAACTTTGAATGGGCTTTTGGCCAAACTTGGCCCAATTTCTCAACAGAGAGAAAACACTGACCCAGGCTAAAAGCTGACTCAAGGCCAACTTGCTTTGGACTAGTTGCTTTCTGCCAGGCAAGCCAGCACCCTCTCCCGGAGGTACTTACTGGCCAGGAACAGGAAATGCTGGGAGAGGAAGCTTTGCTTTTTCTCCTTCTCCTGCACAGTTCCAGCTTTGTGAGTCCAGCTGTCACGACTGGGGTTAGGAGGAAGAAGGGGGGAGAAGGCTGGCAAGCAGAGGAGAGGCAATGGGCCCACCCATGAAGATGCAGGGCTTAGGGGAAGCCAGGAGATGCTGGCAGGGAATCGTCATGGCTGAAGAGAACAATCTGAATAAACTTGAGGATGAAGGGAAAGAAAAGAAAGGGGTTCCGGGGAACCTCAAGAACAAGATGGACTTTGGGAGGCTGAGGCAGGAGGATCGCAAGTTCAAAGCCAGCCTCAGCAATGGCGAGGCACTTAGCAACTCAGTGAGACCCTGTCTCTAATAAAAATACAAAAAAGGGCTGGGGATGTGGCCCAGTGGTCGAGTGCCCCTGAGTTCAATCCCCGGTACCACAAAAAAAAAAAAAAAAAAAAAAAAAAAAAAGAACAAGATGGAGGAGAAGGAGGCAGGGGAGAGACCCAGGATGGACCGTGAGCTGGGAAGAGACACAGAGTATCTTGGATCAAGTTCTGAGCTCCTCTAGGTATGTTCTGGATCCCAAATTCAAACCTTCTTGATGTAGAAAAATGTCCTGTGATCCATTTTTCAGCGGGAAGCCCAATGTGTAGAAGTTTCCTCTGTTTCTTCTTTATACTTTTCTGGAATTAAGAACAGGAATTTGAGTATGACCGCTTCTTTTCCAGAAATATTCATGGTGGGACTTATCCCTCTGCAGAGACCACATTTGCAGGAGCAGTTGTTACAGGAATGGCCTGCTGAAATGCTGGTGGGGAGTTGAAGAGAAGTTGGAGAGGAGGATGGATAGATATTAAAAATTGTGTTCAATTTTGAAGTCGCTGCTTTAATTCCAATATAAATGCAAGGAATTTAAGAACTAGGATATCAGGTTCCAATATCCCACATGCTCTCTCCTTGGGAAAACACAAATGTGGACACACAGATGATTCAAGTGTACACTTCACTCTTCTAGTCATCAAAGCAGTTATGAGAAAAAATAGGAGTGTTTGCATGGAATTTTAGGTCTTTCGAAGCACCTGTCTTCCTGGAAGTAGAACCAGCAGGCAGAAGAAACAAAAAGAAGCAGAAGCGGATGGTTCAATAACCCACATTATGTAAATATCTTGATAACCAAGGGTGAGAGTCAACATATTTAACTGCTCAGTCACGGGATCGACCAATCAGATTCGACCTTTGATGTAAACAGCCTGTATCAGCCCTAGAGATAACCCTCCCATAGCAGTTGACTCTTCTTCATTGAGCTGTTTGCACACTTGCGGTTGTGTACCTAATCATTTAGGATTACTTGTTTAACATCTGTCTTCCCTTCCAGAGTGCAAGCCTATTGAAGGGTTTCCCTTGCACGCTGTAGGTGCTCAATAAGTATCTGTTATCAGACTGCAAATTCTACACCAGTCAACAATATAGACAGTACCTCATCTCATCGTGTTGTAGCTAATCTAAATGAAGTGGGACTGGGAGTGTAGCTGGGTGTTAGCACACGTGTTTAGCATGTGCAAGTCCTAGGTTCAATCTCCAATGCCAAAATAAAATAAAATAAAATAAAAAGTGGCATAGAGTCACAGAAAACCATTTGATGTCAGAACAGCAATTCTACTTTTAAGCTCTGCTCTTAACTTGCTGTGTGACTGTGAACAAGTCACTCCCCTTCTCTCTACCTCTGACTCCTTTGTTATGAAATAACAGGGTTGCATCTGATGATCCTTGAGGTCAATTTCAGCTCTAAGAGTGTGCCCATAAAGTGGACAAGGGAGGTTTATTTGTAACCAGAACAAAACTTTAGGAACTGGTTAAAAAAAAAAAAAAAAACTGCCAAAAATCATTTAAAGGAAAAGTGGGAATAGGGTTTTGTATAAAACATGCTTGGGTTGCACAATGCAAGGGTTTCTTTCATGTGAGAAGAAGGCCATAGGATACGATTACTTAATCTGCCACTGAGCTTCCTGAGCAGCTCTGGCCAAGCTAAAGATACCTATCACTCTTGTTCAAGGTCCGTTTCCTACTGAGTTGTCACATGTTTAATTATTGTTGAGTTGAAGTCCAAAAGGGAAATATTTTGCAATCTAGCATTGGACCCTGAAGCTATACGAGCATGATTACTGATAGAGAATTTCTCGGAAATACTCCGTGCACCAGGGTCATACCAAGGAACCCTCGTATTTCTGTACACTCTGGTGAGCTACCTCTGCTAGTGGGGCTGAACCTCCATAAATATTCTCCCAGAGGAGCAAGGGCAAAGGTTTTCATTTTGCCTCTTCCTGGACCTTTTCTTTTAAAAGTTACATATGAATTGAACTTCAATTTTTATATTTATTTACTTGTTTATTTTTTGGTTTTGGTGCCAGGGATTGAAACCAGGGACACTTAACCATTAAGCCACATCACCAGCTTTTTAAAATTTTTTTTAAATTTTGAGACAGAATCTTGCTAAGTTGCTTAAAGCCTCCCTAAATTGCTGAGGCTGGTCTCGGATTTGTGATCCTCCTGCTTCAGCCTCTCGAGTTGCTGGGATTACAGGCATTATGTTTCTTAAAAAAATAAAAATAAAAATAGACACCATACCCAGCATCTATTTTCTTTAAGAAACACAATGGCATTCATTTATCTTTTAAATATAAATCTTATTGTGTATATTCTAAGGTATACTACATGATATTATGGGTGACATATTGATCATAAAATGGTTACTTATAGTGAAGCAAATTAACATGTCCATCAGCTCATGATAGTTACCTTTTTTTGTTTTTGCAGCAAGAACGGTTCAAATCTCTCATTTATCAGGGATCCCACATGCAGTACAATTTTCTTAAAGTCCTCATGGTGTGCATTAGGTTTCTGGGTTTGTTCTTCCTGCATGTCAGTTACTATGTATCCTTAGACCTACAGCTTCTCATTCATTTCCTCTTCACAAACCTACCCCTGTCTCTGGTCAACACTGTTTCATTCTCTCTCTCTCTCTCTCTCTCTCTCTCTCTCTCTGTAGTTGACTTTGTTTTTATTCAGATCTCATGTATAAGGGAAGCCAAGCAATGTTCTTCTTTCTGTGTTCATCTTATTTTGGTTAGTATAACGTTCTCCAAGTTGTGACAAATGGCAGACTCTCCACCTTTTATAAGATTGTGATATATATCATACCATACATAATATGATGTGATATAATATAACACACACACACACACACACACACACACACACACATACACTCTGGTGTTTTCCAAAGGTGATATATATTTGTCCATGGGTGGACACTTAGGTTGCTTCCATATCTTGGCTATGTAAATAAAACTGTAATGAGCATGGGAGTGCAGATATCTTTATAAGGTGGTGACTTCATTTCCTTTGGGTATATGCCCAGAAGAGGCATTGCTGGATCATATGGTAATCATATTTTTAATTTCTTTAGACACCTCCATACTGTTCTCCATGATGGCTGCACCAATATATATTCTCATCAATAAGCATGTGTTATCTCTTGACTTTTAGATAACAGCGGTCCTAATGGCTATGAGGTGAAATGAACTTTTAAATAAGACCTCTTTATATATATCTATATCTATATCTATATACCTATACCTATAGATATAGATATATAGATATATATAGATCAGCTCATAAAGCACTGTAAAGTGGAGGCCGTATTGTCTTATGAAAAACGGGACCCCATGTAGTGAGTCAGAGGACGATATGCCCATGGCTTCCTGAATCTTAACACAGTTGCTATAAAGACTGCTGTTCACTTTCAAAACTCCCAACATCCTCAGCACCCTCACCCCACCGCAGCCCCAACAACCAACACACACACTTTCTAAAAAAAAAAAAAAAAAAAAAAAAAAAAAGGTCTAATTCTGTGTCCTCTCTGAAGCCTCTGTTGTTCTCTAAAGGTGAATCCTTGATGATTAAAAAGAGTTATAACATGATGTGTCCAAAGTCCCCAGGATAAGCATTCAAAACCTCAAGCTTCTCCACGCTTAGGTGTATGGCTCTGAGCAACTCCCTGCCTTTCTGAGCCTCAGTTTGTTCCACTGTGGATGGATCCATTCAGGTGCTGAGGAGTGCCAGGTGGGAGGCAGGTAGGAAGAAAGAAGAAAAAGAAAAAAAAGAGAAACAGATGGAGCTCAAGGATCTACTTTTGTCTCTTATACGTGTTCAGATTGTGCATAAAAATTTCACTGAAGAAAGGGTTCTGCTGCTTATAAAGAGTTTGAAAGCAAAGGTTTAGTTGACTTCCAAACACATTCTCTGTTCTAAGAAATAGTCCTCTGAGTCCATGTTCCATAAACTACTGAGCTCAGCACCCCCGCCCCACCGCAGCCCCACCAACTAACATACACACTTTCTTTGAAAAGCAAAAGCAAAAAAATAAAAAAGACCAGGTAAAGGTCAATGGATGATGCTGGAAAAATAATTCCCTGTCCTCTCTGAAGGCTCTGTTGTTCTCTAAAGGTGGTTCCAAGTCTCCTGGGAGTTGGGAAAGTGCTGCATTCCATGTAGTTTTCAGCTGCAAATCAAGTCAGCTAGAGTCAAAGGGAAGTAAGAGACCCACTCCCTTTCCCTTTAACTGTATTCAGAAGGAATCTACAGCCCAGGCCTGGAAAGGGGAGTGGCTTGAGGTCAGATCTCTAAATCTCAGACCTGTGGCCTTCCCACTGTAGCACACTCTTGAAGGACAGTGAAACTATGGATAGAATGATGGAATATCTTGAATCAGTGTATCCCCAGATAAAAGTATATCCTATCTGTATGTGTGGTATTGGTAGATCTTTAGCTCTATCAAGATTAAAAAAAAAAAAAAGTGTTTGTGCACACGTGCACACACACACACACACAAACACACAGAGGTACTTTGCCAAGCGGATAAGGGGTAATGAAAAATCCTTAGCAAGTGTATAGTTCAAAGCTTTAGAGAGTTTATCTGAAGAAGACTTTGAATAGGGTGCAATGTTTTATGAGCTCTCCTAATCACCAGTAAATGTGCCTTGCTGAATAAGCAGAAACATTTTTAATGACTGCTGAAGAGCCTAAAGACACAGGTCTGTGACTATCTTAGAGCTGGGCTTCCTGGGACCTTTAGTTTCTGCACTTTAAGCCACAAGGTAGAATTCATACCTCTGCCTAAGGCTTAGTCTTCTGAAGGTTGGTAGCCAGCTATTGTTTACTCCCTCCTAGAGACCACTACTTTGACCACCACTAATTATCTCAACCTCTACCTCTACCACTAATGATGCCCATGTAGCACATTTTAGCCTTACAGTATTCTTAGGAAGTGTGTCAGAACCTCTTCCAGTTGGGAGTGAGTGGTGTGCCAACAGTTGAGACAGGTTCAGTACAGTTTATCAAGTTTAAGCCAAGAAGGGGGACCATATCTGGGGAAGTCCAGGGAAGTCCAAGTCCTGGTACAGGAGACCAAACATCTTGATAAAGACAAGATCTAAAGCCCGATGGCTCAAAATTCAGAGAAGGTGACTGAGACCGGAGCAAATGCCAGCTGGGGTCTATGAGGGCAGCAAAGCCAGAAAGCCAGCTATGGCCTCCAAATAAGAGGCTCAGATGCTGCCCTTACCTGTCCTGCTTCTGAGACCTTGGGAAATTCAATTTCAGGTAGGATCTTCAATAAGGATTGGAGTTTTAAAAAATTTGCCCTACCGGGCGCGGTGGCGCACGCCTGTAATCCCAGCACTTTGGGAGGCTGAGGCAGGAGGATTGCGAGTTCAAAGCCAGCCTCAGCAATGGCGAGGCACTTAGCAACTCAGTGAGACCCTGTCTCTAAATAAAATACAAAAAAGGGCTGGGGATGTGACCCAGTGGTTGAGTGCCCCTGAGTTCAATCCCCGGTACCAAAAAACAAAAAAAAAAAAAAAAAAAAAAAAAAAAAAAAAAAAAAAAATTTGCCCAGTAATTTAGAGCTCACTGTTTGTGGGTGAAATTAAATAAATGGAACATTTCTAGGCATTTCAAACTATAGTCTACAGAGCTATGAGTTTCTGGGGTCTCTTTTAGGACTCACACTAGGTTTCTTCCACTTTATCCTATCTTTTGTAGCAGCTCCAAGTGGAGGAGTCCATGTCATGCCCTATGCCTTTCCCCTCTTGATAATTAAACTCCTTTTTTAGGATATGGGAGATTGAATTGTCACTTGACCACTGTGTTTGTTTATATGACCTACCCATGCAAGTCTGGCATAGTTTACTAAAACTTGCCAAAGAAATAGGATAAGAAAAAGTACCTGTTATGGTTTAGATGTAAGGTGTCACCCAAAAGCTTGTGTGTGAAACAATGATAAGATTTTCATAGGTGAAATGATTAGATTATAAGATCTTTAAATTAATTGAATTAATCCATTATATAGATTAACTGCGTGGTAACTGTAGGCAGGTAGGGTGTAGCTGGAGGAAGTAGGTCACTGGGGGTGTATCTTTGAGGTTTATATTTTGTCTCTGGTGAGTAAATCTCTCTCTGCTTCCTGTTTCCATGTCCTGAGTTGCTTTCTTCTGCCACGGCCTTCCTCCATATTATTCTGCCTCACCTTGGGCCCAGAGCTATGGAATTAGCCAACTCTGGAATTGAGACCTCTGAAACCATGAGCCAAAATAAACTTTTCCTCCTCTGCATTGTTCTGGTCAGGTCTTTTGGTCACCGAGATGAAACATCTGACTAAAAGAGTACCAAATACTGTGAAGCAAAGTGAATCCAAATTGCTATTGTCCCTACCTTGTGCATTAAAGGAAACAAAACAGGAATAGGGAAGAAGAGTCAAGGTTAGGATGTAGATGGCCTCTCCCAAGGCTCAATTGGTAGAAGAGAGTTAGATGGTGGAATCAAGAGTCAGGAAGGAGACAGATACATTTTAAGAATATGTGTGTGTGTGTATGTGTATGTATAATACGCATACACACATATAATATGCACACACACACACACACACATATATATATATATATAATTTTTTTTGGAGTGAAAACTTGAAAAGGAAACTCAGAAGAATGGTGATACATTTCTATCCCTAACAAAATTGACTGACATCCTTATTTTTTTTTTTTTTTTTTTTTTTTTTTTTTTTTTTTTTTTTTTTTACCTCTTCTACCCTCAGGACTCTTAAATGTACTGGGGAAAAAATAGCTGGGATTTCTATCCCATGCTGAAAGTATGAAGATTTTCAAGATAAGACGATGTTGTGGGAAGACCCATAGCTCAGGGATAAAAGGCAGACAAAGGTGTGGGGGATGAAAGCAGACATAGGAGGTATTGGAGAGAAGATACAAAAGAGAGTTTTGAGAAGGGAAGGGAATCCACCTAGAACACTTTTTATCAGTCAAGGATAATTTATGTAAAGATAACCTTAACGTCAATAAGGCCCCATGTTTATATATAAACCTAGAAGAATAATGATCTAGACTGAGATACTACATTCAACTTCACACCTCTTGTTACAACTATATATTGAGCACTTCCTTAAAGCTCTAGGTATGTGTCTCATGGACCAACCATCAACATTATGATGAATAGGTTACACCTGAGATATTTTAATTTTCTCAGAGATTTCCTGGAAAAGTATCTTAAGTAACTTTTATTTTGATCAAGAGAGGAATCTGGACAGTCTTGATATATGTGCTATAGGGAAATAAATTCACTGAGAGTATGATCCAAGGTCACCTAATAACGTTCCACAGTCATGTGGCTCTATATTATGTTGGAAGGTAGAAGCACTGACATTATGTCAATTGTATTAGATGTATATAACTGTGTAACAAATTTTAAAATGTGATCCAACTCTATACTGTTTGCAGTAAACTTACTTCAAACATAACATAGGCATGTTGAAAGTAAAAGAATAGAATAAGATATATCATACAACTATTAATCAAATGGAAACAATTTCCATATTAATATCTGATAAAGGATACTTCTGAATAAAGAAAACTATCAGAATAGAGAGGGACTTTATATAATGATGAAAGGGTCAATACACAAAGAAGACATAGAAATCTTAAATTACTATCACCAAACAATGAAATATGTAAAGCAAAACCCAATAAAATAGAAAGGAGAAATAGGCAAATCCACAACCATGGATGAGACTTCAGTACCTCTCTCAACATTTATAGAATAACTAGACAGAAAACCAGTTAGAATATAAAAAGAAAACTCCATCAGCCAACAGGATCTAATTGACATTTATAGACTATAATCCAAAAGCAACAGAATGCACATTCTCTTCAAGTCTCTACACAATAACATCAAGAAAAATCATAAACAATGAGCATAAGGCAAAACTCAATAAATTTAAGAGTTTAAATCATTAAGAGTATGTTCTCTGACCACAATAAAATCAAATTAGAAAATCAATCACAGAAACAAAACAGTAAAATCTTCAAACTTCAAACTTCAGATCAAACAACACAGACCTAAATAACCAATGGGTCAAAAAGGAAATCAAGAAACACACATTCAGATGAATGAAAATGGAAATAACACATGATAAACTTTGTGGGATACAGCAATAGCAATGATGAGAGAACTTTATCACATTACACATACACTGAAAAATAGTAAAGATATCAAATAAGTAATCTAAGTTTCCATCTAAAAAATTTACCAATATCAAGAGTGAAATAGGATATTACTATAGACTCTACAGACATCAAAAGGATAATAAAGGAATAATACAAAAAGTCTACACACATGAATTTGAAATTTAGACAAAATGAACTATCTCAAAAAGCACATACCATCATACTCACCCAATATGATGTATATAATTTGAATAAAACTACAACTACTGAGAAATTGAATTCATAATTTCTAAAGATGACCAAAAGGTCATCTCCAGTCTCAGATGGTTCCACTGGAAATTTTTACTAAATATTTAAAATAGAATTAACTTCAATTCTATACAATGTTTTTAGAAACTAGAAGTAAAGGGAAGATTCTTTAACTTACTCTACAAAAATACTGCTATCTTGATTAATAATAAAAAATTCAGAATAATACAAAAAAAGAAAGAAGGAAGAAAACTACAGACCAATATTCCTCTTGACTATAAATGTAAAAATCTATTGTATTGATGACATGTTAACAAGTTAAAAAACAAAATAATCATATCAATTTATGCAGAAAAAGCATTTGACAAAATTTAACATACATTTATTTAAAAACTCTTAGAATAATAATAGACATTTCCTTGGTCTTATAAAGAGTTTTTACTTAAAAACCTACAGTTAATATTATACTTATGGTGAAAGACCGAATACTTTTCTCCTAAGATTGGGGGAAAAGCAAGAGTATTTCACCACTCTCATTCTATATATTGTTGGAACTTTTATCCAGTGCAATGAGGTAAGAAGAGAAAATATAAGGCATATAGAGTGTAAATAAATAAATAAGTTATCCCTCTTTGTCTAGTAGAAAATTCCAAGGAATTAACAAAAAGACCCCCTTGGACTTAATAAGTATGCTCAGCAAATTTGCAAGATACAAGATGAAAATACAACAAACAATTGTATTTTGATATACTATCAATGAACACATGGGTATAAAATTAAAAATAACAATGCCATTTAAGATTTCTCCCAAAATAAAAGATGTAAATCTGACAAAACATGTAGGACTTGTATGCTGAAAATACACAGTGCTGATTTAAAAAATCAAACATCTGCATCAATGAAGACAGTCCTTATTCATGGGTTGGAGGATTCAGCATAATCAAGATATTAGTCCTTGATTAAAGCACTTCTTATTGAAACACTAGGAAGACTTTGTATAGATACAGAAAAAAGAAGAGCATTTGAAAATATCTACGGAATGGCAAGAGAACTGGAAGAGCTAAAATAATTTTGAAAAAGAAGGATAAAGTGGAAGAATTCTGTCCACTGTACTTAAAGACTTGTTACATAGTTACAGTAATCAAGGCCACATGATATTGGTGGAGGAATAGACACATAGATCAATGGAAAAAAACAGAGAACTCTGAAGGACTCCCCCCACTCCCGCAAAATGTGACCAAGTGATTTTTGACAAAAGTGCAAAAGCAATTCAATAGAGAAAATATACTGTTTCAGTAAATGGTGATATAACTATCCACAGGCAACAAATAAACTAATTGACACATCTTCAATTTATACAAAAATTGCTAACACAATAGATCACACACATTTATCAAAACATAAATCTATAAAACTCAAAAACACAGGAAAAAATCTTGAGGATTTAAGTCCAAGAACAGCGTTTTTAGACTTGACACCAAAAACATGATTCAAAGAAGGAAAAATGGATAGGTTAGGTCTCATCAAAATTAAGCACATGCAAAGGACCCTGGTCAGAGGATGAAAAGACAAGCTATAAACTGGGAGAAAATATTTGCAAACCATATATCTGACAGGGCAAACATCTGGAAAATATTGAAGATTCTCAAAACAACAGTTAAAATCAAACAATCCAACTGGAAAATGGGCAAAAGACATGAAGATACATTTCACCAGAGGATATACAGATGGTAAATAAGCACATGAAAAAGTGTTCAATATTATTAGGTGTTAAAGAAGTGCAAATTAAAACTACAGTGATATATCACTGTTCATTTATCAAAATAGCTAGAATTTTTAAATAGTGAAAATCTAATGCTGGTAAGAATGTTGAGTATGGGAATCACTCATGCATTGGTAGTAGAAATACAAAATGATACAGCCTCTCCAGAAAATAGTTTGGAAAACTAAATATGCAACCCATCAATTGCATTCCTGGTTGTTTACCCCAGAAAAATAAACATGACCCCACAAAAATCTGCATATGAATGTTTATAGTAGCTTCAGATGTAATAGCTAAAACCTGGAAGCAACTCAGACGTTGTTCAATGGGTAAATGAATAAATAAATTGTGGTATATCCAAATCATGGAAACCTCTCAATGAAAAGAACAAACTATTTGTATATACTGCAAACTGGGTGACCCGTGTTGAGTGAAAAACCAGTCCCAAATTTTATATGGATTTTTATATATCCCATTTTTCTAAAAAAATATTTTTTTAGTTGTAGGTGGACACAATACCTTTATTTTATTTATGTGGTGCTGAGGATGGAACCCAGGGCCTCACACATGTGAGACAAGTGCTCTATCAATGAGCTGAAGCCCCAGCCCCTATATACCCCATATTTTAAATGACAAAAGTATGGAAATGGAGAACAGATTAGTGGTCACCAGAGATAGAGAAACAGGTGGGGACAGATGGTATAGCTATGAAAGGACGACCTGTGAGATCTTAATGGGGATCTTCTACATCCTGATATGTCACCATCAACATCTTGGTGTGACACTATGCTATGGTTTTGCAAGATGTTACTATTAGGAGAAACTAAGATAAAAGGATCATGGGATCTCTCTGTTTGATTTCTTATAGTTGCATAGGAATTTAAAATTATCTCAAAGTAAAAATATTATTTTTAAAAAGTTAATTTCATTTATTACATTAACAAGAAAAATAAAGTGCTGGTGAATAAAGTTAATGGAAGATAGGAGAGTTTTTTATATAGAAAACTACCAAATATTGTTCAGAGAAAATAAAGAAGAGCTAAATAAATGGAAAAATATATCATGTTCATGGGTAGGAAGACATAATATTGTTAAGATATCACTTCTTCTTAAACTGATTCATAATTTCAATGGGACCCCAATAATAATACATGATGGTTTTAAAATGCATAGAGAAATGCAAAAAACAGAATAACCAAATTTGAAAAGTAACAATATTTGAGGATTGACTTCTAGTGTTACTATAAAACAATTTTAATCAAGAAGATGCACCATTAGTATAAAAATAGATACGTAGATTAATGTGGAACATAATAACAAATCTAGAAATATATCCACATGTATATGGTTGATTAACTTTTGAAAAATATACCTACAAAATTCAATTGGAAGAAAGAGTATTTTTAACAAATAGTATTAAAAGAATTGGATATCAATTAGTGAGAAATGTACTCCAATTCTCACCTAACACAATATATAGAAATAACCTAAATGGATTATAAATCTAAAATAAGGCTAGAATTAAAAAACTTCTACAGTAAAACATGGGAAAAATCTTAGCAACCTAAGATTTCTTAGGACACAAAAAGCACAACTTGTTAAAGAAAATATTGATAAACTGAATTTTAAAAGCTAAAAACTTTCTCTTCAAAAGACTCTCTTAAGAAAATGAAATGGTAGCCGGGCGCCTTGGCGCACGCCTGTAATCCCAGCACTTTGGGAGGCTGAGGCAGGAGGATTGCGAGTTCAAAGCCAGCCTCAGCAATGGTGAGGCACTTAGTAACTCAGTGAGACCCTGCTTCTAATAAAAAAATACAAAAAAAAAAAAGGGCTGGGGATGTGGCCCAGTGGTCAAGTGCCCCTGAGTTCAATCCCCGGTACCAAAAAAAAAAAAAAAAAAAAAAAAAAAAAAAAAAAAAAAAAAAAAAAAGAAAAAAAAAAAAAAAGAAAGAAAATGAAATGGTAAGTATTAGATTAGGAGAAAATATTTACAGTGCATATATTTGGAAAAGATAGGTATCCATAATATATAAAGGACTTTTCTCAGTAAGAAGACACATGGTTTTAAAAATGAACCAAAGATTCAAATAGACATTTCCCCAAAGAAATTATACAAAAGGCCAACGAGCAATAGAGAGATGCCCAATATCATTAGTCATCAGAGATATGCCAATTAAAACCACAATATACTACTCACACCCACCACAACAGCAAAAATTAAAAGTAAACAATGGCTAGTGATATAGCTCAGTGGTAGAACTCATGTTCAGCATGTGTGAGGACCTGGGTTCAATTTCCAGCAAAACAAAAACACAAAACAAAAACAATCAGATGACTTCAAGTGTTGACAAGGAGGAACTGGAGTTCTTACAAATTGCAGGTCGGCAGGTCTAAAGTCATAACTTATTTAGAAAACAGTTTGGGGGCTGGGGCTGTGGCTCAGTGGTAGTGCACTTGCCTGGCATGTGTGAGGCACTGGGTTCAATTCTCAGCACCACGTATAAATAAATAAAATAAAGGTCTACCAACAACTAAAAAAAGAAAAAAGAAAACAGTTTGACTATTTTTTTTTAAAGTCGATCATTCACCAACCATGTGGCTTAGCAAACTAATCCAACATAGTGAGCCAAGAGAATTTTTTAAATGACTATCCCAACACGTATACCTGAATATTCATGGCAGCTAATTCACAATAGGCATAAATTTTAAACAACTACAAAGTCCAACAAAAATGTAGATGAGCTAACAAATTGCACTGTATCCATAGACTGGAATACTATTCAGCAATTAAAGAAATGAATTACTGATGGATGCTATACCATGGATGAATCTAAACAATATTATACCAAGGAAAGAAGCTGGACACAAACTACATAGTATATGATTCCATCTAGAAAAGCTAAACTAACCCATAGTGACAGAAAGCAGATGAATCATTGCCTGCAGTCAGGGGCAAGGAGGTTGAATGTAAAAGGAAATACAAAAAATTTTGTGGGTGATAGAGATTATCTATATCTTAATTGTTGTGGATACCTAGATGGATACCTAATTTTTTAAAAACTCATTTAACTATATACTTTTTTTTAATATTGGGAATTAAACCCAGTGGTGCTTTACCACTAAGCTACATCCCCAAGCCCTTTTCAATTTTTTATTTTGAGACAGGGTCTCACTAACTTGTTCAGGGCCTCACTAAATTGCTGAGGCTGGCCTTGAATTTGCAATCTTCCTGCCTCAGCCTCCTGAGTTGCTGGGATTACAGGTGTGCACCATCATACTCAGTGAACTGCATACTTTAAGCAGATGCATAGGCTGTATTTAATCATTGCATGCCCCTACCTCACACCAAACACAATAATTAGCTCAAAATTAGTCATGGATCTAGGTGAAAATGCCAAATTATTAAACTTGTAGGGAGAAAATCTTTATAAATTTGGTGCAGGCAGATATTCTGGGACATAAAAATCTCTACCCATAAAAGGAAAATAAAAAGATAAATTTGACTAACTCTCCAAAATCTTTCTCCTCTTAAATCAGTAGTTTATAGTCTTACTGCAATATGTTTCAATTATCTGGAGAGTAGAAAACCAAAAGAAAAACAGAACATTTACCCCAGACTAGTGGAATCATAATATCTTCTTGAGAAACTGACTTGAAGTATGTCTTTGACTGTATTGATTTTCAAAGCAAACAGATCTCACATGCAGTTTATGCACCCTTACATTGCTAGCATATGAAATAAGTGTTTTTCTGTGCCTGCAGAAATAAAGAAACTAGGTTGCCTATAGATAAATTATTCAACTTGCATTCTTTATTATATACCAGGGATTGTATTAAATGCTTGGCTATAAAAAGTCTCAGACACAATCTCTGGCCACAATTCTGAGGAGTCTGAGATCTAAGTGGGATAAAATTTGTGTGAATATATGAAGGGGGACATGTACAGATTCTACCTAGTTGGGAGCTCAGGAGAGGAATTAGAAAAGGTGTCAGGGAAGCAGAAGGGGTTTTCATTGGAACCAATTCTGGAAAGATGATTCGGTGTGATCTGGTTGTCCTGGACACCATATTTTTTCGAATCCTGAGTTATGCTTGTATTGCAGCTGATCTTTCAATGATCAAATGAAAGAAAGAAAGAAAGAAAACAATGTACACACCCTGATTTAAAAACTACTCTGTTGCTAAAAATGCTAATAATTATCTGAGCCTTCAGTAAGCTTTTATTTGGTTACTTATCTATTTGTTTGTTTGTTTTGCTAGTGGAGAGTCTTACCTTAACTATGGACAGCTGCTAACTGATCAGGATGGTGGTTGCTGAAGGTTGGGGTGGCTGTGGCAGCTCCTTAAGACAAAACAAAAATGAAGTTTGCTACATTGTTCTTTTCACAAAAGATTGCTCTGTAGTTTATGATGTTGTATGATAGCATTTTAGCCACAATGGAATCTTTCAAAATTGAAATCAATCCTCTCAAACTCAGCACCTGCTTTATCAACAAAGATTATGTAATATTGTAAGTCCTTTGTTGTCATTCAGCAAGGTTCACAGCATCTTCCACAGGAGTAGATTCCATCTCAACAAACTACTGTCTTTACATATCCATATGAGCAGCTCTTCATCCATTGAAGTTTTTTTGTTTTGTTTGTTTTTTTCTTGGTGCTGGCGATTGAACCCAGGGCCTGTGCATGTTAGGCAAGCACTCTACCAACTGAGCTGTATCTCCAGCCCCTCCATTGAATTATCTCATTGTCATGAGATAAATTTTTTTAAAAACTCATTGAATTATCTCATTATCATGAGATAATTCCGTTATCTTCAGGCTTTACTTCTAATTCTAATTTCCTTGTATCTGCAGTTACTTCCTCCACTGGGGTCTCAAACCCCTCAAATTCATCCAGGAGGGTTGGAATCAATGTCTTCTAAACTCTGGTTAATGTTACTATTTTGACTTCTTCACTTGAATCACAAATATGCTCAATGGCACTAGGATGGCGAATCCTCTCAAGAAAGTTTTCAATTTACTTTGCTCTGATCTATCAGAGGAATCACTCTCAATATAGCCTTACAAAATATATTTATTTACTTATTTTTTTGTGGTGCTGGGTATTGAACCCACGGCCTTATGCATGTTAGGTAAACACTGTACCAACTGAGCTACAGCCCCAGCCCACAAAATATATTTTTTAAATAATAAAGCTTAAAAGTTGAAATTACTCCTTGATCTTTGGGTTACAGAATGGATATTGTGTGAGCAGGAATGAAAACAGCACTGAACTCATTGTACATTTCTATCAGAGCTTGTGGGTGATTAGGTACATTGTCAATGAGTGGTAACATTTGAAAATAATTTTTTTCTTTCTGAGAGTTGGTGTCAACAGTGCTCTTAACTTCTTCAGTAAACTGTATTGTACCAGATATATATCATCCAGGCTTTTAAATTCCATGAATAAAGCACAGGCAGAGTAGATTTAGCATAATTTTTAAGGGCTCTGGGATTTTGGAAATGGTAAATGAGCATTGACTTCAATTTCAAGTCACCAGCTTCATTACTCCATAAAGAGTCAGCCTGTCCTTTGAAGCCAGACATTGACTTTTTTCTAGCTGAAAAAGTCCTGGATAGCATTTTCTTCCAATATCAGGCTGTTTCATCCACAATGACAATCTGTTGTTCAGTGTGTCCACCTTCCTCCATTATCTTAGCTAGACCTTCTGAATACCTTGCTGCAGCTTCTACATAAACATTTGCTGCTTCATCTTGCACTTTAATGTTACAGAAACAGCTTCTTTCCTTCCCTTACACCTCAAAAACCAACCTCTGCTGGCTTCAAACTTTCTTTTCCTGCAACTTTCTTAGTTCCCTCATCCTTTGTTGAATTGAAGAGTTAGGCCCTTGCTTTAGATTAGGCTTTAGCTTAAGGGGATATTGTGCCTGGTTTGATTTTTCTATCCAGACCACTAAAACTTTCTCCCTGTCAGAATAAGGTTGTTTCTCTTTCTTATCATTCATGCATTCACTGAAGTAGCACTTTTCATTTCTCCCAGAGTTTTTCCTTTGCATTCACAACTTGGATAACTGGTACAAAAGGCCTAGTTTTGGCCTATCTCAGTTGTCAACATGCCTTTCTCACTAAGTTTCATTGTCTCTAGCTTTTAATGTAAAATGAGGGATGTGTAACTCTTCCTTTTACTTGAACACTGAGAGGCCATTGTAGCATTATTAATTGACATCATTTCAATATTTCTGCTTCTCATGGAATAGGAAACCCATGAAGAAGGAGTGAGCTTGGAAAACAGCTGGTTGGTGGAGGAGTCAGGACAAAGACATTTATCAGTGAGATTTATATCCATTTATATGGATGTGGTTGGTGATGCCCCAAACAATTACAACAGAAACATCAAAGATCACTCTGATCATAGATCACCGTACAAGATGATAACAAAACAATTGGAGAATTGTGAGAATTACCAAAATGTGACATAGAGACATGAAATGAGTGCATGCTCTTGGGGAAATGTCACCAAGACTTGCTCAATGCAGGGTGGCCACAGATCTTCAATGTATAAAGATCATAATATGTACAAAGTGCAATAAAGTAAAGCATAATAAAAACTAAGCATGCTTGTATATCTATATCTGTATCTATCTGTCTGCCCATAGAGTCAAACAAATAAAGATGCAAGTCTTCCAAGGCTCCTTCTCCCTCCCATGCCTGAGCAGAAAGGAAGCTCATTTCCACGGACAGACATTTGGGCTCCTGAGGAGCCCACTCACATGTTGTTTATGGATAACAGCCTTCCTGCTACTTCACCGAATTCCTCCTGGCCTTTGCTCAGTGAGCCAGTCAGGCCCCTAGAAAAAAGCCTTCATTCCTTCCCAACTGTGCCTGTGCCTCCCAAGACAGATGTTCTATATCAAGAACACCACGTCCTGCCCTGAGGACTTAGCCAGCAAAAACTCACTATCGACCCTTGTCTGCAGGAGATGATGTAATGTTGTAGAGATGTGGGCTACAACCTCTCCCCCCAAAGGCAGAAGATAGCACGACTCAGAAGGCTGGGGCTGGGCATTGGGTGGGCCATTGCCCCCTGTTGTGATGAGCAGCTATGGTGGGTAAGGCTGCCTAGAAGTCTGTCTCTTACCTAGGACTCTCTAGGAGTGGATTCCACAGCTTCATGGTCAACAAACAGTTCCCAGTGCCTTCTGCTTATAGGTCTTTCTCCTTCCTAGGCTAATGCTGCAGGGCAATCTGGTAGATAACTGGAATGGTTTCTTCCAGGTCCTTCAGTCAGGAAGAGGCAGGGCCTCAGTCCCAGCTCAGGTCTACCTCAAGATCTGCATATCATGGCTTATGACTCAGTTTCTTTGACTATATTTTTTTTATAGCACAACATTGCTTTATCAAATGGGGTGGTTTTAAGAGCAACATAATTTAACACTTTGGATTAGACCCCATTAAATTTGAATACTGATAGGATCTACAGTGAGGTTTACCTTCATGCTATTCATAAAGGAAAAGGTTTAGAAAGCCAAGAATTATATAAACCACATTGTTGGCTGGGAGTATGTGAGAGTACCTAAGCAAATAAACTGTCTTTAAGACACCTCAAACATGAAATAAGCATTCATTTACATATAGATGAATGATATGATTGCCTCTGCCTGGAATCATTTTTCATTTTTCTCTTCTTTCCCATTTTTCTAACTAACTTATTTATCTTTCAAGTCATGCCTTTACTGTCACTCCCTATGGGAAGTCTCCACTGACTCTTATGTTAAGTGACTTGCAGCTTATATTATATAGTCTTATATTATCCCATGTCCTTCATTATTTTAATTACTTGTTTATTATCTGTTCTCCTTGCTAGTCAAATTCCACAGGAACAGTAGCACCTACGTCCTTAGTACTTAGCACAGTCCCTGGACCACTGCCCAAAATACTTGTTCAGTGAATGTATGAAGGATTAAATGACCAGCTAATTACAAATCACAGGTTCTTCTAAGAAACTTGTTCTAAACTAGTCACTAAATGGATTGATAAGCCATTCCTTTAACTTTCAACAACTATCTTCTTTCAACAACTATTTATTTACTAAATGGTCATTATACATCAGATGCCTTGTTTAGGTGAAGAATCAGACTCAATTCTCTGCCCAAGCAACACATTGTATCCTGTTCACAGGTCTATAGAACCCCTATAATGCTTTGGGGTACTTGTCCACTTATATTTCAGGCTCCAAGAAGCTGTAAACTCCTGAACTCAGAGTTAGGGTCTCATTCATCTTAATTACCATACCCAGACACAATGAGGAGCAGAGAACTCTGTAATTGCTTGTGGGGTAATGAATAAAATACTTCAAACTGATATAACACTTTAGAAATCCATTTGGCAAAATGAATTGAATATCTTACTTATATTCAGTGTCACTTGAGTAGATCATTTTGCAGAGGGAAGGTTAAGTAATCTATGTACATACGTCTCCATATTGGGATATTGTACAGGTTTGATAAACGATGCCAAAAGTGAGCATAGGAGAGAAATTATGAAATAATGTTATATAAAAATAAATGTATTTTAAATGCTTATGTATTTGTTTTTGAAAAAAAATTAAGGAAAGTTAATTATATGAAACAGTGTCTAAAAGAAAGATACTAAAATTTCACATTTGATGAATAATTGTTAGGGTATTTTGCTTTTATTTCTTTATGTTTAAGTAATTTCCAAATTTTCTTATTTTTATTTTTATTATTTATTCCCATAATTTTTGTCTTCTCAAAGTTTATTTCTAATTTTATTTGCTATTTCTTCTCTGAACCACTGGTTATTTAGAAGTGTGTCCTTTAATTTCTGCATGTTTATAGAGTCACCAATTTGCCTTTTGTCACTGATTTTATATTATATTCCATGGAGAACATTGTTGGTATGACTTTAATCCTCTAAAATTTTTGATGTTTATTTTTACGGCCCTAGAACATGGAATATTCTGGAGAATGACCCATGTGTTATTGGGAAGAAAGTATATTCTTTTTTAAATTTATTTTTTATTTATAATAATTACAATTCATAGTGCACATATACAACTGTTTGTATACAAAGTATATTCGTACCATTCAGGTTTCAATCATGCATTTAGGATAATGATATCCATCTCATTCAACCACCTTTTTTTTTCTTTTCTCCTCCTCCCTCCCCCCTTGCTCCCTCCCTTCCCCTCCCTTCCCTTTGACCATTCTAGTGTTCCTCTAATCCTTCTATGTACCCCCGATCCAACAATACTGTGAACTAGCCTCCTTATATCAGAGAAAACATTTGGTATTTGGATTTTTGAGATTGACTAATATCACTTAGCATTATATTCTCCAACTTCATCCATTTACCTGCAGATGCCATTATTTTATTCTCTTTTATTGCTGAGTAAAATTTCATTTTGTATATATACCATATTTTCTTTATCCACTCATCTACTGAAGGACATCTAGGTTGGTTCCACAACCTACCTATTGTGAATTGTGCTGCTATAAACATTGAAGTGGCTGTGTCACTGTAATATGCTGTTTTTAAGTCCTTTGGAATAGACCCAGGAGTGGGATGGCTGGGTCATAGGGTGGTTCCATTCCCAGCTTTCCAAGAAATCTCCATACTGCTTTCCATAACGGTTGCACCATTTGCAGTCCCACCAGCAATGTATGAGTTTGCCTTTTTCCCCCACATCTTCTCCAACATTTATTGTTGTTTGTGTTCTTGATAGCTGCCATTCTGACTGGAGTGAAATGAAATCTTAGAGTAGTTTTGATTTGCACTTCTCTAATTGCCAGCGATGTTGAGCATTTTATGTATTTGTTGATTAATTGCGTATCTTCTTCTTAGAAGTGTCTTTTCAATTCCTTAGCCCATTTATTGATTGGTTTATTTGTTTTTTTGGTGTTAAGTTTTTTGAGTTCTTTATATATTCTAGAAATTAGTGCTCTATCTGATGTGCACGTATTAAATATTTGTTCCCAATTAGTTGGCTCTCTATTCACCTCACTGATTGTTTCTTTTGCTGAGAAGAAGCTTTTTAGTTTAAATCTATCCCATTCATTAATTCTTGGTAATAATTCTTGCGCTACAGGATTCTTATTAAGGAACTTGGGGCCTAATCCGACATGTTGGAAATTGGAGCTTACTAAGAAAGTATATTCTAATGTTGCTGAATAATCTACAAATGTCCCTTAAGCCTACTATTTAATTGGTAGTGTACAAGTTTTCAATTTCTTACTAATCTTCTGCATATTTACTCTATCAGTTGTTGAAACTATTATTATTGAATGACTTACTTCTTCCTTTAATTTTGTCAATATTTTTCTTCATGTAAATGGTGCTCTGTTGTTAGGTGCACATATGCTTATAATTGTTAGTTTCCTGGTGTATTTACATTTTTATTATTATAAAAGTGTTCTTCTCTGTCTCAAGTAAAATTTTTGTCTCAAAGTCTGTTTTATTTTTAGTATACTCAATTGAGCTTTATATTCATTTTTGTGTGTGTCTTTTCCAAGCCTCTTACTTTCAGTCTATTCATGTTCTTGAATCTAAACTGTTTCTCTTGCATGTAGTTCATAGTTTGAACATATTTGTTTGTCTTTAAAAGCCATTCTGTCAATCTTTGCCTTTTATTAGAGTAGTTAATCCCTTTAAATTTAATATAGTTACTGAGAATGTAGTACTTATAGCTGCTATTTTGTTACATATTTTCTGCATGTTTTATGCTTTTTTTGTCTTTTCTTCTATTACTGCATTCTTTTGTGTGTTAAATAATATGTTCTAATATGCCATTTAAATTCCATTATTTTAATTTTTTGAGTTTGTCTTCCTAGTCTTATTTAAATGAGATACAAAAAGTAAAGAGTTTCCTCAAAAGACATTTATACTATCTTTTAAGTTATCTTTACTGATGCTCTTATTATTGCATGTGGATTCAAGTTAGCATCTAGTGTCCTTCCATTTTAATCTGAAGGAATTTTCAGTATTCCATATAAGAAATGTTTTCTAGTAATAGATTCTGGCTTTTTTTCTTTTAATATGGAATGTCTTAGATATAAAATTCTTGGTAGATATAAAATTCTTGATAAATAATGGGGTTCCACCCACCTATTTTTAGCATTTTAATGTCATCGTACTTCCTTATTACTTCCATGGTTTATGATAAGAAGTCAACTATTAATCTTATTGAGAATCTCTTGAAAGTGATCAGTCATTTTTTTTCTTGTTGCTTTCAAGATTCTTTTCTTCTTTTCTTTTCTTTTTGTTTTCTTTGTCTTTGGTTTTTGGCAATTTGACCATGATGTGTATAGGTATGGATATCTTTGACTTTATCCTACTTGGAACTTGTTATTTTTTTTGTATATGTATATTAATATATTTCATCAATTTTAATAAGTTTTCAGCCATTAGTTTTCAAATATTCTTTTCTTTTTCTTTCTCTCTTCTTTTGAAACTCTTATTGGTATGTTGATATAGTTAATGGCATAAAATATTTGTTTCACAAATCTTTGAGATCTACACTTTTTATTTTTCACTTTTTCTTTCTGTTCCTCAAACTAGGTAATCCCAAATGACCTCTCTTTAAACTTGCTAATTCTTTTTGTCAAATTTATGCTGTTATTAAGCTTCTCTAGGAATTCTTTCACTTTAGCTATTGACTTTTTCAACTTCAGAACTTTTAATGTAGTTTTTGATACTTTCTTCTTGGTTATACATTGTTCTCATACTTTCATGGTTTACATATAATATCTTCTAGTTCTTTATACATACTTGTGTTAGTAAGTTTTCCATTGCTGTGACAAGATACCTGACATAACAGATGTAAGATTTATTTTGTCTTACAGTTTCAGGTTTCAGTTTGTGATTGTTTGGCTCTGTTGCTTTGGGGCCTTGGTGAAGCAGTGGTGAAGAGTACATAGCAGAGCTAAGTTGTTTACCTCATGGTGGCTAGAGATCAGAGACAGAAATAAAGAGGCCTTGGGTCCTAAATCCCATTAAAACATGTCCCCCCAATAACCTAACTTCCTACTAGGTCCCACCTCTTTTCTTTTTCTTTTCTCCCCCCCACCCCCATTACTTAAAGGTATTACCTCCTCCCAATAGTGCCATAGGCTAGGGACTTGGCCTTTAACACATGGGCCTTTGGGGAACACTTTCAAATCATAGCAAAATTTATCTTTGCTGCCTTAAAGCTTTGTATCTTGTCTTCCTCAAGGGTAATTTCTATTGACTACTCTTTTTTTTCCTATGTATTGTGGCCATACTTTCCTGTTTCTTTGTTATTGTTACTATTTGGTGACTTTTTCTGAGTTTATTCCAGAAAGTCTGAATTCCTTTTTGTGGGTCAATGAAGACTACTCATTACCTTAATGGACAAGTATTGATTTGACAGAGATTTCCTTAAATGCCTAGAACTAATAAATCTTCTACAATTTGCAAAAGGACTTTCTGTGTGATGTGGCATGTCTTCAATGCTCTGGCAATTTGTAACTGTCTTATTTTAAATTTGTAGCTTATGCTGGAGCTCAAAAGTCATCTGGAGATGAGATATTAGGGCTATCTTGGGTCTTTCCTAGGCATACACACAGCCTTGTATATGTATTTGGCCTTCAGGAACCTAGGGATATATTAATGCTTTAAACATCTCATTCCCCAGATCTTCCCTTGACTTTTTTTTTTTTTTTTTTTCTAGTCTCTTCCCCCCTCCCCCGCCCACCACTCTCTCTTTGCCCCGTTGGTATCTCTTCCACAGGCACTACAACTTTAGATGATTTCACTGATTATTTTCAGTATACGCCTGGGGATGGAGCTTCTCATATTGATCAAGCTGTAAGTCAGGTCCAATATTAACAAGACCTATGAATGGGGTTTCTTCAGAAAGCTTCCATAAAGGACAAATGTTGACAATTCTCTGAAACTTGTGCTTTTGTGGGTCTTCAAACCCATTTGATCCTTCCACTGGCTATTAGCTTCATAGGTACAATGACTATGAAGCTCCTGGTTTTTCAAGGCTACTGCAAAGGGAAAGTTAACCCATTAAGTCTACTGTTCCCAGGTGTGGGACACCTATAAAAACTTAAATTGAGCAAAAAAAAAAAAATCATTTATGGTAACTATTGAAATAAATATTATAATTTTAGAGTCCTATTCTTTTGAGAAAAATAATAAGTGAATTAATAGTTTTGGAAAAATACACATTTATATGTGGAAGTATATATAAAGCTCTTGTTATGATTTCAAACCTATTTTAATGCATCTGTGTCAATTTTGTTAAAATATTTTCAGAATTGAAAACTTGGGACTTAATGGGTTAAAATGCCACAAATCTTGCTGTTCCTACTAAAATCCAGCTATTTTTCTTGAATAAATAGTTTGTTGCAAGGCTTTGGTTAATTCCCAGAGCAATGAAGACAATTTATTTTGACAATTTTCCTTGTTACGTCTTAGTTTTTCAGAGGTCCTTAATCTACCATCCCAGAAGTTCTGCCTCTTATTTCCCATTATTTCTAATGCAAAATGTTTTAGAAAATATATGACCTTTATTGCACCTTGATTTTTTTCAATATATCAATATATCCTAGAAATAATTCTATATCAGTTCATAGAGATCTTTGCAAAACTTCTGACTCCACTTTAACCCTTTTGTGAGGTGTGCTATTACTTTTAAATTAATCTTATGCCTAGGTTTGCTTTATTTTGTTTTATTTCTTCCAGTTAATTTGTTTTTAATACTTAACACTTTCTCAGTGTTAGATGTTATGGTAAATATTCCCCATACTTTATCTGATTGAGTCATCAAATACTCGTCATCATAATCATTGAATAAGCATTTGAAGTGGGTATAGAAGTAGATGTTATCCCATTTTGCAATGAGAAACTGAAACTTTTTGAGATGAACAAAAGTCAGACACCTAGAAGGTGATGGAATCACTATATTCTCCATGCCTCTCCCATCAAAGTTCCTGCTGTCAATTATTATGTCATATATTGAAGGGAGTTCTTGGATGATCCAAAGCCACCAGTGTCTGTGTTCCAGTTTGACAATGGCTCGGTGAAACTTGAGCAACTTCAGAGGAAAACAATGTAGTCAGAGATGCATCACGGAGGCACATGAATGGAACCTCCCATGTATCAGAAGATTCACCAGTTTATGGCTTCAAGAAGCAGAAGCCAAAGCAGGAGAGAAGAAATAGGAAGATGCTACATAGTAGCTAAGAGAACTATGTTTACGTATACATGGATGAGATCTCAAGCTCCTCCCATGGGCATGGAAATTTTCTAAGAGACATTATTCTATAACAGGTGATAAAATGAATACAATTATTTATTGTTAATATAGGTTTACTAGATTTAGCAGATAAAAAATATAGGACTTTCACTTAGATTTGAATTTCAGATAAATGAGCAGGGTTTTTATATTTAGCATAAAATAATTTTTTAGCAATTATTACATGGGACATACTAATATTAAAAAGTTACTCATTTATTTATCCGAAATTTCAGTCTAACTGAATGTCTTGTAATTTGTCTGGCAACCCTATTTAGTGTGTCTTTATTTATCTCCCAAACTATTGAGGACTGAAGAAACCATTGATGTATCACACAGAGATAACTGGAAATGTCACCATCATCGAAATGCCATCTTAGCATCTTGCATCATGCACATAGTAACTGTATGACCTTGAACATGTTTTTATTTCAATACTTGAGTTCCTCCTATTGCAAAATAGAATTCTCACTAAAGATAAGGAGATCCAGTAAGTATATGTGAGGTTCCTTTGTACAGTGTCTTATGCATGCTAATTTTCAAAAGGAACTATACTATAATTTTTTATTTTATTTTATTTTTTATTTTTTATTCGAAGTTGTTGTATATATAACAGTAGCAAGCATTACAATTAATTTGGGAGTTTCTTTATACTTCCTTGACAGTCGTGGGGTCAGCACTCCTCTTTTTTCTCCATCACATTTTTTAAATCTTTTTCAAAGGTAGGAAGTTAAAAATTGACCAGCAGGATTGTAGAACTGATATGTAGTGCAATGACATATTCTGTAATTGATTTATATTCTGTTCAGGAGGACAAATCTCCCTTTGTTCTTCAAATTGGGCAAGAAATTTCTGAACAAGATGACCAATATTCCTCCTTATCCGTCAATAAAGGCCAAAATATCTGTAAGGCCCCAAGTAGATCTTCATTTGTGCTGTTCACCTGTGTTATCTATACATAGCCTGTGGCCCAGGCAGTAGAAGATTCCAGAAAAACTAGCAGCCATACGGAAGCAAGCTGTGAAAAATTCTCTTGGTATATCAGGTTCTCAGTCAGAATTCTAGTAGAGACCCCGACCTCCACAGGTTGAAGCCAGAAAGGGCCCTGTGCCTACTTTGTAAAATCCATTGATTTACTAGTATCATCACTGCACACCCATGAATGGTCTTCTACCTTCTCCATTAAACACATGTGTTCAAAGATTTGTACATTGCCTCATGAGTCTCTGTAACAGATCTGTTTGATCCTGTTTGAAGGCAAAACTTAAGTGCTATAGAAATGACAAATTTATTATTTTCATATAGATTCTTTGAATCAAACAGATCTGAAGAGGTCTGATTTTTTTTTAACCATTTCTCAAAGATTTCAGACTCTTATACAGAAAAGTTCTGAAGATATAGTCTCTTTTAGCACTTGCTAATTTTTTTTCTTCATAGTTGTTCCCATTGGAAACATGTTGAGAAAAAGTGATTTTGTCCACAACTTTTTTATTTGATTTGTTCATGTAGGATCTAAGTGTGACTATGAGATATTTATAGGGTCTCAGGTCCCCCTGAAAAGGAATCCTGATAATTATTTGTAACAAAATCTTTGTAAAGGTTAATGAATGATGCCAAGTAAAATAGCCTAAGAATTTAGAATTCATAAGATTAAGATTATTTAAAATTTTACACATAAGTGTCTATGTAGTCACCTAAAAGTTAAGTATATTTCTTCATTTGATTACCTCAAAAGGCTTATGGAGTTGATCAGACTTTTAAAATTCCTTTATAGGTGGAGACTTTTCAAAAGAAAAAGTTTTTTTTTTCATTTTTATGATTATAACCTAATTTAATATATGGGTAAGGTACAATTTTCTTAAATGAGTAATTGTAATTTAAAATTTGAAAAAATTTATAAATATAATTGCCATAGCACCTACTAAAGATGCTTCCATTTCTTTTGCTCTACAAAAATTATTTTATACAAATAGACAAAATTATACTATCTACATATATAGCTATACCACAGTGAATTCCATTTTTATGTTTATTGATAAAGCACCAGTTTATAAAAACAATAAATAGAAGGAAAGGGGAACAGGGGAATGGAAGCAGAGAAGATAAAGAGAAAGTACTGGGGACAGAAATAGAGCAAATTATATTCCATGCATGTATGATTATGTCAAAATGAAGCCTACTGTAATTATTATGCACTAATAAAACATTTTAAACATTTCATACAATGAACATGCCATCTGTGGAATCAAGAAGCAAAAGTCTTATAAACAGTTGGACTAGATCGAGTCCTAGCACTCTATACCACAACAGTATGCCTCTAGATAACAATAATTTATTAAATATTTCAAAATAGCTAGAAGAAAGGATTTTGAAAGTTTCCAAAGAAATGATAAATGTTTGAAGTGATGAATATACTAGTTACTCTGATTTGATCATTACACATTTTATATACATGTATCAAAATATAACACTTATACCTTACAAATTTGCAAATTAAAAAAAAAAAAAAGCATAACCAGGAACATTGGCACATGCCTGTAATCCCAGCGGCTCAGGAAGGTGAAGCAGGAGAATCACAAGTTCAAAGTCAGCCTCAGCAACTTAGCAAGGCCCTAAAATACTTGGCAAGATTCTGTCATGAAATAAAATATATTTTTAAAAATTGGGGATGGAGAAGTGGTTCAGTGGTTAAGCACCCCTGGGTTCAATCCCTGGTAGAAGAAGAAGAAAAAGAAGGAGAGGAAGAGAAAGAGGAAGAGGAAGGGGCAGGGGAAGAAGAAGGAGGAGGAGGAAGAGGAAGAAGAGGAAGAAGAAGAAGAAGGAGAAGAAGCAGCAGCAGCAGCACAGGTCTCATGAAGTAGGTGTGTTATTACTTTTATTTTGCAATGAGTCTCTGAAAACCTAAGTATCATTCCCTAGGACCCACAGCTGATATTTTAACCAAGGTCTTCTATTCAAAATACAGGCATACATAACATTTAGATGAGACATTATTTGTAACTAATATTGATTTAATGAGAGTATGTGGCTTAAAGTAATCCTAGCAGGATTACTAATTTTGGCATTGATAACAATGATGTGGTTGATAGAAATATGTGTAATAATAAAGGAAAAGAAGAGTGTTAATTTTGAAAGAACCCTGAGACCTTGGAAAGCAATAAGAAGTTTGGAATGAATACATGAAGGCTGCTTTCTGAAGGACACTTTTATAAGAGGCACAACAATTGGTCGATACTCTGAATTGTTGGCAGAACAATCACATACTCACCAGTGCTTGGCCGAGGTTCCATTTCTCCCAGCAGGGCTGTGTCAGGATCCAAACACCCCAGACTGTGGTTAGTGTTGTCCTTGATGTTATGGCCTCTGGGGTCAAGAGTCCAGCTTGGAACAGTTCCTCAATTACCCATAAGAGGCTCTCAGAGTAGAACCCTTAACACATCCCAACTTCACGTTATCTTCCCTTTGATCTATAACAGTGTTTGCACTTTATCAAAACACAGGGAGTCAGAGGGAACCTCTTCAGTCTACTCTAAAAAGCCTAGCTCATTAAGTCATTCAACCCTTCATAAAAATCAGCCCAGTGATAATTTGGTAATTTTTTAACTGATTAAAGTCAAGAGGAATTTTGTTATGACCAGGAACTTATATTCATCATCTAAATTAAGAACTTATCACCATTTTGTCTATTTCTACTGTATCTTAGAGATTGGGAAACTTACAAAATCATCATGAACTGCTTTCTCACTGTAGATTCTGCCCCACCTGAGCTGAACATTATGCAGTAGAATCCAGAGCTGCACCCGGACCCTATTCAGGCTTTGCTAAGAGAATTCCAACGGATTCTTCAGGATTCCAGTCCTAGTATTCTCCACCCTGGGTTGCACTGATTTTTACCTGTAAAATGATGGATTGGATGACATAATGGAACTCTAGACCATTTTTCCCTTCCAAATTCTTTTTTTTTTCACATATTTTATTAGTGCATTATAGTTGTACGTAATGATGGGATTTGTTGTTGCATATTTGTACATGCACACAATATAAAGATAGAATTTGGTCAATATCACTCCCCAATTCTTCCTCCCTTCACATTCTATGATTTCCAAAGAGTTATGGAGAAAATAGCTTCCTACATTTAATAAAGCTCTTCTTTTCTCACTTACACTCAAGTAGAGTTTGTGTTTGAATGTGGGGGAGTAGAGGGTGATGGAGGGGACCAGGAAGGTAAGAATGAACTCAAGGTCAATCAAAGCCCAGTCTGTGACTTCCTGTCTGTCCTGCAAATAGGGATTTCCCAAGCTTCAGAGCCAAAGTTTTATTTATCACTTGTTAACTCCATTATATATAACAATCAGCTTAATTAACAATGGGCATGAACTGCACAATCAAAAAGACTCAATGGTATTTGGCAACAAAAAGTTTCCTAAAGGAACAGTTGGCTCCCTTTTGTCTGTCATTAGGCACAGACAAAAAGTAGAAAAAGTCAATAAAGATTATCTCAGAAACTCATTACTTTAAAATGGTGAACATAATCCCAGACTATGGAATGCATTGGAAGAACATTAACTATTATTTTCAAGATGTTGATTGAACCTTGTGAAATGAAATGGTCGTCTGTAGAACTTTGACATTCTAGAAAATTCTGTGACCACGAACACAGCTTGACCACCTCGTATGTGCAAAGGATGTGATTTTTCTTTTTTTTTTAGAACAAAAAAGAGAAGGCCCTCAGTGTCTCCCATGAGGTACTGTGTGGGAGGGAGACTCAGTTTCAGCCAAGTCACTGTCCCACAGCAAAGTGCCTTACGTGACCTGGGAGAGAATGAGTCAAGTTGTGTTAAGTCCATGAGAACAGCTTGTATTTATAGCAGAAATCTGAGGACTGAGACACAGCTGGACAGGAACCCAGCATACTATGTGCTAATGCTGATAACCTACTGTGTGCCAGGACTGTCCTAGGTCCTGGGGAACAATTGGCTTAACAAGACTGACACAGGCCCTGTTCTGAATGGAGTTTAGAGTTTAGTAAAGGAGATGTCTTCAGAGTAGGCCCAAGCTGTGATTTTCCAGCTGTGCTAACACCAGGATGTCCCCAAAAATTGGAGACAGTCTTAAAAGTGGGACAAGTCAATGAAGTACAAAGTGCAAAGGAAGATGAGCTGGTCAGCTTTCGGTGGCACATGACTTCACATAACACCTATCCTCAGAAACTCAGAAAATTTAGTAGAATCCCTTGGGATTCATAATAGGAATAAGAATAAGTGCTGTCAATTTGGGGGTCTTAATGATATGCACAACCAGGTACTTCCCATGCCTTATTTCAACTAAAATAGAATTTAGACACTTGGCACCCATTTTTTTTTTTTTTTAAATTTTTTTATTATTTATTTACTTATTCATCATGCACAAGTATAGTATCTTTTTACATACAACTGCTTGTATACAAAGTATATAAGTACCATTCAGATCTTCAATCATGCATTTAGGATAATGATATCCATCTCATTCAATCACCAATTTTTTCCAACCCCCCCCTTACTCCCTCCCTCCCCTCCCTTTCCGTTGACCATTCTAGTGTTCCTCTGATCCTATGTACCCCCTTCCAACAACTCTGTGAGCCAGCCTCCTTATATCAGAGAAAACATTCGGTACTTGGATTTTTGAGATTGACTAATTTCACTTAGCATTATATTCTCCAACTTCATCCATTTACCTGCAAATACCATTATTTTATTCTCTCTTATTGCTGAGTAAAATTCCATTTTGTATATATACCATATTTTCTTTATCCACTCATCTACTGAGGGGCATCTAGGTTGGTTCCATAACCTAGCTATTGTGAATTGTGCTGCTATAAACATTGAAGTGGCTGTGTCACTGTAATATGCTGTTTTTAAGTCTTTTGGGAATAGACCCAGGAGTGGGATGGCTGGGTCATAGGGTGGTTCCATTCCCATTTTCCCAAGAAATCTCCATACTGCTTTCCATAGCGGTTGCACCATTTTGCAGTCCCACCAGCAATGTATGAGTGTGCCTTTTTCCCCACATCCTCTCCAACATTTATTGTTGTTTGTGTTCTTGATAGCTGCCATTCTGACTGGAGTGAAATGAAATCTTAGAGTAGTTTTGATTTGCATTTCTCTAATTGCCAGTGATGTTGAGCATTTTTTTCATGTATTTGTTGATTAATCGTGTATCTTCTTCTGAGAAGTGTCTTTTCAATTCCTTAGCCCATTTATTGATTGGGTTATTTTGCTTTTTTGGTGTTAAGTTTTTTTAGTTCTATATACATTCTAGAAATTAGTTGGCACCCATTTTTGAAAGGTTGATGATCCAGAAATCAGAGACTGGGGAAGGTGACTGTACTTAAGGTATGGATACAAACATACTTTCATTTGCAAGCAAAGAATGAGACAGGATAGTTTGCCTTATTAAATTGTCATAATAACCCATTTACATGCAAAAATGTAACAGACTGAGCCTCCATATCATGTAATTATGGAATTGTTTCACTAGTAATGAAGAATATTTTGGGGCTCTGTGTTAACCTTCTGTCACTGTGACCAAAATACCTGACAAGAACAACTTGGAAGAAGAAAGATTTATTGTGGCTCATATTTTCAGAGGATTCAGCCCATGGCAAAAGGGCATGGTGGAGGAAAGCTGCTCAGTTTATGGTAGCCAGGAAGGAGAGAGAGAAAAGAGCCAGGAACAGAAACAGTCCCCAGGATCATGTACCCAGTGACCCACTTCCTCCAGCCATGCCCCACCTGCATATAGTTATTACCCAATAATCCATTAAAATTATCCATCAAATGGATTAATCCACTGATGAGGTTATAGCTCTCCTGATTCAACCTTTTTACCCTTGAACTTTGCTGCACCGACTGACACATGAGTGCTTGGTGGACATTCCAGATTGAAACCATAACAGGCTCATACAAGGCCTGCCAGTTAAGTATATGGAAGTGCCACCGTGCAGCACAGGGTCATGGAGCACAGAATAATGGCCTGAGTGTCCCAGATCCCTGCCCCACTACTCCTGCACATGTTCCCAGTGGAGGGAAAATCTAACTCATTTGCCTCGATATTAAGCTCAAGAGCATGGTTTCAGTTTCATGGACAGACATTGGACCACAGTGACTTGAGTTTGGGGAACTATGTAATTTTACTTATGTCATGATAGTTTTATAAGCCATTGTGTAAAAAGTTAAATTCAAGTGTAGATGCTCCTTAACTTACAATATTTTCAATTTATTTTGGGTTTATGGACATGACTCCATTGTAAGTTTTAAAAAAAAATGCATTTGGGATGCCCCTCACCTACCAAACATCCTAGCTTAACAGCACAGCACATTATAGAGGAACTGCTGTTTCCCCTCATGATCATGGGGGCTGACTGGGAGTGTGGCTCCCTGCTGCTGCCCAGCATCACAGAAGAGGATTGTACTGTATATCACTAGCCCAAGAAAAGAGCAAAATTCAAAATTCAAATTCAAAAGTATGGTCTCTACTGAGTACATATCACTTTTCCACCATTATAAAATGAAAAAAAAAATTAAGTCAAACCATTGTAATTTGAGGACCATCTGTACTCAAATCCCCACCAAATATGAATTTTCCTGGACAACTAATAAAATCAGCCTGATAGACTTAGCAAAATTTAATTTTAAGAGGCCCCCAAATAAAATACCTTGTGCCACTAGAGTCTTTGTCCAGTATCCCTGATGATTAATGATACATTAAAAGGACATTCACTTGTGGAATATTTATTATAATCCATGCAATTCTATTTACCAGTACAATTTCCCAGTTTTCCATTTTTCTTTCAAGATATTTTAATAACAGGAAAAACATAGACATATAAAAATATTTCTGGCACACTTATATGTAACATTAAATTCCAATTAAAATTTAACCAGAACAGAAGAGAATTATGAAGCCATGTGAATATTCCAATCTTATGAATGGTCAAGGTAGAAAGTGGAGGGCAGAATAAGAGGCAAGAGACAGCAGATGATTCCTGTTGCTGATAAAAAATAGTTGTCCTTCAAATCAAAAGTTTTCAATAATGCCTAAAAGAAGTCATTGTCCAAGGAATTTGAACAGAGTCCAAACCTTCGCTATGCCTCTTAAATTACCAACAGACATTTTGGACTTGTGTTGGGAGTGGGATTTTTTTTAAATGGTTTAAAGATTTCACTGAATTTCTTCCCACAGAACGCTGAACGTTTTGATATGTGGTCAGCTAAAGATATTCTGGATTTTACTAAATAGTGACTATGGAGATATAGATAGTAGAAGAAAGCATGGTGGGTAGGGGGAATGTTTCTTGCCTTTGTCCCCTTAAATCCATGGGCGGGTCCCACCGGGTTACCTGAGGATGCTGATATATTAAGTTCTATTCTCTTGGCTATCCTGGCACCTCTTTGATTATTCAGGCTTCCCTCTATTTTATCTTCAGGAAATGGTGGCGAGACACCAGCATTTCATGTGTTCTTAATTAAGGGTAGGGTCTTGATAGAAAAAGGCAAGGGGAGGTAGCAATAGGGTGTGTATTTTTGGAAAGAACCAGGATAAGCAATCATTGGCATCAGGTCAGGAAGAGGGAACAGGTTACAGCAGCCCAGTTTGGGTGGTAAAAATATGAAGAGATGGAAGAAAAGGGAAGATAGGTTAGAGCAAATTGTTAAGATCACCACAATGAAATTATGTGACCTCAAGCATACCTATGAGCCTCAGTTGATTCATCTATAAAATTGTCAATCTGGCATAATCTATCTCTAATTTTTCTCCAACTCTCACATTTTCATATGTACACTACAGGTTTGGATATTGTTGCCATGGAAAACCATGAGATAGAGATTCAAGAGTCACTCCTGGAGAGTTGATATTCAGAGCAGTATGGTTGGCAAATTTACCAAGATAATGTGTGGAGAGAGACAACAAAAGAACCAAGAGTAAAACTTAGAGTCATACTAATGATCAGAGGAAAGAAGGAAGAACCATCATGGAGGTTAAAAAATCCCATCAAGAGGAAGGAAGAAGACCCTGATTGCACAAGGTCTTCTACCATAAGACATCAAGGAAGGTGAAAAATGGACTGAGGACATTGGATATGGCACTTAAGATATAACTGCTAATCTTCAAGAGAAAATGGTTAACAGCATGACTGTGGAGAATCAGCCCACAGATCTGGCTGCACTGAGAATGACTGATACGAGCTGAACTATGGAGGCCCCGGATTCCAGGTAATGTGCCTGATGTCTTGCCCAAGGTATGCTGGCAAGATGGAAGTCCAGGTGAAATGCCACAGAACTGAGGCTCCTTAGAGGAGCTGACTCAGCCTGTCCACCATTTGCACTCACTTTGTACCACTAGAATTTGTTGGACCAAAGAGAGGTTGGACCAGGACCCCTCTCACGATCCATGTCTTGCTTCTGATGGGCAAGAAGAACGTCCACAGGGATGGTGTCTGATGTTTTAAAAATCCTGGGTGTTTTCTACCTAGTGGTAGAAAACCCTGACCAAGTCCTTTATTCAGAAATAGGTAAAACAGAAAAGTCATTAGGAACAAATGAACAGGCCAGAAAGGAAGAAAAAAGGATTGAGGTAGAGCAGGCTCTTTGCAATGACTGAAGGTATGGATACCCACGCCTTCCCAAGATGAAGTGATGGTGCTGTTATAGGGTGCAAAGATTCCCTGGAAGGGACCTGTGCTTTCCTCCCCAAATCATACATACCCAATATAAATACATACCAGATAGCACACACATGGAAGACTGTGGGCTATTGGAAACAGACCCAGGCCCTTGGGGATCCCTTGAACCAAGGCATGAAAACCACTCTCTTCCTTTGCACCTGTAACACTCTCCCAATATGACTGTTTTTCTTAAAGCCATAGGCATCTGTTTTCAAGTTTGCTCCTTAGAGACAGAAACAGGATTACAACATAGGATGGTTTGCTCATTTCCTGCTATGTGCTGTTTTAAGTTTCTGTGACAGCTCTTCTACTCCTTCCTTCAAATGGCAAATCTATGTAGGGCCATGTTAATGCCTGGGACATAGACTTACAATGGGAATGTTTGGGAAATGGAACATTCTGTAACCAGCATTGTTTCATGTGCTATTACTGAAAGAAAAGGGGAAAAAAAACCCTACGGATTCCCAGCCCACATTGCCAATGCGATAGAAGGATCAAATAGAGTATCTCTTTGAAGATTTGGAATCCTTTCCAGGCTCAGAGTCATCATTTAGATTATCATTTGGGTCATCAGTGACCTCAGTGCTGTGGACCCTGGGACAAGGACTGAGGACTGGAGCCAAAAGATGTGGGTTTTATGACTGGCTCTACTTGGGAGCTGGAGGTTCAGGGTAAGTCACTTTGAAAAAATAAAATTCTCTTAAGTCTCACTTTCCTTTTCTGCAAGTGGAACTAAGATACAAACCTACCTACTTCACAGGATAATATGAAGATCTCAAATGTCTTCTGTGAAAGCATTTCCATTTTCCTAAAACCCCCTGCAACTGTAAAGAGCTGGGGAGCATGTGAGATCGGGCTGACCAGGTTGAGGTGGGAATGAAGAGTTCTAAAAGTTAAGTTATAAAAGAAACACCCAGATGGGAGTTGACTGCTTATTATTTATCTCTTTTGCTTACAAGTGGGCTGCTGGGAAAAACTGAATTTAAGCTTTCCATTCAAGATGATTTTCAATTAGCTGTGGGTATCCTTATGTAACAGATAAAAAAATCAAGACTTATTGTTTGTTTTTAAGTGGACTTCTCCCAAATCTTGTAGCTATTAAGTGTTAGCATGGGACTCACACCTGAGATTAAGGCCTGCAGGCCTCCTGGAGGCTCAATGTTTCATAAAGACCTGAAGGTACACACAGACAGACAATGGAGGGAACCTCAGGATCAATTTCCATAGTAGGTCCCGGACTCTGAAGTTAGGGCCACCCTACAAGCTGCTGGTAAAGCAGCCCTCAGGAGAGGAGCCCCTTCTCATGGAAGAAACCTAAACAGGACATCAGGTGGACATGGGGCTTGGCGTACCACGCTGGGTGGACACATTCCAGTTCCATTCTATGTCTCTGACAGTTTGGTACAAGTCTCTTGACTGACTGAAACAACAGTTAAGACCTGGAGGGGTGACATAAAAAAAAAAAAAAAAAAATGTCCACAGGATGACACTGCCTGGGAAGGGAGCCTGGTTGGCCTCCATTAACAGGTGTAACTGCACACCAAGCTCTTGCAATTGAAGGGGGAAATGAGTTGCAGAATGCATAACAGATATGTTTTCTCTCTTCTTTGCTTCATTCCTTTGCTCACAGCAATGCCGAGGCTTGATTTGGAGGTTTAGAACCTGAACTATAGATCTGAGGTCTTTTCCTCATTCAGCTCCTGCAAGTGTGACCACGGTTTTCCTCTTGCTACTACTCCATTTGCCCTGAGATGAAACAGCACATTACAGTGGGTATGAGCAGGGGCTTTGCCAGTAGGTTGGAGTGGGCCTGACCACTGACCCTGACTTTCACTACCTTTGTGACCTCCCAGTTAGAAGATAATAATGAGAATGTGATGTCAGCAAGTTGTTGAAAGGACCACAAGCCTATAGGTACTTCTGGAACTTCACAAGCACCCACTCTCAGGTAGCTGTTGTTATTAATAAATAGTAAGATGTTTCCATTAAAAATAGGCTGTAATATGAGTCTTAAATCTCAAGGCATGGTAACTTTTCTATGTAAGTAATATCTAACTATATATGAATTATCATACAGAGTCAATCACCCTTGCTCTCTGTCTCTTTCTCTTGACAACAGATTATGCAAGATTTCTGCTTCACCCATAAGAAGGCCCTTTATTAAATAGCTTCTCCTCAAACATGTTTCTTCAGACTGGAATTTCATATCATTTTCAGTGACCCCACCCCCTTCTAGTATCTGCTAATGCTTTTAAAAATTTCCCTACCTGTACAGTATGGGATTTTGTTTTTCAAGGAAATTCACATTATCCTGTTAAAAATTTATGAACTTTGCCAGACACATATGAATGAAACTGTTTCCCACTCATGTTCCACTTTCCAGGGATGCTGTGAGAATCAGTTTGCAACCTGCAAGACACAGGTTGCTCTTGCAGAAATACGATATATTAATTTTACTTTTAACAGAACATTATTTTTAACATAAGGCAAGTAACTGTGGTCCTCCACCTGCTTCAAATCAGCCCAATTCCTGCCATTAGGAACCGGTCTTATGAGACCCTGTCACCTGCAGCAGATTAATGTTTCTTTAGGCACATACAAGTCCACTGAATGGTAGTTAAATTTTGGATTAGCAATATTGCCAAATTAGTAGTCTTCTTCCCCCAAAATATGAATCTAGTAGGATGCTAAGACACTAAAATTTCCATCTCTGACCCTATTCCTACTCTACCTGTCTTCTCCCCACTCTAGAAGTGGAGATTTCCTTTTTCACTGAGCAAAGATACAACTCCATGGTAGAAATTTAAGCATCCTTGACAATCTTCCAGCTCTTGCAGATTTTCTTAGATCCAATCATCAATTTCTGCTTTAATGGAATTTGAACCATAATTCCAAATCTATACCATAAACATGGAATCTAGCTGCAACAGACTAGGTCTATTGAATGTCAGTGGCAACTATTCCTACCTGTGAAGGCTAAAAAATAAATCCAATATTGGGATGAGACTGGTCTTTTATCATCTTATTAATAACATTTGTTCATAGAAAATGGCACGTGATTATATAGAATGTGATTTTTATTATAATAACCTGTGTCCCGTGTGCTATTGTACCTGAGAGGAAATACCTCCCAGAGACAAGAAGGGTTGGTTCAGAACAGAGGAGAGCAGCTCCACAAGATCGGGCAAAACCATCTTCTTGGTAGAAAGCTTCCTTTTTCCTTTAACTTAAAAACAAACAAGCATAATTAGCTTAATCAAGTCTACTGGCAGGAAAGTGTCACTGACTCAAAAGCAGGTTTTGCAAAGCTGCTGCCTGTCCCACAAGTCAGCAGCCTGGAGTCCCCAGATCCCACACACACGGTGGGCAAAACTTCCCCTTCCAGGACAATGAGGTTTTGGTAAGGGTCCTGTTGCTGCCTGAAGCGAACCGCAATCTTAGCTATCTCCTTAATTAGGGCTCCTACAGGGTCCTGCATGTTATGTCAGTTAATCTCTTTCTTTCTAAAAGAAAGGAAGGAAGGAAGGAAGGAAGGAAGGAAGGACAGACCTGTTCTTTTACCCTCTTTCCTGACATGGGAATTGGTGCAAATATCTTTTTTATTATTTAATGTCAGTTTTGTTCTTTGGATGGAAAAATAGAGGGACGGGAGGGGAGCCATGAATGGTGCCCTCATTTCATGAACTTTTTTAGGTTACAGTTCAAATAAGTCTCAGAATTGAACCATTTTCAGAATTGTTCCAGAGGAGCTTTATTTTTGTTTTCTTCTACAAACCTTCTTGACTTATTTTGGTGTTGGAAAATTTGAACTGTTGATATTATGCATGAGGAAAAAAAAATGTCTTATTTGTTTTGCCTTCTCTTATTTGTTTGTTTTTATTTTGGGCCTGCTACAAAACCTCATAGTTGGTCATTACGTTTTCATAATAGTGAACCTTCTCTCTGTTCCTGTATAAGTAGGGGGGTCAAGAAGAAGGCTTCCTGGTGCCATCCGGAGGCATCTCTGCCCTGGCAACAAGTCATTATGGCAGGTGCATGACAACTACAGAAGGGTTGTGAGTGGAATGGAGTTGCCGCAGGTAACTATGTGGGCAAGCGCTTGAGAAGGATCCTGCTAGGGTTTGCATGTGGTACCCCCCCCCCGCCCCCAGATGATTCGTGTGTTGGAAATTTGGTCCTTAGTGTGGCAGTACTGGGGTGGAAACTTTAAGACATGGGGCCTAATAGGTGATTGGGTCACGGGAGTTCCATCCTGATGAACAGATAGGTTAATGCTCTTTGCCAGGAGTGGGTCAGGGCTCTTAGAAGTGGATTAGTACCTGCAAGAGGAAACTGTAAGAGAGCCGGCCCAGCTCCTCCCTGCTCACTTGCTTCTGTCTCACCGTGTGTGTAGGTTTCTTCCATCAGAAGGGGCTCCTCTCCTGAGGGCTGCTTTACCAGGGCTGCACGTGTGACCTTCTCCTTTGTATTTTCTATGTGTGTGCATCATGAGCACTCCTGCCATGACGCCATCCGCCATGTTGTTAGGCATCCAGAAGGTCCTCACTAGAACAGATGGGGTGACCTGATGTTGGACTTCCAGCCTCTAAAACTGTGTGGTAAATAAACTTCTTTTCTTTATACATTAGCCAGTTTCTGGTATTTTTGTTATAATAAACTAAGATAGGCCCTTTATCTCCAAAAAAATTTAAGGTATTGATTTTGTTTCCTTCAAGGTTTGACAGTTCTGGTCAAGATTTTCTCCATAAAGCTATCAGAGCAAGCAGAGAAATGCTATTCTCTTGATGTAATTAAAAATGTGATTCTTAATACTGTGGGGTGGGAGGAGGTCTCTTTTCAAAATACACGGGGCAGGTCCCACCCATCTTCCCCGAATCACTGCTCTTGAGGAGAAATGCCACTGATGGAAATATGTTGCATACATGAGGGTAAGGAGGTTTTTAAAACATGTTGGAAACCATTAGAGTCTGCAGTGTGTGTGTGTGTGTGTGTGTGTGTGTGTGTGTGTGTGTGTGTGTTTGGTCCATGAGAAAAATTGTTCCCAGCCTTCAGACTTCCTAAAGAATGAACAATGTTAAGAGATCCAACTTTTGATTTGGGTTTGAGATTTTAAATTTAATATGACATATTAATGAAAGCAATGTGTGGAATTCACTCAAATCATAGTTTTCTTCAGAGTTGTGCAAGATTTAGTCAGGGATAAATCAACAGGGTACCCAGGAGTCTAGAAGAAAAAGGAGAGAAACAAAAGGATGCTACTCCGAAAAGATTATTTAAGCTTGTGAGACAGATGATACTCGTTAGGGGAGTATTAAACGTCCGGCAAAGACAGACTCTGTGAAGGCAAAATGGCTACATACACTCTGGTTGCCTTCATAGCACTGGAGGAAACTTCAGGGTGTGCAGAAGTCTCTGGGATCCCTTGCGGACCTAGGGATGGGGCAGTGTGCTGGGTTACTCAGCACCCAGTCTCCACAGTAATTGAATGTTGGGCCATTTAATGGCATAGTAGCAGTTGATTCATGTTTAACTAAATATGCTGTTCTGCCAGGTGTGGTGGCTCACACCTGTAATCCCAGTGACTGGGGAGCCTGAGGCAGGAGGATCGCAAGCCTCAGCAATTTAGCAAGGTGCTAAGCAACTCAATGAGACCCTGTCTCTAATAAAAAATATATAAAAAAGGCTGGGGATATGACTCGGTGATTAAGTGCCCCTGGGTTCAATTCCTGATACCAAAAATCAATCAATCAATCAATCAATCAATCAATCAATATGCTGTTATATTTTTCAAGTGTTAAGTTAAATGAGAAACACAACAGGTTGAGCTTTACATTTTATTGAGTGTTAATAATAATATTGGTTTGATTTTAGAAGGACACATCTTTATTTAAAATGTCCATGTGGTCTCTAAAGGGTCAAATGCAATTTTTTTCTTTGACGGTGAGAACCTATTCCGGAGCAAAATAAAAAATGTTGGGCTCTAAATGTGAAAATCTCCTTGAAATCTAGGTATGTGGATTATGAGGATTCCACAGAAAGTTTCTGGATCCACTATTTATTGAATGTTTGTTACGTGCCAGACCAAGCACTTTACAAATACTATGGAATGAATGAAGTAGCAAATGAACAATCTTGCACAGTATTTATTAATATTTCCATTTTACTGGTGAGGAAATTGGGGTTTTAGGAGATTGTAAGAAGTCACCTCACCTGAGAAAAGTTGGAAATAGAATCCAAATCCAAATCTTTCTGACTCTGATTTACGTAATGTAGCAGAGATTCAAAACAGGGTGCTGGGAAGACTCGTGTATAATAAAATTCCCCCAGGTGAAGATAGCTTTTATTTTTGTCCCTGGAATCCCTAACTGCACCCCCAGCAAGTGCCCCACCCCTTCATTCATTTTCTCACGTTACTCATCTCTTTTATCCACAAATTCTGGTTGAAATTAGAGGAATTTTCATGCTAAAGAACTTCTAATGACATAAAGAACTGGGAATACTAATCCAATGTTCTGATCTTTTTTAAAAGCCCAGACAGAAAAGAATATTGGCCCCAGCGGTCAAAACCCAGACAACTCCAGTTTTGATGGGACAGCTCCCAAGAAGTTCAGATGCTTCCCTGAACTTGTCCAAACCTTGGGCGGTCTCCTGCTTTTCCGGAGGGAACATGCTTGGTGGATGATGCACCAAGTTTGAAACACATGGAGAATGCCCTCCGTGGGGACTCTTGGGTCTTGTGTGAGGTTAAGTCCCAATCTTACACCAGGCTGCCATGTCTTTCTCTTCTGCAGGCAGCCTTTGTCCTGTTGAAAATGAAATCTGAACCACACGGAAAGCATGGACGTTATCGTATGTGAAGCAATCAAATTTCTGATGTGGTCTTCATTGATTAAGCACCTACCACATGCCAGACACTATCCTACCTATTGCACCTACTTCTTTCACTTACTCTTTACAACACACCTGCAAGGCAGATGTTACCTCCACTACATAAATGTGGACACTGAGCCCCGACTGATTCAGTAAGGGACCCAAAGTTACATGACGCGGAGGTGGCAGTTGGGATTTGAACCAACTCTTCACTTCCAAAATGTGTGCACCTAATCCCTCCACAGTGTCTCCTGACCAGTCCAGAAAGACATCAGTTAACTTTATGGTGGATTTGTACCCCAGCTTTGTTTCCATTTTACTGCTGCCTCTCCTGGTCCATCCCAGAAACGGAGATGGAAGCAGAGGAGCTGGCAGTCACCTCGGGTTCTCACATAGCTAACGTGGGCGATGTGGCCAGGCTGCTGGCTTGCGCTGAGGGACAGGAATTCCTGAGCTCCAGAGAAAAGTAAACCATCGGCTGGCTGACACCACTGAGCGCTCGTCAGAAAAAGTTTGACAAGATAGACTGGGATTAAAATTCATGGATGAATTTAGAAATCAGAAGTAAAATCAGGAAAAAAACTAATGTACAAGCCAATTCCATAAAATACTAGAAACTAGTAGAAACATTAAAAGTCCCCATAACTCGAGACTGACTGAAACTGTGGTCCCTTCACTGTAGTAATTTAAACTCAAGTATTTATTTTGGCTTCTGCTTTCTCAGTGACTTGTTCTAATTGTAATGCTTTGATGAGATGCACAAAAGAAATAAAAATATGATTGAAAAGCCAAAGAGTAATATCTTGGTTTAAAACAACTATGAACACAAACTTTAATCTTTGGCTATGCTATAAGGGCTGTCTTAGACTAACTAGGGCAAAAAATTTTTAGATATTATTTGGAAAGGCTTAGGGGGAGGTTAGAATTGGTGTAAATGTATTCTAACATGAGCCTTATAGAATGTATTTCCACAAAAATGCCTCTTATGTTGCCTTTAATCAATGTGCATTTGACATCTATAGTTTCATTTCTTTTTTGGAGCCCTCTATGACATTGCATAGCTTATGAGCAAGTAAATTCAACTTTATGCTGAGTTCAAGCAATATTTATGGGACTTGGGCTCCCACTTTTCCTGTAAATAAGTCAATATGTTTTCCTCTTGTTTTATGTGAAGTGCCTACAGAGATCTGCATATATTTAATCATCGTGGTGGAGTACTTACCTGAATCAAATATTATCTTTTTTTGAAGTCAATAGCAATAATAAATAATGAATGTAATATTTATTAAAATATCGCCACATGTCTGGTATTCTCAAGTACAACTTGGTTTAAAGCCTAGGCAAGCTACTTGACCACCATGGGCAAATTAATTATTTCTTAAATTGTCGGTTTTCTTACCTACAAATTGGTGATAGAGACAGTTGGTTTATGCAGACGATTCATTGGGATAAAATATGGCATGTTGGTTTGCTAGCACTTCTATAACAAAATACCACAGACCGGGTGGCTTAAAAAACAGAATTTTATTTTCTCATGGTTCTGGAGACTAGAAGTCCAAGATCAAGGTATTGTCAGACCTCTCTCCTTGGTTTGTAAATGGCTGTCTTCTACCTGTGTCTTTATATGGTCTTCCCTCTGTGATTGTTTGTGTCCTAAACCCCTCTTCTTTTAAGACCGCCAGCCGTACTGGATTAGGATCCATTCATACGATCTTATTATTGTTATCCACTTGAAGAAGATAATATCTAATTGAGGTAAATATACAGCAGGTTAACTAAATATAGGCAGGCCCACATAGGTGCTTCATGTAAAACAGGAAGGAAACACACCTGCTTACTCAATCACCTCTCTAAAGGCCTTACCTGCAAATACAGTCACATTCTGAGGTACTGGGGGTTAGGACTTCAACATATAAAGTTGAGAAGGAAGACACAATTCAGCCTTATCCTGTGTGAAGTGCCTAAGTCACAGTACATTTTTTAATAAATGCTCTTCCTCTTTTCCTCCCCTTGTCCAAGGTTTAGTGTCAAGAAAAGATTGAGTATGTACACAGACTCTTTGAGAGAATTTTCTAGGCTATTTAAACAAGATACTAAATTGTATAATAATCCCATCAAAATAGGATGTCCACCGTCATTCACATGAAAAGTCCTCAGCTTAAAAATGAAGGAAAATTAGTCTTCATTTTATGTTCCCCAAAGGGTAACTAAGTACAAAGAGGAACTTTTTAACTTTGGACCTATCAGATCCCATTCATCTCACTTTCTGTAAAGGCAAGCAAAGAACATGAAGACCAGTCAACAGCAACAATGAGGCAGCCATGTTGTGATCAGGGTCATAACAGTCGCACAAATACCTATGAAAGCCTGTCAAGCACATTCTCCTGTGAGCTATCAGAACGACTCTACAAATGGGTGGCTATGTATGGTCTCAAAACAAGATGTAGATTTTCTTTTTTTTAAAGGAGAACATATTGGAAATTTCTAACACACAAGAAAGGATAAAATTGGTGTTGATATCCTGAGAGGACTCACCATCTCAGATGACTATTGTTACTCAAAATGTAGTTTTGCTGATACTTAAGGACAGATAAATGATATCAAATTCCACTAGAGAATGCTGAATCCGCTTTGGGCCTAGAGCATGTTTTGGAGACTGAGGTTCCTTGACTTGGGGTCAAGTGACCTGAAGAGCTTGCTTGTGCATTCTTCTTTAGCTAGCATGCTGCTCTACACACTGTGAAGATAGATATTTGTTTAATGAAAGATACCAGATCCAAGTTACTCTCTCTCCAAGTTACTCTCTTAGGGTCAGCATGGCCAGTGACTCTGATGGGCTTGTACATCAAGTGGCTCTATCTGTGCCCCTTCTTATGGACAATGAAGAGACACCACCCCACACACAATGTACTGCACTATCACTTGCTCTCTTTGTAATATCCTCTCAAGTGCTTGGGGGTTTTGAAACAAAAATCTTAGTTATGTGAATGTATCTATAAAACAACTGTTGGAGAAACAGAGAGACCAAATGTTGAAATTCCACAGTTTTTACTTCCTGGCAATTCTATGTATGGTTCCCAGGAGAGACTGATGTGGCAGCGGCCACTGATGGTGAGATAAACACACATGTGAGATGCTGCAAGTCATAGAAAGCTTTAGGCCATGGCGATGCCTACTTGATCTGTTTAGCTTATGTCTGTCTGAAGAGACAGGCTGCCTTTTCTTCATTTGATTCAGTGCAACCACCATCAAGAAGGGTCCAGTGGGCATTGCTATTGGTAACTCCTCCAGGCTTGAACAAAAGCTTAGGGGAGAGAGCTGCGTGCAGGGCTGCACACAGAGAGTTGTCCTCTGGCTTCTCATTTTCTGGATCTGCTCCGGCCTGCGGGTAGTGCCTTGACTTGCTGGCTGCCTGTCAACTCCATTGAGCAGCAGCATTGGCTGGGTCACACACAGCATTTTTTTCTGTCTGAAGAATGACCTGGTTAGCAAAGGACAAATACTAGAGCTCCCAAAAAATAATTAAGTTTTTGGACCCCTTTCCACAAACACAAATCTGTGTGAGGTTTTCTGGAGCAAACTCTGTAGACTATGTTCCAAAGGCCAAGAGGCAAAAAACACACTGGTCAGTCACCCATGTTCTCTCCATAAATAGCACCATGTATTTCTGCAGCAATGAGACAGTGTTAGGCAATCCTGGTTATAGTACCAGCTGGATAGTGGCTTCAGTGGTCTTGGACATAACTAGGATGGACAGAGGGAAAATCCAGTCAAACTTAATTACTGTAGTAATTAAGTTTTCTCAGCTTTGAAGTTGGGCTAATAACTCTGTGCCACAGGTTATCCATTTAGACAGACACTCATCAAGAGCCTACCACATGCAGAATACTGGGCTGAAGGCTAGTGTTGAGGAACAAATAAAATGGCACAGGAAAAGGCCCAACAGAGCAGCTGCCTCCTAATTCTCCATAAATGTCCATTGACAGCAGAATGCTCGGAGAGGAGGAAGCATTAGGCATTTTAAATGTGGGTATTTATTCAGATTCCTTAAATAGTTAATGAAAATACTAAAAATTGCTTTCTTCCACAGGAATAATAATTAAGAACCAAGACTAACAGAAATTGGGATAAGGATAGCAAATTCCATTCTGGTTTAGGGGGACCTTGAACTTTGATAGATGTGAATAGACTCTTAGAAGGATCTGTGAACTTCCAACAGGTAAAGAGGGGAGAGGTTATATGCCAGTGGGCCAGGGGAACAGCTGAGAAAAGGGCAGATTAAAATATCACATGGAAACCATAGGAGGACTCCTGGGGGAAAAACTAGCAGACATGTTTATCCTGTGACTTGAGTGGTTGGCTTGAAGGAGGGGAAAAATGAGCTAGCATTAATCATGCTCCCAAGTTCAACTCTAGCTTCTTAAAAAGAGACAATAACTAGTAACACTGCTCCTGGTCCTCACAACCCCAGGGTCAAGGCCTGACTGGAATTACCCAATAGGATTCTACATGAGGCCTAAAAATTTGTGCATTTAAGCTTATTCTGGAAGACACCCGACATGAAGAAAGGAATTTTTTTCAGTCTAATTTTGAAAGAATCTTAATTTAGAGGAAATGGGTGCTTAAAAAAAATCTCCTATTATTTGTCTCAAGAGGTGTTTTACAGCAGAGACTGACCAATGGCACTGACCACACCTATCTCAAGTTCAAGGTTAGAAAACATGTGTTTTTTTTAAATTAATAGAAAAATAGAAGTCCTTCTAAACTACCCTCTCCCCGCCTGTCGCTTCTTCCTTGTGGTAGGTGTGGTCTTTTGGCATTACAGTGCTCATCAAAGGCTCAACCAAGGTGACCTTGGGGTAGTAGGTGCTTCAGAACACCCCTAGGGTGGGGACTACAGATGACAAATCAAAACCAACATCACTGTTCAGCTGCCTGGTATGCACCTTAGGAAACCAGGCATGCCCACACTAAAGAAGGACTTGGCCCACACTCAGGGGAAGTCACAGATGCAAACTTCTTTCCAAGAGCTATATGGTAGAAATCCAAGGATCATGTATGGAAAGAGCAGGAAGGAAGGTGGGGGTAGGTGAGATGGCAGGGCAGGGAAGGAAAGGACAAGCCAGAACATTCCGTGAAGCCACTTGTGAAGAGGAGACCCTCCAAATGCTGAAGTCTCTCCCGTGCCAAAGACGGATGTTCAGGATGAGTCAAATTTTAGCCCAGGAGAAATAAATCAACTGTGGGGCAAAAGGTTTAATGAGAGAAAAAGCATCATTCCAAGTATGTGGTGCAGTCCACATCCAAAATTTCTAGGTCAAATAAGATGACGAACTAATGTGGGAAAAGAAAACAGCAGCCGGGCCCCACAGGCTGTCCATCCCAACAGTGGGTCCCCACACCCCGGTGTCCTGCCCAGCCAGAGGAGGAAGCTCAGAACTTGTAATGCTTTAAGCTTGGGGAATACAGGCAGGGGATTTTTGACTTGTTTGCCCTTCAATTAAAGAAAATATGACCTTTTCCTTGAAAATGATTATATATCAGAAGAGAATGGGGTTCACAATTATGTGGAGGCTTGTATATTTTCTATGGTCTGTGGAAGGCAAGAGGCTTTGGAACGGTAAAATCTTGTTTGCTCACATGCCTCTGAGTAATTTAAGGGGGAAAAACACTCAGAAAATTATTGATTAGATGCCAATTCACATAGCTCTCTTTGTCTGCTTTTATTATCAGTATTTCTTTAAAAGGCTAATAGATCCTGGTCTTGACAAGCATGAAGCCAGGAGGTGGGCTCTTATCCAGTGTTTTCATTTTTCAGCCCTCAAGAGGCAATGATTAGATCTTAATATTGAATGCACAAACCACACTCACTGTGTGAACTCTCTGAGAGGGCTCCCACGTAAGGATCTTAAAAAAAAAAAAAGCCAAGAGGCCTTATTGGAAGGATTGTAAAAGGAAGAAGGGGAGAGACTTGGGTCTCTTTGGGCCAGCTGATTAGGGAGGAGTCGACTTTCTTATGAATACTCTCAATCTACCCTCCCTGGGGGAAGAGAAACCTGAGAAGATTTCAGTGATTTAATTTCTGTTCTAAGAATAGCCAAACTTGGGGTGGTGAGGAGAGCAAAGTCAACCACTGATAGAACATTTGCAAAAGGAGCAAAGTCCCCTGAATCTTAGGTAACATCTGGGAGCAGAGTTTCTTTCCTCTGTATCTCATAAACTAGAAATGAACTTGGTAAAACAAGTGAGTCAACGGATGCTTTTCACAGATTACATGATCTAAAACTAAGTAGAGGGAGCCAAATATGATGAAAATGTACTTCCCGCCCCAAGTTCATGGTGATGCTTCTCAGAGCCATCACCTAACTCGGCAAGCTCTGAACAATGCCCTTTTTTCGTTACAGCATGGTCAAGATTATGTTGTCACAATTACCTCTCCCTATTCATGAATTGCATCTATGTGTGCCATACAATCAACCTCTAAAATATGTAAACCTCTCTCTCTCTCTCTGTGTCTCTCTCCCCCCCCCCTCTCTTTCTCTCGCTTTCTCTCTCTTTTGGTACCAGGGATTGAACTCAGGGGCTGTCAACCACTGAGCCACATCTCCAGCCCTATTTTGTATTTTATTTAGAGACAGGGTTGCTTAGAACCTCATTTTTGCTAAGGCTGGCTTTGAGCTCACAATCCTCCTGCCTCAGCCTCCTGAGCCGCTGGGATTACAGGTGTGCACCACCATACCTGGCTTAGACCCCTTTACAGAGGGATTGCTCTTTTGTGTTAGATATTCACTTCACCCTTCAGCATGGTGAAAAATTCTTTCTCCAAGGAAAAATAGATGCAAATTCATGAAGTCTAACCTCTGGGTTCTCTCCTGAGATAATTCCAGTTTCTTTTGATGGCAGCATCTCTCTGAGACTTGGAAGGGATGGCTGAGCTGGAGTTCCTTTCCAATGTTTGGTTGGTCAAACAAAAATATCTCTCTATAGTCACCTAATAACATTTAGAACATAGCCTCTATTATAATTAATTAGAAATGGCAATATATATGAGACCAAATATTTAAAAGGCAATATACAAATCAGCTTTATGTTTCAAGGGTACATTCAATGCTGCATATCAATATTGTTTTGCATTTTAGGGTGAGCCCATTCTATACTTTCTGGGAACCATGAGTAACAGAAAATAACACCTAACCTCAGTGAAGAATACAGGTGGGGTAGTAGAATAAACATCTTTTCTGTTTTGTTAGGAGTGAGATGCTATGTTAGTCAGCTTTCTGTTACTGTAACAAATACTTGAGACAATCAACTTACAAAGAGAAAAGGTTTATATGGGCTCACAGTTTCAGAGGTTCCAGTCCTTGATTGATTGACCAGTGCCATGTACTTCTGCATCATGGCAGAAGTACATGGCAGAGCAAAAATGGTCACCTCATGGCTGGTGTGGAAAAGACAAAAAAGAAGAGGCTGGGGTTCTAATATCCCCTTCAAAGGCATGTTTTCAATGTGTGGAAGACCTCCCATTAGACCCCAAATCTTAAAGGTTGTACTACCTGCCAGGCGCGGTATCACATGCCTGTAATCCCAGTGGCTCAGGAGAATGAGGCAAGAGGATCACAGTTTCAAAGCCAGCTTCAGCAACTTAGCAAGACGCTAAAACCTGGTGAGACCCTATCTCAAAATAAAAAATAAAAAGGGATAGGATGTGGCTCAGGGGTTGGGCGCCCCTGGGTTCAATCTCTGGTACAAAAAAAAAAAAAAAGAAAGAAAGAAAAAAGTGGTACCACCTCTTAATATCACCAAGCTGGGAACTAAGCCTTTAATACATTGGCCTTTAGGGGACATTTTAGATCAAACTGTAGTAAGATGTCATGAGAAACCATTCCCCCAAGAGTATTTCACAAACACATTTGTTTTTTAAGGGAGTTTGCATATGCTTGATGCTTAGCAGATCTGTCACTATAACCAGAGCAAAGTCATATGTGAAACCCAAATATCACTATCCTTTATTATTCTGCTTGGTCTACTGTGTTTTCCCCATGGCTCCCAGAATAGAAGTGCTCAGTTGGATTTTTTTCCTTTGTCACTCAACAGAATGCATATTTTTGGAGGCTGATACATTGTTTGGGAAGGTAGTCAACATATCCTACTTAGATAGAATTTAAATAGTTGGCACCATCATACCAACTACGAGTTCTATATTCAAAAAGCAACACTATTTTTTCTAAGTGCCTTCTGTAGGTTTGTTCACCACGAGGTTTTGTAGATGAGGCCTCTGCTCTTCCCCTGCTCTTGGTGGCTATCTTCACCCCCTGGACACTGGGGAACACTCACAGCTGGGTCAAGCAGCATTCCACAAGCAGCCAGATTCAGGGTGAATGTCCTTCACAGGAAAGCAGCACAGCATGCCTGAGTGGGCTCCTCTGAGAGGGCCAGAACCACTCAAGTTGTCCCCCACTAGCTTCTCAAAAGCTCCTGGGTAGACATTGAACACCAGCGACAGTGTCCAAAATTGAACGGTTTCTTGTAGAAATTATATATACTTATTCTTAAGGCTGAATATGGAGACCCAATGAAGGTCTATCTTCTCGTTAGACATCTTGATTGGATGGTGAGAGGGCAGACCCATAGGAGAGCCCGATCTTGTCCTGGTCTAATGGGAAGTTTTTCCAAAGGAGCATGAGAATTCCTGGGAATTCAATGGTCTCTTCCAATTTTTTATTATCTCACTCTCAGAAGTAACTTACTAAGAGTCTCTCCTTTAAGCACAGAAGTTAGTTATACCAAGAGAAACATTTAAGGCCTTGATGACTTTTGTTTACAATTTGCTTATACATTTTATGTCCCCAAGAGCAGATAACCAGGGGTGTTCACTAACTAGGGTCAGAAACTTCTCAACCCCCAACGTCCAGAAAGCCCTGTGTTCTGTTAGTCCTAACACACGTGCATCACCCATAAGGGGTGTCTAACAGGGCAAGACAATAAAATCCCTTCATGTTTTCTGTTTTAGGGAAATCCTGCGTAGTTGTACTAGGGTCATAAAAAATTACTAATGTGTTTTCTCATGGAGCCCGGCCACCCCATAGGCCCTGTGCAGTGGTGTTGTACGCAGCCTGTAATCACAAACAAATGTATTCCACAAGCTGAAGAGCTGTTATATGAGAAAGTGTGAGAGGTTAGAGTTTGAGCCTTGGTGTCAGCGCTGGAGCAGGTCCCTCCACAGTGGAAGACCCCAGAGGCCATGCAAATGGAAATGACAAAGCCTGGGGGTAGCGGGCGGGAGGGACGCCAAGGGGAATGAGGTCACCACAGTGAACATCCAGCTTCCCTCCAAGTGGGGAATTAGACAAGCCTCAACTGCAGCAGTGCTATCTGGACCAAGAAAGGAGATGGAATTTGTGGGTCAGGTGGGGTGAAGTGTGGGAATCCCCGCAAGGAAGGGACGAGTGACATCAGTGGGTGTCCCACAGGGAAGGGTGGCTGAACTCGGAGCCAGCAGCCCTGGAGCCAGCCTCCTGCCAGAGAGTGTCTGCTTTTGCCCATGCTGATGTGACAGGGCTAAAGCGAGGAGCGAGTAAGGAGGCACTTTATCCACATCATGTCCAGGTCTGCTGTCCCCACTTGAGGTCTGGCTTAGAAAGATAGTTGTGGTGCTTTCAGGGACCAAGAATTAGTCTGTTCAGATGACAAGAAATTCTCATTTAAAAGGTGATGTGTAGCGTGTGCAAGGCCCTGAGTTCAATACCCCAAGTACTAAAAAAATTTTTTAAAAAAATGTTTTGTCTTAGTGTCCAAAAAGGAAATTTTGAGCAGTAAACAGTGATGTTTTGCCAAGTGAGTTCTTGTGAAAATAGGATTTTTTTTTAATTTCTTCAAATGGAAAAACAAAAACAAAAACAAAAAACCGTCCATAGGAGCAATATAGTCAGATCCAGAAACAGTATTGTGAGGAGGAAATACCCAGGTTGAAACTCCTGGTGGGCATGGTGGTGCACGCCTGTAAACACAGCAACTCGGTAGACTGAGGCAGGAGGACTGCAAGTTCAAAGTCAGCCTCAGCAACTTTGCGAGGTCCTAACTAACTTAGCAAGACCTGGCCTCAAAATAATATATATATATATATATATATATATACACATATATATGTGTATTATATATATATATATATATATTTTAAAAGAGGTGGGGGGTCTGGGGTTGTGGCTCAGCGGTAGAGCGCTCACCTAGCACATGTGCAGCCCTGGGTTCAATCCTCAGCACCACGTAAAAATAAATAAATAAAATAAAGTTTATTGTGTCCAACTACAACTAAAAAATGATAATTTTTTTAAAGTGGGGTGGAGATGTGGCTCAGTGGTTAAGAACCCCTAGGTTCAATCCCTGGTACCCCAAACAACAACTACTACTACTACTCCTGGCTCAACAACACCCCAGCTGAGGTTGAGGAAGTTATTGATGCTCTCCTACTCTCAGAGTCATCCTCAAAACACAGGGATAGTAATATCAGCCTTAAGGGCTGTTATAAAAACAAATTCCACACTTTCATCATTACTTTTATGTCAAGATCTTTCAGGTCTTTTCTCTCCAGCCCAATTTTTCTTCTGAGTTCCAGATTCATACTTTCTTTACATGTCCTGCAGGGTCTTCGAAACCAAATGTCCAAAGCTGAAGTCATACTCACAAACCTGTTTTCTACTCACTTAAAGGTGTGATCATAGGCCACCATAAAACATAGATGTCTCCTGAACTTCTTCCTCTCCATCCTCACCCTCACACCAAATAAATCCCCAAATCTTTTTGATAACAGCTATTTCAAACCTTTATTGCTATCTCCACTTAGTTCAGGCACTGTTTCATGCCTAGATCGTTGCAAGAGTCTCCTTGTCTCTAATCTTTTTTTGTTGTTGTTGTTGTTTACTTATTTTTTTATTTGAAGTTGTTGTATATATGACAGTAGCATGCATTACAATTCATAATACACATATAGAGCACCTTTTTACATAACACTGTTTATATACAAGTATATTCATACTATTCGTGTCTTCAATCATGCATTTAGGATAATGATATCCATCTCATTCTACCATCTTCTTCTTTTTTTTTTTTTTTTTGCCCCTTGCTCCCTTCCTTCCCTTTCCTCCCCATTGACTTTTCTAGAGTTCCTCTAATCCTCCTACGTTTAACCCCACTGTGAATCGGCCTCCTTATATCAGAGAAAATATTTGGCATTTGGATTTTTGAGATTGGCTAACTTCACTTAGCATTATATTCTCCAACTTCATCCATTTACCTGCGAATGCCATTATTTTATTCTCTCTAATTGCTGAGTAATATTCCATTGTGTATACATACCACATTTTCTTTATCCACTCATCTATTGAGGGGCATCTAGGTTGGTTCCACAACCTAGCTATTGTGAATTGTGCTGCTATAAACATTTATGTGGCTGTGTCCCTGTAGTATGCTGCTTTTAAGTCCTTTGGGAATAGACCCAGGAGTGGGATGGCTGGGTCATAAGGTGGTTCCATTCCCAGTTTTCCAAGGAATCTCCATACTGCTTTCCATAATAGCTGCACCATTTTACAGTCCCACCAGCAATGTATGAGTGTGCCTTTTTGACTCATCTCCTGACCCTTCTTCACACTCTATCTAGAGAAATCCTTGGAAAGAGGAAGTGTGTTTGGCTCACTCCCTAGTCAAATGGCTTCCCACTGCCCTTGAGATTTTTTTTTTTTTTAAACCAGGGAATTCAACCCAAAGATGCTAAACCACTGAGCCACATTCCCAGCCCTTTTTATATTTTATTTTGACAGGGTCCTGCTAAGTTGCTCAGGGCCTCAGCTAAGTTGCTGTGGCTGGCTTTGAACTTGCAATCCTCCTGCTTTAGCTTCCTGAGCCACTGTGATTACAGGGCCTGCGCTCCCACACCTGGCCTTTGAGATATTTCTTATCCCTGCTTGCTAAGCTCTTCATCTGGTTCTCTCTTAAACCTGACCCAACATCTTTAGTCTTCACAGCTCCTGACACTAAAGTCTTCTCTGCCATGCTGAATTGTATTGACATTCTCTTATCTCCAGTTATTCACAGAGGTTGTTCTCTCTGCCTGGAATCAGCTTCCCTATGCACTGTCTCCCATCCTCCATCTGATTAATCACTGCTCATCCTTAAGTTCCAATTTAGATATCACTCCCTACACACCAAGCCTCCTCTGTGCCTCCAAGGCTAGGTGTGCCCCTCTTGTGTGCTGCCACAATACCCTATAACCTCTCTAACACACGCACAAGGGCCTCCTCACTGGACCTGCCCAACAGACCTGCACCAGATTGCAAATTCTTTGAGGACAATAATTGGGAGCTATATTCATTATATCTTTTGGTGGCAAGTATCACCATGCTTTTCTTCTTCTTTTCCTCTTTCTTTCTTTCCTTTCCTAATCAGAACAATGGAGAGAAATGGTGGAAGAGAGAGTTTTTAAGCCAATTTGGCAAAGTGTTTCTAGTGCTATGTTTTTAGGTTCTCAGAATACAAAACACTGCTAATAACAGGATTTGTGGGAAGAAGTAAAAACCAAGAACAGGTACTTCTCATAATGAGTAGAGTCATTGCGGTTTGGATCTGTGATATCCCCCCAAATCTCTTGTGTTACTGCAGGAATATTCAGAGGTAAAATGATTGGATTATGAGAGTGACCTAGTCAGTCCATCCTAGTTTAAGTGGACTGACTGGGTGGTAACTGTAGGTAGGTGGGGCATAGCTAGAGGAGTTGGGTCACTTCAGACATACTCTGAGAGGGTTGTTCTTCCCTGAAGCCCCTTCCCCCATCCCTTTTCCTGGCTACAATGTGGTAAGCTGCTTTCCTCTGCCCTGCTTTTGCCTCACCGTGGGCCCAGAGAACTGGAATCAGTCATATATGGACTGAGACATCTAAAACTATGAGCCACAAAATAAACTTTTCCTCCTCTAAGTTGCTCTTATTGGGTAGTTTGGTCACAGTGATGAAAAGCTTTTAAACACAGTATTTGGTACCAGGAGTGAGGTTGTTGCTGTAACTAACCTGACTACATGGTTCAGAAACCTTTGGCAATGGTTTGCAGGAGGAATTTGGAAAAGTATGCAGAGGCAGACAGGAAAAGTCTTAGACTTTTGTAAGCTGAGCTTAATGGGAAATTCTGGTGGGAACTTAAAAGACCAGAATGCTAATAGGAATGAGGAGGACTTACTCATGGGGCTTCGGAGGGAAATGTGGGCTCTATAGGGAATTAGAATCAAGGCCACTCATGTTATATTATGGCAAAGAACTTGGCTACATTTTGCTCATGTCCTGAGACTTTTTGTGAGGCCAATTTTAAAGGTGATGGACTAATTAGTCAAGTGGTAGAAAGTTCAAGGTAGCACAGAATTCAGTCAATGGTGTGGATATTGCTGTCAGCCTTTAGCCAGGTTTACTGTGAGGATCAAGAGCAGAAGGTCAAACTGAAAAAATTTTTAAACTTATAGTTTCACCAGAAAAATGTATAATACTGGGGCTCAGGATATAAAACTTGCTTTTGACTTTTACAGGGACTCCTAGCCAAGACTTTACGGTGAGTCTCAGAAGAGACTTTGGACTTGAACTTTGGGCAATGCTAGAATTGTTAAGATTATGGGACTCTTGGAGATTAACTAAATGTATTTTGGATTGTAAGATGGACATAAGCTTTTGGGGGCCAGGGTGGCATGTTATGGTTTAAATATGTGTTATCACCCAGAAGTGCTTGGTTAATGCAAGAATATTCAGGGATACAATGATTGGATTATGAGACCTATAACTTAATTAGTTCATCCTAGTTTGAGTGGACTGACTGTGTGGTAAATGTAGGCAGGTGGGTCATGGCTGGAAGAGGTGAGTCACTATGCCCTAAAGGGTTATTCTTCCTTGCAGCCCTGACCCCTGACCCCACTTCCTGACCACCATGAGTTAATCTGCTTTCTTCTGCCCTGCCTTTGGACCATACTGTGTTGCCTCACCTTGGGCCCAGAGCAATGGACTTGACCATCTATGGACTAAGTCCTCTGAAATTGTAAGCCCCAAATACACTTTTCCACCTCTAATTTGTTCTTGAAGGGAATTTTGGTCAGTGATGAAAAGCTAACATAGTCATCAAGAGAAAGCATAACATTTTATTATGAATTTCTATACTTCAAAAACAAAATAAAGTAGAAGATATAGGGAAAAAACCTAAAGAAAAAAGTATTAAAAGATTCAACATACAATAGTAATACATAGTGGATAAGGGAAAAGTTGCTATTACTAGACCACAGCAGGTAATAGACTAGTCTAGGGTGGTAAACCAACTAGCACTATCCAATTTAAAAGAGAGCAAGCACCCTACAGTTTGGATCTGAAATGCCTCCAAAGGCTAATGTGTTAAACACTTAGTCCCCAGCCTGGTGCTATTGGAGGTGGTAGATACATTAGGATGTGGGAGGTCCTCAAGTCACTGGGAATATGCCCTTGAATGACACAGTGGGACTCCAGCCCCTTCCTCTTTCTCTCTTTCATGTCCTGGCCAGGAGAGGAGCAGTTTTGCTCCACCACACATTCCTGTAAAGATGTGTGGCCCCTCCTCCCCAACAGAGACCTAAAAGCAACATGTCCCCCCAGTCATGAAACCTCTAAATCTGTGAACCTAAATAAGTTGATCATCTTAATCTTTATAAGGTGATAACAGGAACATACCTCAACATCGTAAAGGCTATCTGTGCTAAGCCCCAGGTCAACATCATCCTAAATGGAGAAAAATTGAAAGCATTCCCTCTAAAAACTGGAACAAGACAGGATGCCCTCTTTCACCACTCCTATTTAACAAAGTTCTTGAAACCCTAGCCAGAGAATTAGACAGACAAAAGAAATTAAAGGGATATGGATAGGAAAAGAAGAACTCAGATTATCACTATTTGCAGACAATATGATTCTACACATAGAAGATAAAAAAATTCCACCAGAAATCTTTTAGAACTAATAAATGAATTCAGCAAAGTAGCTGGATATAAAATCAACACGCATAAATCAAAGGCATTTCTGTACATCAGTGACAAATCCTCAGAAAGAGAAACTAGGAAATCAACCCCACTTACTATAGCCTCAAAAAAATAAAATAAAATACTTGGGAATCAACTTAAAAAAAGAAGTGAAAGACCTCTACAATGAAAACTGCAGCACACTAAAGAAAGAAATTAAAGAAGGTCTTAGAAGATGGAAAGATCTACCTTGTTCATGGATAGGTAGAATTAATATTGTCAAAATGACTATTCTACTAAAAGCACTATATAGTTTCAATGCAATCCCAATCAAAACCCCAATATCATTCCTCATAGAAATAGAAAAAGCAATCATGAAATTCATCTGGTAAAATAAGAGACCCAGAATAGCCAAAGCAATTCTTAGCAAGAAGAGTGAAGCTGGTAGCATTACTATTCCAGACCTTAAATTACATTGCAAAGCAATAGTAACAAAAACAGCATGGTATTGGCACCAAAATAGACCAGTAGAACAATGATACAGAATAGAAGACACAGAGACTAACCCACACATCTACAGTTATCTTATATTAGACAAAGGTGCCAAAAATATTCATTAGAGGAATGACAGCTTCTTCAACAAATGGTGTTGGGAAAACTGGAAATCCTCATGTAATAAAATGAAATTAAACCTCTATCTCTCACCATGCACAAAACTCAACTCAAATAGATAAAGGACCTAGGAATTAAACCAGAGACCTTGCACTTAATAGAAGAAAAAGTAGGCCCACATCTCCATCATGTTGGATTAGGCCCCAACTTCCTCAATAAGACCCCTATAGCACAAGAATTAAAACCAAGAATTAAAAATGGGATGGATTCAAACTAAAAAGCTTCTTCTCAGAAAAAGAAACAATCAGTGAGGTGAATAGAGAACCTACAGAATGGGAGCAAATCTCTACAACAAGCACATCAGATAGAACACTAACCTCAAGGATATATAAAGCTCTCAAAAACCTTAACACCAAAAAACCAAATAACCCAATCAATAAATGGGCCAAGGAACTAAACAGACACTTCTCAGAAGATCAATAAACAAATATATGAAAAAATGTTCAACATCTCTAGCAATTAGAGAAATGTAAATCAAAACAACTCTAAGATTTCATCTTACTCCAGTCAGAGTGGCAGCTATCAAACATACAAACAACAATAAATGCTAGCAAGGATGTGGGGGAAAAGGCACACTCATACATTGCTGGTGGGACTGCAAATTGGTGCAATCTGGAAAGCAGTATGGAGATTCCTAGGAAAACTTGGAACGGAACCACCATTTGACCTAGCTATCCCACTCTCTGGTCTATACCCAAACAGCTTACTACAGGGACACAGCCACATCGATGTTTATAGCAGCACAATTCACAATAGCTAGATTGTGGAACCAACCCCAATGCCCATAAGTAGATGAATGGATAGGGAAACTTTGGTATATATACACAATGGAACACTATTCAGCACTAAAAGAGAATAAAATCATGGCATTTGCAGTTAAATGGATGGAGTTGGAGAAAATAATGCTAAGTGAAGTTAGCCAATCCCCCCAAAACCAAAGGTCAAATGATTTATTTGTTATGAAGATACTGACTTATAATGGCGGGGGGCGGGAGGCAGATGAAAGGAATGAAGGAACTTTAAATAGAACAAACAGGGGAGCAAGGGGATAGAAATAATGGCAGAATGAGTTAGACATCAATATCCTAAGTACATGTATGAAGACATAAATGGTGTGAAAATACTTTATGTAAAACCAGTGACTTGAAAATTTGTGCTCTTTTATACGTAATATGAAATGAATTGCACTCTGCGAGCATATATAACAAGTTAGAATAAATAAAATAAAATAAAATAAGGTGATTATCTCAGGCATCTGTCATAGAACAGTGTTTATTAGACAATTTTCAGGTTAATTTGACCCAAAATTTATAGATATATTCCAATCAACAGAGATTCCCACTCCCACTAGATTTAAATGAGGATCAGTTTAAAGACTCAAACCCTGGGCAGGGGTTGTGGCTCAGCAGTAGAACGCTCACCTAGCACGCGCGCGCAGCCCGGGTTCGATCCTCAGCACCACGTACAAATAAACGCATTGTGTACACCTAAAACAAATAAATAAATATTTAATTTTTAAAAAAAGAATTGTTAAAAAAAAAAGACTCAAACCCTGAAATATTTTAATTCCTTCCCCTTTCCCCTTGCTTCTATATTTGAGTTCATTTCTCTAGCTTTCTTCTCTGTATTTTTCACATTTGTTAAATAATTTCCTAATGTCCACTTTATTATATATAGTTAGTTTATGAAAGAAATATTTCTTGCATTTATATACTATATTCTGGGTTAAAATGCAACAAATTACCCCTTAGAAGAAACAGATGTCGGCTTTGGTTCTTCTATCTGTCTTCCATCTCTGCTGAGAAGGCAGGCTAGGACAATTCAGATGTAACTTGGGATGTATTTTTAGAGTGGAAAAATCTGAAAACATAGCAGTGAGGCTTTATACAAGTTGTCCGTTACTAATACATGGGAATTGTGAAAAGATCACCTTCATTATCCCTTCTCCAATGCTTTACTTTTCTCTATGTAGATTTGAGTTTCTGATCTGTATCATTTTTCTTCTTGAAGAACTCTTTCAACATTTTTTGCAGGACTGAACTGATGGAGATGAATTCTCTCAGTTTTTATTTATCTGAGAAGGTCTTTATTTTCCCTTTAAAAATTGTAGATTTCATTTTAGGTTTACAGAAAAATTGAGCAAAATGTAGAGTTCTCATATACCACTCCCCCCACACACAGTGTTTCTCCCTGATATTAACATCCTGCATTATGCAATGCCTTTGTTAGAATTTTTGCACCAATATTAATGTGGCATTATTAACTGAAGTCTTCAGTTTACACTAGGATTCTTTGTGTTGTGTAAATATTTGGATTCCAATAAATGCATAATGGCATATATCTACCATTATAGTGTGACACAGAATAGTTTCACTTCCCTAAAAATCCTATGTGTTCCATTTATTCACCCTGTACCTATCATTCCAATCCTCTTGCAACCACTGATCTTTTTACTGGCTCTATAGTTTTTCCTTTTCCAATATGTTTCTTTTTTCAATATGTCATGCAGTCGGAATCATACAGTATGTAGCCTTTTCAGATTGGCTTCTTTCACTTATAATATTCATTTATGTTTCTTCCACATCTTTATATGGCTTGAGAGCTCATTTCTTTTTAACACTGAATGATATTTCATTTTCTGACTGTGTCACTGTTTATTCATTCACCTATTGAAGGACATATTGGTTGCTTCCAAGTTTTGACAATGATATAAAGCTGCTGCAACAAACATTTATGTACAGATTTTTATGTATACATAAATTCTTTGTCTTATTTGGGTAAGTACCTAAAAGCATGATCACTGGATGGAATGGTAGACTATATTTAATTTTCTAAGAAAGTACTCAAGTGTCTTTCAAAGCAACTATACCATTTTACGTTCCCACCAGCAAAAAATGAGAGTTCTTGTTGCTCCACATCCTTTCCAGTATTTGCTATTGTCAGTATTTTGGATTTTTATTCTGTAGTATGTGGTAACATTTTGTTGTTGTTTTAATTTTTCAATTCCCTAAGGAACATCTTTTTATATCCTTATTTATTTATTTATTTTTTATTTTTGGTGAGTGTCTGTTCAGGTCCTTTGCCCACTTTTTAATTAGGTTGTTTCTTTTCAAACTTGTTACATTTTAAGAGTTATTTGTGTATTTTGGATACAAGCCCTTTGCCAGATAAATGATTTACAAAGATTTTCTCTTAGTCTGTATCTTGTCTTTTCATTCTCTTAATCTCCTTCAGTTTTGTTTTTTTTCCCCGTGTGTGTGTGTGTGTGTGTGTGTGTGTGTGTGTGTGACCAAGGAATTGAACCCAGAGATGTTTAACCACTGAGCCACATCCCTGGCCATTTTTTGTATTTTATTTAGAGACAGGGTCTGCTGAATTGCTTAAGGCCTCGCTAAATTGCTAAAGTTGACTTTGAACTCAAGATCCTCCTGCCTCAGCCTCCAGAGCTGCTGGGACCATGCCCGTCAATCTCCTTCATTTTTGAAGGACAGTTTTACAGGATATAGAACTCTAAGCTGGCAGGTTTGTCTTTAAGCACTATATATTTCCTTCTAATCTCTCATTGCTTGCATGGTTTCTGCCTAGGAAGGAATTCAATGAAATTTTTATGTTATTTCCAGTACAGGTAAGGTTGTTTTTTCTCTGGCATCTTTCAAGATTTCCTCTTTGTCTTTGTTTTTTTTATATTTTTTTTTTTCCATTTGAATATGACATATTTTTATTTGTACATACTTTTTGTTCTCTGAGCCTCCTGAATTTGTGATTTGATATCTATTCTTGGCCACTAGTATTTTAAATGTTTGCCCTGCTCCGTAACCCCTTTCTTTTCCTTCTAGTATTCCATTTATATATCTTTCAACTTTTGAAATTGTCACATGGTTCTTAGATGTACTGTTCTTTCATTTTTATTATTCTTAGTAGCATTACCTTCAGTTCCAGGAGTTTTTATGGTCCTATCTTTAAGTGCACTATTTTTTCCCCCTAAGTTGTGTCCAGTATACTAAAGAGCCCACTGAAAGTGTTCTTCATTTCTACGCCAGTGTTTTCAACTTCTAGCATTTCTTTTTGATTCTTAAAAATTGTATTTCTCTACTTACAGTACCATCTATTCTTTCATGTTGCCTACTTTCCCCACAAGAGTCCTTAACATATTAATCAGTTATTTTTAATTCTCTAATAAAATTGAATCTGTGTCACTCTGGTTCTGATCATTGTTTTTACAGACTGTGTTTTCTACTGTCCTGTAAATTTTTACAGAAAGTCTAACATGATGAATCAGGCACTGGTGTTAAGCTTTATGTTGATCTGGCTGGTGGTTGGGTGGTATTTTGTGTTTACTGTAGCTGCAGATGCCAAAGGGTCAGATTCTTCCTGCTGCATCCTGCATTTTTCCCCATAGCAGATATATTCAAGTTTTTGTCCCTTGTCTTGAGCTTGATTTGGCTTCCAGTATTAAAAGGTGGATAAAATAAGGAAGAACCAACAAATAAAAATGAAAAGGAACAGTGAGACAGGAGAAAAAATGAGGAGTGCATTGTGTTCTAGAAGTCAAATAAAGAAAGTCCTTCAACAATTCACAATACCAAATTATGGAACCAACCTAGGTGCCCTCAACAGATGAATAGATAAAGAAAATGTGGCATATAACACAATGGGGTTTTATTCAGCCATAAAGAAGAACAAAATTATGTCATTTGCAAGAAAATGGATGGAACTTAAGGACATTATGTTAAGCAAAAATGAGCCAAACTCAGATAGTCAAAGAACACATGCTTTCTCTCATATATGGAAGCTATAGAGAAAAAAAAGGGGAAAAAGTGGGGTAGGGCTTATGAAAATAGAAGGGAGACTAGTAGAGGAGAAGAAGGGGACTAACTGGAAGGAGGAGAAATGGGAAAAGGGAAGTACTGGGGAATGAAATTGACCAAATTATATTTAGTGCATGTATGAATCCATCCCATTAATATGTATAATTCTAATGCACCAATAAAATAATTTAAAACAAATAAATAAATAAATAGAATTGGGGGAGAAGTGCTTTAGGGAAGGGGAGGGCTGATCAACCATGGCAGCCATTCAGATGATTCAGCTAAGATGAGGTTGAGGATTGACCTAAGGATTTAGCAAGGGAAGATACTGGTGACCCTGACAATCCCAGTGCCCTTGATCATGCAGGGTGATAGTTTAAGCAAGGAAAGAAAAATAAGTTGCCTATGATTCCAGGTCAAGAAACAAGGAAATGGGGTCATTGTCAAAAGGTTGACATCTGTTTGGATAGTTGACTGAATGGTGATGGCCTGACATTGGCCCTGTCTTGTCTTCTGGCTGAACCGCTGCTTGTAAATTATAGTTCAAGTTTGTTAATGAGTTCATGGATGAGGTCCATGCCTTCATCATGTAACCTTCCACCAGTGCCCAAACTCAGATTTTCTCACTATGAAAATAAATATTAATGGTCACCACTAAAATAAAATATCAAACTTGGGAAACGCTAACCTGAGGATGATGCTGGCACTGGATTTTCTGAAAAGGAAAGCCACAGTCCCCAAGTATCTGAAAGTCTATGGAAATGGAAATTTTAAAAAAGAGAAAAAGAAAAACTGTCCAAATGCAAAGAGTAGATTAGGTGTCTCTCATGTGATTACTGAGGCTGTTAAATTAGTGAGGTTCTGGTGAAAACAGAAATTCCTCATTATCACAATCACTTGTCACTTCAGGAGGTCTTTACAGGAAGTGAATAAGTGAAATAGTCAATGACTAAGATTCATTAGTTACCACTCAGTAGTTTTTCCCCATTACTTTAACCATTGTTTCTTGTTTCTCTGACCCTATCAACCCAACTCAAGTTCCTTGAGGACCATATTATGAGATTTATTTCTTTATATTCCTTACCACACTTAATTCAATATTATAGCTATTACTTAATATCTGCTTATTGAGCAAATAAGAAATATTAAAGAAATTGAATTGTTAACTCAAGTTCAGTCAAGAAAATAAATTTAATTTAAATCTTCAAGAGAAGGAGATAAGAGAAACAACCCAAATAAGCTTACAAAACCCAGATTATGACAGGTTTTAGCATAAAATACATTGGAGCTAACATTCCTCTGATGTTTTGGTACCCAGTGCCCTTCCTTATCAGAAGACTTCAACTACTAAATCATAAACATTTTTTTACTATTGCCAATCACTGGCTTCTGGTATCCCCAGAGATATAACCTTATCCTTCCAAGAGTCTTGTATAACTTTTGTTTTGGGTGGTATTAGCTTGCAAGAGAAGCCAGCTGTCTTCTTGGCTGCATATACTTTAGGGTGTCCCAGTGAGATGTGGTTATAGCTTTTCCCCACACAATCTGATTCCATATGCCCCACTACAAGTTAGCTTCCTTTTTCTTTCCAAAAGAGGGGCAGTAAGTTTATATCCTTGCTTATATCAGTAAAATAATAATAATAATAATAATAATAATAAGTAAACACAAACTGAGAGATTTAAGGATGGTCAATGCTAGCCAAAGATTTTCAGCTCTTGTTATTTATTCACATTCAAGATTGGCATTTATTATATCTGTGATCTTCAGTAAAGGCACTGAAAATAAGATTTAGAAAAGCAAAATGTTAAACACACTAACACAGGAAGCATTTGTGATCTTCTCTTATTTCTGAATAAGTGTTTTTTCAAAGTTGTGAACTTTAAAACAATAGAGATGTGTATTTGGAATTAGCATGCTGCTTTTTTCCATTTTCCCACTGCTGTTTGGTTAGTAACATGATACTCAAGGTTGTAGCAGAACTTCCAAAATAAACTTGATCTTTAGAGTTTTACAACAATGATGGGTGAACCTCAGAAAGTTCAAAGATTCTGCTCAAATGGAAAATTAATATTTTTGTACCAATTTCCTGTACCTCTGAATTATGGAGCTGAAGTTTTCACAACAGTGGTAATTCATGACTGGTACAAACCGGTTGACAGAAAATTACACTCACAAAAACCCAAAATTCCATTTGCGTACAATGAGTTGAAATGCATTCTGCTGTACATGACAAAGAACAAATAAAAAATTAGAACAAATTAAAAAAATAAATAAAAATAATCTTCCCCAAACTCATCCACCCATCCAGCTATAGTCCATTGCTTTGCCTGAGCCAGATTCAAACACTGAAAATGAGGAGCATGGTGCTCATATTTGCAAAGCAGGACTTGGAAGCCCACTCGGTACAAATTTGCCTGGTACCTTGATACACCTAGTCCCTTTTGACCTCTGTGCTTCATGGAAGCCCTTCCCTGGAGTCACTCCTAGGCCAACAGCTGTGCTTATCAAGGAGAGGGGGCAGGTTCTTGCAGTCAGCAATTATCAAGACACAGGAGAAATTTCCTGTTCTCAGACTTTGTGATGATAGAAAAAAAGCAAAAACAAAAAAAATCAGATGTCACTAAAACAAATCTTGAGTGATAAGAGTTTCTTCTTATTCTACCAAACATTTTAAAAATTCATGTTGAATTATAAAAGCATAATTTGTACCGAGGTTCAAATCCTGATGTCACCACATATCAGTTGGTAAATAATGGGATATCTTTAAACATCAGTCTCCTCAACTATAAAAAGTGAGTAACCAAACCAGAGTTTTAGGGTTGTGGGAAGAATTAAACAGAATAATTTACACAAAGCAGAGAGCATAATAAGTGCTCAAAAGAATATAGATTTAATTGTTGATAATAAAAATAATATACATTGAGTGCAGAAAACACATTCAAGTATAAAGAAGAACGTAGTAATCATCCATAAGCCTATTCCAATATAAGCACTGAACCATTAATGCCTATTTTCTATTTTTCCAGATAGTTCTACGAAATGCATTTCTTTTTGTGAAGATTTTCAAATACACAAAAGTAAAGTGATAGCCGGGGCGCGGTGGCACACACCTGTACTCCCAGCACTTTGGGAGGCTGAGGCAGGAGGATCGCGAGTTCAAAGCCAGCCTCAGCAATGGCAAGGCACTTAGCAACTCAGTGAGACCCTGTCTCTAAATAAAATACAAAAAAGGGCTGGGGATGTGGCCCAGTGGTCGAGTGCCCCTGAGTTCAATCCCTGGTACCAAAAAAAAAAAAAAAAAAAAAAAAAAAAAAAAGTCAAGAGATAAAAACAATGAATGCACATATACTTTCCTCCTAGAAATAATTATGTATACTTTGCCATAGTTGTTTTATCAATCTGTGTATGTATGTATGTGTACACTGTTCTATTAATGCCTTCTTCTTTTCCACAGCCTTATATATTACCTGTGATGGATTCTCCTTGGTACTACTTTCAGTTACAAAATTCAGGGGTGTCTATGAGCAGGAATACACACACACACACACACACACACACACACATTTTTATTGAAATATTTGAAAGTAAATTACATTCATCATAACATTTCAACTGTAAATATTTCAATATGCATCTCTTAAAAATAAGGACATCCGCCCTCTTAATCACAACAGAATACAAATGCTTATTCCTTAATGAACTTCGACATATAGCTTATATTCAAATTTTCTAATTGTTCCCGAAATGATTTTTTGCTCTTTTTCTCCCCAAACAAGTTTATGTTCTGTGTTTATGCTCCTGTTATTCTAGAACAATTATCTCATCAACTTTAAATTACCCTAAGCATACTTTGTAGTGATGCCTACATACATTTGAGTGTAGGCAGTCATTGCGGGCCCCCTAGCTTAGACAGACATTCTTTCCCTTTTTTTCATATTACAAATCATGCTAAGATAAATCAGTGCATTAACATCTTTCACGTTTTCTTGGTTTCTTCTGAATATTTACAATTCCTAAAATATAAGAAAATATGCAAGACCTCTTTTATACATTAGCAGACTGCTTTTCAGAAAAATATTTGAGCATGCCAGCATAGCTGGGGCTCTTAACCCTCCTCATCCTGGGGTTCCTGGTTTAAATGCCACCCTCTCCAGAGGACATTTCTGATCTTACTGGGTGACTTCCCATGCCTGGCTCCCATAGCAGACCCTTTCATGTGGTTACTTTATTCTCTGTCTTCTCCCATCCATGATCACAGACTTTTCTCACTGAAAAGGCCACATTTTTTCCTCTGGAACCAGGAGCTCAGAGAAACTGATAGATTTCATTTTACATTATGCTGATTTTCATCAAAGTTTAACATAAAATTTCTGGCTCTTAATTTTGCCAACATGATGCACCTTATAAACACTGTCATACCTACATTCAATGTTTAAGAAACCCTTCAAAAGTCTTATTTTAAAATAAAATAATCAGGGCTGGGGTTGTGGCTCATCAGCAGAGCGCTTGCCTCGCACATGCGCGGTCCGGGTTCGATCCTCAGCCACCACGTAAACATAAATGCATTGCATTGTGTATAACTAAAGTAAATAAATAAATATTTTTTAAAAATAAAATAATCTAGGAGCCGGGCGCGGTGGCGCACGCCTGTAATCCCAGCACTTTGGGAGGCTGAGGCAGGAGGATCGCGAGTTCAAAGCCAGCCTCAGCAATGGCCAGGCACTTAGTAACTCAGTGAGACCCTGCTTCTAATAAAATACAAAAAAAAGGGCTGGGGATGTGGCCCAGTGGTCAGTGGTCAAGTGCCCATGAGTTCAATCCCCAGTACCAAAAAAATAAATAAATAAATAAATAAAATAAAATAATCTAAATGTTATGTGAGTGGTTAAAGTAAGTGTGGCAAATCTACATGATAATACAGTCTGCAGATGTTAAGAATGGTATTCATAAAGAGTTTGCAATAGCACAGGGAAGTGTTTCTTAAATTGTGTGAGTAAAATAATTGTTAGAATTTCCGAGTGCTAAATATAGCACAAAAAGACTGGTGAGATTTAGTTAATACTGCACAGTGAGTGATCAAAATTGATTTTCTTGAGTATTTTCTTTCCGTCTGAGAAATGCACCATAATGAAGGATGGAGCTTTGGAGAAACATTGCTTATATACCTTGCTTACCAAACTATAAAAGTGGGAAAGAATTTCAATTTACGTCAATTTCTAACTTTTCAATCTGATTTTGTTGCATGAATTTAATGGTAAGGCTACTTCAGCATTAAAAATCAAACAAACAACCAATAAATAAATAAATCTTTTTATAATTCTCCATTTCCTTCTGAAGATTTTCAGGCACATTCTATTAGAACAACATTTATAAGTATTCCATATTTTTTATTTACAGGCTCCTTGACAAAGCTTATCAACACCTCTATTCTATCTGATGACATGTGCATCCGTTGCCAAGTACATAACAAACACCAGGTTGTTTCACTGTCTTCATCTTGAGCAGTCATTAAAGAGCATCTCCTCGGCACTCCTCAAACCCAACAGTATATCTGGTATTAAAGCAGCCTGCACTTTAGATCTGGGCTCCAGGCAGCAGAACCACGTAGCTAATGACCTGTGATCTACAGACTCATCTTTCCTTGAAACACGTGACAAACCTCCCGGACTCAAAGCCAAAGGAATTTATGGTTTTCCAGAGAAACGTGATATTTGCTTTGACAGTTTCACATAGCTTTAACCCGAAAGCAGATGAAGAGCTGAAGTTTCATCTTCATTCGCCTTTCCTGGGATCAAGCCCTTTGATGGGAAGAGATCACTGGGAATCCATCCCTAGGCCTGGAGGTGTCAGAGGCAGAAACCAGACATACAAATCCCACTCTTTGGGCCTCTGGGAAAATACCTAGCCCTCACTGCCCTCATCTACCAGTCTCATGTTGCCCGTCTGTCTCCAGCATTAGCACAGCACCGGCTCCCAGGACTGTGTGTGTCGGGAGGGCAAGAGGCATGGCGAAGAGCCAACTGGTAATGCCTGCCTGGAGACCTGGCAGTCCTCACGAGGATTCGGATGGTTTTCTGAAATGTTCCGCCGCTATGCTACTCCTGCCTGGCACCCAAACCCTCACCGTTTTAGTTAACTTTTCATATTCCATTCTTCCCCCCAGTCCTGCAAATAGGATCTTTGTTTTCTCACAGCTCCAACATCAACACTCCTTTCGAGAAACACTTCTACAACCAATAGATAGTGCTAGTGCCAATGCATCTTAGCCAGTTTCTACAGTCAAAGGCAAACAAAGAAAGGAAACACTATAAAAATTGGTGTTGTGGACCAAAACCAGACACAATAAGTAATGGTCAGTGTGCACATTTAAGGACCTGGAAAATTTAGCATTTCTAAGGATTTCTTGAGGTAATGTGCATGGATTTTTGGAGAGGGAGATAGCATTTTCTAACTTGTAGCTCTGAGCTGAGGGATCCTTTGGAACAGACATAGTTAAATATAGCAGACAGGTTGCCATATAGCAAAATGGGAAGAGGCATGTAGCTATGCAAAATCCAAAATACCTTCTCAGAGTGAGACACAACTTTAGAATGTACATGAACATGAGGCAACCAGCATGGCGGTGTGTTGGAGCTCCTCCCTCAGGGAACATGGGGTGTTAGAAGAGTTGAACGTCATTAAAGTGTTTTAAGCAAATTTGCTATATGATGGGATTCATTGTTAAGCATGGAGAATGGAATGGAGGGGACAAAGTAGAGGGTAGATGAGGGTAGTGACCATGGAGGTTGAAAGACATCTATAAATTGGGGAGGTACTTAGGAGGTAGAACTGATAGGACTTGGTGATGACTAAAGATTTGGGGTTAGGGGGACAGGGACCAATACAGAAGGACCCAGAATGGCTTCCAAATTTTGGCTGAAGTATCTGAGTGGTGATATCAGGTCAAGGGGGGAACCCAGGAGGAGATGCACATTAGTGATGCTAATCACTTCAAGTTTTGGTGGTTTAAGTTAAAAACATCTTTGACCTTCATTATTGAGCGCTTACTATGTGCTAGGCCCTGTGAGACTTTTATACACATTGCCATTTTCATTCAATTCTTTAAAAAATCCTACATAAGGTAGATACTATTATGCTCACTTCTTAATAACACAAGCTGAAACTTGGAGAAGTTGTGTAACTCTCTATCTGTGCTGTCTAATATGTACGCAATAGCCACATACCACTAGTGGCTACTTAAAATGTGCAGTGGAGGGACTTAACTTTTTTTTAATTTAATTTGCATTCAATTTTATTTCCATCTAATTAAATTTAAGAACATTGAACTCGTTATTGGAAACGTTTAAATATGTTTGGAACAATGTGAGTGTGTGAATCAACTTTTTCAACTCTAAGTTTTATGAAAACTAAATACGGATCAAATATTTGGGGGGAAAATTAGTATCTGCATTGAGATATGTCCTAAGTGCAAAGTTCACACAGCAAAATATATACTTGGAAGACAACGTGGAAAGAAAGGATACGAAACATCTTGATGATTGTTTACATGTTGATGTTTACATGTGTTGAAATAGTATTTTGAATATATCAGATTAAATACAATCTACTATTAAAATTAATTTCACCTATTTTATCTTCTTACTTTTCTAACGAAGCTATTGGAAATATTTAAGTTCTGTAAGTGGCTGACACAAATCTCCTCCTCTTCTGCAGTCATTCTGGGCCGCACTTGGCGGAGGACTTGCCCTTGCAGCGAGCTGAGCATCGAGGCTCGCACCGCTGTGCGCACGCTCGCGCGCCTTTGCGCTGGGCCCCGGCGGGTGGACCTACTCTCTCACCCGGTGCCCACCACCAGCGGGCTTTCCTGTTTGCCTTTTTGAACTCTGTTTTCTCTGAGCCTTGGAGAGCCAGGGGCTGTGATGTCACTGTATAAACAGAGGGAAGGGTGGGGGCGAAAGTAGCTTTGGAGCGGACTGTGTGGAGGAGGAGAGCGGGCGGGGGGGTGGGGGTGGGGAGGGAGATTTTAAAAGGTGGCTCGGTCTGGAGTGCGCGGGGGTAGCGGGGTACTTTGCAGTCGCGATAAAGAAACAGCATGGGACTGCCAGTCCTTAAACTGGGGGAGGGGAGGAGGACGTGGTTGCAAGAGAAGGGGATTTGGAAAAATATGGGACGCCTAGAGCTAATTCCCCTGATTAAAAATGCATTAGTTTGGAGGTGTCAGGGACACGCAGCTGTTTTCAAGGCAAGCCTGGCTCCAAAAGGTCCCTCCCCGGCCGGGCCGCCTGGCGGCTCCATCTCGGGCTAGATGTCAGCGAGCGCACAGGCTGCCGACGCTTGTCCTCTCCCTGACAGGGCCCTGGCCAATGTCCTGCTGCTGAGGGTCGTGGTAATTTACATCCTCTCTGTGTACATTAACTTATCTGCAGCCGCGCTGGCTGCGCTCCTTCAGTCAGCCTGTCTCCTGTGCAGCCTGGGAGACTTCCCCGACCGCGCGACCCACCGAGCGGCCGGGGGCGGCAGGCGGAGCCGGGCCGCCGAGTTCCTGAGCCCTGGGAATCACAACAAACGCCTGGTTCCGACCCGGCCCGCTGCCCAGGCGGTGGGCTCCACGGGGCCTGGCATGGGGGACCCGGAGGGGACAGCCCCGGCAGGGCAGAGGGAGGCCGGCAGGGCTGGAAGCGAAACACTTAGTGGCTAATTCATGACTCATGACTCATGCGCAGGCTCCTCTTCAGTGACAGCCGGGACAGTTACTGGTTATTTGTAGCCCCCCGGCTTTCATTTCGTTGTAATTAAGCAGTCATTTGAGGGTCATTTCATACTGGTTATAGGTTTGCCTGTTTTAATCATGCTCTGAGTTTCAGGAGGGCAACAGGGAGTGGAAGGAGAGGTTGGGAAGGAGGCGTGGAGGGCAAGAGGGTAATCGTCTCTGAGAACGTGTGCACTTTTCATAATTCTTTCCGTGACAGGCGCAGGGTGCAGACTCAGCCGCCCGATGTTCTGTTTCAGCGTGAGGGCCAGACCCTCTTCTGTGACACCAGTGGTCTTCTCTGAGAAGAGGTCTGGCCATTTTTGAGTCAGATGTTGGATTTTCTTCTTTCCCCTCTGGCACCACACTAATCATTCTCTTTAATCACTGTAGCTTTTTAATGAGGCCAAGTAGGTATTTATGGAGCCGTCTACTCTCTAAACGCTAATGCTTGATAAGTCATTTATAACTTATCGGTGGGCTTTGCATGGGCCAAACAGAGAAGAAAGGAAGTGAGAATAAAATAGAGTCTGGAGTTCAATAGGAAAAATCCAGCATATCTTTGAGTCCTAGACAGTACCAAACCCTTGTGGGAAATGTTTAATCCTTCAGGCACAAGAATAAGGAACAAACAGGGTCTGGCTGTCATTCTAGGTTTTTTTTTTTTTTTTTTTTTTTTTTTGCTCTACTTTCTCCTTTGGCTTGTTCATGTGTTCTTTAAATATCATTTGAATCTTCCATTCTAAGGCCAGTTCTACAAAGTTCTTTAAAGAAATTTGTAGGGACACAAAAATGAAAGATACAAAGATACAAAATGAAAGAACTGGAAGGAAAGAAAGGACGGAGGTGAGACATCTTGTCATTGCAGCGTGCTTGCCACACACTCCATATTTCAGTAGATGTCACAGTTAAAGCTGGAGTATGTAGCAGCAACAGGAGTGTAAGTTACCTTCAAAAGCAAAGAGCAGGAAAAAAAAAAAAAAAAAGAAAGAGCAGAGAAAGAGTAGGGAAGCAACCAAGGAATGACCCCACAAGTCAGAAAATAATGAACAAATCAATCAAAATATGAGTATTTAATAACCAGTAAGATTTCTTAAAGAGCTTTTACCCATAAAAAAGAATGAGGTACCAATACATGCTACAACATGGATAAACCTTAAAAACACTAAGGTAAATGACAGAAGCCAGTTTCACAAAACATCACATATTATTTGATTCCATTTATATGATATGGTCAGAAAAGGCAAATCTGTAGAGATAGAAATAGATTAGTCATGGAGTGGGCATGTAGAGTGGGGGAGTGACTGGTAGCATCAGTCATGGTGATTATACAACTCCAGATATACTAAAAAGCATTGGCATATGTGCTTGGGATGAGTAAATTATATGGTATGTGAATTTTATCTCCATACAGCTATTTTGAAAAAAAAAGTTTTCATAAACTTAAATAGAAACAGGCCAATAAATAAATAAACTCAACTAAAAGTTTTCTCTTGCTAAATACACTGTTCCTTTCTCCATGAAAGCAGGTGATGTCCATAGGACAGGGACTTTGGTTTTCTGTTCAGTTCCAGTGTGTAGAACAAGCCTGCTTCTAGAAGATACTCCACAAATATTTGAAAAAAACTTGCAAATAACCAGACTGATGTAGTCCAAATGCATACCACACTTACTTGACCATCCCCTCCTTGCATCTTCTAGATGTCTTACATACTTATTATAATTGTTAATGATAATACAGCTAGTAACAATAATTAATAAACAGAATTTTGTTTACTATTTTGTGCCAGGCACTTTGCCTTTAATCCTTATAAAACCAGCTATGTAAATCCACCAAACCCAGGTCTGTCTGGCTCCCAAAGTTTTAGTCTGTTATAAACATTGCTTCCTACAAACGCTAAACACAAAGGCAAGGAGGAGCATCAACAAACATGCATAGAAAATCAGCCAAAGTCACCAATAGATGAAACCAAAGTGCCTAATCTGGTTTCTGTGTTGAAACTGAAAGAAGCATCCGGACGAATCATAAACACGTCACCCAAACAACAACAGGCTTTCTTGTTTAAACTTATAATTGTATACTAGGTATGGATTACATATCCCACAAACACGGAGGACTTACTTCTGTGAACCTAGTTCTGAGTGAGGCACTGGGAAGTGTTCTAGAAGCAGTCGACAAAGAAGTTTATACATGTGCCTGACATAAAAACCATTGTCCTCTTTTGAAAATGAGTACAGTACTCAATATGTTTGTATAAATAGTACACAAAAAGTTTGAACATACATGAAAATTCCTGGTTCCCCAACTTCCCTTCCTAAAGTTGAAACATTTTTATGGAATGTTAAGGAAAATACCCAGAGATCTATGAAGGGCTGCCTATGACTGCCCCTCACAAATGCAGCTGAGGAGAAACACAGATTAGAATACGTTCAAACTAGCTGAAGCTATTGCTGTGTGTGCCTGGGGCTTGAGCCTACTGCCTAGATGTTCCTTAAAGAGTTAGCATTTCTCATGTCGGTAATCTAAGGTTCCAGGCACACTTTCCAAATAAGATTTGGATTTTCCAATTTATCTCATGCATTTTAGTTGGTATGTTATGATATTACCAGTGCTAATTATCCTAGAGAGATGGAAGACCTTCTAATTAAAGTTTCATATTTCCCTAATTTAAGAATTTTACTATAATACATGGCTCACATTTTACAATTGGAAAAGCCAAGTGCATTCTGAAACTGCTTATTAAAATTGTCCCAAAGATTCATTAACAGATTCGGAAAAAAATCTCAGCAAGTTCTACTCCTGTTAGATTCCCCCTCCCCCACCTCCACCATCTAAACTGCTAAGAGGCATTCCTTCTGCTTAAAATATATACGTGCATGTCTATAGAATTTTTCTTTGCTGTGTCCAAAAAGGAAGTACAACCCAACCCATAAGTGTGGAAAAATTCCTAGCTGCCCCCTCTCTCCTCCATACAGGAGACTTCAGAAGTGAAAGTCCTACCACTTAGACTGAAGTGCTTCAAGAAACTTTGCTCAGGACTTTGGAATGTGCCTAGGTACCACTGTGTCTAGGGAACATCCATCCACCCTGAAGCCTATGGGGTTGTCACCCTCTAGTGGATGATCTATGATAATAGTTGGCAGCCTCCCGTGGGGCACAAGAGTAAATCCAAGTCATCCAAGACTGACCTATCTTAAAGAGGTAGATGACAGATAAGACTGTGCCAGAATTCTTCAGTCTTGGACACGTTTCCTAGGAAAATGGGTGTTGATGAGCTGTTTATTCAGTCTCTAGTTCCCTGCTTCTTTGGAGTCTGTGTTCATGATCCCTACTGGTGTCATTTTCAAGAACAATACGTATTTCCTTGAGACCTGCTGCTTGTATAATTGAGATAGTCCCAGGCAATTGATTCCCCGAGATCATCTGCATACAGACTGGTTTTGAAAGTGTTCTTTATCTGCAGGCCTACTGAGTGTGCCCAACTACTTAGCTGGTAACATAGCACTTGAATGCCAGTCCTGTGCTGAGCAATTCAGTCTGCCAAGGGAAGTTGTGGACTTATCAATATTGCCTCAAGATTTACTATTGTGTAAGGGGTCTAAATGTAGGTCCTTAGAGACAAGATGATAGCATATTTAGAGTTAAAAAATTATAGTGTTTGCATTATCTTAAGGTTTTGAGACTCCAGCATTAGATTGGAAAAATATAACTTTCTAAAATAATTCTTTAAAAATGAAATCTGGTTTCAATTCATTAGTATTACAAGATGCAAAATATAATAACATGGTGTTCCTCTCTCCATTTTATCAAGTCACTGAAGAACTGCATTTCTAAATGTGGGTGGGAACTGAATTTCTACATCATAGACTGTTTCTAGAAGGGAAGGATTATGAGTTCAGGAAATACTCCACATTCTCAAAAGCCTGCATTGTTGGTCCCTGCATTTGCTCTGTGAGAACTTACTGAGAGAAACCATTTCTCTGGAAGACAAATATAACTTCCTGAAGATCTGTTTATTCGTCAGCAGAGGAGTTGAATGTGTGCAGTCAAAGATGACCTTGGTTCTAAATCTGAGGTTAAATGGGAATTGGAGCTTCTAGAAATGAAATGTCCCTCCCCATACTATCCATTTGACAGATGAAGAAACTAAGGTCTAGGAAAGTCAAGCAGAGTTCACAGAGCCAGCTAGCCACAGAACTGTCACCAAACGAGCCCGCTCTCCAACGCCTGGGCCACCACTCTAGTCCACACCACTGTTTTCTCTCAGGTGGAATTTTCTTAGTGATTATAAGGAAATCAGTTTCTTAGCCTTACTTTTAGTAATGTGTATTCTGTTGGCTTTTAAAGCATTTTTTATTATAGTAAAAAAATGCATAAGATTTACCATTTAAACCATTTTATGTGTACGGTTCTGTGGTATTAAGTACATTCACAACTGTTGTACAACCATCATCATTATTCATTTCCAGAATTTTAAAAATCTTTTCAGATTCTGCATTAACTAAATAATGTCCTGTTCTTCCCTCTTCTAACTTCTGGCAACCACCATTCCATTCTATCAATTTGACTATTCTAGGTATCTCATTAAGTGGAATTATACAATATTTAAGTCTGGCTTGCTTCTCTTAGTTCTTAGTGTAATATCCTCAAGTTTCATCCATACTGTGGCATGTATCAGACTTTACTTCTTTTTACAGGCTGAATAATATTCCAGTGTGTGTGACATTTTGTTTTATTTCTCCATTCATCTGCAGCTTTACAATTGGGGAAATATTTTTAAATGCACAAAGAATATTTTAAATCTTTTTAAATATTTATTTAATAGTTGTACACAATGCCTTTATTTTTTCGTGGTGCTGAGGATTGAACCCCGGGCCGCACATGTGCTAGGCGAGCGCTCTACCGCTGAGCCACAACCCCAGCCCCGAATATTTTAAATCTTTAAGAAGTAAAAGTACATCTCCAAGAGGGAATTGCTGGAGTAATCGAAGAATAATAACTCTATACAGAACTATTTTAAATTAAATCTATGGAATTTACTTCATGTTTTCCACCACCACCTCCCAACACATCCCAGTATCAATAGAGGATCACCTGTGATAAGTACTCAATAAATGTAAGTTAATTTCCAAGTCAGGCACAGGTAAAATCAAATGCAGTCTACCTTGTCATGGATTCACTTTCTCTTTCTCTCACTCTTTCTCAAAAAGATTAGTTAATTTTATTTACTACCCAGTGAACTGATTAATATACTCAAACTAATTAACATGTCCATCTCTTCACATAGTTAACATTTGTATGCATGTGTGTGCATATGTGGGGGTATACAACACAGTGTTATTAACTATAGTCATCATGCTCTATTAGATTTCTAGAAACTTTCATCCTACATAAAGGAAATTTTGTGTCATTTAACCAACATCTCTCCATCCCCCTACCCCACCCCTTGTAATTAACTTTCTTTGCTTCTATAGATTGAACTGTTTTAGACTTCACAGATAAGTGAGGTCATGTCATAGACTTTATTAATCTTTCCATCAAATATTCCAGAGAATAGTGCACAGTTTCCTGGCAAAAATCTTGTAGAAAGTGTATTTTTCTGGAAGAACAATGTATCAGCCAAGGTTCTTAGTTTCGAGCAACCACAACGAACTTAACTAATCAAGCCCTAAAAGGGTTTATTGGAAGAACATTGTGTGGCTTATGGAATTGCTGGATGTGTGAAGAATCAGGCTTGAGTGTTCCAGGAGCAATGTGCAAACCATGTCGACAACTGTCCTGGGAAAGAAAACATCCCCAAAGGTTATGCTAATGTCAAGTGGCAGTGCTCCAGCTGCTAGGACTTAACTGCACCCAACCACCAGCTTGCCACTTCTGCCCAGGATAGAAACACTGCAACCCCTACTGTCCTCGGAGGCAGGATGCCTAGAGCACCACCTCAGTGGCAAAATGGATTCCACACAACCCCTTCCTCAAATTGCAATGCAAGTCTCATGTAAGTAGAGTGGTTGATGGGGCCTGGGGCAGGGCCCATGCTTAGCTCCAAGGTGCTTGGGAAGTAAGTTTGTTTGTTTGTTTGTTTGTTTGTTTTCCCTACCTGAGGAAGGGGGTTCAGAAGGTACTTCGCAGTCACTACTGGAAGTGAAGGAACTATGTTCTCCTTGAGAATAATAAGGCAGGGCTGGGTTGTAGCTCAGTGAAAGAGCGCCTGCCTAGCATGTGTGAGGCACTGAGTACAATTCTCAGCACTAATACAAATAGATAAAATAAAGGTCCATCAACAACTAAAAATATTTAAAAAAAAAGAACAATAAGGCAGAGGAACAGATAAAATTCTAGTTAGAATAATTAGAATAAGCAATTATTCAGATGAAACTAGATTTTCAGATGAAGTTAGGTTCTTCTTATTCTGCTATTTTACTCCTATCTTAAGGTACTATTTACACCTGATAAGAAAAAGCAGAATAAATTGGCAAGTGTTCAGATTCGACCTGAACTGCCACTATGAATTTACAATCCAAGCATCACTGGAGAACTTCTTCCTTTAGAAAGAGATTGAGCCTTAATAAGGAAAACCATTAACCACAATTGATAGCAGCTGAAATGTTCAAGAAACGAGTCATATCTTGTACTTAGAGTTTGGAATATTGTTCTTGCATGAATCCTTGTTACTTCAATAGTGAAAATTAAGTAATGTACATTTTTATTTTAAAAGTATATTTATGGGGATTGGGTTGTAGCTCAGTGGTAAAGTGCTTGCCTAGCATGTGTGAGGCACTGGGTTTGATTATCAGCACCGCATATAAATAAGTAAAATAAAGGTCCATCGACAACTTAAAAAAAAGTATTTTTGAACTATTTATGTTGGAAAAATAGAAGATACAGATCACATGTTAAAGTCATTATTTCTATTTTCACATTTTAGTAATTGACCCCTATACACGCAACCAAATACTCCCAGGCAAAGCAGATGTATACCTGGAAAGAATTGTCCAAAGGGCTGGAGTAGCTGACTCTGAATTATTGGAGATGACAAATATAAAGTCAGTCACAGGTAGTAACTTAAAATTTCTTTTCCCCAGTACCAGGGATTGAACCCTGAGGCACTTAACCACTGAGCCACATTCCCAGTCCTTTTTTATTCTTGCTAAGTTGCTGAGGCTGGCTTTGAACTCATGATCCTCCTGCCTCTGCTTCCCAAGCCACTGGGATTACAGGGATGCACCACCACACAGGGCCTTACAGGTAATAACTTAAAACAAAACTCAGTCCCAACTTCACCTGAAAATTGTTTTTCTCCCAAAATGTCTTCAAATGAGCTGGTTTCTAAGCATCATATGTTGTCATAATTCTTAAAAAAGAAGATAACCAGCTTTTATGAAAACCCATATGAAAAAGACTATCAGGAAATTCCCTTCATGATAGCTAGGGTTCACAGCTTATCTCAGATCAAGGAAATGTACCTATTGGAGGTGCAGGCAATTTTTACTTAGTATTAGCCCTTGGAGTCTTCAACTACCTATGATGTGTATCTATGAGAAAAAATTCATTAAGTCTACTAAATTTGATGGAGGAAAATTTGTTTAACTATGTTTCAAATGTTCCTTGTATAATGCTCTGTAAAATGAATTGATTTGGTTTACAAAAATGATATTTAACAGGTTTTTTCCCTTCAAGTGCACTATATAAATTTTACTTTAAAAAAAAAGAGATGTAATCTAATAAATGCACAAAATAGGGGGCGGGGAAGAAAGCATGGAGAGTTTTACTGACTAATCCAAAATAGAATATAAAGTCAGAAGCTGGAATGGTGTGATGTTCAGCCTGAACTAAATCTTCCAGATCATCTAATCTAGGGTTGACAAATACATGCAGTTGGATAGGCAGTTTCCTAGTTTCTGACCAAGGCAGACATAACTCATCAATCCTAGCAATTTCAAATGGAGCTCAGGAATACAGTCTCGTCATTCTTCTTAAAATAGAGCTCCAGAAATCATAGAGGTAGAGTAGAAAGGTGGATACCAGCGGTGGGAGAAAGAGAAAGGCAAGACTTTGGTCAATGGTACAAAGTTTCAGTTAGATAGGAATAAATTCTGGTGTTTTATTGAACAGCATGGTGACTATGGTTAATAATATTGTATTATATATTCTGATATAGTTAAAAGAGGATCTAAAATATTCTCAATGCAGGGATATAATAAATATTTGCAGTGATAGGTATGAGTGGATCTTTCCAAAATGTATACGTGTATCAAAACATCGCACTCTGCTTCAGTTGTATGTAAAAAGATGATATACTTGTGCATTATGAATAAGTAAATAAATAATCTTAACAAAAAAAAACCCATATCCATGAAGTATTTTGCTATTCCCAACTGTGAAGTTTCTGTTCTTTCTTTTTCTTTTGAAAAGAAATAAACAAAGACCAAAAATTAAAAAAAAATTAATTAGATATTAGTATTTATTATTGTTCTTATTTTATTTATGAAATCATTGCAGATAGTGAAAAATTTCACTTTTGTTCTTTAAGGAAAATTGTTTACATTGTTATAAATAATATTTTAACCAGTAAATGAAAACGAGTTAGTTTCCACATAACTTTCCTATGTTCACATATTAATACAGCACAGTGAATCTCCTCCAAATAACCACAAGAATGGTATCCTAATTAGAATAAGATATACTGTATCTGTGTATATTGTGTCAAAATATATTCAACTGTCATGTATATCTAAACAGAACAAATAAAATAAATAAATGAATTAAAAAAACATCGCACTCTGCTTCATAAATATACAATCATTATTTGTCAATTAACTTTTTTTAAAAAAACAGAGCTCTGGGTAGTTTTTGTTATTTTCTTGGTGTTGGCATTTAAAAAAAAAACTTGTCAGGCTAGGGTTGTAGCTCAGTGGTAGAGCGCTTGCCTTGCACATGTGAGGCACTGGGTTTTATCCTCAGCACCACATGAAAATAAATAAATAATATAAAGATATTGTGTCCAACTACAACTAAAAACAATTAAAAAACAAACTTGTCATATCTGTTATTCTCCCTGCTTCAATTTACATACATATGGAGGCTGAAAAGCATGCAGTGACCTGCTTGACCAACATCACCCACATGGCAAATGAAAGAATTAGTATTATAACCCCAATGGTCTGTGTAGACCCAGATCAAACTCAGAGTCATAGAATACATAGCATGCAGCTGATTACAATCAAGTTCCTGAATTCCTGAGTTTAGTAATTATAATACTCCTGGAAAGGGTTTATATCACCAGCTTAATAATTTCCCTAGGAAAAAAAGTAAAATAGAAAAAAAAGCTTCTGTGGCTTATGATAATGAATTCATTTATTGTTCATACAAAGAGACCTATTTTCCTCTTTACTGATAATTTTAAGAAGAATTAAAACAATTGCTGCACACAAAGTTATAATTGGGCTATAGCTGCTAATGAAACAAGGAATGAGATACCAGTGATTGGGATGAAATCATCTTTTGCATGAAATTTTCTTTGTAACAACAATAAAAAAATTCACAATATATCACAAACCTGCAGTTTAAAACATCCATTTACCTTCACATAAAAATGATGATAACATTAAGAGTCTCCTGGGTTTAATAATGTCTTGCCCCACCCATTAAAACATTACAGTTATCCAATTTAAGTTCAATTCATGAGTGAAAACAAACACAGAAATTAAGTGCCTGGTAGCAAAAGTCTCCAAAAGGAAGAAAAAAAAAATGAGACCATCCTCTTGACATCAGCGTCATTTCTATATTTTCCCCCTCAAATACACTTTCTTTTAAAATAAAGTTATCACTATAACTCACACATGTTGTTTAAAAAATAAAACTGTGGCCGGGCATGGTGACACAAGCCTATAATCCCAGCAGCTCTGGAGGCTGAGGCAGGAGGATCGTGAGTTCAAATCCAACCTCAGCAAAAGTGAGGCACTAAGCAACTCAGTGAGACCCTGTCTCTAAATAAAATACAAAAAATAGGGGTGGGGATGTGGCTCAGTGGCTGAGTGCCCCTGAGTTCAATCCTCGATACCAAAAAAAAAAAAAAATGCTAAAAAGCTTTTTAACAAAAAATGAAAGATACTCCATACTTCCCTTTCTCTCTGTCTACACACATGCACACACACACACACACACACACACACACACACACGACTCACACTCTAAAGGCAACCAGTTTCAACTTTTCAGCTGTGTATTCTGATATTTATTTCTGTATTTCTAAATAATGCACTTAGCTTTCCTGACTTAGCCATTTAGATATTATCTGTTATGGTAGAAAAATGTTAGCTCTCTACATACCCCTTTTACTTTCCTTTCCCACTCTCCCAAGTTTTATTCCATTCCATAATCAGTGTTTTCATTATTATGACTATGAATATATTGTTTACTATATTGCTGGATCTTCCAGCAAAGAAGTGTTCTTTGATTTAATTTTCTTGTAAAACTTTTTACTTTTCTTGGAGTTAATGGTCTTATATTCTCATTTACTTAGTTTTCTTTGATGCTAGGCCAGATCTTCCCATACAATTTGATAGCTTTGCAAAGTGCCTCTTGATACAATTTTCCATGTAGCCAAAGCTAGAAGTTGCCCCGTCAGTTTCATTTTGTTTTTCCTGGAGACATTCCTCAGCCACCTGTTCCAATCAGCCTGGCTGTGTGCTAGGTCTCCCATAAGTGATTTCTCTGGAATTTCCCTTTGCACCTCTGCATTATTAGATCCCGTCTTCCAGGATTCCGTATCTTCTTCCTCCTTGGAATACTTCCTTATTTTGGTGTACTACCTTTCAAGAGCTTCCTGTGAAGGAATGTATGGGAGGTGACCTTTTCTGAGACCTCATATGCCTGGAAACACTTTTATTCAATCCTCATACCTAACTGATAGTTTCACTGGGTATCAAATTTGTTAAAATATTATTTTACTGAACATTGCTCATTATTGTTCATCTTCCAGTGATGGAATTGGAATGTTTATTACCATTCTTATTCCTGACATTTTTTTAAATGGCCTTTTTCTCTTCTTTGGAAATGTCTAGAATATCAGTTTTATTCCCGGTATCCCAAGGTTTCACAATGACATCCATCGTACGAGTCTTTTTATAATTCACCTGTTTGACACTAGAAAGGCCCCATTGTTCAGTTATAGAAAAATGACATATGGAGATAATTTGTGCCTATTTTCATTGTTTCTTTCTCTTCTGATACTTAATAGTAAGATATTGGATTTCTGCTTTAAATATCTCATCTTTATATTTCCCATCTCTGTGTTTTGATTCTACTTTCTGAAAGAGTTTCTTCACTTTGTCTCTAGACCTTTTAACATAATATTTTATTCCTTTATCATATTTTGATTGATGTAAGCTCTTATCCTTTTTATATCATCATGTCTGTTTCAGGATACAGCATCTCTGAGTATACTAATTATAATTTGCCTTTAAGCCATTTTCTTCTCCTCTTGCACTGTCTCTGTTTCCTTCAAGCTCCTGGGCTTTCCTGTTTATTTTCACATTGCAGGCTTTCCTTGAATTTCACCCATTGTCAGCTATCCAATGCTATTTAAGAATGATGCACCAAACCCTGATTAGGAGCTCTGTGGGAACCAGCTTCTCACTGCAGAGTGACTGGATGACACCTGCACCTTTATCAAGTACTCATGCATCTGTATCTTCAGATGATTTAGTATTCCAGCATTTTACCTGTAAATTTTAAGGCCTGGCTACATTCTGAGCTTGGGTGGGAAAGAGGACTGACTTGTAGATTTTCACTTCCTTTCACTCAGCCAATCTCCATTTTCTCTGTGCCAACTGACCTCCATTCAGAGCCTTTCTGACTTAATCTCTTCAACCTTCTCATCTCCTCTGTGGGTAGCAAGGTAGGCATAGGGTGGGGAGTACTCATCTGGCTATATCAACTGGTAGAAAGAATTCTCATGTCTATAGCTCCTCACATGGACTTTCAATAGATCCCCCTATTTTGGGCACCTCTGCCCCAACCTTTGGCAGATCCTGGTGTTCTACTCCCTAGTGTTTCCTGGGCTCTTTAGGTAAGTTCTTCCTCTGCTAAGTGAGGCCCTCTGCAGACACTTGGGTTTGAATTCCTGCCTCTCCTTTGTTAGGGCTTCCATAATAGCATATCACAAATTGAGTGGCTTAGACAATAGTGTTGTCTCATAGTGCTGGGGAACAGGAATCTTACAAAAGGTATCAGCAGGGTCATTCCTTCTGCAGACTGTGAGGAACACTCTGTCCTAGGTCTCTCTCCTGGCTTCTGATGGTTTGCAGGCAATCTTTGGCATCCTTGGTTTGTGCTACATCACTTTAATTTCTGCCTTCATCTTCACATGTGCCTAAATTTCCCCTTTTGGTAAGGACACCACTCGTAATGGAGTAGAGACCCATCCTACTACAGTATGACTTCATCTTAACCAACTACATCCCCAATGGCTCTATTTTTTAAGTAAGGTCACATTCTGAGGTACTAGGGGTTGGGACTTCAACATATGAATTTTGGAGGACACAATTCAACCCATAACACATTCTATATTTAATATCTTCCAATTAGGATGACCCCAAATCCCACATTGTTCAGAACAACCTGTTTATACTTAGTTTATGCATAATTATTAATAGTGCCTTCTACTCTCAATATATGTCCAAGCTTGACTAATAAATTATTTGTTCATCTTACATATATGATCCTTTCCACTTGCACGAAATTATCTAAATAATGGACTTCACTGTCATTTCCAGTGGATTCTGGATCCAAATCTGAGGAGCACCATTTTCATGGTTTCATTTTATAGAAAAACATATGTGGTTGTACATACATATTTGATTTTTATAAAAAGCTTACATGAAAATATAAGATGAAAGATGTACATATATATGACAAATTCTATATGTGGTTTTAAAAACACACCAAAAGCTTATTTTGATAGAATAACATGGCGTATAAGCAGAATTTTGAGTCTTTAAAAACATCTCTTTAGAAAATTAGAGAAAAAGAAAATAGAGTTTCATGTTGCCAACAATAAACAAACAAACTTGCAGCAGTTCAAGAAAATTGGAAACTCAGAACTCCCAGGGTTCACAGAGGCTCTGAATTTGGCCAAATCAACTGCTTTGAACCCATATTTGTTATGGGATTGGGGACAACTTAGTTCTTGCCATGGTAACCAACTTTGCTGTCATAAACACTACAGAATGGTCTCCAAATGATCCAGCAGTTGCTAGCCTATGAGAGAGAAAAGATCTCATAAGAAATATAAAAGTTGGGGCTAACACACTAGAATTTGGAGATGTATTGATAAGAGGACTTGCATTATATGTAAATAATACTTTCTAATTTGACCTCACAAGGAAATAGCTGTTTGGTGAGAACCAATACAGATTAATGTTAGTCTTCCTTAAATAGTTCAAACACACATTACCTACCAACAGGGAAAGGTCATAAAGAGATGGAAAAGCAGATTTCGGCGATTCTCACTGACGTGATTTGTGACTTTATCCAAAAATATCACCCTATTACTAAGGCTGTTTCTTGGTTACAAACCATTTTTCTCTTGAAAAGATAATACCTTTTTATTCTTTTCTAATTATGAAATATATTCTCATTTTATAAAATTTAGAAATACATAAAACATAGGAAACAAAAGTCACCCATAATTTTTAGGTCTTATGAGATGTTTTAGAATAGAATTGTACTGAAAATTGTTTTATATCTTCCCTTTTTCACATAGCATTACATCATGGGCTTTAACCCATGTCATTAAAAATGCTTCAGAAATTATTAGACATAAGTCTATGCTTAATAGTCTGTCATATGGAGGAACCATAATTTATTTAAGCATTTCCTTATTGTGGATATTTTTAATGAACCTAATTTGTGAACATTATGAGAAAAGTAGTAATAAGCATCTCACAAAGTAATACTTTATTCATATTTTCTATAATTTTATTAAACTGTTGAAAATATAATTATTACAGGAAAAGTTATGAACACTCTTAAGATTCATCCACTTTTAACAGCTTTTTCAGAAGTTTTCACTATGCTTACTTGTTTGTATTCCCAGATGTATTTTATTTAAAACTTTCTCATTCTAGAAAAAGTTCTTTGAATTTTAATTGGGATTACGTTAAAATCATAAATTTAAATGGAAAGAATTGAAAACTTTTCAGAAATTTGTTATGTATATTCCTTTGCTCAAATATAATTTTATAGCTCACAGTTAACTTTTGTAGTTTTTTTCATATTGTTCTCACACGTTCCTTGTATTTTAAATTTTTGTTTCTATTGTGAATACAATCTTCTTATCATTGTATTGTTTAATCGGAGATGGCTGGGATGTATGACAGAGTGACTAATTATAGATTATTTCTATTCTAATCAGCCAATTTATTAAGTTCTCTGATTACAACAAACTTATAGTTGGCTGGGGTGTGGTGTGAAATATAATCATGCCAGCCGAAAATATTATATTTTGTGGTTCTCTCTCTCTCTCTCTCTCTCTCTCTCTCTCTCTCTCTCTCTCTCATTGTTCTTGACTCTTCCATTGGCTGCAGCTTTTAGAAATGTTAACTCCACACATCAAGCATTCCGGGGTGGTGGGTGGCCTTAAACTCTCCTCACACAGCTTTCAAGATTACTGCTCCTGGCTGCAAATGGGTCCTTCTGATGAGCTGATGTTCTTCCTTCCCTTTGGTCAGCTTGATGATGTCATGCTCTGTCAAGTTAGTCTTAAGCCATCCCAGGTGAGAAACAGACATTCTTTGCATGAACCTTCTTGTTCTTGGCTCCCTCAACATTGAAAGTGATCACATTCTAGGAAGGCAGAGATTACAGAACAGAAGTTCAAGAGAAGACAAGGTCAGAAGACGTGTTGTTTGTTGTTTATGCTATGAAATCCTGAAGGTAAATTTAACATGTCTGAACCACAAATTTGTCTCTGTATCTTGGCTAAGTCTTGAATTGGTGGTGATTTTCAATGAAGCACAATAGCAACATCTGAGAGTCACCAGAAGCCTCTACTTAGGAATAGCATGATGATTCAGCACCATGAGTAATGATGCAACACCACCAAATAAATTCTAGGAGGAAGTGCAGAGGCCAGAGGATCTATATCGTTTTAGTGCAGGTTCTGAAGTCCCTGGTATTAAAATGATCAGAGGTCTACCTTTTCTTTATGGTGGAAAATATGAAATTAGCTAGGAATAGTAGAGTTGGCAATAATGATCACAAAGGGATCTGAGATGGTTTCTGGGCCTCAATGAAAAGAAATGGAGCATGGACACTGAAGAATCTTCAAAGGCACAGATTGGACAACAAACCAACAAGGAAGTATCTACTCTCTGCCCTTACTCTAAGTCTGCGGCGGTAAGTCATTCTGTCTCACTTGTGCTATTCATTTTAGAATACATTTTAATCAAATTATATACAAGTGGGCCTGTTTCTGGATTCTGGTCTATTTCATGGGTCTATGTGTCTCTCCTTTCACCAACATTATACAATCTTAGTTACTACAGCTCTATAATAAGCCTGAAATCTGGTCATATAAGACCTTCAACTTCATTATTTTCTGAGACTGTTTTGAATTTTCTTGGACTTTGCATTTTCATATTAATTTATGTCAATGTTTCCCCTTGCACCCCCCACCCCAAAGCAGGCCAGAGACCCCCACCCAGGAGACCCCTGCCATAACTAATCTTCACCAGAAAGCCTCAAAAATTCTGTTTAGCATAAATGTTCTTAGACTATCAGCAAGAATTTCTACAACAGAGTTTTCAGGTGGAGGGTTTGTTTGCAGAGACAGAGTGGGATAAGGGACTAGGCCTACAGCCTGGGCCTGGAGCCTATGCAGAGGCATTTGCATCTCCAAGGACTATATATAGTCAGGTCCTTTTGAGCCAGCTAGTGGGGAAAAAGGGGACAGGGACTCTCGCTTCCCAAGACATGATTTTTACCAAGAGAGTCTTTGGCTTCAATTGGGTGCCTAGAACAATGAAAAAGCTGCTTTTATGTGAACTTCTACAGATGATGAGCCTCTGAGCCCCTCCCCTTACATACTGGATATAAACTTCTAAAACTTTTTGAACTCAGGGTTCAGAGGGGCGATTTGATGGAGGCAAAAACCCCCCTTTTGAACCTGGCTGCAGCCAATAAACCTGATTCCTGCTATTCCTCCGTGTCCAGCCTCCTCTGCTTACCTCACCCCACCCACACACACACACATGATTATTTTGTTGCTACAGGTTATTTTGAAGGGAATTATTTGAGGGGAATTCACCATATTGTGAATTCCAATCTGTCAACACCATCTATTCCTCCATTTATTCCAATCCTCATGAAATCCCCTCTGTAACATTTTATAACTTCAGAGGTTTTTCCTTCACATCTTAAGTTTCCTCATAGGTCTTGTGTGCTTATCTCTCTTCTCTACTTAACTTACATGGTGATGTTTCTTGAGACTCTTCCTATATATTCTCTCTTATATACTTACCTTCTCCATATATACTTTTCTTCTTTTTTATATACCTTTCCTAGGTGATTTCATCTACCTCTATAGTTTTATATAGACTCTCCCAAATTTTTACTTTTACTACTTACCTCTCCTCTGAATCCTAGAATATTCACCATCTACTAGATATCTCCAGTCTAATGCCACAAAGACGTCTCCAATTTTACATGACCTAAATTGAATTCCTGACTCCCCACACAAGTACAATACTACTTAACTATATGATTAAGATTAAAACAAATCTAGGAAATATGGCAACCAAATATTATAAATCCTAACAGTTACACAAAGTAGAAATTGTGTAAATTAGTTTGGAGAGGAAAGGGAAGAAAATGTGGAAATATAAGTATGCTAAATTTCTCATAAATTTATAGTTGGGAGGCTCAAATAATTTATTTAAAGCTAATGAGTAATAAAGGTCTAAAAAATGTAAATACTAAGGAAAACAAAATAAAGTAGGAGTGGGAGGGGGAAGGGCATTTTTCATGCTAGAGAATTAATAGATACTATCTGAAGAAGTAGAAGTCTAAGGGTACCATGCAACATTTTGATTGCAAATATAAGTACTAGAACAAAATACACATATTCCAATTTATCAGAAGAAATATCCCCAAGAATCAAAGAAATCATAGGCCATAGACTAAAATAAAGAAAGTGAAGCATTGTATAAAACAATAATGGCAAAACTGAGACCATATATATCTGTCATAGTGGTAAATAAAAATGAATGGAACATTCATGTGATTTTATTATGAATCATAAAGCAGAAATCAAAATAAATACCCAAAAGACAAAGGTACTTCAGGCATAGACAAATGAAGACATTCCGAGCAATGTTAACAGAAAGTAGGTTGCAAAAGAGACAGATCATCCTCTCCAAACATTTTCTGATTTCTTACCTTTCTCAGGCTTCCCTGTGGAATGAGTGGGCCTTACAACCAATTCTAGCTAATAGACTATGGACAGAAATTACTGCTGCTTGCTGAGGCACGTGAGAACAGAGTGTCTCTATATTTCTCTCTTTCCCTGGTATGTATTCGCAGTAGCATAGCCACCAGATGGAACTGGGCAACCCAACCCAACCCACACCAGACTGGGCATAGCAAGAAACAAATATTTTGTTAATCATTGAATATTGAGCATTAATTTTTACTGCAATATAGCCTGATTTACTATGATTAATAAACAATAGTTATAATCTTACCATCAAACTAAGCTGAGTTCAGGGGGAGGGATAAAAGGCAATAATAACAACAGAAAGCCACTTTTAAATATAATGGAGGGGACTACTCACAATGAATATATAGCATTTATGATTTCCTGTGCACAAATCACTTAGAATCAATATTCATAAAGCAAAAATTGCAGAAAATAGAAGAGTACATTTTCTTTTAAGTGATATTTTAGTTTTTTTCTCAGTCCACAATAGAGCAGGTAACTAGAACATCATAAGAAAGTAGAAAGTCTAAAGTGCAAAATTAATAATTTTATATTATAATTATAATAATAATAATTTTGTAACATATTGACCCTGTACACTGAAAACAGAAAATATATATTTGTCTCAAGCTGTCATGGAAATGTCACCAAAAAATGAGCCATATATCAAAGAGGAACATTTTTCAAACCTATAAGAAACAGATGACTTCAATGCTGTTTAAATGGTTCCACACTTAGTTGTAGAAGAAATGCTTCCAAGTCATGTTTACAAATCTACCACAATATCAATATAAATATAAACCCAGGATATCTTTTCATATAATAAAGAAGCTACCAGTAAGTTTCACCACGTCTCAGGAATTCGGGAGCCATTTCAATAGGATCTCACTGGCCAATGAAAGAATAATTGAGCATCAACAAAAATAATTCCAATGGACTAACAGGATATGTTTAAAAATCCATGTATTCACAATATATCATACAAACAGAGCAACTCTCACTGGTGAACTTTGAAGAAGTTAAGAACCAACTTGTTTTGGAAACCAATAAAGAGAAAGAATCAAACATTCATTCTGCCTTTCTCATATGAAAGCACCTCAGGTGACTGTAGCTGATATACGTGCAAATAGTTGATGAGGGAAGTATCTCTGTTTAAAAGAATTCCAGCTAATAAGTGGGAAAATGATAAACTTAGAATATCATTTTGCAAACACTAATGAATCAATAAATCTAGGAAATAAATTATCAATGACCTCTAACACTATAAAAAAAAGACAAAAATTACATGTTATTTAATATCTTCCCCCAAAAAACAAAATAGATCACACCCCTAAATCTATTCCCAAATTATAGGAAATACAGAGGAATAAAGGAATGTGATAACCCCATGGAGAGCCATGGAGAGCCAATCAGCAAAAGCCAAATGATGGTAATCACTAAAGAATTAATTGGGCTGGGGTTGTAGCTCTGTGGTAGAGCACTTGACTAGCACACATGAGGCACTGGGTTTGATCCTTAGCACCATATAAATAAAGAATTAATAACCCAATTTTTTCCATTAAAATTTGCAAGTAAAAATGAGAACTGAAAAATAAATCTACAGATGAAAGAGATGTAAAAGACAGCAAAAATTGTAATATATGGATTTTACTTCTACTACAATTCAAACAAATGAGCTTAAACAAAGGCTTAGAGACAATAAAGGAAGAAATTAAAAAATAGTGCAATATTTTAAGATATAAGAAGATGTTATAGTTTTTTTTTTTTCCCATGTTAGTGTCTTTTAGAGATGTACACTTAAATATTTACAGATGAAATATGAATTATTGAATTTAATTCATAATAATCTGGGTAAAGAAGTAAAGAGAGTTGGGAGATGGATGAAATGAAATTGGCTGCAAGTTGAAAATAGTTGAAACTGGATGATAAGTACAAGAATTTCATTACTCTGTCTACTGTGCATATTTTTTGTTACAAAATATTTTTAAATAGTTTTAATGGAGGAAAAGATCCTATTATAATAGCAACAAAAACATATAACATGCCAGGCACGGTGGCACACGCCTGTAATCCCAGCACTTTGGGAGGCTGAGGCAGGAGGATCGTGAGTTCAAAGCCAGCCTCAGCAATGGTGAGGCACTTAGCAACTCAGTGAGACCCTGTATCTAAATAAAATACAAAAAAGGGCTGGGGATGTGACCCAGTGGTTAAGTGCCCCTGAGTTCAATCCCCAGTACCCAAAAAAAAAAAAAAAAAAAAAAAAAAAAAAAAAAAAAAAAAAAAAAAACACCTAGAAAAGTGGTTAATATGTATATGTAAATAAAGTATTAACACACTACTGAAATACATAATAGAAGACTTCAACAAATGTAAAAAAGTACTATTGAGTGGTGTGTCAGCTTTACCATACTGTGACAAATAAATAAACCTAAGATAAATAAATTTTTAAAATGGAAAGGTTTATTTGGGCTCATAGTTTGGTAGGTTTCAGTCTATGATCAATTAGTCCAGTTGTGTTTGGGCCTGTGGCAAGGCAGTATAACATGGTGGGAGTGTGTAGCAGAACAAGCTGCTCAACTCTTGGCTACTGGATAGCAAAGAGCAAGAGACAGGCATCCCACAATCCCTTTAGAACACGACCCAATGACCTAGCACCTCCTACTAGTTTCCATTTCTCAAAGTTTCCCACCACCTCTCAATAGCACCAAGCTCAGAACTAAGACTAACACATGGGCCTCTGGGGAACAATGAAGATCAAAACAATAGCAGGTGGTTTCCTCCACCATATATAGATGACTTTATGAAACCTAACCTTTCTCCAAAATGTAGACTAATAATAAAACACAATTCCACTAAAATACAAAAGTTTTTTTGTAAGACAGGTGAGCTGATTCATGAGAGAGAAAAAAACATAAAAGCCTATGAGAAAATCCAGAAAACTTGGAAAGGAGGGATACTGTTAAGGGGATAAGCCCTAGTAGATATTAAAATATTATAATATTTGTATAAGAATAGACCAGCGAAAGAGAAAATAAAATTCAGAAAACATCTAATAACATAAGATAATTGAGTAGAAATATGGGTTGTATTTTGTAGAAGAAAATTTGGATGATTCTCTTAAGGACACTGAAGCACTGGGTAATCATCTGAAAAACAAACAAACAAACTTGGAAAAGTGTACCACTAGAATTCTAGGTATGACATAAACTCAAAAGCTATGAAAACATTATAAATTAGTCTATTTAAATAGCAAATACCATACAATCCAAAACCAAATATCTTTTCTTTTTACTATTCCAAGTTCTTTAATTTTTATTTGCTCTTTTTAGACATACATGACCGTAGAGAATATTTTGACATATTATACATACATGGAGTATATCTTAACTCTAATTAGAATTCCATTCTTGTGGTTGTACATGATGTGGAGATTCACTGTGGTGTATTCATATATGAACATACGAAAGTTAGGTCCAATCCATTCTACTTTCCCTTCATTCCCCTTTATCTAATACAATGAACTTCTATTCTTCCCCTTCACCCCCCTTATTGTATGTTACCATCCACATATCAGAGAGACCATTTGACCTTTTATTTGGGAGGGATTGGCTTATTTCACTTAGCATGATAGTCTCCAGATTCATCCATTTACTGGCAAAAGGTATAAATTATTCCATTATGTATACATACCACATTTTCTTTATCCATTCATCTGTTGAAGGACATCTACATTGTTTCCATAGCTTAGCTATTATGAGTTGAGCTACTATAAACATTGATGTGGTTGTGTCACTGTAGTATGGTGTTTTAAAGTCCTTTGGGTATAAACCAAGGAGTGGGATAACTGGGTCAAATGGTGGTTCCATTCCAATTTTTTTGAGGAATCTCTATACTGCTTTCTATAGTGGTTATACCAATTTGCAGTCCCACCAGCAATGTATGAGTGAACCTTTCCCCCCACAATCTTGCCAACATTTATTGTCACTTGTAGTCTTGATAATTGCCATTCTGACTGGAGTGAGATGAAATCTCAATGTGGTTTTAATATGCATTTCTCTAATTGCTAGAGATTTTGAACATTTTTCATATATTTGTTGACTATTTGCATTTATTCTTTTTAAAAAATATTTATTCAATTTGTTTTAGTTGTACACAATGCCTTTATCTTTATGTGGTGCTGAGGATGGTAGGCGAGCGCTCTACTGCTGAGCCTCAACCCCAGCCTCTTCACATTTATTCTTCTATTAAGTGCCTGTTCAGTTCCTTTGCCCATTTATTGACTTTTTTTTTTGGGGGGGAGGGCGGTTAACAAAAATCAAAACTTCTTTAAGAAAGAGAAGTCAAAAGGCAAACCAGGAAAAAAAATTACACCTCAATATTACAATTTCCTTAAAAAATAAAGAACTGTTACAATAAAAAAGAAAAGCATAAAAATTAAATGAGACACAGATACGAACAATTGGTCTCAGAATATGAAAATGACACATGAACTTGGGAAAAGATGCTTAAACTTACCAGGGCAAGTTCAGAACACACCAAGTTTTCACAGGTGTGAGACAGGCATTCATATATCACTAAAATTGTTTTTAAAGGAAATTTAGCAATATTTACAAATTCTAAAATGCACATTCACTTTGACCCAGAAATGTTGATATAGAATTCCTACTGCAGATATATCTACAACATTTAAATGACTCATGTACAAGTTTATTTTGCTGGAATATTGTCATAGCAAAAGACTAAACACACCCTAAAATCCTCACCAGCAGGAAATGGTTTATAAATTATGGCACATCCAGACAATGGAATACTCTACCATAATTAAAAAGAATGAGGTAAGCCTTTGTGTGTACTATTAATAATCTTCTAATATACTAAACATACCATTATGTGAAAAATATCAATATGCAGAATAGTCCATGTAGTGAGCAATCATACAGTAAAAAGGAGAGGGAAAGGGGAGAGAAAAGTGGAGAAAAAACACTAGAATACATTCCCCCCCCCTTTTTACTTAGTAAATGTAAATTCAGTAATTTTTACTAAATGTAAAAGAGGGGAAAGAAACTGGGTATGTGATTGCCTTTTAAATTTTGTAGACTTCACATGTATTAACTATTCAAAACTAGATAAAATTAAACTACCTTCAGATGGCTTTATGAGAATGAATTGTGAGATATTTGTGTCAAAATCTTTGTTAACTTTAGAATTCTACACAAATACAATTCAAAGGAGCAACTTCTTATTGGATATTGGGACCTCAGGTCCCAAGTTCAAGAAATGATTCATTTTCTTTTTTTTTTTTTTAATTCAAAGTTGTAGTATTTATAACAGTAGCATGCATTACAATTCATAATACACATACAGAGCATCTTTTTACATAACACTGTTTGTATACAAAGTATATTCCCATTTTCAAGAAATGATTCCATACAGTTTGGAGTAAGTTACTCAAGGTCTTGGAATCTGGGTGACTGTGTCTTTGTTTCTTCATATCTGAAATGGTTAACAGCAATTCCTTGCAGTCTCACAGGAATTGCTGTGAATACCACTGAAGATAACACATGTGAAAGTCTTCACAGTATCATAGAAACAAATAGTGTCAGATAGAGTAGATCTCTGCTGTCCAGTATCATAGCCATTTGCCACACGTGGATATGAGCTTAGCATTTCTAATGTGTCCAGTCGAAATGGAAATGTGCTGTAAGTGTAAAATAAATGCTAGACAAAACAGTTTAGGAATGATGCCCTTGAGTCAAGATTTGAATTTAATCTGGAAGGAGGAGTGGGACTTGGAAGGACTGAAAAGAGCCATGAAGAATTGGGGGTGGGGAGCTGGGGTGGTGGCTCAGTGGTAGAGCGCTCGCCTAGCACGTGTGCAGCCCGGGTTCAATCCCCAGCACCACGTAAAAAAATAAAGGCATTGTGTACAACTAAAGTAAATGTTTTAAAAAAAAAAAAAAAAAGAATTGGGGGCATTATCATCACCATCTGCAAATACAGGAGATGGTCCTGCGCAACGCTCAGGTTCATGCTTCAGACACCCCGACTTGTGATGGGCGGGGCTCAAGGTGCAAAGGAAAAGCCTACATTGGATAAATGTCGTGAGTCTGAATAATGAAGGGCCTTGAAGACCAATCTGGAGTTTGCCTCTCATTGGGAGTGTTTGGAAAGCGAATTTGAGTATAAAACCCACTGAGGCAGAGAGTCATGCATACCAAGCAATGCTTTAGTTATCAAATTTGTATCATTTAATCATTTTATCATCTATCAAATTTTTATCTAGACAAACCTGGATCTGAAATGTTTCACTACTGATGGAGAAAAAGGAAGTGGGGTAAACAGAGGGAGGATGGAGCTAATATTTATTTAAAGTATATGACATGTACCACTTCCTTTTTTCTTGTACAGCCCTATGAGAATCTGATTCTTGTCTTCATTTTACAAGAAGTTAAATGGTTCATAAATAAGATGCCAAAGGTAACTCCATTCTTCCGTGCAGGTCTAGTACTGGAAGCCAATTCTGCTTAACCAAATCTTACTTTAAAAAGAAAAAAAGAAATTAACTGCAAATCATGCAATTGAATCTATTTTTTTTATTAACAAGCATGCACAGTAAAATACTGAATGGGTGAAAAGATGCATGTATTCAACAAAATATTGGTGGGTTTGAAAAATGAACATTCAACCTGTAGCTCCACAACTACAAATAAGACAGACTTAACTGTACTCATGCATTCATATAGCTGGGAAAGAAGGGCAAATTTCAAATGATGGAAGGATTTTTTTAGTTTTTACCTAATTACACTTTTACTGAGAAAGTTAGAGGAGTATGATAGTGTAGATTGTGAATCTCTTAGTAGGAGAAAAAGGAGGCAGGGAAAGAACCAGAAAACATGATATTACATAACTCAAAGGGGAGTAAGAGGCTGTTCCCTTATTCTTCTTAAGGAGGCTGCAATAAAAGCTGTTTGAAAGTCAGAAAGAAATGAAATATATATGAAGAACAGAGCCTGAGGTGGAAGGGTTGCCTGCTATTTCTCCCCTTTGGGTGGGAAGGGCACAGGACTTGCATGTTTATGAATTTCTAACATAGAAAGTGCCCAAATGAAAAAAGACCATAAGTTTAATACTACACAGAGTTTGCAAAAAAGGGATGTGTCTGGTCAAGCTGTCAGAAACCACCAGAAGTCTCTCAGTTCATGCCCCTTTGCTGTTCTGGAAGCTGTGTCAGTTCTTTGAAGCAAACTGTATTTTTTCGGGCAAAACACCAAAGGGTGATGTAAACCTCAAAGCCTGATAAGTTGCATCCCAGTTCTAGCTTTTTCTCAGAAAACTTTGCTTTGTCTACCAGAACAACTTTTAGCAAATACAGAGTGAGTGAGAGAGAAACTTTGACTGAAATAACAGTCAACAATATTAGGATGTTAGAGAAAACCCAAGTTGAGAACTAGATGTTTGAAAAACTCTTTTTGATTATAATAATATATCTTAACTTTTTTTTATAATTCTCTATTGTAAATACCTAGGGTTAGACCTTGCCTGACTAAAGTATAAACAGTTCTAGGCAAAACAGCCTTCATGGAAATGTCTGCTGGTTTTTTCAATTTCATTCATACATTAAAATGTGTTTTTTAAGTACAGAATAGTTCCTGGCACTCATGCTAGGAAGTTTACAAAGAGGAGTGAGACAAGTTCCTACTCACACAAAAAAAAATACCATATAGCAAAAGATGTATAATCAAGTAACATTATAAGATAATGTTATAAAATCAAGCACACAAATGGCATAAAGGGAAGTAGGTTGCCACCATATCCAAATGTTCACATCATTTAAAGCAAAAAGGAGAGAAAAACATTAATCATTATCTGATTACATGTTAATCCATGTTAAATTCTATCTCCAGCTGCTGGAATCTGGGGAGTGAAAATCAGTTCTTGCTGCTTCTTGTGTTTTTGATGTTGGAATCAAGATATATTACAGAAAACAGATTTCTATAGCTCTTCCAGAAAAATCCTCTTAATGATATGGAAGAAGAGTATCTTGGAATACTGAAAACTCAGAGGACAGGCCCCTTACTGTTAAAAAAGAAAAAAGAAAGAAAGAAAGAACTAAAACTAATGAATTAATAGTTGTTTCTTTTTCTTTTATTAAATTTGTAAGAAGAGCAAAAGTAAATCAAGCAAACTAAAACTTTGATGATCAAGGATAGAATGACAGCCCAGTTAAAGTACTTCAATTCTCTGTTCCAAAAGAGAAATTAACACGTGAAAATTAATTACTCTTCACTTGGTACATTTAAACAGAAGGCAAATAGAAGATTTTCGAGTTGTACAAAATTAAAGGTGAGCAATGATGTAAAATCTTGCTTGCATCAGCTCATAAATTTAGTATTGAACTTTCCTTCAAGAAAAAAATTTGACTTAATTCCAGTTTTAGAACCTGGACTTATTTTTTAGTTGGGTTTATATATTTTATAAACCATCCCTTATGCTAGGAAATTAAAGCATGAGAAATTATCTGTATTTAATTATAATTTAACATCAGTGGTTGGGGTAAGGCAAATGGGAAAATATAATAAATTGGCTCCTCAGAAGATATTTTGAAGCATTCTTTGAGATGGCACCAGAAAAGAATGTTTTAGATTTTAGGGCACATGTTCTTTCAGTTATCTATTTTTAAAATACTTTGATGGGAGAAAGTTCAATCATGTTACTAATAAAAGAAGGAGAATTATAAATGAAGTGACATTTGTTGCCAAACAAATTAGCTGAGATTACTTTCAATGAGGATAACCAATGTGGTTAAAGTACATGGTTCAATTGGCACTTTCATACATACTTGTGTAAATGTTAATTAGACCATTGCTTTCTAAAGTAGTTTAATAACATAGCCTTCAAAGAGTTCAAGCCCTTTGACTCATTATTCCAAATTCTGGGAAGTATTCTTATTGGGAAAATAGGTTCTAGAAATTTTATCAATAAAGAAACCACTAATGGAATAAAAGTGCTTCCCTTCAATCTGACTGACCAGTTTAGGCACATACTCACCACTGGGCCAGAGGAAATATGCAGGCAAGCTGAGTCTGGGATTCTAAACCAGCCTCTGGAAAAAAAGTGGGAAAACTAAGACTGGCTTAGACTAATCACTAGTGGCTCCTGGACCTGGAGTCAGTTCCTGCAATGACATTTCTGCTTCCTGGTAAGAAAGGAATCAATAAATGATAGTAACTGACCTCCATGGTCACCATACTTGGTTCTCCATTTTCCTCCACTTCAATGATCCTTGTGTCCTTGTATCCAGGTTCCTCAAGTTTGGAGAAAAAATAAAACATTTTTTTAACCATCCCTCAGTCCACTTTTCCTTGACCTCCTATATCTAGTGTGATTATTATTGTGTAGAATTATGTGAAATTGTCACCATGTGATCACTTTGTACTGGCAGTTTCATGAGATTCAACTTATATTTCTACCTGAGAAGTATTTCTCAAGTCCATTTGTTTCTCTCCTTCTCATCCACAGCCACACCTTCTTCACCTACACGGCTACGGTGGCCTCCTAAGTGATGTCCTCCTTTCCACTCTTACTTCCATTCTAGGCAGAGCAGTATTTCAAGAACATAAATTGAGCACGATGCCTTCCCATTCTGACACCCCTCAGTGACTCCCTATTGCTCTTAGAATACATTGCAAACCTCTTAGCCTGGCCACAAAAGTCCTGCATCATCAGACCCCACCCTACATCTCCAGCCTCCTGCTAGGCCCCTCTTCCCATCATGCTCCAGACTCCAGCCTCACTAATCTGACAGACATTCTTCTCATCTTCCCCTCTGCCTGGAATGCTTCTCTCTGAACCATCAACTGGCAAACGCAACATATCCCACATCTTTCCATTTCAAACATCTTCCTCAAACCTGCCTTTCCTGACTTCTCAATCTAACCTATTTTCCCCTGTTAATCTCTCACAATACCCTATTTGATTCCTTCCTAGAAACAGTGTGTAATTATGTATTTATTTTGTTTTTTTGTTTTGTTTAATATCTTTAACAATTTATAATTATATATTTATCTTATTTTTTGTTTAACATCTTTTCTTACTAAACAATAATAGACTGAAAGCTACACAAAGGCAAAAATTATGACTTTGCTTGTCTTCATCATACTGGAAGTATAGCAAACTTTTACTATATCTTTGTTGATTGAATGAATGAACAAATAAATGAATCAATATGATAGGTTAAATATTGATAGAAAAAATAGGCTAGAAGTTTGTAAGAACATTATCATTACAACTATTTCATAATATCAAGCATTAAAGAAAGAAAAATTTGGAAGGAAATACAACAAAACATTAGTGGGTTGTTTAGGTGATGGAATTATGAATATTTGAATTTTTCTCTTTGCTTTCTGCATTTTCATATTTTCTTTTATCTATCTATCTATCTATCTATCTATCTATCTATCTACTGTCTATCATTTCCTATTGATTCTGTCTCTCAGCAGGATCCTGATGTCTTAGCCTGCTTTCTGGGACTGTAATATAATACCTGATACAAGATAATTTATGAATAATGGAAGTTTACTTGGCCCATGGTTCTGGAGGTAGCAAGGTTGAAGAGCATGGTGGCAGCATCTGCTCATCATCTGGTAAGGGCTTTTTTTGCTGCATCATAATATGGAAGAGGTCATCCCATTGAAAGACAGAAAGTGTGCTAGCTCAGATCTCTTGTCCTTTTCTTACAAAGCCACTAATGCCATTGGGGAACCCACCCTCATGATCTCATCTAATCTTAACTCCCAAAGGCTCCACTTTTAAATACCATTAACATATGACTTTGAAGATGAAGCTTCTTTTTTTTTAAAAAATTTCTTTAGTTGTACTTGAACACAATACCTTTATTTTATTTATTTATTTTTTATGTGGTGCTGAGGATTGAACCCAGCACTTTGCACGTGCTAGGTGAGCACTCTACCATTGAGCCACAACCCCAACCCCTGAAGACGAAGCTTCTAACACTTGAACTTTTAAAGGCCACATGTAAGCCACAGCACCTAATACCCTAGCCTAGTAAATGCACTCTTTAAAAAGATCACCATTTGGTTTGCCATGCCTTACTTGATGAACACTGGTTGTTTTTAAATTTTTTGGCTATTATGCATAAATATTCTATCAAAGTCCACGTGTGAATCTTTGTGTAGATAGCTACTTTTTGGGTTTTGTTGATGTTGTTTTTTGGTGCTGGAGATCGAACCCAGGGCTTCATATATGCTCTGCCACTGATCTACGCTGCCAGTTAGACATGTATTTTAATTTTCCTTGGATAAATACCTGGAATGGGATGGCTGAATTATATGCTGTGTGTATATTTTACTCCATAAGAAGCTGTTTTTGCAAGTATCACATTTCCACCAGCAATGTGAGAGAGTTCCAGTTGCCAACATTCTTGCCAATACTAGATATTGTCTTTCAGATTTTAGCTATTTTAATGGGTTTTACTGATATCTTATATAGATTAAATTTGCACTTCCTTAATGGTTAAATATGTTAAGCATATTTTTGTGTGGTTGTTAGCTGTTTATATGTCTTTTTTTCCCCCTTTGTGGTTAAATGCTCAAATACTTCACCCATTTAAAAAATTAGGTGGTTCGTCAACTTATTAAGTTTTAAGTGTTCTTATGCAGTTTGGATACAACTGTTTCGGCAATTATATACTTTGTGATTTTCTCCAGTCAATAATATGATCTTTTATATTCTAAATAACATTTTTCAAAGAGCAAAAGTTTTAAATTTTGAATAAATTTTCTTTCCAATTTTTATCTTTTATGGTCCATGACATTTATGTTCTAACAAATATTTGTGTACTCTAAAAGGCTTAAATATTTTCTTCTATATATTCTCTTTAATTCTTAAAGCTTTAGCATTACCCTAAAGTTTTTAGAATCAGTTTGGATAGTTGAAAAAAAGTTGATAATGTGTTGGATAAATGACATTGCATAAAATGAACATTTTGCTGAGGAAATAACTCAGTGATAGAGCACCTGCTTAGCATGAACAAGATTCTTAGTTTGATCCCCAGCAAAAGAAATAAGAAATGAAGAAAGAAGGAAGGAAGGAAGGAGAAGGAAGGAAGGAAGGAAGGAAGGAAGGAAGGAAGGAAGGAAGGAAGGAGGGAAGGAAGGAAGGAAGGAAGGAAAGAGAAATGACCATCTTAAATATACTATCTCTTTCCATTCATGAACATAGTATATATCTTAACTTATTTAGAGGTTTCATTTCTTTTATTTTTGGCAGGGTACCAGGGATTGAACTCAGGGGCACTCAACCACTGAGCCACATCCCTAGCCCTACTTTGTATTTTATTTAGAGATAGGGTCTCACTGAGTTGCCTAGCACCTTGCTCTTTGCTGAGGCTGGCTTTGAACTTGCAATCCTCCTGCTTTGGCCTCCCGAGATGGAGATGCTGAGATTACAGGCATGCACCCTACATCCAGCAAGGTTTAATTCTGCTAGTAATGTTTTATTATTTTCATTATAAGAGTTCTATACTTATTTTGATAATTTTATCCCTGCATGTTTCATATTTTTTATTGCAATTGTAAATGATATTTCTAAATTTCAATTCAAACTTGTTCATTGCTAACATATAAAATTCAATTTCTTTTTTTGTATGCTGACCCTGTATTCTACCACTTTGCTAAACTTGTTTATTAGTTCCAGTAGTTTTTTTGTAGATTCTTTAAGATTTTCTTTGAATACAATCATGTTATTTGCAAGTAAAAAAGATAATTCTTTTCTTTGCTCTCTGTTTCATTTTTTCTTTTCAATGCCTTTTATCAGTGACCAAATCCTCTAGTATAATGTTGAGTAAATATGATGTGAATAGGCATCCTTTCCTTGTTTACAATATCACAAAAATTATTCAGTTCTTTCAGAATGAATCATGATGTTAACTATAAGTTTTTCATAGATAATGCATCAGGCTCAAGGAGCTCCCTTCTATTCCTAGATTTCTGAGAGTGTTTATACCAAAGGGCCATCACATAATATTATGCATTGTTGAATTTTATTTGCTTATATATTGTAAGGATTTTTGTAATCATGTGTATATTGATCTTTCATTTTTTCTTTTTTGTAATACTTTTCCCTGGTTTTGTTAGAAAACCAAACCTTCTCTCAGAATTGTTTGCAAATGTTCCCTCCTCCTATACTATCTGAATGAGTTTGCATAGAACTGGTATTATTTCCTTGTTAAATCTGAACAGAACACACAGTAAAGCCATCCAGGTCAAGCCTTGTGTGTGTGTACGTGTGTGTGTGTGTGTGTGTGTGTGTGTGTGTGTGCACCTGAAAATTTACATTTATTAATTCAATTTCCTTAGTTAGTACCTATAGGGCCCTTCAGATGTCCTATTTCTTCTTGAGTCAATTTTGATAAACTGTATCTTTCAAAGAACTTTTTCATTTCATCTAAGTTTTCTAATTTACTGACAAAATGTTTTTCCAAACATTTCCTTGTTATTCTTTTAATTTCTATAATATCTGAAGTTATGCCCCTTTCATTATAATTGGTCTAGTTAGCATCTTAACAATTTTTATTGATCTTACAAAATGCCAGCTTTTGGTTTCATTTCCCTTCCGTATTGTTTTTCTCTTCAAATTTTATTGTTTTCCTTTCTTCTACTTGCTTCTGGCTTGATTTGCTCTTGTTTTTCTGGTCTCTTTAGCTAGAAGCAGAAGCATATGATCTAGCATGGTGTTCTTTTTTATAACTTTCATTTCTTTCTTCACTATGTTTTATGTTTTCCTTTACACTCTTGAATACATTTCAAATAATTATTTTTATTTCATAATCTACTAATTCCATTATATCTGTTATTTCTATATATTTTTTCTATTTATTTTTTCCTGGTGATAGATCACAGTTTTCTGCTTCTTTGTATGTCTTGTAATTGTTTATGGGTTGCAGTACAACTTGAATTTTATGTAGTTGTTTACTGGATTATGTCTAACTTTTAGGAGGGTTGGACTTTTTGTAGGAGAGAGTTAAGTATAAATTTTATGCTTATTTTTAAGTTATTTTAAGCTAGGTGTAAAGTAGCCTTTACTAACTGGAACTAATTTAGGCCCATTTCTAGACATCACTCTTGTATGATATCTGTTAAATACCGTAAGTATTTAATGAGGCCCCTCCTCTCTGGCTGAAGGAAATTAGGACAATTTTCAATTCTTTTTGAGTTATGGAAATTATTTGTAACATAGCTTCCCAGGAATAGTACTTTCCTTAACACTTATTCTTGGTTGGTGTCAGAGTTTTCACCCTATGCACTTCTGTTTTGACATTTGGCCAGAGACTTAAGGGAGCTTCTGTGAAGATTTCTAAAACTCTTTCTCTGAGTAACTATTTTTGGGTACTCTGTCTCCCAAATTTCTAAATGCCCCAGGCTCCTAGAATTTTGATCCTCTCAACTCATAAAGATTGCTGAACCCTATTTGAGTTCCTGCTCCCTGCATCTGAAACTGGACTTAAAACTGTAGACAAGCTTTAATGGTGGCAAGATTTGAAGACCACATGTCCTGTTGCATAATATCTGAAAATAGTTGTTTCCTATATTTCACCCAGTTTTCTCATTGTTTACAGTAGGAGAACAATTCCAGATCCTATTTACTGCACAATTGTTCCTTCCTCAGAGGTCTCTCCCCAAACTCAGAGTTGATTTCACACCTGCTTGACACTCTCATAATACCCTGTATTCATCTTAAATAATTTTCATAATTTCATGACAATTACTTATTTAATATTTGTATTCTGTATTCAACTGTTAAATTTAAGTGAAGATTCAACATCTCTCTTACTAAACGTGCTAAATTCCCAGTGCATTGCAGAGTAGCTGACAAAGTAAAACTCAACAAATATTTGATGAATAAGTTCATGAAAGCATAAGACAATTAACCAAATAAACTTATCAACAAACTTTAATGTTCAAAAACAAGGATCTTAAGGACAGCAATTTTCTATTTTGTTGACTCCATAGATCAAATTTTCCAGATGTCACTCAGTTCCTCACTGTTTGCCTGTGTCAACAGAATCACTAAGGTGAGAATAGAGCATTTGATACCTTTCTCTCTCTGAACCAACAAGACTCAGAATAAATGCTTTTCAATAGTGAAGCCTTGAGACGTAATCATGATGAACAAGTTTCACAATAATTGAGTGCAGTCCTCAATGATTCTATTACTCTGTCTTGGGTAATTCCATAGAAGAGAGAGATCCATTATGCTTTAACCTGTTCTTTGTCACCACTGTTGTTTTAGTGTCACAGAAAAAGAATGTCCACAGACCTGTTATGATATTCATCATCTTAATCAAGTGATGTGAACAAACAAAGTTAGGTTACGACAATCAAAGATGTGGGAAACAATGTTTAGAAGAATTGAGTGATTGCATGTTTTATACAAGGAAAATATGCAAAGGTCATAAAGAGTTGTGGATCCATTGCCTAAAACATGAAAGTGACCTGCTTCTTTGTAAACATTCAGTCTTTATCATTTATCACTTTATCAGAAAATAACAAAACTTTCCCCCTTAAAGTGATATGCTTTGGTGAAATATTTAGAATACCCAATACAAGAAGACATTTCCAAACTGAAATTAAGATTCCTTTAGGAAACTTTCTTTGGGTGGCAAGGAAGTCATCTATTCACTAAAGATACAGTGGCATCATAAGATACAAGATAAAACTAAAAATGTTTATAGAAACCATTTGGTCCAATTTCCTATTTTAGAATCACAAAGTGGTTTTTCAACAACATCCACTGTTCCATTGCGTATCACTTCTCCCTCTGAAGTTTAACATCATTGACCTTTAGCCCACTAATGCTTTTCTTCTTTTCTCCTTCCATGAACTCTCATGTTTCACTTCCCCCATCCACAGCCTGGATTCTCACAGCAAGCACTGGGAGGGAGCACTGACAAATTAGATCTCACCCTCCCAACCTGCTCTGTTCACCATGCCCAGCCCCTGGCTCTGGACCAGCCTCAGGTCCTCAAAGTCATCTTGGACATTTCTCTAGCATGCATCTCCTCTCCAGCTAACATATGCACTCTCATCTTTGGATTCACAGGAGCAGGTAGCCAAACTGAGGATTTGATCCTTTGCAAACCAAGTTCCCCAACCTTTGGGGCTTGTCACTGTGGCCAGCTGGTCTCTAGTTCATCTGTACTGACACTCCATTGCACTCCACACTCACAGAATCTTTACATCCTTTTGTTTTCCAAACAAGAAATTAAAAGAAAGTCCAAAATATTAAGGCACCCAGTTAACAGCAAAGCTCTGACTGTAATTCAGAAAAGAGGAACCCCAACTCCTTATGCCACCTGTGCCTGAGTCAAGTCATGAGTTTCTCATTTCAACATCCATTTAACCAAAAGTAAGTAAATCAGTCAATAGCAATTTCTCTAGTCTCTACCCTACTATGGTGGAGTGAAATGAATATAGGTCTTGGCATCAGAAAAACCAAATCTCAACACTAACATTTACCATTCATGTGACCTTGGGGAGGTTATAAAATCCACCATCTTGTCTTAAATGTATTCACTTGTGAAATAACAACACGCTGGTAAATCATTCCAGAAAGGGACAACAGTGCTCTTCTAGTCTTCAAATTTGGCTCCTTTTCACACCTCCTCTCTGTGTAGCTGTTATCCATTTTTCTTGCTTTAAAAATAGTTATCTTCCCTGACTGTAATTGGCATCACCTGGAGAACTTTGAAAACCACTGACTCTTGGGTCCTACCCCCAGAGATTGTGATCATTGGTATGGGTGCAACTTGGGGATTTGGAATGCTCATATCTGTCCAGATGATTCTAATGGGAGCAAAATTGGAGTAGCACTGCTTTAAAACCATTGCCCTATCCATAAGAAAATATGTTTCTCATATATCTCAATTACTTCTTGGTAGCTTACATTTGGTATTTTCCTATCACTCTGGTGGTTTTATCACATCATCACTGTGAACATGATTCTTTTTGCTGTATCTAAACACTTGCCATCCAAATCAAGTTCTCCAAATTTGCCTCTCTTGACTTCCACATTGGATTAAAAGTCCACTCATATTCATGGTTATCCTAGCTCAAAACTAGACACATGGGAAAGTCTAGTCACTTAGAGCTTGATTCCTCTTTCTGCTGCTTCTGCTCTGTCCAGACAGAGCCAGGGTCTTCAATGTCTCCCCTACATGAATTTTCAGTTCCATAACCCACTCACAGCTGCTCCTAGGCATCATAGAACTATTTCTTATAGGGAGAGGAACAGCCTCCAAAATGTCTCTACCCATCAGCTCTTTCATGAATCAGCTTACACCCTTGACTATGGAGCCCATTTCTTCCTGCACATTCATGGCTCCTATTAATAACCCAGTGAAACAGCATTTACAGGGGGAGTTGCAATGGAAACCATGGGAATGTTGCAGTGAATTATTTTACAAATTAATATGTCCACACATATATGCCTTGTCACCTTATCTTATTTGTCACCTTCTAACTTTATATCATTTATTTACTTATCATGTTTATGTGTATGTCACTCTCTCCCATCATTAGAGCATTGGCTATATGAGGGAGACTTTTCTCTTTTTGTACTTTGATTTGTCCTAAGAACCTAGAAGAGGGCCTGGCAGTCAATCATTGTCAGATGAATTAGTAAAGTTCAACCAAAGTCAGCAATGTAGACATCAGTTAATTATTCACAAATTAGGTAAGTCTGGCCACCAGAGTTAGGAGCTCCCTGGCAGGACTCCCTCAAGCCTTTCTCCCCAGGGGCACTGACCGGTTTCAGGAGGTGGGAGGGCATAGATGGGAGGGTGCAGAGTGGGTGAGAAGAGCTCAACGCATCAGACTCATCAGACCACGATTGTCCTTGTAGTAAGTTTTGCAGGTCTTCTTTGAGTCATTTCCTATCTGAATTTGTTTAGAAAAATGTGGGAATGCCTCCTCCAGTCACTGTGAAGTCCTGACACAAACTGCAGAAAGTTACAAGAGACAGGCAAACCTACCAGCTGAGGAGGACTCAATAGGCAAAAATGACTTCAGGGATTCCCAGCACCAAGGATGCGGCAGCAATCTTTCTTCTCTGAGATTAACCTGGCCAAGAGCCACAGTAAACACCCTATCTCCCTTACAGGGAGGAAAGATTAAATATCTGATTAAAATTTTTGGCTGCTAATTTATTGAACTTGGATGGATGAACCGTTTGCAAGTCACATGACTTTCCCTGTGTGTCTGCCTCTGTTGTTCCCCACAACAGAGAGAGGTCACTACACAGTTGAAAAACAAGGAGCAGCAAGCAGGCTCTGCGTGGGTGGAAGGGCTGGGAGGCCGAGGGGGCGCTCTCGGGCCATCTTGGAGAATGAAGGGGCCAGTTTTTTCCCCAGGTTGGTTCAGGAAAGTTCACATCCACTGTGGCTGTTTCTGTTTCAACCTATTACTTTCTGTTCTTGGCACTTTGTAGATTTGATTCATTTCATCCCACCCCCGCCTATTGTTCTGAGCCGCCCAGCAAAATGATGTCATGGGGCAGCTTTAAAAGTATACAGGAAGTCTTCAAAGCTGAATGACTTCAATCTACTTTATTCCGTGTACTCTTACTGCGGGCTGTATGGAAACCACACCCCACAGAACTCAGGGAGCAGCCTGAGGACCAGCGGTTCTTCTCAACCATTGCGGTGTCTCCCCTGCGCACGCGCGGGTTACCCACCCCCCCCCATCCCAGAGCTTTGGAGAGAGGCCAGACCAGATGAGGGGAGAGAAGCTAAGAGAAAGGAAGGCCAGGGGAGTAGAAGGTCAAAGGCGTTTCCTCAGAAAAAAATAGGGGTGCAGGACTCCTAGGAGGATCAAAGGCCATTCTCTGGCCTTTGGATAATAGTCAGTTTGGCAGAGCTGCCAGTCATGACAGTGTCTCCAGAGAGGAAAAAGTGACCGAAATTACAACGGTCTTGCCTCAACCTGCAAACTTCAGCCAGAGCGCTACATTAAGACTCCTGTCGGGTGACACATCTGGAGTAAAGTTAAACACCAAAGGCTTTGTAACATGATAATAATAGCAAATATGTGTACAAGGCTTTACAGTTGACACAGCACTCTTCTATACATATATTGTATGTGTCCGTTACAAAAGCCTCGTGAAGTATTTGTCCCATTTTTACCAACAGAAAGGGCGGGAAATTAAGAAAATTTTTTGTCTTACCCAAGGTCACCCAGCTGTCAAGGGTGGAACGAGGACTCAAGTCCAAATCCCACATACTTTCTAGCACTCCACTCCTAGCTTCTATTCCTTGTCCTTATTTATTTGGTAGTGGGGATCGTACCCCTGGCTTCAAGCTTGCCAGGCAAGCATTCTACCACTAAGCAACATCCCCTTATTCTTTTTTTTTTTTTTTTTTAGAAATTACTCTGAAATTAGTCCTTGTTCAGCTAACTAGGTTGCAGTATTGTTTCATCTCATGAAGATGCTGTAACTTTCCTTTATTTCCAGATAAATGACACAGGATTTGTGCTTGGCCATGGTGGCTTGGCTGTACCTGCTCAACCCTCAAAGGCCTTGGAGACAAATTAATTTCACAAGGTTATGGTCTGGCCTTTGTTGAAGGAGCCCCAATTAGGGAGATGGCTATTGCGGTCAGCTGGAAACCATAAGTTCCACCTGATAATAAGTATGTATGTGACGCACCTGTAAATGCACGTGAGGCACCCGCAAAGCTAAAGGTATATAACCGGGTGAAAGCGGTCGGAGTCAGGAGAAGAATGAATTCATTCAGTCAGTCATGCAGTCGCTCGGTCGGAAGAAGAGTTCGGGTCGGAGAAGAAGAAAAGAATCAGAGCGGCCAGAACGTAGGCAGAACGGTTACAGAAGAGAAACCAGATAGAAGAAGTAATTGCTGGTCAGAGTCAGGCAGAGGCTCCCGAGGAAGAAAGAAGAAAGAAGCTCTAAAAGCTAAGCTCTCTCTCTCTATCTATCTCTAATCTTTCTCTCTAAGCTCTTTCTAAGAAGAAGAAAAATCTTAATTTCTCTCTCTAAGCTCTCTCTAAGAAAGTAGAAGTAAAAGTAGTAGTATCTTTACTCTGCCTCCGAGAGTTTTCCTCCCGCGGCGTTGTGGCTGGCCACGACAGGCAGCTTACACTTTGTCACATCATTGCAATGGGGCTGGGATTTTTTATATTACCTGGAAGTCACTGTAGCTAGGTGATATTGGTATTGAGGTAAGAAAATGAACCTAGAACCAGTGCATAATTTTCTAAAGTTATTTTCCATAAGTACATAAAGCATGAATTCTTAGTCTGAGAACCACAGACAGGATTTAGGAGGTCTGTTGAAACAGGATGGGGAGAAAGTATATCTTTATTTTTATTAAGCTTTTATTGAAATTGAGCATTTTCTTAAATTATGTGTGGACACAACACACAGCACATCAGTATTATAGTATGTCTGTCATCTTGCCATTAATGGCAATTACAAGTTTTTCAGATCACATTTCAGTTATAGCAGATACCTTAAAATATCATTTATACTCCTCACTACTTGGAATTATAGTATTAGTGTTGTGGAATTATGGCATTTGGAATTATTGGAATCATATTAGGCCTGCTGCTAAATCTTGTTATTTGTTGCATTACTAAAGAAGCACATATATGCTCACATCATACATTTTGTTTCCTAAACATTTTGATGATGGACACCCCGCCTGCATAGGAGGAACCTGATCTTTGAAAATTCTTTTCTTCACCCCATTCTAATTATTTCTTGAAGTCCCTGGAGATATTTCAGACCATTCTTCTGCATAATGGGCTTCCTTTAGAACCCTAGATATATTATTTTATGCATTTTAAAACATCATTTTGATAAGGAGTCTGTAGGCTTACCTACATGGCCAATAGGATCCATGGACCAAAAAAAGTTCAGAACCCCAGATGTCATTTTGCTGGAGTCCAGAGTGCTAGGGTAGGGTATAAGAGGCTCAATGGCTTCACCCGGGCCTTCCCACTACCTGCTGAGACTTCACCCCAGGTAGGCAGGACAACAAGCCTAGGCCACATCTGGTGAAGAACTGGGGGAACCCCTGGAAAGCTGTGCCCACTGAGCATCTCTGGGGCCACTATCTAAGCTAATTCTCATCTTCACATTATCTCAGGGACTCCATCTTCCAAGCAGTGCATGTACTGGAGCATCCTTCTTGCTAAGCCTCACAGCCAGTACTCCACAGGGCTGCTTCATGGCCACACAGTTACCCCGCTAGCCCTCCAAGACTCTGCCTCTGGCTATCTGGCTGTTAGTAAAGTCAGGATGAGCTGCTCCATATAAAGTTTTTAAGTCTGGTTTGCAGCACATTTAAATAGCAACTGTCACTGGACTTTATACACCATGAGCACCTCTCTGTTGTATGTCATTTTGAGGGAGGAGTCAAGGTAGAGAGGGATCTTTATTGTTGGTGTCAGGAAGTATCCATAACCACTAGGGATTTTTGCCCAGTCTATTGGGGTAGAATGTGTAATACTACAGGAAACTAATACCTGCTCACTATACACAAGCCTATAACAAGGCTAGAATAACATCTATTATATTATATTATTTATATTATATTATATTATATTATATTATATTTCCTAGAATAACATCTAGGAAACTTAACTCCAGGCTTCTCCTACTATGCATATGTAGTAACGCTGGTGACCAGTTCTCATGGGCTGGTGGCCCCTACCTATGTGTAAGCGCCTCATCCCCCTTCCTACTCCAGAGATCAGGTCAGGTTCAAGAAATTAAGCCAGCTATGCTTAGGACTGCATCTTCTTTCAGACCCTATGCCTCATGGCTGAGGCAGACTCACTGTTTTTAACACCCCTTTCTTAGACTGAATAGGGGTCCATTGACTCTTCCCTGAAGTCTGACCTCTGCTGTCCTGCTCCACACTTGCCATTTTTCTTTTCTGAAAACATCAGGACATATTTCAAGGACCAAGTTTGACTTCTATTACTGGGAACCTCCTCAATCCCTAAAAATCTAAGAAACAAACAGTTGAATTATTGAGAATTATGGAAGTACCCCCCAAACCTACCCCAGATCTGTCTGGCTGCAACACAGATGCCATCTATGGCTTAGTAGAATGGGTTTCCTTTTTCAAATGCTCTTAAGGAAACAAAATTGAAAGAGGCAGTGAGAAAAATCTCTTGCTCTACCTTTCTGGATTTCCAGTACAACCTGGGCACTATGGTGAGGTAAAAAGAATGCAGACTGGGATGTGAGTAAGCTGTACTCTACACCTACTAACTGAAAAACCTGGAGTAAGATCTTTTTGAGGCTGATTTCTTTACATAGAGATGGGAAATATTTATTCTCTCTGTTGGGGTTAGTTTGAGGATTAGATGAAATACCTGATATAAAGCACCTAGAACATGCTTTCCACATACTTGGTACTTGATAAATCTTAGTTCTTTTTTTTTTTTTTTTTTTTTTTTTTGGTACCGGGGATTGAACTCAGCGGCACTAGACCACTGGGCCACATCCTCAGCCCTTTTTTGTATTTTTTATTAGAGACAGGGTCTCACTGAGTTGCTAAGTGCCTCACCATTGCTGAGGCTGGCTTTGAACTCGCGATCCTCCTGCCTCAGCCTCCCAAAGTGCTGGGATTACAGGCGTGCGCCACCGCGCCCGGCTTAGTTTTTATTTTTAACATTCCTTTTGTTTAAACTTATGCCAGGGTATACAATTTGGATATAAGAGGCATTGAGAAGCTGGGCGTGGTGGCACACACCTGTAATCCCAGCACTTGGGAGGCTGAGGCAGGAGGAGCACGAGTGCAAAGCCAGCCTCAGCAATGGTGAGGCACTTAACAACTCAGTGAGACCCTGTCTCTAATAAGAAATACAAAAAAGGGCTGGGGATGTGGCCCAGTGGTCAAGTGCCCTTGAGTTCAATCCCTGGTAAAAAAAAAAAGGCATTGAGAGGAGGTTCTAGGATTGTATAACAAGCTTATCAATTAGAAAAATATTTCCTTACTATTCATTAAGCTCTAAGGAAAGAAATACAAGTAATATGAAAGTGTTTATATTATGAAATAACAACAGATATTACCAAATGACTTGGACAGTGAGACAAAAATTATATTATTTGATGTGCAGAAAAAGAAAAAGTGGCAGGGAAGAGAACTTACATTATTCAGGTACCTATTATGGCCCAGAAAATATATTAAGATTTTTGCTGTGTTCAAGGTCATATTATGAAAAGGATATAGAGGTTTTTAAGATTTGATCTCTAGAAAATAATACATGTCATTCTTTATTCTTCTGTCATCTTCCTGTATGGATCTAAGGTTCAGGCTTAATTATCTACTTCCTAGACAAATCCAATTCCATGCCCATTGTCCCATCCTGATGTGAGGTGTCCTGGCTTAGTGGAAAAATAAGAGTAAGCTCCTCTTCCTTGGATTCTGCTGCTGACCAGCAGAAATGCTGAGACTGTGCACTAGCGGAGAAGCAGTGCTGGGGTACACTGAAAGTATTCATGGACCTGCTTTATTTATCATTGTTGCTTGCCTTCCAGTAATTTCCAAGGTAGCTATCTTTGTGACCTGCTTTGACTAGGGACCCCTGAAATTCTGAGTAGTGTTCCACTTTCTACTGAAGTCTAACAAACCCTGATGTCTAACAGAGAACTGGGGAGAAAGGCGGACAGGAGGACTGATGAAAGGGGAAACTTCCCTTCTGTGACTCCGCCTGATTTAGATTCTGTGACCTTCAAAGTCTGATAAAGAAAATTGGGTTTATTCATAAACAACCAGGGACTAAAATAATACTTCTGGTTTCCTTTTATTGTATTTCTGGGAATGAACCAATTATGTTTAGAATTCCTGGTGATTGGAGGGTTTCTTTTTTAAAAAAATAAAACTGATCCTATAACCATAACAAGTTTTCTAGCCTATTCATTTGGGCAGGTGTGGGTTGAGTTTTTGTCACACAGGCACAAAGGAGTAGAAGATGTTCATCTCCAAAGAAGGAAGCCAATCAATGACCAAGGCTGCCAGGCCAAACACCAAAAACAAAGGGCTGGATTCCCACGCATCCCCGCTGGCCCATTTCCAGAACAGATCCTGAATAGGAGGAGACAGAGGGAGGTTGGAGACTCTGACCTGCTGAAGGGCTTAGTATTTAATCTCAGGTAGCTGAAGTATGCCTTGTGCTTCAAGCAAAAAACTGTGATATTGAGGTAGTAAGCAAACCTGGGTAACCCTTAGATAAATAGAGAAGGGTGCCAGGAGCTGCTGTCATACCTTACCCTTCCAGAGCATTCACAATGTTCAATACATCTTCATAAACAGTATATATTATGATTCCTCATCATAATCCAAGTGGTTATTAGTATTGAGACCATTTATCATAATTTTATGGTCAAAAGCTGCTAGGCCTGATGCTCTTTCTGGGGGAAAAAACATTCTACAAATAATGGGCATAGTAAAAATAATTAGAGAAAGACTCCCCTTGCAAAAGAGGAACTTTACCAATACATGTCACAAGTTCAGAAAAATCCTCTCTACTATTATCCTTCTAAGTCACCCACTCAAGTACTGAGAAGTAATGCTCTACATATTTTTTTTACTCAAATGCCTTATACAAATAAACTTGAAGGACAATCCACAAGATGTCATAAAAAGTACTTTCTTCTCCCTTATTTGTGTTCTATTAAATCTGGAAACCCAATGTAAAGCCAACAGGTAAGATGATGGGAATAACACAGTCTCACCTACTTATAATTTAATTTCATCTGCCAAGAAAATGAACACCAAATTCCATTCTTGGGAATAGAGTGATTGTTTCTAGATATGTGCTAACTATTTTGTTGTTGTTGTTGTTATAGAAAAAAGTTTGTTCTGTTTTTTTTATTTATTTTTGGTTTGTTTTAGTTTCGTTCTATTTTTAGATGTTTTATTTTGCAGTGTGTATTAGGTTGCAACATATTTAAGTATTTTTTAGAAATAGAGGTGATATACATCTTGAATAAATAATGAGAATAGAAAGCAATAAAGATTTGCGAGAATAGTATTATTTTATAGGTAGAAATTAAGATTGTCAGCCCTCCCTCTGCCCCCAAAATGAGAGTTTTCTTCCAACTCATAGGATTTTGTGGTTTAATTTTCTCATCTATAAAAGATGGTAGGGTGGAAGGAACAGCCCTCTCCTGGAAAACCATGAATTGAGTCTTCCTAGGCTTATGCCATATGCAACTTTAGGTGACACGTTTAACCTCTGAATAGTGCCCATTAAACAGAAAAGAAAAACACCCATTTGAAAACAAGGAATTGAATAGATCTGTTTATGGCTCTTTTATTTCTTAAGATCTATGTATGGTCCTTTCATCAAAGCCTTGAACTCTGCAATGATTTTACAGATGAGATTCAAACTCAAACCACAAAAATGTGTCTAAAACGTTTTTTCAAATCTCCACATGGATTTTGCACGGATGCTAGAGGAAGACTAAGTAAATCACGGTCCTTCTGTTTGGCTTTCATAAACTGTTGGTAATCCTAATAAAGTAACCCAAGTGGCTGCCATGGCAGGACACCAGGGGAGAAAAGCCTGCTGCTTCCAGACCGATAGAGAAGGAGGATTGAACATCAATCTCAGAGAAAGTTGAATTTCCAAGTCAGTGTTTTTTAAATACCACTTTTTTGTTTTTGTTTCCTAGGTCTCTATGAACAGAATCCACATGCTTTATTTGTACCTTTTTCAGGGTCTTGGATTGAAGTGCTGTCTCCTTATCTTAGTTTCCTATAGTCCCCGTGCTCCTAGAGCAAAGGATCTGTGTTTCCTCCAGGACACTCATCTCTGTGCCTGGCCTGCGGCAGGGACGTAAACAAAGTTGGACTGACTTCATCGTTCAGCTGATAATTTAGCTGTGCTACATGTTTCTTGGTCCTGCTTGGGAGGAAAAAGCATTGAGATTTTTTTTTTTCATGTTATTTATATTTTATTTTGGATATTTTTTTTAATTTTTTTATTATTTATTTACTTATTCATCATGCACAAGTATAGTATCTTTTTACATACAACTGCTTGTATACAAAGTATATAAGTACCATTCAGATCTTCAATCATGCATTTAGGATAATGATATCCATCTCATTCAACCACCAATTTTTTTCCAACCCCCCCCTTACTCCCTCCCTCCCCTCCCTTTCCGTTGACCATTCTAGTGTTCCTCTGATCCTATGTACCCCCTTCCAACAATACTGTGAACCAGCCTCCTTATATCAGAGAAAACATTCGGTACTTGGATTTTTGAGATTGACTAATTTCACTTAGCATTATATTCTCCAACTTCATCCATTTACCTGCAAATGCCATTATTTTATTCTCTCTTATTGCTGAGTAAAATTCCATTTTGTATATATACCATATTTTCTTTATCCACTCATCTACTGAGGGGCATCTAGGTTGGTTCCATAACCTAGCTATTGTGAATTGTGCTGCTATAAACATTGAAGTGGCTGTGTCACTGTAATATGCTGTTTTTAAGTCTTTTGGGAATAGACCCAGGAGTGGGATGGCTGGGTCATAGGGTGGTTCCATTCCCATTTTCCCAAGAAATCTCCATATTGCTTTCCATAGCGGTTGCACCATTTTGCAGTCCCACCAGCAATGTATGAGTGTGCCTTTTTCCCCACATCCTCTCCAACATTTATTGTTGTTTGTGTTCTTGATAGCTGCCATTCTGACTGGAGTGAAATGAAATCTTAGAGTAGTTTTGATTTGCATTTCTCTAATTGCCAGATTTTACTAACCATTAAGAATGACAATACTCTAACTAGGAAGTCCTAGCCCAGAATATCTCTATTTCAAGTTAAGGACAGATGAGAGATACTAAAATGTCCATTAAAATGCTCAACTTTTTGTCTGTTTCCCTCAGGAATCAGGGATCTCATTTGGAGTTCATCTACAACTTCAAATTGACATGAGAAAGGTTTACATTGCAAAGCACTGGCTTCATTTTACAAATTCAAAATATCCAGGTCAGTTGTTTATTCATATTTGTAGTTGTGGGTTCTTTTTCCAAAATCATGTCTAATAATTTAGCCACATCTTAGTGAAGCTTCGACTTGGGAATTGCAGGGGGCATTTCTGAAGTAGAGGATATAGGAAAATAGAAAAGGGCATAATGATCCCCCAAATGAGCCAAGTAATATACATAGAAACTATGCAGCTTGCTCAGTATCCCCAGGGTGCCCACAAGGAGGCTTCATCTAGAACTCAGGAAACTTTGTATGAACTGCAGAGTGCTAGTGGCTGGTTTTCCTATGGTTTGACACATCTCCAATGAAGTGATGTCTGCCAATGTGCTGTAATACCTCTTTCCACTTGAATAGGGCCAATGTTACCATGTCAGTGCATCAGAGGAAAGCTGCTATGCTTTTTACAAAATCTCCTTCCAGTGAAATGCGATGAGGTGGCCCCACACTCTCTATATAAAACACCAGAGCTCCCTCTACAGCAGTTACCAGCACAAGTGCCCTCCAGCTGCCTGCCCTGGGCTGGCACCTAGACTCGAAGCCAACAAAGAAAATAAAAAAAATGAAGTCAAAATCAAAGAAGCCCACAGGGCTTCTTTTCATGAGTATTTAATAGGGTGGGAAAGAGAAGGTGGCCACTCCATTTGCCAAGCAGAGGAAAGTGATGAAAGGTGAGTTATTGTGTAAGAGAGTGTAGTGTATATAAGCAGATTATTGCTTGTATTCTGTATAAAGTTTTCCTGTAATAACAATGACCAGTTTAGTTAATTTTAAGCTACTCATATTCTTGGATCCTTTTTTAAGAACAGCAGAAGGGGTGTTGCAGGCAGGAGGGAGACAAGCATAAAACAATACAGCACCACCACAGAAGCACGTCCCACCACCTTCCTCTGGGTCGCCAAAGGCTGACCAGATGAGGAGTTCAAGACCATCAAAAGAAGGAGAAATGAGGAGATGCCTAAATTTGTGTTGACTGGCACCCTGCACAGAGCAAGGATGGGACGTAAGACTTGAAGGGAAAGGGTAAAGCAGATGAGGAATTATATCCCCGGAGATGCTGTGCGGCCCCAGCGCTGTGCAACGTCATTGGCAGGTCGCCCATCACCTCTGAGAAAATGTGAAGTATGTGCAGTGCAGACAAAGGCGACACACTGTAAACACGGCTCGAGAACTCTCACACGCCCAAGGGGGGTTGTATTTACCTTTCAGAGACTTTGGGTCCACCCTGCCTCACGATGAAAGAAGGAAATGTCTCTGACACCTTCGAATCTTGAGTGCATACCACATACCACAGTGCTGGAATATGGCCACGGTGGGCACAGCGGTCATTGAAAGGTAACCGAAGCCACACAGGTATTTGTGCAGTAGTATGTTCTGGTGGCTTCCAGAGTTAGTGTATGTCCTTTTCACAGGAGTCAGACTTTAATCTCCTATTTAAGATACACACACACACACACACACACACACACACACACACACAGACTTAGACCTTTTTCTAATTTTATTATCAAAAATGACAGACAGGTAAGAATTTCCTACTTACCCACAACCTGATCCCAACCACACCCAGTCAACTTCAAGTGCTGATGGTGTCTAAAGCCATTCCAGATTCTCCTCAAAAAATAACAGTCGGGCGGGGACTGAGACTGGGTTTTGTAATGTGTTTGTGTGCCCTTTTATTGAGAAAAAGAGTGAGTGTGTGTGTGTGTGTGTGTGTGTGTGTATGAAAGAGGGGGGAGGGAGAGACAGAGAATGAATTAACTGAAGATTAAAAATGGACACCAGTTTGATTTTGGAAGATGTTAAGAAAATAGAGAAGATTTTAAAGATGAAAATATATGACTATGACATGTCTATTCCTAATCTAACTAATAACACTTTTTCTCCTAACATAAGCACTCTACATAAGCACTTCCTCTCTACGTGAAGTTATTAACATTTGTGCCTGTATCTCTCTTCTCAGGTCTTAGGAGATAGCACACCTTGAGTATTTATCATCTATTTTTCCACAGTGCCAAGCACAGTACCCTTCACAGAGTAGACAGTGAATGAATATCTTCTGATTTAAAACCATGATCTTTAGGAAGGGAAAAAGTGCTTAAATGGCACAGGAGAAATGATGAAGCATCCAAAAGGACCAGGAGACTGTGCAATAGACTTGTTTCCTCTAGAAAATCAACTTCCAAATCAAGGTCTACTAATGAGAGAACATTTTTAGAGAAAATACAAGTCATTGAGGGAAGGAAGAGAAAATTTTGAAATGAAAGCAAAATACCAGAAAGAAAATTTTCTGTTATTATGTCACAATATTATCCCTCCATTTATGCAAATAATCATCCCTTTGTCTGTCTGTCTCTCTTACTTAGGATGCATGACAAACCACATCTGCATGATTTTTCTTATGGACCTACTGAAGGCAAGAAGTTGAACCAGGAACCACTTCTGTTCCCTTCCTGATCTCTGATTTTATTCAATTTTCTACAGCTTATCTTCTAAGTGTGCTTGTAATAACCTGCCCTCTTGCTAGCACCTTCTTGTAAATGTGATGCCTATCTGGGTTTATCCCAGCTAAGTAAACTGAATTCAATAAAACCCATCCTGGGTTATCCTCCAGGAGAGTTTATTACTCCACTAACATGCTACCGTTGCTACTGTTACCTAATGCTTTAACTTCTCCTTCAGGCTTGAGTTATGCTACATTATTGTATATCTAAGATAAGAGGATGTCTGGAGTCTGTTCAGTGTTATCGCATAATATGCAGTGACTTTTTTATTGAAGACACTCTATGAGTACCTCTGCACTGATGTAGGTTTTATTGAAACTAATTCAGGGACCGTGTGTGTGTGTGCGCGCGCGCGCGCGCGCGCGCGCATGCGTGTATGCACATACCTGTGTGTACATTCACCTATACACACAAATATTTAAGATATTTGAGAAAACATGTACACATATAGTTCAATATATATATGTACACACACACACACGCACACATGTAACTGAGAACAAATCATGTACTTTCCACAGTTAGCTGATAATCTGCAATAATCCCTCAAACTGGTATGCCCTGTGTTGGATTAATCTAGTTTAAAGTTTAAAGAAAGAACATCACAGCAGGAACCTGTAGTCTCTCCATGTTCACCAAATTTTGCCACTTCAGATCATTAATGATACAAAAGTCCCAACTAACACATCACCAGAAACATCACTAGAACATATCACTAGAAAGTCCTTCACAGAGGTAAAAATGAGGTGTTAGGATAGAGTATCAATTTTTCAAGAAACCTATGGGAATTTTACATTTCCTACAAAGGCTGAGATGGGCTAAAAATCTGACTTCTTTGGTTTTGAATATTTTCGACTTCTTGAATAACCCTGGCTATCTCATGTTAGTCTGAAGCTTTGGCTGACATCACACATAACATTGGCGAATCAATTATTGGGGGAAATTAATTATCCTTAAAACTTTAGTTTGATAGGAGAAAACATTTCAAACCATGGCCTGCAAAAACAGAAAGAAGTATGCAGCTTCCTGGCCATAAAAAAAAAAAAAAAAATCTGAGTACCTCAATCATGAATAAGGAAAAGAAAATGACCTGGGCATCAGGGAACTTACTAAGGGAAAGCATACCCAGAAAGCACACAAAATAAAGTACAACTTATTTTTTTTAAAAAAGTGAGAATACATGCCATACTTCTTCTACTTTCTATTCCATGATTCAGGGCCTCAATTCAGCATGAACATGAAAAATTCTACAACTATTTCTTTACTACATAGACCCAAATTTCTGAAGCAGCCAGAGATATGTTATGCATCTTACTCTCCTGATCATCTTTTTGTATTTTTGCAAAAACATGAATTTTTGTAGAATTTATATTTTTTTATTGATTCAGATGACAAAAATTGTAAGAAAAACAATTGTGCAATAAGGAGATACAAAATTAGTATCAATACTTTTATGCTTCCAACTAAGGATAAAGATGGAGAAATGTCTGTAGCTTCTTACTGTGGAAACTCTGAGTTTTAGTGTATTCCATTAGTTCTGAGCTTCAAGGAAACAAATAAAAGAGTTGGAAAAGCATTAAAAGCACAGTTGGAAAAGTTGTCCCCTGAATAAAGCAAAATTGTCACAGAATGCCTGCTCGAAACTGGGCATTCTGCCTTCTTAAAAACTGGCCTCATAAATATAGATCAAATAAGGCAGCATAACTATCAGAGATACATAGAGGTTAGGGAGAGAAAATATGCACATTTTATTCCTTAAAAATGAAAAACTTTGCATGGCATGATAGCACATGCCTCCAATTCAGTTACTCAGGAGGCTGAAGCAAGAGAATCACAACTTCAGGGTTAGCCTGGGCCTCTTAGTGAGATCCTGTCTCAAAATAAAAAAATAAATAAATAAATTAGAAAGGTTTAGGGATGTAGCCTAGTACTTGCTAGCATGTGCAAAGCCCTGGGTTCAACCCCAGTACAGAAAGAAAGAAAGAGGGAGGCAGAGACAGAAAAGAAAAGAAGAACTTTGTTAATCTCCTCTCTGAACAAGGGATGAATAAAAAGCAAAACCAAGTAGAAAGTGTTAAGACCAATGGTATGAAAGCAGCACCACAAAAATTACGAGACCAAGGATTTGAAAATTATATATTGCAGAATAAGAAAAATTGAAATTGCTTGGTATTATCAATAGAGAACAAGAAGAAACTACCACCATAATCCATGATCAGAAAGTGGAAGAGAGAGGGAAGTACTGAACAGAAAAGGCAGCAAAGGTTGCATGGGCATGAGAAGAAAGGAAAGTGAAAGAGAATAAGGAATAATTTCAAGGGAAAAAAATGTCATCAACAGCATTAAAACCATACTTGGAGGAACTAAAAACTGTAAATGTGTAATGTGATCATTCAGAAATTCTCTCAGGATGAAAAGTCATTGACGAAGAGAAGAAAATTATATGAGATAAAATAATACAAATTAGAGAGCAGAGGTTCAAACTACATTGAAATGTTGTTTCCGAAGAAAGAGTAGGAACAAATGGAATCTAAAACTCACACTAGATCATATAGCTCATAGAGATCATATCGTGACTTCCAGAACAGCTCAATGAGGAGCTTGGCAAATCTTCTCCCCAGAAGCAATGACAAAACTGGGCAAACAAAAAGTAAAAAACAACCTCTGTGAAACTAGAAATTGTCCAAGGGCATACAATAAATTGAGAAGGTAACAAACTGAAGCTGCTTACATTCTTCCCCCTCCTTACCCAGGGCATCAATGAAAACAAGTTATTTCTGTGGCAAACATTCAGAGAAGATCCACATGGAGCTAGCCTGAGTTCACAATACTGGTTGAGATAAGCAACAGGAGGCCAACCTGTCCCCTGGAGACAGGGGAGCTATAGCTATAGCTAGCATTGATAAGATTTCACATATTCCTGGTGGCCTATAATATCAATTTTGTTGAAATATCAACAAAAATGACAACAACCAAGAAAAAAAGAGAACACAAATTATCATAATCTAGAATGAAAAGGAGACATCACTAGTGATCTTAGAATAAAAAGATTATAAGGAAATTCTATGAACAACTTTATGCTAACAAGTTAGACAACTTGATATAATAGACAAATTCTCAAAAAGACAAATTTGTGAAAATTGTCTCCTATGGTTTGGATAAATGTCCCTTAAAGGTCCATGTGGCCGGGCGCGGTGGCGCACGCCTGTAATCCCAGCACTTTGGGAGGCTAAGGCAGGAGGATCGTGAGTTCAAAGCCAGCCTCAGCAATGGGGAGGCACTTAGCAACTCAGTGAGACCCTGTCTCTAATAAAATACAAAAAAGGGCTGGGATGTGACCCAGTGGACGAGTGCCCCTGAAGTCAATCCCTAGTACCACAAAAAAAAAAAAAAAAAAAAAAAAAAAAAAGGTCCATGTGTTATAAAGGCTTGCTCACCAGCCTGTGGTAGTATTGAGATGTGGTGAAGCCTTTAGGTGGGTCCTAAACCTTTAGGTTTGGTCCCCTGGAGCATGCCCTTGAAAGGGATATCCATCCGGCCTCTTGCTGTCTCTCTCTTTCACTTCCTGGCTGCCATGAGGCCAGCAGCTTGCTTTATCACATCCTCTGGCCATGATGTGCTGCCTCACCACAGGCTCAAAAGCCACAGGCCAACTGACATGAACTGAAATCCCCAAAACTATGAGTCAAAATAAACCTTTCCTCTTTTTATCCCAGGTATTCTGTCTCAGTGATAGAAATCTGATTTATAACACCGTCTCAAGAAAAAAAAATAGAAAATTTGATTCAACTTATAAAAAGGAAAGAAATTGAGTTAATAGTTGAGAAGATCCACAGGCATCAGTGATGAATCTATCAAGCCATTAAAGAAGTACTAGTACAATCCTTCACAAACTTTTCCAGAAAATAGAGAAGGAACTACTTCCCAACCCATTCTAAGGGGCCAGTAGTTCCCTGATATCACAACTATACAAAGATATAACGGTAAAAGATGCCATTTCCCATTTACTAGAATGGCTGCAATTTAAAAAATAAAATAAAATGTTAGCCCACATTGCTAATGAGAATGTAATATGGTGCAGCTACTGTGGAAAACAGTTTGGGAATTTCTTACAAAGTTACACATAAATTTACATATTACTCAGCAATTTCACTTCCAGGTATCTATTTAAGAGAATAAAAACATACATCCACACAAAAACTTTTATATAAATGTTCATAGCAGCGTAGTTTATAATATCCAAAAGTGGTAACAATCTAAATGCAACCAATCAATGAATGAGTAAATAAAATGTGGTCTATCCATAGGATGGAATATGATTTAGCCATAAAAAGGGATGAAGTACTGAAACAAACTACAACATGGAAGAAACATGGATGAACTTTAGAAACATTATACCAAATAAAAGAAACCAGATGCAATAGATTACCTATTATTTGATTCCATTTATATAAAATATTCAGAAAAGGAAAATCAATAGAGATGGAAATTAGAACCATGGCTACTTAGAGAGAGAAATGGGTGTGAATGTGGGAGATGGAGGGTGAATGAAAACAGGCACAAGGATGCTTGGGGGATGACACAAATGTTGTATCACTGAATTGTGGTAATGGACCAGAATTCTGTAAATTTACTGAAGATTCCTGGCCTACTGAAAACTTCATAGTTTGGTGAAAGTCTGATAGGTTAAAGAAGCTAAGCAAAGAACAAATAGGATAAACCCAAAGAAATCCATGTCCAGATATATTATAATAAAATTTTTTGAAAATTAAATTCAAAGAAAACATCTTGAAAGTATCCTGAGAGAAATAACATCTTACCTGTAAGGGGAAAAAAAATACATTTGAATGACAGTGGATTTCTTCTAATCCATAGAATCCAGGAAGTGAAGCAGAAAATAAAGACATTTTCAGATGAAGAAAAAACAAAGCAGAAATAATTTTTCAAGCGAAGGCAAACAAATGGAATTTGTCACTAGCAGACCTACCCTTGAAATGACTAAAGGATATTTTTAAACAAAAAGGAAATGATAAAAGAAGAAAATTTGGAGCACCATAAAGGAAGAAAGAACAACAGAAATGGCAGAAATATGGATGTATACAATAGACAATACTTTTTATGAGTTTTAGAAATCATACTTGATGATCAAAGCAAAAATTAAAATACCAGATGACACTTAAGATATTTTAAAGTGGGGAAGGTAAAAGAATCAAAAATAAGATTTCCACCATATGTAACAAAAGGAAATTAAACCCCTATCTCTCCCCTGCACAAAAATCAACTCAAAGTGGATCAAAGACTTAGGCACTAGAATAGAGACCCTGCACCTAAAAGAAGAAAAGATTGGCCCAAATCTTCACCATGTCAGCTTAGGATCTCACTTTCTTAACAAAACTCCTAAAGTACAAGAAGTAAAATCAAGAACCAATAAACAGGATGGATTTAAACTAAAAAGCTTCTTCACAGCAAAGGAAACAATCAATAACGTGAAGAGAGAACCTACAGAATGGGAGAAAATCTTAACAACTGTACCTCAGATACAGTACTAATCTCCAAGATATATAAAGAACTCAAAAAACACCAAAAAAAAAAAAAACCTCACAAGTAACCCAATCAATAAATGGGCTAAGGAACTGAACAGACACTGCACAGGAGAATATATACAATCAATCAAAAAATATATGGAAAAATGTTCAACATCTCTAGCAGTTAGAGAAATGCAAATCAAAACTACTCTAAGATTTCATCTCAGGGCTGTGGTTGTGGCTCAGTGGTACAGTGCTGTGTGCGAGGCACTGGATTGATCCTCAGCACTACATAAAAATGAATAAATAAAATAAAGGTATGAAAAAAGAAGATTTCCATACTTCACCCAAAGCAGTGACATATGAATGTATACCACCATACCCAGAGCAAAAACTAAGAAAACTAAAATATACATAATAAATAAATAAATAAAATAAATCAAAATTGAATGCTAAAAAAAAAGCAAGCAACTCACAGAAAGTCAAGAAAAAAGAAATAAGAAATGAATAAACAAAAAATGGGTAATAAGTGGCAGACTCAGCCTTAAAAATAATAATTATCTTAAATGTAAACACTGTAAATATACAAATTATAAGGTAAAGATTGAACATAATCAAACATGCAATTACATGACCCAGCAACTGCAATCTTGAGAATTTTTTCCATAGAAATGGAAACTTATATAAAAATCTGCAAAAAAAAATGTTCATAGGAGCTTTATTAGCAATAGCCCCAAACTGAAAATACATAGATGACCTTTAATGGGCAAGTGGTTCAATAAACTGGGGTATGTCCACGTCAAGGAATACTACTAAGCAAATAAAAGGAATAAACATTGATACACACAACTTGGATGAATCTCAAAGGACTTATCTGGGTCAGAAAAGACAATCCCAAATTCTATATACTGCATAATTTCACATATATAATATTCTGGAATTGATAAAATATAGAAATGAGAAAATAAATAACTTTTATGAGATAACCAGAAATTTCAGAAATTTTAATACTGAGTATGTTGGAAGGGGGTACATAGGATCAGAGGAACACTAGAATGGTCAACGGAAAGGGAGGGGAGGGAGGGAGTAAGGGGGGGTTGGAAAAAAAATTGGTGGTTGAATGAGATGGATATCATTATCCTAAATGCATGATTGAAGATCTGATTGGTACTTATATACTTTGTATACAAGCAGTTGTATGTAAAAAGATACTATACTTGTGCATGATGAATAAGTAAATAAATAATAAAAAAAATAAACTAATTTTTAGTAATGGTAATGTCTTTATAGTTTTTTTAAGTTCTGACATTTTAGAGGTACATGTTGAAATGTTTATGAATGAAATATAATATTTGGAAGTTGCCTTGTACTAACACACAGGAAGATGATGAGAGTAATTTCCATGACTTATAGTTCCTTGGAGAGAACTTAGGAGCATGACCAGACCTAACTGCAGATAGGCTGGAATATGCAATCTACTCCTTTTACCAGGAGGAAAGAGAACACATTTTGATAGAACATGATCATCTCATCTAGAGTAGCCAGTTTCCTTCATGTGATAAAATATGTCTATGACCACCCAAAAGTTGATGTCATATTTGGGAAACACAGTAAGTATCCCCCATTAAATTCAGGAAAAAGAAAAGGTGTGCTTTCATTGCTTCCTCCCCAAACACACGCATAGTTTGGAGGTACCAGTCTAAAGAAACCTATTATATCAGAAATGTAAAAATAAGAAGAGACAAAATTATCTTAAGTACAAACAAACATTACTGGAAGGCTTTTGAAGAGAAGACCTTAAGTAAACAGCAAATCAACAAAGAAAATATCTAGAAATCTTCTCTAAGAAAATAAGTGAGGTCTTCTTTATAAGATGTTTACCACATTATTGAGGCAGAAAGACCTGGACAAAAGAAAAAGCACATCATGTTTCTAGACTAGAGGATGCAAAATCACAAAGACAGCATTTACTCAAGTTAACATATAAACTTAATAAAATCCCAGTTCCAAATACCAACATGGATTTTTTGGGGGAGACGGGTTGGGGGAGGACATGGAGATTAGAAAAATTGACTCTAAAAATCATATTAGGCTGGGAGTGTAGCTCAGTGGTAGAGTACATGCTTAGCATGTGTGAGGCCCTGGGCTTAATCCCCAGTACAATAAACAAATAAATAAAATTCATATTAAAAATTTAAAAAATAGCCAGGACAATGCAAAGGAAAAGTTCAAAAGTCATGGGGCAGAGGTGGACTAGCTCTACTTGACATTAGGACATTAATACAATAGAACACACATATTCGCTTCCTGTGACGTCTATAAAAAAACTTTCCACAAATTCAAATACCAAAAGTTTATCGTCTTACAGTTCTAGAGGTCAGAAATCTGAAATGGGTCTCACTGGGTTAAAACCAAGGTGTGGGAAGGGCTGCATTCCTTTCTGGAGCTCTAGGGGAGAATCTTGTTTCCTCACTTTTTTCCAACTCCTAGAGGTCATTGCTTTCATTGGCTAGTGGCCCCCTGCCTCCATCCTCAACACCAACAATGTTATATTTCTTTGAAGTTTTCCTGTAATCATGTTTCTCTCACACTCTGAAGATTGATAGAAAAGTTTCTCTAATTTTAAGGACCCATCTGATTAGATTTTTCCCACTTGGATAATCTAAATAAATCTTACTATCTCAAGTCTAGAAAGATTCTAGAAAGTCTTAATAAGCATAGGGAGTTAATTTACTATAGATGCCACTTCATATCAATGGGAAAGATTGTTTATTCCATACTCATTGAAGATAGCCAGATTGCAATCAGAAATTAATTAAATTGGATACCAACCTCATATACAGCAAAATTAATTCCAGATGGATCAGAGGCTTAAATGTAAAAGAAAAAAGAAAGAAACCATAACAAGCTAAAAACTAATATAAGCCATAGAGGAATTTTAATAAACCATGAATGAGAAAACCATAAAAGAAGATATTAACAAATTCAACTACATAAAAATTTTAAAATGTGCATGTGAACACAATTTTAACAGCATCAAAGCACAAACCATAAATATATTGTTTTTAAATTCCCACTCCTTTCATTGCATAAAGCTAATATTCTTAATATATAAAGAGCTCCTACAAATCAATAAAAAGAACCCAACAGAAGAATGGATGGAAGTTATGTTAGATGCAAACAGTTCACAGAAAAGAAATTCAAATAGCTTTTAAACCCATGAAAATTCCACCTTGTTCACAAGAAAACAAATGAAAAATCACCTTTAGGCATCATTTTTTTTTTATCACCTAGGAGGTGTACAATGATAAACAGCCTGATAACACACTATGTTAATCTGGGTGTATATACATTCATAATACTGGAATAGATATTAATTGATTAAAATCACTATAGAGAGTAATTTGTAATGCCTATTAAAATTTAAAATGCACATACACTTTGATAAAATAATTTTATTTCTATTAATTTATGCTACAAAATATATAATGGCAAAAAAGAATGTATATAGGTATATTCATTTTGTATTACTTGTTGTCGCAAAAGATTAGACATTTAAAAAAGTCTATTTAATAGGTCTCTGGTTGATAATGGTAATCAATAAATACTCTAATATACTCTTAGGCCATCAAAAAAGAACAAAGTAACTTCTACATACAGATACAAATGGATCACATAGATATACTTTAACTTTTAAAAATGCAGAATAGCGCCGGGCGCAGTGGCGCACGCCTGTAATCCCAGCACTTTGGGAGGCTGAGGCAGGAGGATCGCGAGTTCAAAGCCAGCCTCAGCAATGGTGAGGCACTTAACAACTCAGTGAGACCCTGTCTCTAATAAAATTTTAAAAAAAAGGGCTGGGGATGTGGCCCAGTGGTCAAGTGCCCCTGAATTCAATCCCCGGTACCACAAAAAAAAAAAAAAAAAAAAATGCAGAATAGCATATAAGGCATGCTAACATTTGTGCTAAATTACAGACCAGTTTCCAAGGACAAGGAAGAATAAATTTTAAAGCATACATTTCTCTCCTTTTTATAAGTAAATTTCTAACATTGTGTTACTAGAATAAATAATCTATTAAGCATGGTAATATAATATCAAGTGTAAGCCAGCAGGATTTTGTGTGGGTAGTTTCCCCTCTTCCTTCCACCTTTCCCTAGCAAATATTCTGGGAAATGAGACACTTTTTTTCCCCTGAATTAAGTATGTTTCACTGTGACATCATTCTCTCTTCATTCACCAGATACCCCAAATTTGACCCACAACTCAAACTGCATTCTTTTCTCCTTGGAACTTAAAAGTTTCAGGAAACTATTATTTTTAACCACATCTAAAGAGGCTTCAATCTAAAGACTAATTTTTATAAGTTCATGAAGCAGTTTTGCAAAATCATTTGGCAAAGTATCTGAGAATAGTTACAGGTTCTTATCCTACCTGACTTAATTTTCAGAGATGCTATACAGTATGAATAGCTTAAAATGGGCACTTTTTGAAATTTGGGGCACATTTGCTTTCAAAACCTGTTTCCCAAAATTGATTACTGACTCCTTGGTGCCTATTGTCTGCCTTTACATACCAGATACCCTGCTTTCAAACATGACTCAGTAAAATAATATAGTCTTTCACTCTTCATCTGGTTGACCCTCATCTCTTTGTTTACCAGGAAGTATGATCATTAAAAAGAAAGTCCTGGAACACAGATAAATTATGACACTTCTCATGCAGATGTAAGCTTTACAACAGGGCAATATGTGCATCTTGGCTTCATTTTCCAAACCATGGATGGTAGACATACAATGAGTTTTAGGCCACATAATTCATTATGGCTTTCTCTGAAAAAGGCCCACACACAGATTATGTCTATTTGTAAGATTCTGTTCTTCAAGCCAGAAGCACAGACACAACTTGGACTAGTCCTTCCTTACCTCCAAAATTTTGTCCTAGAAATAAGGAAGAGAAGTAG